>CM029611.1:14320616-14920616 GCA_017311315.1 Dendrocalamus latiflorus | reverse complement strand
GGTCCACTTTGTGTGGACGCTCCACGGGAGTGGAGATTGAGGTCCCCGTATGAAAAAAACAGGCTTGTGATCCCCGCATGGAAACAGGGAGGGCTTGGGTGAGCATCGACGTGTGCTTGCTCTGGTATACCGGTATAGACTAAAGAGATAAAAGAGAAGTGCATGTGCATATGAAATTGCATTATGATAGAGAATGGATGCAAATGTATAATGATTGGTTGATGAGAACTTAAAGATATTAAATGAAAACAAGTAGTTATTGAAACTGTGATGGTTATGGGCTGATTTGCGAACCTGTTATTTACTGTTTTGCTTTGTACTTGTTGAGTTTTTGGACTCACCCTTGTTTTGTTTTTTTAGGTGACCGTTGAGGACGTTATGCACAGGCGGGAGTAGCACATGAATAACTTCACGTACTAGCAGCACCTTGCATATCAGCTTTTGGGTAACATGTTAAAACTCCACTAGTATGCTAGAATAGTTACTTAAAATGATATGTTGTAAAGTGGTCGTTACATTATGAATAAAGTAGAGTTTGCTTAAAATGATTAGCAGTTGAAAAAATGATAAAAATATGCAAAGGTGATAGCATTCTAGACCCAGAGGATGGGCAGGGTGTTACAGGTTTCTACTGCTAACTTTTGTTTGAGGAAGTTAAAAACCAATATAAACACTAGGCCCACTTTTCTAACTTCTGTCTCGCGTACGTATCTCTATCTCACTTCCTCATTGGTCACCTCCTCCTATTATAAAAGCCACTTTTTTTAGCAATTAATATTTATTTTTAATCAAAAGTCATTAGCTGATGTCAATACGAATATGGCCAAATGTAGGAATTACTGTTGACCTGGCTAAAGGTGGCAAATGCCATCCGGAAAGGTTCCAAATGTGGAGGAGCTACAGTATGTAGATAATAACTTATAAGCATCCTTTGTCTGATCAGGGCTTGACGTTGATAAAAACAAAATACATACTGTAGTAGCATAGGAAAAACTGAATCAATGAATAATGATCACAAGAATGTGTTCTTTTGACTCCGCCCGACGTGGAGATAGATCAAGCTGGCATCAATCCATCTCATCGCAAATAGTTCTTAACAGATCCTAAGCCCTGGTGGGCAAATACCAAATAGTTAGTTTTTTTCACTTCTTGGGCACCTTTCTCAGCTGCCTCGGTACATTCGCAATATTTTAATGATGTAAGAATCATTGCAAATAACAAGGATGGCGGATTTTTCAATCGATGAAATGCATATAAACATATGCAAAAAAATCATTGTAAATAACGAGGACGGTCGACAGATCGATCAATTTCATCAAACTAAACTTTCTTCTTGTAGGAGAGCAGATTCACAGTGCAGGATAATGTTACTCCATTTATTTGCAATCAAGGTAACAATAGCACATTCCCTGGATAGACACTGCAACAAGGTACGGAATACTAAAATGAGCTACGAATAACGAGAATTCCTGCCTCTGAAAATGCTATCTCATCTCTGCTTGGAGGCACCATTCATCCGTACAAGTCCCGACCGCATCTATCACAGACTGGTTTTTCAGTCTCTGATTCTGGCTTCTTGATCTGCTTCTGAATTTTTGGTAAGTCATGCTCCAGCACATCACTGAGCGCCTTTGATGCTTCTGCAAGCTCCTCAGGACTGAAAACCGTAGGATTTGAAGATTAGCAAACAAACATTGTCGGATAATACGATGCTAGTACATGTAAGTTTACGGAAAATTGGAGAACGAGGTATGATGATACAAGGGCAAAGGAGTCATACCTGATCGAAAGAGGAGGGGCTAATCGAATTATAGTGTCATGTGTGGGCTTTGCTAGAATGCCTCTCTCCTTCAGCTTAATACAGATATCATATGCAGAAGCAGGGGATAGCGCTTTGTTGCTTAGGTCTACCGCATTAAGCAAACCCCTCCCACGTACTTCCCTAATAATCTGAGGAAATTTCTGTTGAACCTTTTTTAACTGATCTCTGAACTCCTGACCTAACTTTGCAGCTCTGCAATTCAGTAAAAATGACTAGAAAAAAGGATCATAGAACTGAATCTTGAAACAGCAGATGATCTAGCAAATCACTAGAGTTTCTTGTAATAAAAGAATGTACCTTTCAACAAGATCTTCATCTCTGACCACTTTTAGTGATGCAACTGCTACAGCACTTGCCAATGGATTCCCACCAAATGTACTACCAGTGGTCAAATATAAGACTGATTTCAAGAACAAGACATACAAAAAATGTTTACCAAAAATAACAAAAAGATCATATTCCAGCAGCTGCACATGGAGTGTAGTCTCCTTAAGTCTGATGGGCAAAAACTAGATGATATCATGTAGACATTAATGCTTAATTAAGAGAAAACTGAATCAGTTTGCCATTTATCTTCGCTTTGGAGTGAACCAAAAGAAAAAAGATTTGACAATGGTTCACACCTTCCATGTTCTCCTGGTTTGATACACAGCATGACATCTTTGTCCGCAAGAACTGCACTGACTGGAACGACTCCAGCACCAAGTGCCTTGCCTAGAACCTGGACAATTGAGATACTTGGTCAAAATTGTATATGCATATCCTAGAGCAAAATGAAAACCTCACTAGCAGGTACTTGTGTAGTGAGAGGAGATAAGCAGGGTGTACCAGAAAAGAAACTTACCACCACATCAGGCCGTATGTCTTCCCAATCACATGCCAACATTTTGCCAGTTCGAGCTATGCCTGTTTGGATCTCATCAGCAATCATCAGAATGTTGTGCCTAGAACACAAGTCTCTGACAGCTTTCAAATAACCATCTGGTGGGATTATTACCTATAGGAAGTAGTAAGAACGTAAATAGTATAATGGTGAAGTTGGGGACATGAGACATCAAACAATCATGAGAATAACAGTAAAACTGGATCCATGCACCATAACAACTAGAGTTTACACTTTAAACAACATATTTTTGTGGTCACATTGGCCCCTGTTTATTTTAGCACATTAGCTGGCAAAATGTGGTAAGGGACTTGTTGTGGTTACAGACCAAACAGAGAGAGATGGTAGTGGAGAGGTGGGAGTGTTCTCCTTCACCCTCCCCCTCATCCTGATATATATATTCATATGGAGTATACTTTTACAATTATGCCCTTACATCCGTACATCCCCCTTAGGGGCATTTGAGTCATTACACATGTTACTCTGGTTCTTATAACCTCCTAACAGGCCTGCTGGGCTTAGGTGGGGGCCACCCCTACAACAGGAACCTCTCATGGTGAAGGGCTTCACAGGGCCGAAGCCATGTCGCCGAGTCCTTTGGCCCCCTCCGTCCCCTGCGGCCTGTGAATTTCTCCAAGCTTGCGGTTGGGGAGCTCGAGGTTGGGATGGAAGGTGATGTCGAAGTACAGCGGAGCTGGCGCCTTATCGGAAGCAGATGCGCGCGCTCCGTCCCCTATACTTCGAACGGATGGCAGCGGAGGCTGGCGCCTAGTCGAAGTAGACGCGCGCGCGCTCCGCCCCCTACCCTTCGAACGGGTGGCAGCGGAGGCTGGCGCCTAGTCGAAGTAGAAGCGTACGCGCTCCGTCCCCTACCCTTCGAACGGGTGGCAGCGGAGGCTGACGCCTAGTCGAAGTAGACGCGCGCGCTCCGTCCCCTACCCTTCGAACGGGTGGCGGCGGAGGCTGGCGCCTAGTCGAAGTAGACGCGTGCGCGCTCCGTCCCCTACCCTTCGAACGGGTGGCGGCGGAGGCTGGCGCCTAGCCGAAGTAGACGCGCGCGCGCTCCGTCCCCTACCCTTCGAACGGGTGGCGGCGGAGGCTGGCGCCTAGCCGAAGTAGACGCGCGCGCGCTCCGTCCCCTACCCTTCGAACGGGTGGCGGCGGAGGCTGGCGCCTAGCCGAAGTAGACGCGCGCGCGCTCCGTCTCCTACCCTTCGAACGGGTGGCGGCGGAGGCTGGCGCCTAGCCGAAGTAGACGCGCGCGCGCTCCGTCTCCTACCCTTCGAACGGGTGGCGGCGGAGGCTGGCGCCTAGCCGAAGTAGACGCGCGCGCGCGCTCCGTCCCCTACCCTTCGAACGGGAGGCTGGCGCCTAGCCGAAGTAGACGCGCGCGCGCGCTCCGTCCCCTACCCTTCGAACGGATGGCAGCGGAGGCTGGCGCCTAGTCGAAGCCGAGGCGCGCACTCCGTCCCCTACCCTTCGAACGGGTGGCAGCGGAAGCTGGCGCCTAGTCGAAGTAGACGCGTGCGCACTCCGTCTCCTACCCTTCGAACGGGTGGCAGCGGAGGCTGGCGCCTAGTCGAAGCCGAGGCGCGCGCGCTCCGCCCTCGCGCTAAGATTGGAGGCTGTTGTGGCCTTGCAGTCTGGTAGTGCGCTTTTAATGGCGGCTGGAATCACGCCGACGCCTGGCCTGGCAGAGGTCAGGCTGTCGCGTCGTGCAGTCTGCCATCCTGTGTGTGGGACACGCGGCGACTCGCGACTGGTGCATCGTGGGATGTGAGCGGTTGCGTGACCGCGGCCGTTCGCCTCTTCCCCAGGGAAGTTGGACGCGTGTTGAGGGCGTGGGGGCGTTGTGCGCTGTTTGGTCACCTACCGGGCACGTCCCTCTAAGCCCTGGCGGTTCTTCTTTCCAAATCGTGGGCAGCCGAATCGCTGCAAGTTTAATCTGTCTGCGCTTCGAGCCACATGAGAGGCGAGCGGCCTTTATAAGGTGCCAGTGTTGAGGTGGAGGCACCCTTTTTGTTTTTCGATCTGCCGCTTTGCTTCCGCCCGTGCTAATTGCAACGCCAGTTGCTCCTTTTCCTGCTTCTTATTCCCTGATTGCGAAGAGCGATGGCTAGCCATGACGACGCCTCCCACCATCCCCGCAGCGGTTCCTTGCCTAGCCAGGGCGGGGTGTCCCATCCTTCCGGGGAGTACGAGCTGGTGCCGCCGGGGGGGGGGGGGGGGGGGCTCGCGCGCCAACAAGTGGTGGGACGCCATGGAGCACTCGGGGGGCCGCTGTTCCCGTGTGTTGGGGAGGAGCCGCGTGACCGAAGGGACGCTGCAGCGACTTGTGCAGGAGAGGAAGATCGAGGACCGCGATGGGGCTCGCCTACCCCGTCGGGACGAGACGGAGCCAAAGCCCCGGGCAATGGAGGCGATTGTTTTTGTCGCGTTCTTCGACGCCGGCCTTCGAATGCCCTCCACGTTGTTTGTGGGCGAAGTCCTGCGGGCCTACAAGTTGGAGCTAGCCCAACTGACGCCCCACGCAATACTCCGCCTAGCTGTCTTCACGTGGGCGATGCGGACAGAGGGGCGGCGTCCCAGCGCGGGCTTATTCGCCACACTGCACGACGCACGCTGCCGACCCAGAAAAGTTGAAGGGGCGGTGTCCAACTTCGGCGGTGTGGACTTCGTGCTACGGGCGTCGTGCGCGACGTTGTTCCCCGCGCCAGCCTCGCCGAGACAATGGGAGTCCGGCTGGACCCGGCAGTGGTTCTACTACACCGTGACCGATAAGAGCGGAATGCAATGCCGGGGTGGGCCGATCTCGTTTAACAGTACGCCGAGTCTGAAGGCGGAGATTGACGACACGCAAAAGCTACAGAGTCTTGTTGGTGTCGCCCGTCGAATGAGCCTGCGCGACATAGCCGAGGAATTCACAATGTATGGGGTGGCACCCCTCTCCTCCCGGGGGAAGTATGTTGAACAGGACGGCCCTCGCGAGGACAGGTTCAGCCCATCCGTATCTTGCCTGCTTCTGCCTTCCGCTCCTTGTAAGTCGCCCAGCGCGTTTTACGCGCGCTATTGTATCTGTTTGGCCTCCGCCTGACTGACGTGATGTTGTGCGCAGTGGCTCGGCTAGAAGACGCGGAGCGCGCGGTCGCGGCGCTCCTCGGCCCGTACACGCTTGAGGAGCACCAGGCTCGCGAGGCCGCAGTCAAGGCGGCTAAGCAAGGGCGGGTAAACCGCACATGCGAGGCTCTGGGCATTACTGTGCCCGAGCGAGTGGTGCCGGGGGAGCTTCCCGCCGGGACTCCGGGCGCTCAGGACGGTGATAGCCCTGCGGGGGTGTTACCTTCGCGACGCCGGGCCTGCTCCCCGGCTGCCGTATGCGACCCAGCAGGCCCCTCGACGGCTGGCACAGCTGAGACGGGGCGTGCGACCGGCGGTGGGCCCGGCCACACTGTTTCGGAGGAGCGCGCCGTCTCGAATCCCCCGGCACCATCTGCCGACGCCAACGAACCCGTGCTTGCGGGCACCGTTGAGCCAGAACTCGCCAACCCGGGGGGAGCACCGTTCCCGGCGAGAAAACCACGGTTGATGGTGCGTTATCAACCGCAGCAGCCGGTGAGGGCGCGCCCCCTACGGAGGAAGCCGTGGGGGCGACGGGAACCGCAGCTGGTGTTGCCGCGGAGGAATCGCTTGTGCCGCCGCAGGCGAAACGCCCTCGGGCTCAGTCCCCGCCGCCAGCGAGGGGTTGATACGACGTTGCGGGGCCTTGTCGCGGGATTACAGCGTCTGGCGCGGCCGAGAGGACCTCCTTGCTGACCACCGAGGTGCCCGCATCCCACTTGGCGGTCGAACCGGCACCACTTCCTACCGCGCCGGGAGGCGTAGGAGGTAGGCGTGAGTCCCTTTCTTCATATGATTTCGCGAGACTCTCTCCGATCTGCTCGCTCATTCTGCCAACATCAGGCGAGACGAAGTCTCCCGGACGTGGCGAAGGATCGAGCAACGGAGGTATGCGCGAAGTCCAAAGCCTTGTGCAGGATGCCCCGCAGGTGTCCGTTGCTGCTGACGTGGCCTCGGTAAATCCTGGCGCGTTGGGGCCGGGGCTTGGTCGCTCGGACTTCCTCCCGCACCTGGAGATACTTCGCGTCCTCACCGCAGCCGTGGAGCGTGCCGACAACAGCCTTGACCGAGAGGCGTTGTCGTCATGCGAGGGGGAACTGCTAGCGCTCGCGTTGCAGGCCTCCGAGATGAGGGTAAACATGTGTGCTTCAGTTTCTAGGGTACAGCCGGGCGCCTGCTGACTTGTTTTTGCCAGACGCTTGCCCTCAGCCGGGCCTTTGACGAGGCCCGTGTTCGGGAGCGGAGGGTTCTGGAAGCCAGCCTTCGCGAAGCAAACAATACTCTCGCGGCGAAGGATGAAGAGCTTCGCGCGCTGGAGGGCGCCATGGCGGCCGCGCAACTCGAGGCCACGGAAGCCAAGTGCGCCGCGGCTGAGGAGCGCGCCGCCTTCCTGCAGTAGATCGCCGTCCTAGAAGGGGAGAAAGCCCAGCTGGCGGAGTCTGCTGCAGGGAATAGCCGCGTCTTGGAAAATGCGTCCACGTCGGCGTGGCGGGCCATGGAGTCTCTGAACCAAGCCCTCCGAGATCTGTGCGTCAGAGTGCCGGACACGATGCACGGGCCGGAGGACCTGTCGGAGACGCTCGAGTTGATCGAGGAGGGGGCAGGCGTTGCTCTTCGTGGCGCCAGAACCTTTGGCGAGCACTGCGGCTATCTTGGTGCGTGCTTCGCCCTCGCCATGCTTCACACTCGTGGGTGTAGACATACCCATGAGCTGGCGAATCCTCAACTGGATTTTCCCGGCCGACCAGAGGTTATGTCGGACGCCATTCGCTCCATCGGGCCTAGCCTGCAGAACTTCCACCAATGGATCTGGGGCCGCTTCGGGGAAGATGCAGCGAGGGTCGCCGTGCAGCAGACACTGCATGGGGAGGGGGACCTCCTCCGGTGGCTCGAAGGAGTCCTCCAACACCACGACGACGTCGGCACGGGTTTGTCCGCACCGCGCCAAGACTGAGCTGTTGGTCGGGTAGGGCGGGGGGATGATGTATTGGTTCTCATGCTTTTAACCATGTAACCCCCCTTGCTTTTGCAATAAAACCAAGTAGCACTTTATTCTTGGTGTTACCTGCCGCCGAGTGCGAGGGGAAGACCTCCGCCTTTTGGCGGGCGCGAGGGCGTCCCCCGCTGTGTCGTGTTTAGAGTCCGTAGACTGGCGCGTGCGGAGGCGGACCTCGACACTACGACTTCCTTTATAGTCCGGAGACTCGCGCGTGCGGAGGCGGACCTCGACGCTACGTCTTATTTAGAGTCCATGGACTGGCGCGTGCGGAGGCGAACCTCGACGCTACGACTTCCTTTATAGTCCGGAGACTCGCGCGTGCGGAGGCGGACCTCGACGCTACGTCTTATTTAGAGTCCGTGGACTGGCGCGTGCGGAGGCGAACCTCGACGCTACGACTTCCTTTATAGTCCGGAGACTCGCGCGTGCGGAGGCGGACCTCGACGCTACGTCTTATTTAGAGTCCGTGGACTGGCGCGTGCGGAGGTGAACCTCGACGCTACGACTTCCTTTATAGTCCGGAGACTCGCGCGTGCGGAGGCGGACCTCGACGCTACATCTTATTTAGAGTCCGTGGACTTTGCTCTGCGCAGCGTGGACAGACAATGCTCTGGGAACAGCAATCTTTATTGAACTCCCGTTTGCGCGGGCGAGCATTGTACAACAAGGGGCTGGTGGCTCTACGCTTGTCGTCCTGCTTCTAGGCGTAGTATCGCCGCAACCTGTCCGCATTCCATGTGTGTTGGAGGGCTTGTCCTTCGAGCGTGGCGAGGCGGTACGCCCCCTTCGGCAATGCTTCCATTACGATGTACGGGCCTTCCCACTTGGACTCCAGCTTGCCAGCGGTCTCCGCCTGGAGCGCCACTCTGAGAACGAGATCCCCAGGCGTGAATCCCCGCGGGCATATAGAGCGGTCCCGAGTACGCATTGTCTGCCGCGCATACTTCTCGACATGGTGGGCCGCATCTGCCCGTAGCCCGTCGAGGAGGTCCAAGGACACACGGCGCTCCTCTTCGGGTGCTTGGACGAGGACCCTCCGCGAGCCAGCCTTGATTTCCTCTGGCGTTACTGCTTCGTCGCCGAAAAGGAGCTTGAGCGGCGTGAATCCCGTTGGACGCGTTACCGTTGTGCGAAGCGACCAAAGAACACTGTGAAGCTTGCTTGGCCACTTGCCCTTCGGCAACCCGACCAGGCGCTTTTTGATGGCAGCGGAGATGGCGCCATTCGCCCGTTCGACCGCCCCGTTGGACTGGGGATGCCCTACCGAGGCGAATCGAAGGGTGATGCCCATGCTGTCACAATATTCACAATATTCTTTGAAAAGAGTGGCGTCGAACTGCAGGCCGTTGTCGACCGTGAGCTCCCGGGGCACGCCGAAGCGACATATGATGTTTTGCCAGAGGAAGCGCTGTATGGCCGCAGAGGTTACTTTAGCCAGGGCGACCGCTTCCGGCCATCTGGAGAAATACTCCAGCGCGACTACCACGAACCGCAGGTCCCCTGGAGCTCAGGCCAGTGGTCCTACTATGTCGACGCCCCAGCGTGCCAGTGGCCACACCGGAGGAATGGGTTCAGGCTCGTCGGGGGCCTGCGGACGATGCGTGCCATCCACTGGCACCCTTGGCACCGACGGACGAGGTCCTGGGCGTCGGTGATGGCAGTTGGCCAGTAGAAGCCTTGCCTGAACGCCTTGCCGACTAACGACCTCGGTGCTAGGTGGGACCCGCACGCGCCCGCGTGGATCTCCGCAAGGAGCTCCTTTCCTCCCTCATTCGAGAGGCAGCGCAGGAGCGGTGCGCAAATCCCTCTCTTGTAGAGTAGCCCTTCGAACACCTGGAAGGATCTTGCGCGGTGCTGCAAACGCCGAAGCTCGGCGGGGTTCTCCGGCTCGGCGATGCCTTGCAAGAAATTGAAGATGGGCTCTCGCCAGTCACCTGGCCGGTCGATGTGGTGGACAAGTGCCGCGTCCCGGTTGTCCTGCGCGATGGCCGCCTGCAATAATATTTCGTAAAACGCCCCATCAGGGGGGGGCAGTTGCTGGCTGGCCGCCTTAGCGAGGGCGTCGGCCTGCTCGTTCTCCGCGCGGGGGATGGCCTTGACGGTGACGCCCAAAAAGTGCCTTTCCCTCGCTCTCAGGGCCGCGAGGTACTTGGCCAACTCAGGGTCCTTGGCTTGATATGACTTGTCCACATGACCAGCCACCAAGCGCGAGTCGGTGCGGACTAGCACCCGTCTCGCGCCGACTGCCTTGAGCTTCGTCAGGCCAAAAGAGCAGCGCCTCGTACTCAGCCGTGTTGTTGGTAGCGGGGAAGGCAAGGCGTGCCGAGTATAGCAGACGCTGTCCTTCGGGCGTGACGATCACCGCACCTACGCCCGCGCCCGCGACGCCGTAAGCTCCGTCAATGGTGAGCGTCCAGACGGGGTCATCTTGCGTCTGGACGGGTTGGGCCGGCGGGGTCCATTCGGCGAGAAAATCCGCAAGGACTTGGGATTTGATTGCCGTTCGTGAGGCATATGTCAAGGAGAAGGGAGCGAGCTCGGCAGCCCATTTGCCGATGCGCCCTGTGGACTCCTTGTTGTGTAACATCTCTGCCAGGGGGAATGAGGAAGGCACTGTGATCTGGTGGGCCAGAAAATAATGCCGAAGTTTCCTGGAGGCCATGACCAGCGCGTAGGCGAGCTTCTCAAGCTCCGTGTATCTTGTCTTGGCGCCTTGGAGGGCTTCAGAGACAAAGTATACGGGCCGCTGCATGGCGCCTTCCTCTAAGACGAGGACGGCGCTGACCGCGGTGGCTGACGCGGCCAGATAGAGCAGGAGGGGAGCCTCTGGTGCTGGGGCGACCAGAGTGGGGAGGCTTGCCAGGTGCTCCTTGAGCTCGTTGAAGGCCTTCGCGCAATCGCCGTCCCAACAAAATCCGTCGCACCCGCGGAGTGTCTTGAACGGCAGGCCCCGCTCCGCCGCCCTGGATAGGAAGCGGCTTAGTGCTGCCATGCGGCCCGCCAGCCTCTGGACCTCCCTCGTTGTCTTGGGCGGCTCCATACCCAGGATGGCGTCTACTTTGTCGGGGTTCGCCTGGATGCCCCGTCCGGACACGAGGAAACCTAGGAGTTTGCCCGCCTGCACCCCAAAGACACATTTGTCAGGGTTGAGCTTGATGCCCGCTTTCGGAGGTTGTCGAAGGTCTCCTGGAGGTCCCGGCCATGCAGAGCAAGCTGCCGGGTTTTGACAACCACGTCGTCGACGTAAGCTTCGACGTTCCTCCCGAGCTGGGCGGCCAGGGCAATAGCGACGAGGTGGGTAAAGGTAGCGCCTGCGTTCTTCAAGCCAAAGGGCATTCTGACGAAGCAGAACGTCCCAAGTGGTGTGATGAAACTGGTCTTCTCCTCGTCGTCTTCGGCCATGTATACCTGGTGGTAGCCGGAATAGGCGTCCAGGAAACTCATTAGTTCGCACCCAGCGGTGGCGTCGACCAGCTGATCGATGCGCGGCAAGGGGTAATTGTCCTTTGGGCATGCCTTGTTTAGCGCCGTGAAGTCGATGCACATACGCCAGGCCCCGCTGGCTTTTTTGACTAGTACCGGGTTAGCGAGCCACTCTGGATGGTGGACCTCGCGAATGACCCCGGCCCGAAGAAGCTTCGCCACCTCTGTTTTGGCCGCCTGCTGCCGATCCATCGACATACGCCGAAGCCTTTGCTTGACCGGCTTGGCGTCGGGGCGGACCGCCAAGCGATGCTCGATTACCGCTTGGTCTACGCCCGTGATGTCCTCCGGGGACCATGCGAAAATGTCAACGTTGTTCTGAAGCACTCGGAGCAGATCCCGTTCGACCCCCGGGGGAGCCCCTCGCCGATGGACACAAACTGTCCCTCCGCCTGGAGCGGCACCTTCTTGACTCCGCCCTCGGGCCGAGGCTTGGGCGTCCACCCGGGGGCGGAGGGCCCATCGCCGAGCGTGTCGGAGAGGGCGTGCACCGGGCGATGCGGAACTCGGCTGCCGACCTCAGCACGCCTGGCCAGGTCCTGATCGCCGAAGACGGTAATAACACCCTCTGGGCCCGGGAGCTTCACACACAAAAACGCGTAGTGTGGGATCGCCTCGAAAGAGTTGATGGCGGGTCGCCCCAGTATGGCGTTGTAAGGATGTGGGATATCCACGACGTCGAAGATGACATGCTCGGTCCGGATGTTACCCTTGTTGCCCTCCGACGGAAAGTGACCGGAAGGGACACGTGCCCCAGGGCCTGCAGCGGTTGACCTCTGAAGCCTTGAAGTGGAGCTCCTGGCTGCTCTAGCCGGCTGCGGGGGATCCCCATATGGTCGAGGGCCTCTGCGAACAGGATATTCGCGGAGCTTCCCCCGTCGACAAGGACGCGCCTGACGTCACAGCGTGCTATGAGGGCCTGGATGACCAGAGGGTCTTGGTGAGGGTACTCCACACCCCTGGCGTCGTTCAAGTCGAAGGTGATGTTGCAAGGCGGCATCCACGATTGCGGCTGCTCCCCGGGGGCCCTTGAAGAGGAACCTCCAGTGATGATGCTGACGGTGCGATGTTGCGCGCCCTCCACTGCGGTGGCTCGCAGGGGGCTACCCCTTGGGTGCCCCACGTGGGCTCCAGCGAGGGGCCGAGGGGGCAGAGCCCGAGACCCGGCCGTCACCCTCCGCAGCTCCATAACCGCGGTGCATGCCCTTGTGTAATGATCACCGTAGCCGTGTACCTCGCACCACTTGCCATAATGTAGGAGCTCTTGTTCTGCGTGGGGTTGGCCGCCGCAACCAAGTCCGCCTTCCGATCCCCGGTCTCCCCTCCATGAGGCAGGGTCGGGTCCTTGGCGGGCGCTCTCGGTGTCGAGGACATGATGGGCCGCCTGTGACCTGCGCTGGTGGCGCCGAGGTTTATGCCTGCTCCTTGAAGAGCCTTCCTGTACCCCGGTATCGCTGCCTTGGGGAGGGCCTCCTCGGGGCTCTCGGCTGCGGCCCTGCTTCGAGGAGGGACCACCCGCCCCCACCTCGCGCGGGGGGCGCTCCTCATGGGCGAGGTCGAGGGCGGTAATGCTGCGTCTTCGCGCATCCTCCTCCGCCCGCGCATACTCGTCCAATTTGTCGAAGAGCTTGGCGACTGTCTTGATTGGCCTCCGCGCGTGGTACTCGGCCATTGGGCCCGGACGAAGGCCCTGTATGGCTGCATTAACGATGGTGGTTTCATTAACGTCTTTTACTTGGCATCGAATCTTGGCGAAGCGCTTGAAGTAGCCCCGGAGCTTCTCCGAGGGTCTTTGCTTCATAGCGAAGAGTTGGTCCGCGTCGACTCGCTCGACATAGTTTCCTTGGAAGTTGTTGTGAAGGCGATCGCGGAGCTGCTCCCACGCGTAGATGGAGCCCGGCTCTATGGTAAAGAACCAAGAGAGCGCCACTCCTTGCAGCGCGAGGGGGAGTCCCTTTGCCTTCGTGGTGTCGTCTCCGCCCGCGGCCTCGACCGCGGTTTCGTACACGCGCACGAACTCGCGGGGGTCCTGTCGCCTTTGTACGGGTCGATGATGCTAGGAAGCTTGAAGTCTTCGGGCCATGCCGCCTGCTGTAGCCCCACCGAAAGCGGGGACTCCGGATCTAGGCGCCGCCGCAGCACGCGGCTAGACGTGGGGGCTTCGCGACTGTCCGCCCTCTCCGGCGTGGGCTCGGGCGCGATTACTGGCGCGGCCTGCTGGCTCCGAGCCTCTTGCATATCTCGGACGGCTCCGCGAAGGTCCCCTAGTTCCCGCTGGAACGCGTTGAGGGCTGCTAGTAGGGCGCTTTCCACCGCAGGTGCTGTCGGGGCCGCCGGAACACCCAGCGGACGGGTCGGTGCAGGGACCATCGCCTCACGATCTCCAGATCCGCCGGATGCTTCATTGCGGCTACCCCCGGCCACCCGATCCGCGCTGCCGGCGAGGGTGGCGGGGGCTGTCGTTGCAGTGCCAGCGACGGGGTTGGATGTCGATGTAGCGGCGCTGGCGGGGTCGGTCGTTGCAGCGCTGGCGTCGACGCCCGCGACCATTACGCCTACGCCGTCGCCAGCTCCTTCGACGGCCGATGCCGAAGCCCCGGTATTCACGCGCCGCTCCGACCCAGCCATCTTCCTTCCCGTCGCCGCCGCTGATGAAGCTTTTTTCGGTGCCATCCTTCTTCTTCGGTCTTCAGGCTTGTCCCTGTCCTCCCCACGGACGGCGCCAGCTGTTGTGGTTACAGACCAAACAGAGAGAGATGGTAGTGGAGAGGTGGGAGTGTTCTCCTTCACCCCCCCTCATCCTGATATATATATTCATATGGAGTATACTTTTACAATTATGCCCTTACATCCGTACATCCCCCTTAGGGGCATTTGAGTCATTACACATGTTACTCTGGTTCTTATAACCTCCTAACAGGCCTGCTGGGCTTAGGTGGGGGCCACCCCTACAACAGGACTAATCACTCATTTTGGCTTTCTTGTTTCTTAAATGAACTAATCAACTTACCTGAATATTTGCAAATGATTTAAAATATCTGGATATACATATTTTCCAATCATGTCAGTGAGATAATGCAGGGTGATTAAGCAGCAATTCTTGGATGTAATCTTTAATATTATAAAAATGTGAGTTCGTTGTTGTCGGTCCATTATCTCTCCTTTCTTCTCAGCCGTCTGATAAAAGATCAGCCGTCCAGATCCGCATGTAGATAATTCTTCTGCTCCTCATAGAAAAGGTCGGACCGACGCGTGGACCGTGCTCCTTCTCTTCTCTTCCCCCGCATCCTTCGCCTCCCGCAACCACTCCACCTCCCACAACCGCCGCCTCCTCTCCCCTGAACCCTCGTGTCATGCCTCCTCCTCAGGGCCGCCACCAATTCCTTCCCCGTACGGCAACGTTTGGTCGCAGTCCTCCAACTCCCCCCCAGTAGCGTCGCATCCCCTCATCGCCTCCCCAACGCATTTACCCGCCGCCTCCTCTCCCCATCTGCCTGCCGCCGCCTCCCCACCTCCACCTCCTGCAACCGCCGCTTCCTCCCCCGAACCCTCGTCTCGCTCCTCCTCGGCGTTGACACCAGCTTCTTCCCCGTGCGGCAGCGTTTGGTCGCAGTCCCCCAACTTTCCGCAGGGCGCCGCCACCAATTCCATTTCCCATCGCCCTCCAACCAGCAGCACAACGCTTGGCAACAGTGGCCGGTGGATCAGAGAGAATGGTGCTCGGCGACAATGGCCGATGGATTAGAGAGAAGGGCACTCGGCGATGGCGGCGGCTTCCTCTTACTACGCCCGCCCACGTGGTCACTCGCCCGGTGAGCCTCTCTACCTCCTTCTGCTATTCGCTCAGAGCCCGTCGCGTTGTCTGGCAATTTTGGTCTCCCAAGCTGGTTGTCAAAGTCAGTGGCATAGTCGAATGGGGCCGTGGTCGAGGAGCTATGGCCACAGTCGTGGGGCCGTGGTCGAAGTCAAAGCCGTGGTTGAAGGGAGCTATGGCCAAAGTCAAAGATCCGTGGTCGAAGTCGAAGCCGTGGTGGTCGAAGGCAAGCCGTGGCCAAAGTCGAAGGGCCATGGTCGAAGTCCAAGTCGTGATCGAAAGGGACAGTGGTTGAAGAGGGCAGTGGTCAAAGTCGAAGGGCCGTAGACTACGTCGGTCCACGGTCGAAGTCGAAGGGCTATGGTTGAAGTCAGGTTGTAGTCGAAGTCGAAGGGTCATAGTCAAAGTCCAAACCGTGATCGAAGGGGACAGTGGTCGAAGTCGAAGGGCCGTGGATGAAGTCGGTCCGCGGTCGAAGTGGAAAGGCCGTAGTCAAAGTGGAAGGGCTGTTGTCGAAGTCCAAGCCGTGGTCGAAGGGGACAGTGGTCGAAGGGGCAGTGGTCGAAGTCGAAGGGCTGTGGACGAAGTCGATCTGCGGTCGAAGGGGGAAGTGGTCGACGTCGAAGGGCCGTGGTCAAAGGGGACAGTGGTCGAAGAGGGCAGTGGTCAAAGTCAAAGATCTGTGGTCAAAGTCGAAGATCCTTGGTTGAAGTCGAAGCCATGGTCGAAGGGGGCCGTGGTTGAAGAGGGAAGTGGTCGGTGTCAAAGGGCCGTGGTCATCAAAGGGCTGTGGTCGAAGGGGACAATGGTTAAGGGGGGCAGTGTTTAAAGTCGAAGATTAGTGGTCGTCGTCGAAGCCGTGGTCGAAGAGGACAGTGGTCGACATCAAAGGGCCATGGTCGAAGGGAATAGTGGTTGAAGGGGGCAGTGGTCGAGGTCGAAGGGGGCAGTGCTCGAAGTCGCGGTCATGATCGTGGTAGTAGTGCCCGTGAACGTGGTCGTAGCGGTCATGGTTGTAATTGTAGCGCTAACCCAGAGGGCACCTACTGGTTCGTCCACAACCTCCACCGCTATGAGTTCCCCCTCCAGTTGGACATTCTCGTCACCTACCCCTAGGTCACCCCCAAGATCGAGCTCCCCACCCTTGACAACAAGACCCACAAGGTGGTCGAAGTCGAAGCCATGGTCGAAGGGGGCCGTGGTCGAAGGGGGAAGTGGTCGATGTCAAAGGGGACAGTGGTTGAAGGGGGCAGTGGTCAAAGTCAAAGGGGGCAGTGGTCAAAGTCGGGGCCGAGCAGGCTGGTGCCGGTAGTCGGGCGATAGTGCACAAGCGCACCGGAGGCCTGCCAACGTACAACCACCAGCGATGGTCGACCGCTCCCGACCTACGATCACGCGCGTGGTCGACGATTTCTAACTTACGACCACGTGGTGTGATCGACGGCTTCTAATTTACGACTATGAGCACTGGTCGATGTGTTTCGACTTACGACTATGAGGTATGATCGATGTCTTCCGACTTACGACTACGAGCACTGGTCGATTTGTTCTGACTTACGACCATGAGGTATCTTCGATGGTTTCTAACTTACGACCACGAACAATGGTCGTCGGCTTCTGATATACAACCATGAGCCATTGTCGAAGGCTTCCGATTTAGGACCACGATCGATCGTCGACCGCTACCAACTTACGATCACCAGTGATAGTCGATCGCTCCCGACCTACGATCACGCGCGATGGTCGACGTCTTCCGACTTATGACGACGAGGTATGCTCGAGGGCTCTCAACCTACGACCACGAGGTGTGGTCGATGTCTTCCGACTTATGACCACGAGGCGTGATCGACAGCTTTAGACTTACTTGATGGATTTAAAAACTTTTAGAACATATTTGTATGCATATTCTAAAAATTTTTACCACCCATGAGTTTTAAAACATGTAGTATGATAAATTTTAAAAAACCGTAGCAACGCACGGGCATTCAGCTAGTCACATGCAATTTGAAAACTATGACCGTGTGTAGTGAAAGGATTCCCCTAACGTCCTATGAGCATCCATACCATAAAGCACCCTAGGAACTGTTCTATTGTACTATGATTTCTTTTTGGCAATACTATCATTTTACCATTGATCCTTTTACCGCTACCACATCTAATGCATCTTGCGAATTAGACGGGAAATGTGGCGAAGTCTATCCACAATTTGTTAGTTGTATTATTAGATGTACTCTAGAAAAAAATGCTTATCATGCAGAGCTAACAAGCCCATCCAGTTAATTAAATTCCTTGAGCTTAGATATCTATACAGTACCACCATGCAGTGCTAACTGGGAGGAAATTAGTTTCTCGCCATATAGGAAATAACTAGCCATGAATGAGACCTAGAAATTTTAAAACAGAAGACAGAGTAACTTAGAGATGAATACCCCAGCTTCTCCTTGGATTGGTTCGAACAAAAAACCGCATATCCGATCTCCATGCTCTGAACCAAATAGTGTTTGTCAACACGCATATACACACAAATAAGTAAAAGTAGCATATGGTTGCTACAGCTAAATAGATTGGTTACCTTTAAAGATTTTCTCCAACCCATCAATGTCTCCAAAATCAACTTTAAGATGGCCAGGAACCAAAGGACCAAAACCACGAGTTGCATCATTGTCACAGCTCATAGATATGACACCCAATGTCCGACCATGAAAACATCCACAGCAAGATACAATCAAAGCCTGCAAAACACCAAACATTTGGCAAAAATAGGTATCATTATCAACGAATCTCCCAACTTCTCAAGATATCAAGTGGTGCATTAGCCAAGACATGAAATATGATACATTTCCTATAGTTATATAACAAAGCAATCAAACAAATAAAAAACAAGTGGTAAAACAACACCTGCTTCTGCAGCCTTTTGCACTTTTTACAAAGTTTTGTTTTCATTTATTTAATATAATGATATGATATTAATATGTGCTTTCATGATATCCAAATAAAATGAGAAAAAAAATTGACAGCAACACCATTATACTAAAGCAATGAAAAACTCAAATCAGTATATCTGCAGTCACCACACTTAAAGAGTTAACAGGCTATCCAGTAGCAGGATATGAATACAAAAGTTAGAACTCAATGGAAGCACAAGCACATCCCAGTATGGCAAATAAAAGATCTACTAGGATTGAAATTAAACATGCAACTTTTCGTGAATTCATACCTCATTCTTTGGTATATTTTTCTTTTCATAACCCCATTTCCTTGCCAATTTAATAGCTGTTTCCACTCCTTCAGCTCCAGTGTTCATTGGCAACATCATTTCATACCCAAACATTCTTGTCAAATATTCCGCAAAGATAGGGAATTTGTCATTGTAGAAAGCTCTGGAGCTAAGTGTAAGCCTTTCTGCCTGTTCTATCAAAGCTCTTAGGACTTTTGGATGGCAATGGCCCTACAAAGAATTGCAAAAACTACATCATTTATGTACATACAAATAAGTTATCTCAAACAATGTACAGCAACTAGACATCTGTGCCTTCCAATCTGTGCTTAGACCAAGTGGCATTCAGTTATAGTATCTAACTGCATAGAAACTCACCTGATTGACTGCAGAGTAAGCAGAGAGAAAATCAATGTATTTGTTGCCTTCAGGGTCTAATATATGTGAACCTTCTCCTTTGGAAAACACCATGGGTATAGGATGGTAGCTACAAGCAGTGAAATGTTCAGAACACACCATGAGTTCCAAACTTGAAAAGGTGGGGTAATTGCATCATCAAATCGAAATACTGCAGTTGCAAGTAAAAGTTCTGAATCACAGAACTTGCCACCAATCAAACAAAACATGTACTTAGAAATGTCCACATCCCAATCAAATGCAACAGCAAGCGATCCCTTGGGCGTATGGAAGTAAATGCGATGCCAGTTCAAACAAAGGCGACACCGTCAGTCTCAAGTCACTACCATGATATTATGGATAAAGAGATACGAGTCATATCCAGCAATAAAGAACATCCCTGAGTCCACTGTATATACATGCAAGAATCTGTTCAAAATTGGTTCTACAAGCTCAATTAGAGGGTCTAAGCGGGCATCGCCGCCACATCAAGATCAGGAACTGATGACGGACGAAAGGGTTTAATCGAACCCGCAGAGAGAACCCGAACCTTCGGTGGCAAGAACTCAATCCCAAGCGCTAAAAACTACGCTATCCGAGCACGATCCCATCAGGGATGGAGCCCAGAGGCATTTGCACAAGCCCATGGCGGGCGACGGCAAACGAGGGAGAGAAGGGAGAGAGGCGATCAGGAGCACCGTACTTGTGCGCGCTGCAGTCGCGCTCCATCCGCATGAGCTCCTCCGAGGACAGCGCCGCGGCGGCAGAGGCCGATGCCGAGCCGGAGCACATCCCCCTCCGCGCCAGGGCCGCCAGTGGCGCCGCACCCCGCCGCGCCAGCACCGCCGCCATCTCCGCACCGTACGCCCCTTGACGCCGATCCGCTGAGCAGTGGAATCCTTCGAGCCGTACCCGCCGCCCTCCAGGCCAAGGCTGCTTCTTGTACCGCCACTGCCACGCCTTCCGCTCCGATACCAGGGCTTGGGGTTAGGCTGCGCCGCGGTTGCGGTTGCTTGCTGCGTTGGGATGCGCAATTGAAGTTGCTCACGGCGTTCGGGCTCGCGCGGCTGTTTAGGGTATTATTTTTGGATTTTTATTTCTTCTAACTTTTTTTTTCCATTTTTGCCTTTATTACTTCGTATTGTTCGTTACTATATGACAAATTTTTTAAAATTTTTATTAAATGACTTATAAAAGGTTAACAATTATTATAGTATAATTTTAACTAAAAATCAATAGTCAAAATCATAAGATAGAAGTTGAGTTTTTTTTGGAGCAGCTCCATCGTCTTATGTCTCTCCACTATGTGTCACCTAAAACTAATTGTAGAATGAACTCGTCCAATATATAATATTTATTAGTAGATGATCTAATCAATAAATTTATATATTCTCTCACCTTTCTCTTTTTCCCCTCTTCTTCTTTTTTTTTGCTATGTTTATACTCTTCGGATCCCTTAAAAAACCCGTAGATATAACTTTTCCAACACATAATATCTACGGTTGACCTAATTAATAAATTTACAATTCTCCTGTCTTTCTTTCTCTTCCCTCTTGTTTCTCACTCACGATACAGATTTAATGGGGTAGACATAATCCTCCTCTCTAATATATAATTTAGTTATACCTTATTTATTAGTTTACATGCTCAAGTAATGTCTCATGTAAGGTAGTGCTTTTTTTCCTCTCTTGTACCATATTATCTCTTATTTTATATAAATAATTAATTATTCGCTATTGATACTGTAAGAGAGGAGCGGAATGGGAAGAATTAGGGCACTCCCAATGGAGTATTAATGGTAGTTTCTATCTGTTTTAATTATCCTAACAGCTAAGCAATTTGCTGAGGTGGCAATAGAATTAATGCAGAGAGAGATTAGAAAACGGAGAAACGGTTTCTTCCTCACGAAACCGAGTCTACTCGCGGATCAAGAACGGAAGAAACCTGCTGTGCAGCGTTGGGGAGACTCGAGTAGTTTCTATCGTCTTCTTCCGGATCCAGTGCTCCGCCTGCGCGCTCCCGCGATTCCCCGCCTGCGCGCGCTCCAGCGCCTCCTCCCACACATCCTCCGATGGCGGCCCTGGCCCCGTCCGCTGTACGTTTCTCTCTTTCTCCGTTTGCCGCTAAGAAAGAAATTTCATTGGCTCCTAGTTTTTCCCCTATAATTTTATCTACGATTTTAGTTGAGATCTCTGTACTGTTGTTGGCCTGTTCCAAGGTGTTAAAAGTTAAAAACTTCGGAACGGGATCTCTGATCAATGTGGAGTGGAAATGTGAAGCTTTTTGGATCGTTCCCATGGTTAGAATCTCAGATTGCTGTAGGGTTTGTCTTGTGCCTGTAACTTTGGGTTAATTTTGGATCTTTGCCATGGTTAGGATGTCTGATTCATTCGTCCATTTTGATCAGCCTGTTATGAATGGCTGAGATGCTAAGAGATTCCATCCTTTTTGGGGTATAGATTCAAAAGCTATAAACTTGTTGTAGCCAAGGGAGACATATAATGTCAATTTTAGTACTCCAATAAGTTGGCTATTGGGTGTCGACTTTCAGTTCTTATTCTGAAGTCTTGATTGTTATTAAATCGGAGCTGATATCTCTAGCCTTGTGTGTGTTATTTTCCTTGCTTTCTTTAAATTGATTCCTCTCTTTGTTTTGAAGTTTTTGAATAATCTATGATTGCTATCACTGATGTGTTCTGAACTGTTTAGTTCCTCCCGTTAGCTGTTAGTGCCGAGATTTTCTTACATTTGCAAAACCTTTTAACTTGTTATTTTCAACTTCAGTGAAGGTTTATTTTCTGGTTGAATTGTGAATGTGGCATATGCCATACTCTTGTTCTGGTTATTTTCAAGTCATATTAAAGCTCTGTTTCTTATATAACGCCAAATTATTGTATACCATGCATAAAAAATGCAATTGCAGTTCACACTTTGCCTTCTCGCACTGTTTGTTTCCTTGCAGAAGTTTTCATTGCATGAAGATGACTGATGTCATTATTTGATTTCGTGTATGTGTTGGTCTTTACAGCTATTGAAGGATGGATTGTACTGGTCACTGGAGTTCACGAAGAAGCTCAGGAAGATGACCTTCACAATATTTTCCGTGATGGGCAGGTCAAGAACTTGCATTTGAATTTGGATCGTCGAACTGGATTTGTCAGCTTGTGAAGTTCGTTTAAAAAAAATAGTTTCAAAAAGAAGCCCATAGGATTTGGATTTTGCCTAAGTACATGATGCACAGATGATGTTCTACAAATTGTCTAAGTGCTGATTTCATTCAAATACAGTGCATAGGAAAGGCTACAGGTTGCTAGGCACAAGTGATCGTTCTTTGTTTGTGTTGCACATAAGTGTTTATTAAATTTGTTCTCTATAGAAACTACCTGTAGAAACTATGCATTGGAAAGGTTGAGTCTAAATTGTACTCTCTCTCCTTAAGAAACTACACATACATAGACATTGTGCATTGGGAGTGCACTTAGCGAGACGGGCGAGCGTGGCTATGCCTGCCTATGCGTTATCCATCCACCTCGGCGCCGTCGATCTGCTCATCTCCCCACTCCGTCAGTTGAGATCTGCCGTTTTTGGCACGGAAAGCAAGCATTGTCGTACAAGAGGAGGGAAGAAGCAGCGTGTGCGCGTGGGACTCCGCTCGGTCTCGCGGACGGCCACCGTGGTGGTGCCATGCCGTGCCGGTGCCCGGCCGTTCGGTCTTCTTTCGCACACGGCGACGCGACCGCGTCATCTGAGACGGACCGACGGACGGACGGCCGCCTGACAGGTCGGACGGCTTCTTTCCCGACCCGGCCCACACCGCGACGCCACTATCTCCGGTTGATGGGGCCGTGCCTTCCCGTTTTGCCCCGGGGAGCTGTCCCGTGGGCGTGGCGTGGCCACCATGTGCTCGGTCGGCGTGCCATTAAGGCCGAGTAAACGTAATTCATGGATGAATTTACATAAACGGTTATGTAGTTATTTTTTAAAATTTAACTGTTGGATATTCGTTTTTATAAATCTAGTTTCCATTATATACCTACCGTCTAGACTTCTCTGTGGACCTATCGAGCTCAACAGACACCTTGGCTCAACAGGTGACCTGTCGAGCAACCACTCTACGGCAGGCCTAAACGGCCATAATTAGCGCTAATTAAAGCACATGGTTAGCAGTTAAATATGATTAGTACTATTTAAATATGATTAGCACTAATTAAATATAATTAGCGCTAGTTAAGCAATGAACAATGCACCGTCCGGCCACTGTAGCTGTTGCCGAGCTACAATAGCTCGGTAGGTGTAAGGAGGGCGTTATAATTGCAAAAAGGGTGTCCGGAGGCCAAATTTGAAAAAGTGGTGTCGATTTTGTTAGTATCGATCTTATGTATGATTTGTTTGGGCTCGGGGATCTCTTGCTACAACTTGGCTATGATCACACAGAGAAAAGACACATGAATTTTTATACAAGTTTAGGCCTTCTGTTGCGAGAATAACAACCATACTTCCTGTGTGGATATTACTCAATAAACTGATTACAACTGAGAAACTAATGTGAAATGTCCTGCTCTACTGCTATTCTCCCTTGGGTATCTCCCGGCCCTCATCTTTTCTCCCTGACGTCCACCTTTATATAGCTTGCAAGGCGGCGGCAGTTTTTCCATGCCAAGAGACACCTAAACGTTTCGAATGATAACCGTCCGACAGGAGTTATTAGAGACGTGGTATCTCACTCATCGTGCGGCGGTTACTATTAGAGAGAAGTTATGCATAGTTATTCCAGAGAATAAATGCACGTGTTAACCGTCTCGTTAGATAGGCCCACTATGTAATGGGTCTTTGTAGACAGGTTAGTTGAAGTTTGGCTTTCGTAGACAGGTTAGTCGAAGTTTGGCTTAGTCATAGGAGAATCTACAACCACAAAGTGGTTGCAGAATAACTTACAACTATGTCATAGTCGTAGGAGAACTTATGACTATGATGCGGTCACAGAAAATGTTTACGACCAATGAGTGGTCGTAGAAGAGCTTACAACTAAGGGATTGTCGTAGAAGAGATTACAACTAAGGGGGTTATCGTAGAAGAGTTTTACGACTATGGCGTTGTCGTAGAAGAGCTTACGACTAAAGGATTGTCGTAGAAGAGCTTATGACTAAGGGTTATCATAGAAGAGCTTACAACTAACTTGTGAAATCTCTCCCTTATAGATAAGACTCAAAGAGTATAATGACGCAACAATATCATTTACAGATAAATAATAATTTGAGGATTATTATACTCTCGTCATCTAGCACCCCAACTTCAAGTGAAAATAACTTACTTGAGAAAGAGTGGTCATAGACGAACGAATATCGAAAGCATAGTCTTTTCGATCTAATTCGACTAGAAATGAGTTTGGTCAAAAAGGTAATTTCACTTGAGTTGTAAAGACATATTGGCCTCAAATAAAGGATTACGAATAGGTTCCCACTGATCTCATTGAGGGCAGTTGGCCAGTAAATATCTAGTCAAAAGGCTTTTCTGACCAGTGTTATGTAAGAAGCATGTGCTCTACAGATGCCCCCATGAATGTCATGAAGGAGTTGTAATCCTTCTTTCTACGATATGCATCATATGAGAATCTCTTGAGTACTCCATTTATAGAGTACCCTGTTGACCAAAGTATATATTTTGGCCTTGCGTGATAAACAATCTTCTTCGAGATCATCGTCGAGTACTGAACCCTTCTAAAGATACTCGTAGATGGATCCCATCTAGGTATCCTTGTACTCTAGAGATGTTGTCTCATTAGGAGTAGTTTCTGGTGTTTTGACCAGAGACAGTTTCTGGAGTTGCTCCAAGTAGACTCCTGTTGGCATTTGTGATCGGGAAGAAGCCATTTGAGCCAGCTGATCAGCGAGAAAATTATCTTTTCAAGGGATATATTGTATCTCGAAACCAAAAAATGGCTCTTAATCTTTCTGACTTCTAATAAGTACTGAGATATGGTCGTACTAGAGCATTGGTATTCTTTTTTGACCTAATTCATGACTACTTGAGAATCTCCTCTCACGAGTAGTCGACAAATTCTGAGGCTTTCGTGGCTCGTATGCCAGCCAAAATAAACCTTCGTATTTGGCCATGTTATTACTGGCTGGAATGTTTAATTGAATGGCATACTTTAAGATCTCTCCCACAGGAGATTCTAGGACCACCCCAGCCCTTGAGCCACTAAGTGTAAGTGACCCATCAAAGTACAAGTGAAAGAAATAGTGAAGAAGATTCTAGGACCACCCCAGCCCTTGAGCCACTAAGTGTAAGTGACCCATCAAAGTACAGGTGAAAGAAATAGTGAATAAGATTCTAGGACCACCCCAGCCCTTGAGCCACTAAGTGTAAGTGACCCATCAAAGTACAGGAGATTCTAGGACCACCCCAGCCCTTGAGCCACTAACCTGGTCGAGTTGAAGGGATCGGACAATCACTTTTTGTAAAAGAAATAGTGACTTCCGACCACTTTGAAAGAAAATTGATAAGAGAAGGGTCAATGGAGTTTACCTCACGTTCAACAGCTTTATACTGTCGCTTTGACTCGTATGCTGAAGATCCTCTGTAGATATACTCGATGGTGCACTATGGATCCTAAAACGACATCTCCTCATCCTCGTTTGATTGCTTTCGACTACTCGTCTATCCCACCTGGTCAAGTATGGGAAGTGGTCCTTTGCTGGAGTAGTAATCCTCGAGTTTTCATTGGAAAACTTGGCAATTGCGAAGATCATGTTCTTCCTTTTCATGGAGAGGGCACCATCTTGGATTGTTATCCTTTCGAGTGGGGATTTTGCCCTTGCCCCGATCAAAGTACTGCCTGGGATACCGTATCTCCTTATCGCACATGGCCAAGACCTCCTTGGAACTTCCGGCTTGAGGCATCTGACCTTTTGCATTGTTCTCGGAATTTTTAACCTTCTCCTTCCCTTTGCTACCTTCACCTACCTCTTTGGTACGTTGAACGGCTTGGTTGATGGTCTTGCTCCACTCAACTAATTTAGCAGCAGTTGCATAAAGATCAGCCATCTCAAAGAGCTCAGTGACAGTAGTTAGAGGGTTCAAAGCGATATCTTCTGTGAACCTTCTATTGCAGACTCCCTGCTTAAATGCTCTGATAACAGAAGCATCAAAACCTCCTAAATGGAGTTATGAACCTGACTGAAACACCTGATGAATTGTCGTAGGGTCTTGTTGTTGCTCTGTCTCATCCAGTGTAGGTCGTCTTCCTTCCTAAGGCGATTGCATGTGACTTGGAAATTGGCCAGAAGAAGATCATAGAGATGTTGCCATGAATGGATCGGCTCTAGTGGCCGATTTAAGAACCATGATCGAGCAGATCCCTTGAGCACAGTCGAAAGGTAGTTCACCATGACATGCTCTCCTCCTCCTGCTGTATGAACCACGACTGTGTAAATTTGAAGGAACTCGACGGAATTTTATGACCCATCAAACTTCTCCATGTTTTTTGGTCGAAACCTTGGTGGCCAGCGTACTGCTCGGAGTTCATGCATGGATGCCTGACATTCGGTAACAAGATTATGACGCCTCCATTATAGGAAAGGATGATTGGCATCTCCAAGCGACTGTACTCAACGATGCTCGGTAGTCGATGGACCTAACTTGTAATAGGTCTCGTCCATTCGAGGGTAATACTCCTTGTATTCCATCTATTGCTGTAGATTTCTTGCTCAAAGTAGTGAACGATCACCTCCTCCATAAGCTCGTTAATCCGAGGTCATTTGAGGAACTCTTTGCCGACTGGAGTTGTGGTGAGGAGAGCGAGATGACCTGTCATCATGTTGATTTTCTCGAGGTGAGTTTTACAAATGACTAGACACAGTCATACCTATTTGACTCATGGAGTTGTGTCGGCGAGGTTGCTTGAGCCTGACCATCATGTGTCAGAGTCTTCACATGATCCCTTCAGCGAGGTGGTCATGGCCCGATGCTCAAGCAAGCTCTTTAGTTGGATTTTTAGTATATCATTTATGTGTTGAAGCTACCGAGCCTCCTCATATCGGTATTGGATGCACCCAGGCAAAGACCTCTGGACAGTTAATCTCTTTCTTTGAATGGTCTCGAGATTCTTAATATTGAAGGTTGGTTGAGGCCGCCTTAATGGAGAGTGATTATTTTGAGGATTTTTCCCACGTTCATAAGAGTACTCACCTGGCTCATCGCTGGAGGACTCCTCGCCATCACCACGAGGGATCGTATTGTGTGATTGGTGGGGAGCACTGTCAGGCCTTCCTCCGAGAGAGTGATTAGTATCTAAGGGGAGAGCGAATACCTCCTATCAATAATCTCCACTTCTGTCGGAGGCCCCCTCACTTGAAGAGTTGTCCAATGAGAGCACATCGTGACCTAGAGTAAACCCTACCAGGAAGGAGAATTCTGGGTTATAACTATCTTTCGTTGGAGCTAAACCCTGTGTAAGTATGGGCGAACTCATAGGGAGCCCATCCATGCTCTTTGCGGAGACAAGCAGAGAGTTACAACCACCAGATATCGATGGAATCCCAGAATGCGGGATTTTGGGACTCATTGAGCCTGATCTGATGGCTGCTGCAGGACTCGAACACTTAGGGGGAGGCCCCTTGTCATGTTGCGAGTCTTGTTTGTGGTCGGATTGACCTTTGCCCTTTGGGTAACATGTTCCTCTGTTGAGTGTAATGCTATGGGGGATAAGGATCCCTCGTTAGTCCTACCCATAGTGCAATTAATTCTCCTCATCTCGTGATAGATTTATGTCAAGATCTTTGTAGTCGACCAGGTCGAACCAATTCTCCACGTTCCACTCTCCTGCCACGAGGGCATCAGAAAGAAGAGAACTTGCCAACAAGGAATTACTAGAGTTTTAGTATCAGAAAGAAGATGATCCCAACGGATGTTGCCAATTGTTGATGTTTTAGTATCAATCTTACGTATGATTTATTTGGATTTGATGGATCTCTTGCTACGACCTAGTTACGATTACCCACAGAAAAGACACAGGGATTTTTTATACAGGTCCGAGCCTTCTGCTGCGAGAATAACAACCCTACTTCCTGTGTGGATATTACTCAATAAACTGATTACAATAGAGAAAGTAATGCAAAATGTCCAGCTCTACTGCTATTCTTCCTCGAGTCTCTCTCGTCCCTCCTCTTTTCTCTCTGATATCCACCTTTATATAGCTTGCAAGGCAGCGGTAGTCTTTCCATGCCAAGAGACACCTTAACATTTCAAAAGATATCCGTCTGACGGGAGTTATTAGAGACGTGGTATCTCACTCATAGTGCAGCGATTACAGTCAGAGAGAAGTTATGCACAGTTATTTTAGAGAATAAATGCATGTGCTAACCACCTCGTCAGACAGGCCCACTATGCAATGGGTCATCGTAGATAGTTTAGTTGAAGTTTGGCTTAGTCGTAGGAGGATCTACGACCATAAGGTGGTTGTGGGATAACTTACAACTATGTCATGGTTTTAGGAGAACTTACAACTATGATGTGGTCATAGAAAAAGCTTACAACCAAAGAGTGGTCGTAGAAGAGTTTATGACTAAGGGGTTACCGTAGAAGAGCTTTACGACTATGAAGTTATCATAGAAGAGCTTACAATTAAAGGATTGTCGTAGAAGAGCTTACGGCTATGGAGTTATTGTAGAAGAGTTTACAATTACCTTGTGAAATCTCTCCCTTATAGATAAGGGGTATACTCAAGGAGTATAATGATGTAATAATATCATTTATAGATAAATAATAATTTAAGGATTGTTATATCCACATCAAGTGGTTATAGTGCATTTATGTGCACACTTCTACATGGATTACATCACCGAATTTTGGTCGCACAATTTGCTAGTTTTGACTATAATTTTTCATTGTTTTGTCCATAGATAAAATTTCTGTAATTTTCTAGTTCTACTTACAATAGTGTCACTAGTCTTTCTTTTTCAGAGTTGCCTAGGGAATGTGTGCATATTATTTTGTTAAAAATACTCAAATTTTCAACTATCAAATTTGGATTCAACGAATCATAAACATCTTCCTCAGCCCATATAAATAACCTCCCCCACCCACCAAACTCTACCCAACCGCTGCCACCCCAGCCCCAACAAGGGGAGGAGAGGCCAGTTGTTCGGCAAAGGGAGGCCATTAAATCACAAACCTAGTTTCAACCTTTCTACTAGTGGGGAGCAGTTTAAATGCTTTGTGAAAATATTTTTGTTATGAGATAGTTACTCTTAAGCATCATCATTGTATTTAATTTTTCCCATCATAAAAAAATATTCAACTCTATGATTTATTAAGAGAAAAGTGCACTATAGCTTCCTGAACTTGTAGGGCTGTGCCACTTTACCCTTGAACTTATATTTTACTTTTTCAGCCCCCTAAACTTATAGGGTTGTGCCACTTTACCCCTGAACTTATATTTAACTTTCTCAGCCCCCTAAACTTATAGGGTTGTGCCACTTTACTTTCTGAACATGTATTTTACTTTCTTAGCCCCCTGAACCTGTAGGGTTGTACCACTTTACCCACCTGAACTTGCATTTTACTTTCTCAATCCCCTGAACTTGTGTATATGTAACATCCTAATTTTTAGTGCCTCTTTGAAGCTTTTAAAATAAAATAACCATTAGGAATTTTCTTGAATTAATTAAAGCTTAATATCAATTTTATAAAATTAAAAAGATTTAATATGAATAAAATAAATATAAATTAAATGAGAACCTATTTTATTTGGGTTCCTTATGGTGCAAAGAATTTTGTGTATTTTTTGGATTTTTTAGAGTTAATTTGGTATTTACTGGGGCTCAATTTAATTTATCCCAATTTCCAGAATTATGAAATTCCTTGAAATTTGAAAAATATTTGGACCTCTAGAAAAATATCTTTTCTATTTTTCTAAATCGAATCTATTTTCTTAGCCCATCTTTTTTCCCCTTCCTTTTGTTTTTCTTTTTCCTTTCTTCCTGTCTCTACATTCTCTCTCCTATTCAACATTGTTCGCGTGTGGGCACTGTTCATCATGCACTGCTCATGGTCATGGAACTGTTCATCATCTTCCAGCTGACCGAGACGAGCCAGACTGAGAACACCCATGGCGCCACCACTTTCCCTCCCAAGCCAACTCTCCAGCCAACTCTCCATCTGAGCCTTATCTCAACATCGTGCCAATACGAAAGTGGCGCCAAATCATGTGAGGAATCCATTCCTTCCGATCTCTTCGCAATTTGTTCATTCATTTGCCTTTTGTTCTGTATTTTTCCAAACCGATTCAAAACTAAATCCCACAAATTTGAATCCGTTTCCAACTCTTTTGAGCCTTTGTATGTGATCCCATAATCCCTTTTAACCCTTCCCAACCCTTGCAAAGTCTCCTTAAACCCCTAAACACCGCCACCATTGAGAGCCCTCCATTCCCGAAAATGATCAATGCTCGAACTTGCATTTTGAGCCCTCCGGTGAACTTTTTCCTCACCCTTTCATGTCACCTCATGTTCCCATGTATTATCCACCTCTTTATCAAATTAATTTGGTTTTGGTGTAGCCTATCGGTCGGAATCAAGTTTTTTCCAACCTAGGTTAAAACTGCTTCCTGTCATTGATTCATTACCTCAGGAGAGCTTTAGCATGTTCCATCATCACTATAACATTCATCTCGTCACATTCTATGAGGTGCTTCCCCTGTTTTCCCTAGAAACATGTCGCAAATTTGTCACCTATGACACCTTGTCATGGCCGCCTAGGACATCTCACGTTCCCATCTATCTAGTGAGATTTTTTTCAATCCTTCCATGGCAAAATGTGTTCTACCTTCCCATAAAGCTATCCTCCAAGTAGATTTTGTTTTTGTTCACCGAGGATCAAGGTCCTGATTTTTTCCTTTTTCTCCACCGTTGCTGTTCAATCGTTGATTGTGTCATCTCCAGTGAGTGCTCAGTTTAGCCAACCACTTTTCTAGCTTCAGAATGCCATGTTCTGGCCCATGCTCACCTTACTTCTATGTGTTCCACACCAAAACACCACCCTTGCAGCCCACGCCATCGGCCATTCCATGTGTTGCTGTTGTTGATCGCCATTCACCACGTCGCACCTCCCAAACCTTCCTCAGGATCCCGCGGTTCCAATTTGCCCGTTCATCATGCCTCCCTTTCCTCTTCTCGCCAATGAGCACCATGGCAACTGAACCACCATGCATGCATGCGTGTTGTAATCTAGTAAAGAAGCTAGCCCTTGCTTAGTGCACTGATCGAGAGAAAGTTCTCTATGCCACTTACCAACTGGAGGGTGCTGCATCAAAATGGTGGGAGAACTATTGTGTTGCTCATGAGGATCAGCAGAACATCACTTGGGCAAAGTTCACCGTAGCTTTTCACCATACCCACATTTTGGATGGGGTGATTGAAATGAAGAAGGAAGAGTTCCATGGGCTTCAGTAGAAGAATATGTCAACGAGTAAATATCTCAATAAGTTCACTCAATTAGCTTGCTATGCACCAGAGGACTTTGCCACAGATGATGCACATCATAAGCGCTTCAAGAGAGGACTCAATCCTAGATTGAAGGCTTAAGTTGTTGGTAATTAATGACTATGCTAATTTCCAAAATATGGTGGATAAGGCCATACTTATTGAGGAGAGTCGCCATGAAATGGAAGAATCTCACAAGAGGAAAATGATTCAACAAGGATCACAGTTGCATCAGTTACAAAGAGCCAGGTTCAACACGTACCAGCCAGCCCATGTGCTCCAGCAAGTAGATTTCTGGACTCTAGCTCTAATGCCTCGTTAGGATATTTCAGGATTGCACCCTATCAACATTAGCAATCAGCCTTAGAGGTATATAAGCCCTGCAGCTTCACCTACATGTTTTAAGTGCCAAGAGCCAGGTCATTTTGCTCACAAATATCCATAGAAGCATCAAGTACTCACACCAATTCTGTTCAACCTTGGAAGCACCCTTGCCAAGATTTTTCCCCAAGAGTAAGCCGTGGGACATTGTTAGCTCAAGGAAGCCAGATACCTTAGAGCATAGCAAGAGGAAACCTGAACAACATCATCTCTAATGTCACACGTGGTAATCTATTCCTTTAGTGAGACTAAATCTCAGGGTTGAGACTCCATTTAAGGGGAAAATTTATAACTTCCTGGTTTTCAGTGCCACTTTGAAGCTTTGAAAATAAAAATAATCATTTGGATTTTCTAGAATTAATTAAAGCTTAATATGAATTTTCTAAAATTAAAAGATTTAATATGAATAAAATACATCAATTAAATAAAAACCTATTTTATTTAGGTTCTTTGTGTCGCAAGGCATTTTTTTTGTATTTTTGGAGTTTATTTGTTATTTATTGGAGCTCAATTTAATTTATCCCAATTTTTGGAATTCTAAAATTCCTTGGAATTCCAAAATATCCAAATCTCTAGAAAATATCGGTTCTATTTTTCTAGATCAAATCTTTTTCTTGGCCCACCTTTCCTTTTCTTTTCCTTTCCTTTTCTTTTCTTTTCGCTTTCTTCATCTCTCTGCATTTTCTCTCTCCTGCGCAGCACTGTTCACGTGCATGGAACTATTCATCATGCACTATTTATGTGTGTGGTACTGTTCATCTTCTTCCAACTGACTGAGCCGAGCCAGACTGAGAACACCCATGGCACCACCACTTCCCCTCCCAAGCCAACTTTCCATCTGAGCCTTATCTCAACATCATGCCAATACAAAAGTGCTGCAAAATCATGTGAGGAATCCATTCCTTCTAATCTCTTCATAATTTGTTCATCCGTTTGCCTTCTATCCTATATTTTCCCAAACTGACTCAAAACCGAATCCCACAAATTTGAGTCCATTCCAACTCTTCTGAGCTTTTGTATGCGACATGTGATCACTCTTAACCCTCCCAATCCTTACCAAGTCTCCTCAAATCCCAGAACACTGCCACCACCAAGTGCCCTCCGTTACCGAAATTGATCATCGCTCCAACTCGTGTTCTGAGACCTTTGGTGAGCTTTTTCATGGTCCTTTCATGTCACCTCATGTTCTCGTGTATTATCCACCTTATCAAATTAATTTAGTTTTGGTGCAGCCTATTGTCCAGAATCAAGATTCTGTCCAATATAGGTTGAAACCGCTTCTTGTCATTGATTCGACACCTCCGGTGAGCTTTAACTCATGCTATCACCACTATAAGATTCATCTCATCATGCTCTACATGGTGGTTCCCTTGTTTTCCCTGGAAACCCACCACAAATTTGTTACCTTTGGCACCTAGCCATGGCCGCTTAGGACACCTCGTGTTCCCATCTGTTTGGTGAGATTTGCTTCAATCCTTCCATATCAAAACATGTTCTACCTTCCCATAAAGCTATTCTCTCCAAATAGATTTGGTTTTCCTTCACTGAGTTCTAAGATCCCAAATTTTTGTTTTTTGTCCACCGTTGCTGTTCAATCATCGATTGTGTCATCTTCGGTGAGTTTCCAGTTTAGCTGACCACTTTCCTAGCTTTACCGTGCTGCGTTCTAGCCCGTGCTCACCATACTTCTCCACGTTCCACATAGAAACACCACCGTCCCTACAGCCCACGCCGGTGGCTATTCCACATGTCGCTGCCACTGCCGTTGATCACTATTCTCCGTGTCACCACCTCCCAAGCCTTCCTCGGGACCCTGTGGTTTCATTTTGCCTCTTCGTCGTGTCTCCCTTTCCTCTGATCGCTGGCGAGAACCATGGCAACTAAACCACAATGTATGGATGCGTGCTATTATCTAGTAAAGAACACTCTGTTTCTTGCTTCACTTGGTTGCCTTCATCTATTTTGTTTTGAGCCCTAGACACATGAGAGTGCATAGCCTAGTGGTGATGGCTTTGGTCATTAGAGAAGGACGTTTTGAGTTCACATGAACTGCATCTTTGAAGCTCTCCAATTAATTTGCCTTTGGCCAATGACAAGAGGGTCCCACCAGTCATACTCTCAATTAATCCCCAAAATCTAGCGAAAATAAGATACCAGGGACATTCCTGCGTTTGTGAATTTCTTGAAATTCCCTCGTTCTTCATCGTCCGAATTCCGAATCCAGTTATCCGAGTTTCTAAATTCATCTAAAATTAAGCTCTATCTTTTGGTTCTAGTTTTTGGTTCTTTTTATATTTATTTGGATTTATTTATATTTTGTTCATTTTCTTTCTTGTTAGATAACGTCTTCAAATAAGCAAAAGCAGGACCTAAAGATCAAGAAGTGGTAACTGAGCAAAGCCAAGGAAAGTCATGACCTTTGATCATGTTGAATCTATTGTTTAAAATATATTATTTATTACTTTGTTTTGAATTATCTTGTATTGCTAATTTATTACAAATCTTTGTACGTGTAGTTATCGACCAAATTTGATTATTCCCTAACTGATAATTTGAATGTCTTGATTCTATTATCACCATAGAATGGGAAATTAATTAGTCATGTAATACTAGTATCCACTTGGGTTGTACATTAGCTTAGCCATGCTTATGATTACGTTGGACTCATCATCATATGTTGATCAATTTTGGCTTAGTGAGATATTGAATTGTGGTTGTAGCCATAGTGTCATGGTAGTGTTATTGGTGTTGGTTAAATAAAATAGTTTTTTTACTCAGGCAAGTGGTTGTGCAGTAACGGTGTGTTGTAGCACATAGGGTTGTGGATGTCTTGCCTAGTTAATGATTGAGGACTTAATTTTGTGCGCCATTGATTTGAGCCTTACTGTACAACCACATATCTCGCATGGGATAGACCTGACTAACTAATTTGTGATATTTTAACTTTGATTCCCTCATTGAGATGTTTGTAGGTGCCGGTTAGACATTCCATGGGACGCAAGAGGGGACTTCTGACTTGAGGATTTACCTCATTTAGCAGTGAAACCTTAGTGGGTGGAATTGGGTTTAGGTTCAACATTGTAAAGGCTTTATAATAATCACTTTGTCACACACCCAAGGAAGTGTGTATTGGCTGACATGATAAGTGCATTATCTCATGTGGGTAAAGTTGTACAAGCTTTGCAGAGTGTAAAACTATTCAAATAGCCGTGTTCTCGGTTATAGATAATGCTCGGCGATTTCACATGAGGGGTAGAGATTTCATAAAAATTTGGTTGAGTTAAGTTGGGAAGTGAATAGTTAGTTTACTGGTAGTTTATTACATGAAGCAAGGGATGCAGGGGGGTGACAATGGGTTGTCACGGCGGGGCTTTGGTGATGCCATGTGCATGATATGTTCCCAAGGCCTGCGAAGCCATGTGGGAAAGGAGGAGCATTCAAGGAGTCTCCATGGGGATGATGGGGACGACATCGGTGAGGTCTACAACAATGAAGAAGATGAAAATTAACATCGCACACCATCCTAACCTGTTTGCCACTCCTTTCACCTTTTCCATGCCGACACAACTCCATTATACCACCTTCCTCATCCCCAATCCAATGAACAACCACCACTACTCCAGACCATGATGGCAAACCTCTCAAATTCACTGTTAATTTAGTTCATCTCCCAAAATTAACCACTCCACTGCTTTCCTTACTTCATTGCGGTCCTATTAGTGCCACTCCCGTCATTAAAACTCGTTGGATAGGTCACTGGTGTTGAGCTGTGCCGCCTTTCCCCTCTTAGCTCCTAAGGAACCACCATCCCTATCATCCTCATGCTAGGCCATTCATGTCACAAGGTGTGTCACATCGAACTGAAGCTAAAATCCATCTCCTTCAGTCGCCCTCTCACTGTAGAGCACCCCTGCCTAACTCCTCCCCGTCGCCATACTCGTCGTCACCCTGGGCCCTCCACCCCCTTGTCTGCCATGCTGCAAGGGAGAAGAGTGCAATGTGCCAACTCAACACTGTGTCCACGAGATCGTGTCTGACCCTATGGCATCAGCCATATGCTATGCCAACTTAGCATTTTCTATTAGCAAATGGTCTAATAGACTGGTAGTGCAATCAGAAGTAAGTTCAGGGGGCTAAGAAAGTAAAATACAAGTTCAGGGGATAAAGAAAGAGAAAACACACGAGCAATAGAAATTTCCTTCATGAATTTTTACCACTGCTTATTCCATTGCAGGTTATCAACTTGATAATTTTTTTTGCTAATATGTCAAATTTCAACAATACCAATAATCAGTAGTTTTGATTAAGAAAACAAATTTCAACAATACCAATAATCAGTAGTTTTGATTAAGAAAATGAATTTAGTACCTCCAGGAGATTAAGATTTCTTGCACACTGATTAAATTGATATACTGCCATTTCAATCATTCTGATACAAATGTAAATACTTAATTAATTCGCTAGTCACTTGTAAATGGTAGAAACACCCTTTAGGAATTATTTAGATGTTTAAATGCCATCCGGAGATTTAGAATCTGTACACAATTAAATAAAATTATATGTAGTGATTAAACTTTAATGCGGCATTTAAAATAGTAACTAAGCCATAAAAATCTGCTAGCGGTAGAATAAAATTTAAGGATCACACAAAGGCAATTTAGTGCAATTTATTCAATCATTTACCACATATTATTTTTCTTCAGCACCAGTACATTGAATCATAGCACACATACTAACTGCAAGAAAGAAACCAGAATTGGGGTGCGACTTTTATCCTAGCGACTTTGGGACCCAGAACTTTAATATAAACTCAGACAAGCATCCCTTTGAACATATGATCTAAGTAAAACAAGTATTTACCTATTAAATTAATTATCACCCTACATAAAAATAAAAATAATGTTTACATCGGATGAATGCTGTGAGAAAGAAAGGAAAGAGATAAGAGTAGATAGTTGGAGAAGCCAATGTCATACCAATAAGTAAAGGGTGGCCAGAAGGTGCCTTTGGATGGACATAAGGGCAAGGTTGGGACCTTCTGCATAGGGATAAAATCTAACGTTAAACAAACTTCACTTGTGTAATGGACCGTATAATTCGTATCAACCATTGTTCCGTCAGAAGATGGGTAGAATTAGTAACTCTATCGAGATTATTATGCACTCCACAAATGGGTAAGTAGATTTATTTAGGGAGGAACCAGGCAAAGTCTGAATTGGACTTTGGGTCATAAAGGATACGCCTGGTGCATATATTTAGTGATGTGGAGTGTCGGGCAAGACCTCAATTGGACGGTTGGCCATAGAGGGTAAGTTTGACCATCGACTTTCTTATAATTGAGAGGGTGTGGGGTGAGGATGAGAAACCACCCTGGGCCAACAATTACAAGTAAGTCGGATGGAGGCATAATATACTGAGATAGTGGTAAAATTTCTATGCTTTGATTCAGGCATTTCATATAAGGAAATGCGAGGATCCACCTGCAACAATAATCAGGGTGACTATGGGTAAAGTGGTACAACCCTGCATAGTGCTATATAATTATGAATTCATACATATCTCTTAGATTGGAGGCTATGAAATCCACTATACGAGTGTTCAGTAGATTTCTAAATTAATAATTTGAAATTCTTTCAAAACCTAAAAATCTCTATTTTCTATAAGTAATGGGAAAGAGAAAGAGAAAGAAAGAGAATGAGGATGAGAAAGAAAATCAGAATGAGATTAGATGTTCCAAGGAATGTTAGATTATGAGCATACAATGCATTTCGCTAATAACACTTGCTGAGTACTTTGTACTCATCCTTGCATTATCCTCCTATGTTTAGGAATAGATCAGTCTAGAGATTTGTTAAAATTTGGTGAACTACACGTGGATGGAAACCACTACACTGGAGGGAAGGTTGTGGACCCAGAATATGACTAGTATGAGGCGAACGCCTCATGGGGAAGTGGGACTGACACTACCACATAAAAGGTCATCACAGACGGTTCTAAATCTTCATCATAGATGGTTTTTGAATCATCTAATTTATGCATATGTGATAACAGGCGGTTATTACAGATGGTTTATGTACCATCTGTAAAGGTCGACTATCATAGATGACTGCAACCAAAACCCATCTGTGATATGTAATACATCATAGATGGTTATTGTAGGATCGGAATCGGCAACAGAGGAGGGGTGAATGGTGCCTTTTTAAAAAATTGCCCCCAAAGTATTCACAAAAATCTCAACTCTCCGGTAGCTATAAAAGCTACGAAGAAGATGATTCAAGCTCTCTGGAAATCACAATTAGATTGACAAAAAGTTGACTCAGGCTCGGTCGAAGATAGCTAAGAACCAACAAGAATTGAGAGCTCAACGGAGACAAAAGAAGGAACACAACACAGGAGGAACCAATGTCAAAAACAAGAATCGAAAACTACAAAAGATCCTGCTGACCTGAGGCAAACTGCACCAGCTGATAAGTCGACATAATATGCATCCTAACCACTTTGACCAGGTTTGACGAAGTCCGACCGAGCCCGACTTCACCACGCAACGTCAAGGTCTGAACCAACCAAATCAAACTCGACTTTCCTAAACCGATGTCAATTACTCATCACACACATGGGATGACCTCCACATGGTCTCTCAGATATTGACCACTGACTCTTTAAGGATGGGAACGGCTGCGGCTGTCGTCGCCCGGTGATGAGGCGGGGCACGGTGGGAGCCTCTGTTGCTGGGGTAACTGTAACATCCTGATTTTCAGAGTATTTTTGAAGCTTTTAAAATAAAATTCACCATTTGAATTTTTCTGGAATTAATTAAAAGCTTAAATGAATTTTTATGAGTTAAAAGGATTTAATATGATTAATCCGAACATGAACATTTGCCAAAGTTATTTTATTTGAGTTCCTTGTGTCCCAAGGAATTTATTGGTATTTTTCTGGATTTTTCTGGATTTATTTGCTATTTTCTAGAGCTCAAATTAATTTATTTGAATTTCTGAAAAAGAAAAATCTCCAAAAATCCCAACCGGCCAGTGGGCCGAAACCCACCAGCCGGCCCAGCCCATCCCGCGGCCGCGCCCGCCTTGTCCCTGCCGATGGGCGACACGTGTCACCATCTCGGCCACCTGCGCTCGCGCCCGTGCGCCATCCTCGCCGCTCGCCCGTCCTCGCCGCTGACAGGTGGGACCCACCTGTCAGGGTCGCCGTTCCCGACCGGGACTCTCTTCCCCGTCTCCGATCGGGACGCCGCCGCCGCTTTCCGTTTTCCTTCGCCGTCTCCGAGTCAAACACCTCGACGGCCGGGTATAAAAGCCGCCGCGCCCCCTCGTCTTCCCCGTCCCGAGCCGCCGCCGTCCGCCGACGCTTGAGCGCCGCCGTCGTCCGCGTTGGCCGTGCGCCGTCGTTCGCCGCCGCCGTGGTCGTCGCCCGTCGCCGCCGTCGTGCGCCGTCATTCGCCACCGCCGGTGAGCCCCGCCGCCGTCGTCCTCCGTCCCCGCCACCTCGGTCACCGCCGGCCAGTCGCCGCCGTCACCTCGTCGCCGGCCAGCCGCCGCCGCAGACCCCGCCGCCCGCGCCGCCAGCGGACGCGCCCGCAACCCCTCCGCCTCGGCCGCACCGCCTCGCGCCCCGTGCACGCGCACGTCAGCGCTGACGCCAGCCGCCCGTGACTTTTCGCCTTCCCGTAGACTCCGTCCACCGTGCACCGAGTCTCTGTCCGGTGGGGCCCGCTTGTCAGCCGTACCCCCGTGGACCAAGCCGAGTCAGCCGCCCAGTCAGCAAACCACGTTAGCCCTAGGGCATGCGTGTCCGCCCCGTCAGCGCCACGTCAGCACCCGCCGCTTGCGCCAGCAGCCCAGTCAGCCGTACTGTTCCGTGAGCCGAGTCCACCGTAGACCCAGCTTCCCGTGCGCCCGGTCCACAGCACAGTGCACTTTTCCAATTTTCCCGATTTTCAGAAAATCCAATTTTTCCAAGAGCCCGTTCTCCCTCGTCCTAGCTCCGATTGACCCCGTTCTTTTTTCTAAATTCATCTAAAATTTAGCTCTACCTTTTGGTTCAGGTTTGAAAGTTTTTGGAGTTCATTTGAATTTTATTTGAATTTATTTTCTCTTTTCGTCTCGTTTTCTCTCTCGTTAGATCGCGTGTTCGAGGGAGCGGAAGTTGGATTTGAAGACCAAGAGCCCTCATCTGAGCAAGGCCAAGGCAAGTCGTATTCTTTGATCATGTTGAACCCAGTTTTCAATCTATTATGTATTATTTTGTTTCAAATTATCATGCATGGCTATTTGTTAATAAAACCTCGTAATTGGTAGTTATACTCCTAATTGGTTAAATCCCTCCATGATAACTTGATTGCCATGATTCCATTGACACCTTAGGATTGGGAATTATTTAGTGATAAATAATAATTGTCACATGGGGTTACGTTCAACTGCTTAGCCTGCTTATTATTAGTTCGCTGGGATCTGTCATCGCATGTGGTTAATTAATCCTGACTTAATGGTTTACTTGAACGTGGTGGTTAGCCACAGTTATAAAATTTGTATGTCATGACATGGGTAGTGTCATGGGCATTGGTTATACAAACTTGGCTTTCACTTGGGCGAATGATCGTGCAGTAAAGGGGGTGCTGGATGCACATTGGGATGTGGATGCTTCGCCTGGGTAATTGTTAAGGACTTAACTTTGTGCGCCATTGATCTGAGCTTAATCGTGCAAACCACATGTCTAGTATGGGATAGACCTGGCATAATAATTTGTGAAGTCTCCACTTTGGTTTTACTACTGATGTTGTGTGGCGCAAGAGGGGGCAATTATCGACTAGGGGGTTACCCTACTCGACGGCGAATCCTTAGCGAGTGGGATCAGGTGGAGATGGATCATTGTAAAAGCCTTGTTGTGATTTCCTTAGCGCGAGGCTAATCACATCGTGTGGGTACAGTTGTGCAACCTCTGCAGAGTGTAAAACTATTCGAATAGCCGTGTCCTCGGTCATGGACAATGCTCGGTGATTTCACACGAGGGGTAGAGTCTTTATGAAATTTTGGTTGGTTTGAGATGGGAAGTGAATGGTTAGTTCACTTGTGGTCTACTCAATTCCTTTGATTTATTTACTTAGTGTCTGTTGTTAAATTTGCTTTTCAATCTATTTATCATATTTACTCTAAATTGCTGTTTTATGCAAAACTAACCTTTCAGCCATCCATTGTTAAGCTTTGCATATTATATTGCATTCATTTGTTACAAACGACTTGCTGAGTACCAATGTACTCACGGCTTTATGCCCATGTTGCTCAGTTGAAGAGGAGGGACCAGATCAGCAGGAGTTGCTAGAAGGAGGCTACTACGAGGACTTCACGGATTAGGACTTCGCTCCCCAGTCGATTGCCTGTGGGCATGTCGAGTGGCTACTACGCTTAATTTTGGATTTCCGCTGCTAGTTTCTTTAAAAGCCCTTCAGGCTCATAATTGTAAGCTTGGCCATAAGGTCGTACTCTGATGGTTATTAATATAATTTGGATTTCCTTTAGAGTATCGTGATGTGGATGATATTTGTCTTTGTTTACGCTGTGTGCACTAGCGTGATCCTGGACTAGTGCAGAACACACAGTAGAGTCCGGATTTGTATATTCGGGTCTCGACAGAGATGGTATCAGAGCCATATCGACAGTAGAATCCTTAGCGAGTGGGATCAGGTGGAGATGGATCATTGTAAAAGCCTTGTTGTGATTTCCTTAGCGCGAGGCTAATCACATCGTGTGGGTACAGTTGTGCAACCTCTGCAGAGTGTAAAACTATTCGAATAGCCGTGTCCTCGGTCATGGACAATGCTCGGTGATTTCACACGAGGGGTAGAGTCTTTATGAAATTTTGGTTGGTTTGAGATGGGAAGTGAATGGTTAGTTCACTTGTGGTCTACTCAATTCCTTTGATTTATTTACTTAGTGTCTGTTGTTAAATTTGCTTTTCAATCTATTTATCATATTTACTCTAAATTGCTGTTTTATGCAAAACTAACCTTTCAGCCATCCATTGTTAAGCTTTGCATATTATATTGCATTCATTTGTTACAAACGACTTGCTGAGTACCAATGTACTCACGGCTTTATGCCCATGTTGCTCAGTTGAAGAGGAGGGACCAGATCAGCAGGAGTTGCTAGAAGGAGGCTACTACGAGGACTTCACGGATTAGGACTTCGCTCCCCAGTCGATTGCCTGTGGGCATGTCGAGTGGCTACTACGCTTAATTTTGGATTTCCGCTGCTAGTTTCTTTAAAAGCCCTTCAGGCTCATAATTGTAAGCTTGGCCATAAGGTCGTACTCTGATGGTTATTAATATAATTTGGATTTCCTTTAGAGTATCGTGATGTGGATGATATTTGTCTTTGTTTACGCTGTGTGCACTAGCGTGATCCTGGACTAGTGCAGAACACACAGTAGAGTCCGGATTTGTATATTCGGGTCTCGACAGAGATGGTATCAGAGCCATATCGACTGTAGGACGAAACCCTAGTCAGATAGTCGTGGTCTCAAGAATTCAAAAACCTATTTTCTAAAGACAAAACAACCAAACCTGATATTTAGCAAATTCTTTACTCTCTTACCTTATTCTTAGGGATTCTTGCCTCTCACCTTGAAGGTCTGCAAAATGAAAGTTTTTAAACTGACTCTTGTCTTGTGCCGTGCTGTAGATGTCGCAAAGCAACTATAGCAGGTCAGGAGGATGGAGGAGAGTTCTTCGAGTGCTGCTAAGAAGTCTTGGTTTCAAAAGAACACCAATCTACAGTTCCATGGATGATGAAGTAAGAGGATACCATTTCACACGGTTGTACTTCACTACCAAGCTTGGAGGACACGTCGTACACCACAGCTTTAAAAGTTCAAATGCACAAGCAGCTGCACGCAAGGCCGTTACTCAACTCTGTCGACGGTACAAGATCAGTATGACCAAGCTCATCCAGGAGTACAAGAGGAAGTATGAACCTGAGGAGTACACTCCGCGGACGCCAACACCCCCGCCCTCGCCTACGCCGCCCAGCCCGGAGGAAAGGCAACGCATGGCAGATGATCGCCGAGAGTACCTACGACTTGCCATTCCAGCAACAGCGCCTACAATGCAGTTCCGCAACCGATGGACGTTCTACAGTGATGCAGAAGAAGAAGAAGAACGCACGCCGTACCTCGCCGGACCTGAGTGGGAGCCGGAAGAGTAGGCCGTAGCATAGGATAGCATCAGTTAGGAAGTGGTTTTTGTTTGCATTGAGTGTGATGTGAGCTGCAGTTTTGCCCTCAAAAGCAATATGTTGCAGTCATATCAAATCTTTTATTGAAGTGATTTATTTGTTCTTTTGTTAGCTTTTCGGCTAAGTGATTGTTTAGTTTAGGATTTACCATTAGAATATCCCCCTTAGACGAACTTACCACTTATCTTTGCTTTTCCCTCTTACCTGGTAAGCCCTGTGAAGCCAGTCCTCAAGCAAGTGATCTTTCTTTTCAGATGGTTGATACCCGGAGCTCCGCAGGACGTGGTCAGATGAGTCAGGACCCTGAGGGCAGTCAGGCAACTCCGGAGCAGCATGCAAACCCAGCTGGACTGGATCCAACCTTGAGTCAGTTCATGGCAGCCCAGACCCAGTTGATGAACACCATGATGCAGAACATGAACGCCATGATGAATCGACAGAATCAAGACATGGCCATGCCTCCCCCAGTCCGCCAGCAGTCCAAGTTTGCAGAATTTATGAGAACAAGTCCTCCTACCTATTCACGGTCTTCTGAGCCATTAGAAGCCGATGACTGGCTGCGCTCAGTGGAAAAGAAGCTTAACCTTGCCCAGTGTACAGATCGCGAGAAGGTGTTGTATGCAGCCCATCAGCTTGAGGGTGCTGCAGCCGAGTGGTGGGAAAATTATTGTGCCGCTCATGAGGATCCAGAGAGTATCACTTGGGTTGAGTTCGCAGAAGCTTTTCGTCATGCCCATATCCTGGATGGGGTGATCGAAATGAAGAAGGAAGAATTTCGGGAGTTGCAGCAGAAGAACATGTCCGTGAGTGAATATCTCAACAAGTTCACTCAATTGGCCCGTTATGCTCCAGAAGATGTTGCCACAGATGATGCTCGCCAGAAGAGGTTCAAGAAAGGATTGAACCCAGGATTGAAAGTTCAGGTAGTGGGACATGATTATGCCAGTTTCCAAAACATGGTGGACAAAGCAATGCTCATTGAGGAAAGTCGTCGCGAGTTGGAAGAATCTCGCAAGAGAAGAATGATGCAGCAAGGATCTCAGATGCACCAAGCTCAGAGAGCCCGCTTCAGCAATTTTCAGCCAGCTCGAGTTCCTCAGCAGTCGGGATTCAAAACTCCTGCACCAGCTCCCCGTCAGTTTTCTTCAGCGCCAAAACCAAATCCAGTGGGAAGCCAACAGCAGAGGATTACCAAGCCCATGTCAGCAGTCACTTGTTTCAAATGCAATGAGACGGGACATTATGCCAACAAATGCCCGCAGAATACCGCATTGACACCAGTTCGCTTCAACTTGGGAGCCACACCAGACCGTACCCCTGCAGCAGGGTCAGGACGCGGAGCACCTCAAGGATCAAATCAACCCAACAAAGGATCGCAGACCGTGATGCGTGGCCAGGTGAACCACGTCACCATGGAGGAGGCTCAAGCAGCGCCAGATGTGGCGATCGGTAAGTTCCCAGTAAATTCAGTACCTGCCACAGTTTTGTTTGATTCTGGAGCTTCACATTCGTTTGTTTCTCGGAGTTTTGCTCTAAAGCATAAGTTGGAAGTCGTTGCACTTGGTTCCATTTTATTGGTTCAATCCCCAGGCTCTGAGATGAGTACAAACCTAGGATGCCCCAAAGTTAGGATAGCCATCCAAGGAGTAGAGTTCTCCGCAGATTTGGTTGTGCTGAATATCCAGTCGTTAGACGTAATTTTGGGTATGGATTGGCTCAAGAAGCATCAAGCAGTGTTGGAATGTGGAAGCCGAGCAGTCACCTTGGACGGTCCCGATGGAAGCAAAGTAAGATTTGAAGCCGACATGAAGCAACCAGAAAAAGTGATGGTGTGCCAAAGTAAAGGGATTGCCCTAAATGAAGTACCAGTTGCCAGAGAATATCCCGATGTTTTTCCCGATGATCTCCCCGGGATGCCACCAAAAAGAGAAGTGGAGTTTGCAATTGAGTTAGCACCAGGCACCTCGCCAATTTCCAAGAGACCTTACCGAATGCCCGCCAATGAGTTAGCAGAATTGAAGAAGCAGATACAAGAGTTACTGGATAAAGGATATGTTAGACCCAGCACCTCTCCATGGGGAGCACCAGTATTGTTCGTCAAGAAGAAGGATGGTAGCCAGCGTATGTGCGTGGATTACCGAGCTCTCAATGAAGTTACTATCAAGAATAAGTACCCGTTGCCCAGAATTGATGATCTGTTCGATCAATTAAAAGGAGCTGGAGTGTTTTCCAAGATTGATTTGAGATCGGGGTATCACCAAATGAGGATTCGACCGGAGGACATACCCAAGACAGCCTTCTCAACTCGTTATGGATTATACGAGTTCACCGTGATGTCCTTTGGCTTAACCAATGCCCCAGCCTACTTTATGTACCTGATGAACAAGGTGTTCATGGATTACTTGGACAAGTTTGTCGTTGTGTTCATTGATGACATTCTGATCTACTCCAAGAATGAGGAGGAGCATGAGGAGCATTTGAGATTGGTATTGCAAAGATTGCGGGAGCACAAGTTGTATGCTAAGTTCAGCAAGTGTGAATTTTGGATGAAGGAAGTTGCCTTTTTGGGTCATGTGTTGACAGCAGAGGGAGTGTCCGTTGACTCAGGGAAAGTACAAGATGTGCTCACCTGGAAGGCACCCACGTCAGTGACCCAGGTCAGAAGCTTCCTAGGAATGGCAGGTTACTATCGAAGATTCATAGAAGGGTTCTCTAGTGTAGCCCGACCTCTTACCCAGCTATTAAAAAAGGAAAAGAAGTTTGGATGGACACCAGAGTGCGAGAAGAGCTTTCGGAAGCTAAAGGAAAGTCTGACAACAGCGCCAGTCCTAATTTTGCCAGATATCAAGAAAGACTTTGAGATTTATTGTGACGCATCTCGCAAGGGTTTAGGATGCGTATTGATGCAAGACAAAAGAGTGGTAGCCTACGCATCGCGCCAGTTAAGGCCACATGAGGAGAATTACCCTACGCACGATTTGGAGTTAGCAGCAGTTGTGCATGCCTTGAAAATATGGCGTCATTACCTGATGGGTAACCGATGTGAGATCTACACGGATCATAAGAGCTTGAAGTACATCTTCACCCAATCGGACCTTAACCTAAGACAAAGAAGATGGTTGGAGTTGATAAAGGACTATGACATTGGAATCCACTATCACCCAGGAAAAGCCAACGTAGTGGCAGATGCGTTGAGCAGGAAGGTGTATTGCAACACGGTTATGGTCAAGGAGAGTCAACCAGCATTGCACGAGGAATTTCAAAAGCTCAGCTTGGAGTTGGTTGAAGAAGGGATGTTAGCCACCTTGGACTTGCAGCCGACTTTGGATAGTCAGATTTGTCAAGCGCAACCAGAGGATGAAAATATCCAGCGGATCAAGGTTGGATTGAAAGAAGGAAAAGCGACAGGTTTTGTGGAGGATGATCAGGGTATCATATGGTACAAGAAGCGATTGTGCGTACCCAATAAGGAAGAGTTGAAGCAATTGTTGCTTAAGGAGGCACACGAGTCATTATATTCAATTCATCCAGGCAGTACCAAGATGTATCAAGATATCAAGGATAAGTATTGGTGGCCAGGTATGAAGAGAGAAATAGCGGAGTATGTAGCGCTATGTGATGTTTGCCAGCGAGTGAAAGCAGAGCATCAAAGACCCGCAGGATTGTTGCAACCGTTGAAAATTCCCGAGTGGAAGTGGGAAGATGTGGGCATGGACTTCATCACCGGGTTACCTAGGACCAAGGAAGGATATGACTCGATATGGGTAATTGTGGATCGACTGACAAAGGTAGCCCATTTCCTTCCAGTCAAAACCACATATTCTGGAGATAAGTTGGCAGAATTGTATATGTCCAGAATTGTGAGTCTCCATGGAGTTCCTAAGAGGATCGTGTCGGATCGTGGATCGCAGTTCACTTCACGATTTTGGGGTAGTTTCCACGAAGCGATGGGTACTCATCTGAATTTTAGCACAGCCTATCACCCACAGACTGATGGTCAGACAGAGCGTGTAAATCAGATCCTAGAGGATATGCTGAGAGCATGTGTTTTGGATCACGGAGCCAAGTGGGACAATTGCCTACCTTTCGCAGAGTTCTCCTATAACAACAGTTACCAAGCCAGTTTGCAGATGTCACCATTTGAGGCTTTGTATGGTCGGAAGTGTAGGACCCCTCTCAATTGGAAGGAGACAGGAGAAAGGCAGATATTTGGGCCAGAGTATTTGCAAGAAGCCGAAGAAAAAGTGTGCTTGATTCAAGAAAGGCTGAAAGCAGCTCAAGCCAGGCAAAAGAGTTATGCTGATACTCGCCGAAGAGATTTAAGCTTTGAGCCCAATGATTATGTGTATCTCAGGATCACACCTTTCAAAGGAGTTAAGCGTTTTCAAATGAAGGGAAAGTTAGCACCAAGATATGTGGGGCCATTCAAGATTTTTAAGCGCAAGGGAGAAGTTGCCTATCAGCTAGAGCTACCTGAGAACTTGAGCGGGATACATGATGTGTTTCATGTGTCTCAATTAAAGAAGTGCTTGCGAGTGCCAGAGGAGGCAGTGCCAATTGAGGCTGTGGATCTCCAGGAGGATCTGTCCTATAAAGAGCATCCCATCAAGATCTTGGAAGTGTCAGAGCGTGTCACCAGAAGAAGGGTCGTTCATTTTTGCAAAGTTCAGTGGAGCAATCATTCAGAGGAGGAAGCAACCTGGGAAAGCGAGGAGGATCTCAAAGCGGAGTTTCCAAACCTATTCTTTAGAGAGCCAGAATCTCGGGGTCGAGATTCCGTTTAAGGGGGGGAGGTTTGTAACATCCTGATTTTCAGAGTATTTTTGAAGCTTTTAAAATAAAATTCACCATTTGAATTTTTCTGGAATTAATTAAAAGCTTAAATGAATTTTTATGAGTTAAAAGGATTTAATATGATTAATCCGAACATGAACATTTGCCAAAGTTATTTTATTTGAGTTCCTTGTGTCCCAAGGAATTTATTGGTATTTTTCTGGATTTTTCTGGATTTATTTGCTATTTTCTAGAGCTCAAATTAATTTATTTGAATTTCTGAAAAAGAAAAATCTCCAAAAATCCCAACCGGCCAGTGGGCCGAAACCCACCAGCCGGCCCAGCCCATCCCGCGGCCGCGCCCGCCTTGTCCCTGCCGATGGGCGACACGTGTCACCATCTCGGCCACCTGCGCTCGCGCCCGTGCGCCATCCTCGCCGCTCGCCCGTCCTCGCCGCTGACAGGTGGGACCCACCTGTCAGGGTCGCCGTTCCCGACCGGGACTCTCTTCCCCGTCTCCGATCGGGACGCCGCCGCCGCTTTCCGTTTTCCTTCGCCGTCTCCGAGTCAAACACCTCGACGGCCGGGTATAAAAGCCGCCGCGCCCCCTCGTCTTCCCCGTCCCGAGCCGCCGCCGTCCGCCGACGCTTGAGCGCCGCCGTCGTCCGCGTTGGCCGTGCGCCGTCGTTCGCCGCCGCCGTGGTCGTCGCCCGTCGCCGCCGTCGTGCGCCGTCATTCGCCACCGCCGGTGAGCCCCGCCGCCGTCGTCCTCCGTCCCCGCCACCTCGGTCACCGCCGGCCAGTCGCCGCCGTCACCTCGTCGCCGGCCAGCCGCCGCCGCAGACCCCGCCGCCCGCGCCGCCAGCGGACGCGCCCGCAACCCCTCCGCCTCGGCCGCACCGCCTCGCGCCCCGTGCACGCGCACGTCAGCGCTGACGCCAGCCGCCCGTGACTTTTCGCCTTCCCGTAGACTCCGTCCACCGTGCACCGAGTCTCTGTCCGGTGGGGCCCGCTTGTCAGCCGTACCCCCGTGGACCAAGCCGAGTCAGCCGCCCAGTCAGCAAACCACGTTAGCCCTAGGGCATGCGTGTCCGCCCCGTCAGCGCCACGTCAGCACCCGCCGCTTGCGCCAGTAGCCCAGTCAGCCGTACTGTTCCGTGAGCCGAGTCCACCGTAGACCGAGCTTCCCGTGCGCCCGGTCCACAGCACAGTGCACTTTTCCAATTTTCCCGATTTTCAGAAAATCCAATTTTTCCAAGAGCCCGTTCTCCCTCGTCCTAGCTCCGATTGACCCCGTTCTTTTTTCTAAATTCATCTAAAATTTAGCTCTACCTTTTGGTTCAGGTTTGAAAGTTTTTGGAGTTCATTTGAATTTTATTTGAATTTATTTTCTCTTTTCGTCTCGTTTTCTCTCTCGTTAGATCGCGTGTTCGAGGGAGCAGAAGTTGGATTTGAAGACCAAGAGCCCTCATCTGAGCAAGGCCAAGGCAAGTCGTATTCTTTGATCATGTTGAACCCAGTTTTCAATCTATTATGTATTATTTTGTTTCAAATTATCATGCATGGCTATTTGTTAATAAAACCTCGTAATTGGTAGTTATACTCCTAATTGGTTAAATCCCTCCATGATAACTTGATTGCCATGATTCCATTGACACCTTAGGATTGGGAATTATTTAGTGATAAATAATAATTGTCACATGGGGTTACGTTCAACTGCTTAGCCTGCTTATTATTAGTTCGCTGGGATCTGTCATCGCATGTGGTTAATTAATCCTGACTTAATGGTTTACTTGAACGTGGTGGTTAGCCACAGTTATAAAATTTGTATGTCATGACATGGGTAGTGTCATGGGCATTGGTTATACAAACTTGGCTTTCACTTGGGCGAATGATCGTGCAGTAAAGGGGGTGCTGGATGCACATTGGGATGTGGATGCTTCGCCTGGGTAATTGTTAAGGACTTAACTTTGTGCGCCATTGATCTGAGCTTAATCGTGCAAACCACATGTCTAGTATGGGATAGACCTGGCATAATAATTTGTGAAGTCTCCACTTTGGTTTTACTACTGATGTTGTGTGGCGCAAGAGGGGGCAATTATCGACTAGGGGGTTACCCTACTCGACGGCGAATCCTTAGCGAGTGGGATCAGGTGGAGATGGATCATTGTAAAAGCCTTGTTGTGATTTCCTTAGCGCGAGGCTAATCACATCGTGTGGGTACAGTTGTGCAACCTCTGCAGAGTGTAAAACTATTCGAATAGCCGTGTCCTCGGTCATGGACAATGCTCGGTGATTTCACACGAGGGGTAGAGTCTTTATGAAATTTTGGTTGGTTTGAGATGGGAAGTGAATGGTTAGTTCACTTGTGGTCTACTCAATTCCTTTGATTTATTTACTTAGTGTCTGTTGTTAAATTTGCTTTTCAATCTATTTATCATATTTACTCTAAATTGCTGTTTTATGCAAAACTAACCTTTCAGCCATCCATTGTTAAGCTTTGCATATTATATTGCATTCATTTGTTACAAACGACTTGCTGAGTACCAATGTACTCACGGCTTTATGCCCATGTTGCTCAGTTGAAGAGGAGGGACCAGATCAGCAGGAGTTGCTAGAAGGAGGCTACTACGAGGACTTCACGGATTAGGACTTCGCTCCCCAGTCGATTGCCTGTGGGCATGTCGAGTGGCTACTACGCTTAATTTTGGATTTCCGCTGCTAGTTTCTTTAAAAGCCCTTCAGGCTCATAATTGTAAGCTTGGCCATAAGGTCGTACTCTGATGGTTATTAATATAATTTGGATTTCCTTTAGAGTATCGTGATGTGGATGATATTTGTCTTTGTTTACGCTGTGTGCACTAGCGTGATCCTGGACTAGTGCAGAACACACAGTAGAGTCCGGATTTGTATATTCGGGTCTCGACAGTAACGCGTGCGGGGGCCCGGCGGGGTGCTTTTTGGAGCCGCCAAGGATCTTCGCACTTGCACACCCGGCCTAGGTGTTTCGTCGAGCGTCGTGGTGTGGACCTCTGCTGCCAAGCTCTATGCGCCGAGCCATATCCTAGTCGTCGTGGACAGTGATGATGGCCCGCGGTCCGGGGAGCTTCATACATAGGAAGCCGTGATGTGGGACTGCCCCGAGAGAGTTTAAGGTTGGCTGCCCCAATATAGCATTGTAGGGGTACAAGATGTCGACAACGTCGAAGGTGGCGTCCTCACTCCTCACATTATCGTCTCGGCCGAAGGAGACTTGGAGGCATATCTGGCCCAATGCCCACAGAGGTTGCCCTCCGAAGCCCTGGAGCGGGATGCCCGAAGGGCCCAATCGACTTCGGAGGATCCCCATCTGATCGAAGGCTGCTGCGAACAAGATTTTTGCGGAGCTTCCTCCGTCAACCAGGACGCACCTGACTTCGCGTCCTGCGATGACGACCTGGACAACCAGGGGATCATGGTGGGGGAATTCCACGCCTTCAGCGTCAGCGGGTGTGAAGGTGATTTCGTGTTGTGCCCACTCCGGTGGCGCCTACGCTGGGTATGCCGCGACGTGGTGTAGCCTCCTCGCATAGGCCTTCCGCTATCGCGCCGAGGCGAACTCCAACGAGGAGCCCCCGGAGATGACGTTTATGACCCTGCGCTGGCTCCTTCCGGGGCTTGCAATTGCAGGAGGCCCTCCCGAGGTTGCTGCACGTGGGCCTGGATCCGCAGGGGGCCTTCCTGGGGTTGCATTCCTTGGTCCTGGGGGTGTGGGACGTGAGCCACGACGGGTGAGCGCACCTTAGGGTTTCTGTCTCTGGCGACGCTCTACCGGAGTGCTACGATGGTGGCGCACGCACGCGTGTCGTGGCTGCCCCGACCGTGGACTACGCACCACTGCCCCTGGTACTGGTCGTTGTACTCTTCGCGGGCTCTATCGTCGCGACCCTGCCCGCGCCCCTGCCCCCGGCCACAGCGCCCTCTGCCGCCGCGACCAGCAGGGGCGTTATCCTTGGAGCCACCCTCGATGTCAAAGACGTAGTGAGGTTTTCGAGATTTGCATTGGTCGCGTTTGGCCTTGTTGCCCGAAAAGTCTTTGTGCTGGACCTCCTGGCGCTCGGAGGCGTCCTTCGATGGCTCCTACTTACGCTTACCTTTCGATGAGCCCTCCTTTGGCAAGCCATTGTTTTTTGCCGAGCCCTCCGCCTGATTGGTGTCGGAGTCGTCGCCATGTCTCCACCGCGCGGCCTCTTCCGCTCTAACGTACTCTTCCATCTTGTTGAAGAGCTTCACCACCGTCTTGATTGGTTTCCGCGCGTTGTATTCGGCCATCGGTCCCGGGCGGAGGCCTTGTATCGCTGCATTGATGACGGTTGTTTCATTAACATCCTTGACCAGGCAACGTACCTTCGCGAAGCACTCGAAGTAATCCCGAAGCCTCTCCGAAGGTTTTTGCTTGACTGCGAAGAGCTGGTCCGCGTCGACGCGCTCGACGTAGTTTCCCTGGAAGTTGCTGTAGAGCCGGTCGCGGATCTGCTCCCACATGTAGATGGAATGTGGCTCGATGGTGAAGAACCAAGAGAGCGCCACCCCCTGCAACGCGAGCGGGAGCCCCTGCGCCTTCGTGGTGTCATCTCCGCCAGCGGCTTCGATGGCGGTCTCATACACGCGCACGAATTCTCAGGGGTCCGTGTCGCCTTTGTCCGCTTCAATGACACTCGGGAACTTGAAGTCCTCCGGCCATGCCGCCTGCTGCAGGCCCGCGGAGAGTGGGGACTCCAGGTCCACGCGTCGTAGTGGGACACGGCTGGACGTGGGGGCGTCGCGGCTATCCGCCCTCTCCGGTGTGGGCTCCGACGCGACCACCGGTGGGGCCTGTTGACTCCGAGCCTCTTGCATGTCCCGCACAACTCCGCGGAGATCCGTTAGCTCCCGCTGAAACGCGCTAAGGGCCGCCAGCAGGGCGTTCTCCGCCATGGACGTGGTTGTGGCCATTGGCGCGCCTGGGGGCGCAACCGGAGCGACGGCAACCACAGCCTGTGCTCCCGGATTGCCCGTTGCGCAGGCGTGAAGAACTCTGGAGCCGGTGACGATGCCCGCATTGCCGCCGGGACCGCTCACCTTTCCTGCGCTGGGTGGGGGAGCGGACTCCGTGCCTGCGTGGGCATCGGCGTTGCTGCCTCCGACCACCTGAGCACCGCTATCGACAACCGTCGTGGTACCTGCAGTGGGGTTACCTACCATGCGCCGGGCGGTTTTGACTGTCGCACTGGTGGTGGCAGGATCGAGCGTCGCGGCGGTGGTAGCGGGGTCGAGCGTCGCGGTGGTAGCGGCGGGATCGAATGTCACGACGGTGGTAGCGGGGTCGAATGTCGCGGCGGTAGCGGCGGGATCGAACGTCGCGGCGGTGGTGGCGGGGTCGGGCGTCACGGCGGTGGTGGCGGGGTCGGGCGTCGCGGCGGTGGCGGCGGGGTCGGGCGTCGCGTCTTGAACACCGGTGTTCGCGACCGCCACACCCGCGTCGCCACCCACGCCTGCGGCTGCCAACGCCGAAGCCCTGGTATTGACGTGGGATTTCGCCGCTCCCACCTTTTTCTTCTTCGTCGGCGACGATGAAGCTTTCTTTGGTTCCATCCTTCTTCGGATCTGGAGGCTTGCTCTTGTCCTCCCCACGGACGGTGCCAACTGTTGTGGTTACAGACCAAACAGAGAGAGAGAGTATGGTAGTGGAGAGTTAGGTGAGCAATGGCTTAGGGTTTCTCCCCATGGCCTGTGCTGTATATATATCCATATGGGGAGTGCTTTTACAATTATACCCTTACATCCGAGTATTCCCCTTAGGGGCACTTATGTCATTATACATGTCCCATTTTTGATCTTACATTCCTCTAACAGGCCTGCTGGGCTCAGGTGGGGGCCATCCCTACAACATATAGTAACTAGTGAAGCTCTTATCCCTAGTTGTAGGGTAGTAGAATGTAGTCATTGTTGCTCTGAGCAAGCAATTCTGACGTTATATAATTTTTGATGTAAGATGCATTTTCATTGATGCATTACTTAGAGACCAAGTGTGGGTCGAGAAAACCCACCAGTTCTCACCGTCGCTGGGCTTTTTGGATCATGTATCTATACATAAGTAATGAGTTATGATATTTATCAGTATTATGTGAATGTAGAACTTAATTGTACATATTTACAGTATCCAACGTTATAGAAGTGAGGCATCAAGGGGCGTCTAGGTTGAATAGTTCAAATAATTCATCGAAGCCCACGATGAAGAAGCCCGAGTTGTGGAGAAAATGTGCCTCCGTGTATCTAATGGAGAATCTACTTTCCTGGTTTAGCTTCTGCTCATTGGACTTCTGCATGTACCAGGCATACAAACTCCCACAAGCCAGTCCAAGGCCAGGAAATTGTGATTCTGAGAGACCATGTGGAGGTGACCCCATGTGTGTGTGATGAGTAATTGATGCATGTTTTGTTTGAGTTTGGTTTGAGTGGTTCGAGTCAAGTCGTTGCATGGTGCAGTCGACCATGGTCGGACGAGCTTAGGACACCTGTTTTCTTTTCGACCGACCGTTGGGCTATTTTGGTTGTGAGTATTTACTTATAATAGAACTTTGTGTTATCTGTATCTCGAGCGGTGCTATGTGATGGTTTCTTGTCTGTGATGGCTGCAGGACATCGAAGCGGAGTTGTGGCGAGGCACGGGATGACCGGACTAGGCACAGGCGGTGCCGAGGTTAAAGTGGTCAGGATGTGCCGAAGACGGCGAGGACTCGCGGTGGTTGCAAGGCTTGAACGGCAAGAAATGAGGAAGCTTCCCGGAAAGTGCAGGAGGGGCGTTTTGGTAAAAGCGCAAAGCTGCATGAGGAAGCGGGTTTTGGTTTTTGAGTTAGCGGGTAAAGCGAGTGAGAAACCCGGTAAGCAAAAGCTATAAAAAGGTGGGATGTCTCCTGGTGGCTACGTGTCTTGTGAGAGGAGTTAGGGTTTTGAAGGTTAGTTTTGCTTTTCTCATGAGTAGGTGAGAGTTGGTGAGAGTTTGTTGGGGGGCAGAGCAGCTCTGTTTTGCATTGCCTCTCCTGCCTGGCGTTGTTTTCTTGAGTTTACAACTGCGTATGGGAATGTAGTGTGTGTTGTAGACTGTGTGCTCTTATTGTAATTGAATGGCTGTAACAGTTTCTACTTTCAATCATTCTTGTCTTTGTTTCTTCTGAAAACCTTGTGTTCAAGTAGTTCTGTTGATTTGTGATGCCTTCTTTTGTCTACTCAAGTTTTCTCTTGGCCGCCATGTGATCTTCTTGTTTCTAAGTTGTATTATCGATCTCTGTTTTTGCTCTGCTCTATGCAGGAAATCAGGCTAAAACTCATTTGGCCAATCCATTTTCAAGAGCGAAATCAGAATCAATGAGTATTCACCCTCTCTCAGTGAGCGCTTGAACATCCTCTGTTTTTCCCCTGCCTAGGGTTTACTATTTCTGGTGACAGAGGAGTTGCTAAGTTTGTCAATGAACCTTACTTTGTTCACAGAAAAGAGCTGTCTTAGCCTTGTACTCTCTAATCCAGATGTTCTTGTTTTTGGTCTGAGAGAAGTAGCTTGATCATTACATCTAAGAATCAGGGGCTGCGCTGGAATTTGTCGTTTGCAGGTTTTTATGCCCTGTTCCTTTATGGTTTCTATCTCAAGTCTGAAGTCTCCATGTCATCTGATTATTTTGCTTCAGTTTATTTCTATTAACTTCTATCTTTTAGGCTTTGTCTATTTGTTTTCTAGTTTTAGTTCTATTTTGCCACTTCTTTTGTCAGTCTGTTCACGACTGCTTTCTATTGTCGGTAGTTTCTTCATTTTCACTATTTTATTTTCAGACTGTTTTTACTTCTTAATTGCCGTCAATTGTGTGCTTTCTGCACTGCATGTTCTTCAGCCAAATTGATTCATGTTAGTATTTCCTTGACTCTTGAGGTCCATCTGCTATTTGGGGTGTAGTCTCGATCGGTTGGCCCAAGAAAAGCAGCAATCGATCATCTTCTGTCTCTGATTTCTGTGTTGTTTCAGTAATTTCTGTACCGATCAGTTTTAGTGCTCTCTGATTCTCTTTTGAATCTGTTTCCTTTTTCCTTTTCGGGTATGCTTTTCTTTTTTTAGTTGGCCTTTATTCTTCTGCTGTCTTCGGTTGTGTAGGTTTTGATTTTTTTGTTCCATTACTCTCCTTGTTTCAGCCTGTACTGTGGTCTGCGAAAACAAAAAAATATCAAACCGAACTACAACTCGGTTTTTCAATCCCCGGTCAAATCTGTTCAGTTTTGGTGGTCTGACCGGACCTCATCCTGCGGTCCGACCGGCGACTCGCTTGCAGTCAGACTGCCCTCCTCACTTGAGTTTGGCTGCTAACTACCGACTGCTTGTTGTTTACTTCTTGTTTTCGGCAGTGGAGTAATCACTGTTCAAGAGTGTCAGATGGGTGCTTTTTGTTCCTTTTCTTGTCACGGTTCTCTGAATTGCATTAGCTCCTTGTTTTCAGTACAATCTGTAGTTTTTGATTCTTCCAGTGTTCGGCAAAATCTTTTCACAGTCCTCTACTTGTAGTCTCTTGCCGGTTAGTTCTTTTTTCAGTTTACTAGCCCTGCTGTTCTCTCAGCTGTTGCCCTTTCTTTTGTTGATCTGCCGCTCTGTTCCATGCTCTGATTTTGTTCGAGTGTTGGTCTATTTTTCATCATCCAGTAAGCAAACCTTTTCATAGCTGCTATAGCTATCGGAGAAGAAGTGTGTATGAATACTTGGGGCGGATTTTGAAGGCACCATTCACCCCCCCTCTATTGCCATTTCGGTCCTACAGATTCAGGGACCAACGACATTCCAAGGGAGTACATCTAGGGTTTGAGAGGTGACTTAATCTTCTTCGATGTGACCTTGCCACTACGCTTGCGATACATCTTTCTGGGAAATGACTCGACATGATTTTCTAGTTTGTTTGGTGTCATCTCCATGGAATTTGATACGATGGCCTTCTAAAGCGAAGGTTGAGGTGGAGTCGTGCAGGATTCTGTTGCACACGTATGGTCATGTGGAGATCACAGCACAACAGGGTCCATGGTGATGTCCCTCTTAGGCCACTAAACGAATGTGTGGACAACATCCCCTAGCTGTCCACTAGTATCATGATCTTTTCATTTTTAGGGTTCTGCAGTGGGACGACCCTAAACATATCATTAATCATATCCACCTAAACCTTCACAAAAAATTATCCCTAGCTAGGCACCGTGCACCAGCGTCCTTGGCAGGCATGGATATGCCTTCCCTTGCCCAACCTTAATGGGAATGGAGTCAACAAGCCTGACTCTGAGGATGCACGACATAGGCTCCTACATAACAATACACAATGAAGTAAAGTGGCCACTTGTCTATTTATGTAGCATTCTAAAGAGGTACATTACCTGGATGTCGTCGATAGGTAAGTGGACATTGCTATGTTCAAAAAGTTGCATAGACGCACAGCTACGCTAACATGTAGGGGGACTGGCTACCGCAATAATGGGGGTGGCTTGCAACTAGTTGCGGACTTGATTCAGCTCTTCCCTTAATGAATCTATCTCTCCTCGAAGTGAGGCAGTTATCTCTCTTCGAAGTGAGGTAGTTAGATCTCCTCAAATTGGTGCATGAATCTTCTATTTCAACTATTCCTCGTGCTCTGCCTTATTTCTCGTCCAACTCCTATACGCCTCGGAGTCGTTTGAGAATCCCTGCCGCCAAGGTACGTAAACCCCAAGGACTCATTGCGACCTGGGTGCTCATTGTTTTTAGGGATGTGCATAGTATATCTCTCTCACTGTCTGCTTCAAAGGAGCTTTGGGAAGATTCGATAGTCAATATTTACTGCAAGAGACAATCATGTTATTTTAGATCCCATGAAGTTATAGACTTATTAACAATTAGGTAGTTTAACATATCTTACCAGGTGTTGCGACACTTCCTTATCTGTGGGGGTTTTTGAAAGATGCGATGTTCGAAGACGTGGTTGATTATCTTGCTCTTAACCAATTTTGGGCGCACTCATTTGTAATCCTAACAAATGGTAGGAAGGCCTCCAATGGGATTGCGACCTCGTCCTTTCTCCTCCATTGTGGGATTTTACCCGCGTACCTAGTGGTGTTGAGTCTGTAGGGCTGAGAGTTTTATGCCTAGAGAGCCTTGTGCACTGTACTTTGCTATTGAAATTCAGGCTTTGTCTTCATCTGCACAAAGGCGTCCCTGTATCCAATGACACAAAAGGATACCTCATGAAGGACATCCGATCCTTGTTCATGTACTATATGATAAACGTACTCTTGAAGGTCTTTCATGCTTTTCCCATCGTAAGGAACGCCTACCGTCAGACGAGTTCCTGGACTTCTACTGGGATCTCAAATGACTTTGAAATTTCCACCCACAACTGCTCTTGCTCTACTTCTATTAGAGACTTCCATTTTACTGTGGTGATGGGGACCCGTTCCCTTCCAAGTATCCTGGATGTCGTCGATAGATAAGTGGACATTGCTATGTTCAAAAAGTAGCATAGACGTGCAGCTACTCTAACATGGAGGGGGACTGGCTACCGCAATAATGGGGGTGGCTTGCAACTAGTTGCGGACTTGATTCAGCTCTTCCCTTAATGAATTTATCTCTCCTCGAAGTGAGGCAGTTATCTCTCTTCGAAGTGAGGTAGTTAGATCTCCTCAAATTGGTGCATGAATCTTCTATTTCAACTATTCCTCGTGCTCTGCCTTATTTCTCTTCCTACTCCTATACGCCTTGGAGTCGTTTGAGAATCCCTGATGCCATGGTACGTAAACCCCAAGACTCATTGCGACCTGGGTGCTCATTGTTTTTTAGGGTGGTGGATAGTATATCTCTCTCACTGTCTGCTTCAAAGGAGCTTTGGGAAGATTCGGTAGTCAATATTTACTGCAAGAGACAATCATGTTATTTTAGATCCCATGGAGTTATAGACTTATTAACAATTAGGTAGTTTAACATATCTTACCAGGTGTTGCGACACTTCCTTATTTGTGGGGGTTTTTGAAAGATACGATGTTCGAAGACGTGGTTGATTATCTTGCTCTTAACCAATTTTGGGCGCACTCATTTGTGATCCTAACAAATGGTAGGAAGGCCTCCAATGGGATTGCGACCTCGTCCTTTCTCCTCCATTGTGGGATTTTACCCGCGTACCCAGTGGTGTTGAGTCTGTAGGGCTGAGAGTTTTATGCTTAGAGAGCCTTGTGCACTGTACTTTGCTATTGAAATTCAGGCTTTGTCTTCATTTACACAAAGGCGTCCCTGTATCCGATGACATAAAAGGGTACCTCATGAAGGACATCCGATCCTTGTTCATGTACTATATGACAAACATACTTTTGAAGGTCTTTCGTGCTTTTCCCATCGTGAGGTACGCCTACCGTCAGACGAGTCCCTGGACTTCTACTGGGATCTCAAATGACTTTGAAATTTCAACCCACAACTGCTCTTGCTCTACTTCTATTAGAGACTTCCATTCTACTGTGGTGACGAGGACCCGTTCCCTTCCAAGTATCCCGTAAGTAGTCCGGAATGCTGCCATTGCATTTAGTTGCAAAGGGACCCACCCAGAAAGATCTCCATGATGATCATTCGGCCCTCGAGCCTTTTCGATATTCCTCTGCCACGCTTAGTTAGCCCAGCCTTTGGAGCGTCAGATGCATTCGACAACGTTGATGATGACGGCAATGACTGTGCGGATGTCATCTCTCTTAGTGAACTATGAGCATAAACATTGGCACATGGCTAATTTTATGTGCTTTAATGTTCTAAATGTAGTTGTTAAGAAATAAGAACATTCAGTGACGTATATTATTGCTATAAGGACTCTTTGCAGCATTAACATACCATGCCAAATAGATCTTGTAGCAATAATACATGCCAAGACATCATAAAGATAACCAATTATCCATAAATTCTTCTAGAGGGTAGTCAGGAGGCGGGGAGTTGTATTCGGCTGAGTGAGTGAGGGTGCAAAACCTAGCGGGGCACTACTTATAGGAGGAACTATTACAGATGGTTCTGTTATGGAACCATGCATGATATGTACTACATCACAGATGGTTCATTATGGAATCTATTATTGCTTTCCTTCTGATGGTCCTGATACCCTCTAACCTCTCCTCATGCCGAGATAGAGGCACACCTATTGGTTTGACCAAAACCATGTAATCGACGTAGAACTTAATGACCTCTTCGGTTGCATAATCTTCGATGATTCTGTCCTCCGGTTGAGATCGATTCTGTACATAGGACTTAAGAATTCCCATATTTCTCTCGAACGAGTACATATGATGTAGTGTAGGACCAAAATGGTGACAGAGGGGGGGGGGGGTGAATGTCACTTTCTAAAAATCGCCCCCAACACGTATCTTCTTCTCTATTAGCTATGGGAGCTATGAAGGTAGAAGACCAGTGCTCACAAGACATTCCAGCAGTAGGAAAAACACAAATACAGAGACCAGCAAGCGAGAAAAATCAAATCGGGAAAATTCTGGCCTCAAGCGGTAGTACCGCTGAGAGGGCGGTAGTACCGCTGGTCCGAGCGGTAGTACCTTTGAGCGGTAGTACCTCTCAAGGAGCGGTAGTACCTCTCGAGAAAATCAGCAAACGGGATTTTCTGAAAACTGAGAGATTCGCAATGATTCTTGGATTCTTGGCTTGGGAAACTTTGAGGATAGCTAGGGAACACTCCCAGAAGACTAAGCCAAGAGCCAATTTCAAGAAAACCCCTCCAAGAAACAAGAATTTCAGATTTGGGTAAAAATCTGAAATCTTGCAAGAACCGAGTCAAAAACCAAATTACTCCCCAACCGTTGATCCTTTGGCTATGAAATTTTGAGGGTAGCTAATTAATAGCCTCTGGACTCTTCATACCAAATTTCAAGCCATCTCAACAAGGGAATCAAGAACAGCACCAAAACCTAGGAAGGCAACACATGAACAGGGGAGGCTCAAAAACGAAAAATGAAATTAGAGATGGGTTTTTGGGATTTTAACTAATCAAATGATCTTGAGGCACTATTCCAACATAGAGCGACCCATTTTGGCCAAAACCAGCAAGCAAGGACTCGAGAAACAAAAAGTCAAGAAATCCACATAGAAAACAACGAAGAACAGAACAGGAGCACGAACAGAAGAAAAACATCAGATTTTCATTCATATCACGCGAGGAATACAGAGGAGTCACGATACCACGATTACAGATAGATGACACGATTACAAGACTCTCAATCCATCTACTCACTCTCTCAATCCTCTAATTCACCAAGAGCTACACATGCATCTTGGGAGGAACACACACAGAGAAGAGAGCACTCTGGAACACATCGATGGGGACATGCAGGGAGCACACCTCTGCCTCCACCACCCACTCTCAACCACTAAAGCCTAAAGCCAAAACAACCACTAAAGCCTATTTTGACTAAAGGAAACCCTAATTCCCTCTCAAGTGCTCAAGTGGGCATGCAGCTCCTCCTCTCCTTTTATAGCGCTTGGCTAACGGGTCTCCGCCCCGTTACGCCCGCTACGTCCAACGGAGCCCGCTCCCGCTTGTGCAGCCTTGCGAAATTCCCGTTTCGCCCCTCCTGCACCTTCCGGGAAGCTTCCGCGCTCCTTGCCTCGCACGCCTCGCAACCACCTCGAGTCCACGTCGTCTTCGACACATCCCGACCGTTCTGACCTCATCGCCACCTGCGCCTAGTCTGGTCCACCGTGTCTCACCACGACTCCAACTCGACGTCCTGCAGTCACACAGACAAGAAACACGTCAAATAGCACCGCTCGATACATGAAAGCGTAACTTCCATCACACTTACCACAGATGAAGTCCAAACCTGTCGAAAACAAGAATAGGCGTCCTAAACCCATACGACCAAGTTTGACCAAAGTCCGACCTAGCCCATTGCACCCTGCAACGACATGGTCCGACCACACAATCCAAACTCGACTATCCTAAACCTTTGTCAATTACTCATCATTCACATGGAGTCACGACCACATGGTCTCTCAATCTCCCCCTTGATGAGTATATTGACAAACTCAGAAAAAGCACAAAGTTGAGTTTGAGTTTGAAGAATCCAACATGGTCCAAAGAAAGAAAATGAAACTTGACCATGTCGACAGAAAGACCACTAGAGCAACAACTGAAAGAGCAAATTATTCTCCAAAGCTCTAAAATGATCCCAACTAGCTTTTTCTACCACTATTCTCCCCCTTTTGGCAATAAACACATCAAGATGCAATAGAGAGAATATGACATAATGGATGAATATGGCTGAAGTTTGTTTATTTAAGCATTTAGAGCCATGAGAATTATCCATAACGACCATAATGTAATACACCAAGCCATAACTCAATAAAACGCTATCTAGATCATGACAACATATATGTAAGCCAGCTAGAGCACATAGATGACAATCTGAAATGTAATGCATTTTAGTGAGCAAGTCAAGTCATCAATGAGCAAAGTCTAACTAGAGATATCCAAGGATGATGCAGGCCATGTCAATAAGCTAAGCGGAACAAGGAAACTAACATTGAGTCCAAATAGAGTGCTATAAGCTCAAGATTGAAACTTTGGTTAAAGTACTTGGTTCTTTTTGAAGCTTAAGCAAATGGAGCACAAATGACATATTTTCTTTTGAAATTCATGGTTGTTGCCAACCAGATTTGTGTTTTATCATGTGCTAGATCTCAAGCCTTATGCGACTACTCCAAGCAAGCAGCTTAAGAAGATAGTCTAGGTCATCCAAAACTTCCCCTAAGTTCGTGCCAAGTGCAATGGCAAGCCGTCTCATGAGAAAGAATTGGTGAAATCAGTTTTTTCGCACAAGAGAGATCTTTTTGCTTTTTAACATTTTGTACTAACTCGTGTATCATCAAGATACTAAAACAACTCAAACTATGGCTCAATAGAGATTCAATGCTCAACTTAGCCTACTTGACATGGCATGAATCATAAAGGGATAGCTCAAGAGAGACTAGACTCAAATGCTAGCATGACAAGTTTTAATTCAAGTTGAGCAATTTTAATTAACTTATCATGGCAAAGAGCTAGTCTATACATATGAAGTCATGATAAATCTAGCAAGCTAAGCACAAGTCATGGCAAGGTGTAAAGCATTGAAGCATGTCATAACAGGATAATAATCAAGGCTCAATGCAGATTGATTACAATGCTAGAATGCTGAAAATGCAAGAAAGTCCAGCTCCCCCTCAACATTAGATGCAACTTTTAGTTCAAGTTGAGTTAAGTCAATATTAAGCTCCAGAAGCTCCCAAATGAACTCCCCCTGAACCAAAGCAATAAAATCGAGAAGCTGGGAAAGAAAACAGCAAACAGGCAGTCCTTAAAGCATAGATAAGATATAGAGACAACTATGGCTCAAACTGACTCTCATCTACCCCATATGACTCAGGACAATCAGCTGACAGTAAATCACACACTAGAGAGCAAACACGTACCCTGTCTACCCGAGGGTGGCCCAACCCTCGCTAGAACCTACAAGAAGTGAGTGAGCTCAACCTAGTGAGATAAGAAGCAGCTAATCAGAGGCATCCTAGAAGCACAAGATAAGAGTAAGAAGTCTAAGTAACTAGACAAGAGAAGCACTCTAACCTATGCTAGAAGGACTAGGCCTGATGCACCCCAAGTGCAAAGCAACAGAAATGAGACAGAAGCATAAACAATATAGTAAAGCAGTAAAGCCCAAAGCTCCCCCTCACTACAGTCCGTAAGGATAAACCACCCCAAGCTCTCCCTGCAGAGCTGAAAACCTCGAACTATCCAAAGGCTTGGTGAAGATATCAGCCAACTGGTGGTCACTCTCCACAAACTGGAGCACTATATCACCCTTCTCTACATGGTCTCTAAGGAAGTGATAACGAATATCGATGTGCTTGGTCCGAGAGTGTTGCACTGGGTTCTTAGCAATGTTAATCGCAGAAGTGTTATCACAAAAGAGTGGAACACTGTCGATAACTAACCCAAAGTCCCGCAGGGTCAAAGCCATCCAGAGTACCTGACTGCAGCAGCTGGCTGCAGCAACATACTCGGCCTCTGCGGTGGACTGTGCAACACCGGACTGCTTCCTAGAAGACCAAGAGACGAGAGAAGTGCCAATGAATTGGCAAGTGCCAGAAGTGCTCCTCCTATCTATCCTACAGCCAGCAAAGTCTGCGTCCGAGAAGGCTCTCAAGGAAAGACAGGATGTGGAAGAGTACCAGATACCATAGTCAATGGTAGCTCAGAGGTACCGAAAGATGCGCTTCACCGCTTGGCGGTGAGATACGCGAGGAGAGGCCTGAAAACGAGCACACAGACACACGGAGAAGTGTATGTCTGGTCTTGAGGCAGTGAGGTAAAGAAGGGAACCGATCATACTTTTGAACTCTTTCTGATCAACTGGCTCGCCGTCCTCATCTGGGTCAAGATAGGCTGTAGAAGCCATGGGAGTCGACACAGGCTTACCATCACTCATGTCGAAGTGTCTCAGGTGGTCACGAGTGTACTTGCCTTGATGCAAGAAGGTACCCTCCCGAGTCTGCTTGATTTGGAAGCCAAGAAAGAAGGTCAACTCGCCCATCATGCTCATCTCAAACTCGGTGCTCATGACATCCGAGAACTGTGAAACCAGAGCATGGGAAGAACCGCCAAAGATGATGTCATCGACATAGATCTGGACGAGCAGAAGGTCATTGCCATGACGGCGGATGAACAAGGTCTTGTCTACTTTACCCATTTCAAACCCATGACTCAACAAGTAGGACTTAAGCCTCTCATACCAAGCTCTGGGGGCCTGCTTAAGTCCATACAACGCTTTGAAAAGCTTGAAGACATGGTTTGGGTATTTGGGGTTCTCGAAACCTGGAGGCTGTCTGACGTAGACTTCTTCCTCAATAAAGCCATTGAGAAAGGCACTCTTGACGTCCATCTGGTAAAGCTTGAAACCCTTAGAAGCTGCAAAAGCAAGCAGGATTCTAATGGCCTCAAGTCGAGCTACAGGGGCGAAGGTCTCCTCGAAGTCTAGACCCTCAACCTAGGAAAACCCCTGAGCTACCAGTCTAGCCTTGTTTCGAATGACTACCCCATCCTTACTCTGCTTGTTTTTGAACACCCACTTGGTTCCAATGACATTGTGACCTCGCGGGGGCTCAACAAGCGACCAGACCTTGTTTCTCTCGAAATTCTCTAACTCCTCATGCATGGCATTAACCCAAGACTCATCGGAAAGAGCATGAGAAACATCTTTGGGCTCAAAGGAGGCAATGAAAGCAGAATGGAGACAGAATTGAGATAAGCCAGATTTTGAGCGGGTAACACGCTCGAAAAGGTCTCCAATGATCTGCTCTGAAGGATGAGCTTTCTGGATATGTCTAGGAGGTCCAGGATGAGATGAAGAAGTGGCCTCTACCTCATGAGCTGACGGGGTAGGAACAGAGCCACTAGCTCCAGAAGAAGCAGAAGGCATGGGCTGATCTCCTCGAGGTGCGGTGGAAGACGACACCTCAAGGGATGGATGAGGGACTGGATCAGGTAGACAACCATCATCTCCATCGTCCTCGTCATCCACGAAGATGGTCTCGGACTGCTCTAACGAACCTGAGATATCGGGCCTAGTCCCCGGACTGGCCTCATCGAAGGACACCTCACAGGTTTCTACCATTTTGCTAGACTCGCAGTTCCAGACCCTATAGGCCCGTGAAGAAGGCGAGTAACCTAGAAAGATCCCGTCACAAGAGCGTGACTCGAACTTGTCTAGGTTCCCGGACTTCAAGATAAAACACTTGCAACCAAACACACGAAAATGAGAGACGCTGGGCTTTCGCCCATATCTCAACTCATAAGAAGTGCGGTGCAAGTGTGCCCTCAGAAATACTCGATTGGAGACATGGCATGCGGTGGCTATAGCCTCAGCCCAAAACTTCCGCGGTGTAGAATACTCATCAAGCATCGTCCTGGCCATCTCGACCAAGGTGCGGTTCTTTCTCTTCACAACGGCATTTTGCTGTGGGACGTACGGAGAGGAGAACTGATGCTCTACACCTGTCTCACCACAGAAACTCTCGAAGTAGGAATTCTTGAACTCCGTGCCATTTTCGCTGCAGATCGCTCGTAAGGCACTCGAGAGCTCAACAGAAAGTCTACTGAAAAGACCTCGGAAATGTGAAAACGTCTCATCCTTCGAGGCTAAGAAAAACACCCAAGAATACCTCGAGAAGTCATCGACCACGACAAGAACATACCACTTCCCTCCTGCTGACTGCACTCGAGCTGGTCCCACTGTATCCATGTGGAGCAGCTGTCCTGGTGCATCGGTCATAGTAACTGTGACCGGAGGGTGAGAAGCGGCAACCATCTTGCCGTGTCGGCATGGAGCACAAACTAAATCTTTGACCATCTTGAGTTTCGGCAAACCACGAATGAGATCGTGGCCGCTAACTCGAGTCAAATGGTCAAATCCAATATGACCAAGTCTCCTATGCCAGAAAGTCAGATCGCGGGACTCCGAAGCAACCAAACACCGGAGAGGATCACCAGAAGACTCAGAAAAATCAGCACGAAAGATCCTCCCATAACGTGAAATCCCGCAAGCCAGACTACCCGAAGAATCTAGAATTTTGCAAGCGTTTTTCTTGAAGCTCACCTCGAAACCGTCATCGGTAAGCTGAGAAACTAAAAGCAAATTGTACTGCAGCTTACTAACCAAGGCAACATCTTTCAAAATGAAAGAATCATTAATGCGCACAGTACCTTTGGCGATGACGCGCCCAGATGAAGCATCTCCGAAGGTGATCGTCTCATCACCTGGAGCACGGGCAAGGGAAGAAAACCAACAGGAATCTCCGGTCATGTGTCGTGAGCACCTGGAGTCTACAAGCCAAACCTTTCCCTTCCCTGCCCGGCGAACCTGAGTCAACGAGAGAGTAAAGTCTCACTACTGGGATAAATCAAGAGAGATTTTGGCACCCAATACCGAGTAACACGTGGAGCAGATGAAGTAGTCAAACACGACTGACCTCTATCTACCCTACGCTCTCCGTGACTCAAAGAAGCAGAAGCTCTATGAGCAGACCTGAAGCTGTTGCGGGGTCCGACTGCTACGGGAGAGCGAGTCGGAACACCGGCAACACGCTGATCACGCCGTGGGTAACTATCTCGATGGGGAAAACGAGATGTACCCTCAGGACGGCGGAAGTCACGACCCGGAGCAGCATGAGGACGAAAACAAGAAGACTCAGAAAAACCAAGTCCTCGATGCTGCCCAAACCCGTCAGAAGCAAACCTGGACCTCGTGCTAGTCTTAGGTGCACTCAGGATCTGGGGCTGACCCTGAATACGCCTAAGTGCCTCTGCACGGTCTCTTCGCGCAATCCTGGCGCGCCTGAAGCATCTCTCGATCGAGTGCCCATCCTTCTGACAGAAGGTGCAGTGGTACTTCACCTTCTGAGAGGTGGAAGTAGCACGAAGAGGCTTCGCCTTCTGAGAGGCTGAAGCAACAGGTGGAATCACCTTGCTGTCAGAGATCCCTTGGACAAAGCCCGCTGATTTAAATTTAACCTCATCAGATCTGGGCTCAACCTCGATCACACCTCCTACGATGGGTCGGAGAATAGCAGGTGGATGCTTCCTCATATCCTCATAGAAATCATATCCTAGACCTTGATTAAACTTGCAAATCTTGGATTGGTCTAGAATAAGATTAAGCTTCTTTTTGCCGCCTACAAATCTCTCGAGAGTGTTCATAAGGTACTGACACTCCTGAAAGAGAGAGGTGCAAGAAGAGCAGGGGAAGAGGGAACAACAGGAGGTAAGGGAGCAGATGAAGAACCAACAGCAGAGGAACGAATGGCTTGTGCACGCACAGCCGACTCAGAATGGACAGTCCTACTGCTAGCAGGTTGGTTCACGTCGCTAGGTGTCTCACCCTTACCCTAGGGCTTCTCCCCCACACCATCAATCACATCACAACCAGATTGTGGCTTCTCTAGTAAGTCCTTAGTTAGCTTCACACATTTGTCAATCAATGCAACGAGTTCAAGTTTTAGTTTATCACAACTAATGCATGGTGAGCTAACAGGATCCTTAGTCGCATACTGAGCCATTTTCTTGTTGTTGTCAATCATTTCTTGAAACTGTTTTGAGACAGATTCAAGTTCAGCAGTTAACTTTGGACAGTTCAAACATGAATCAATAGGCTCAAGTAAAGAAGCACTCAACTCAACAATCTTGTGATCTGCCCGTTTTAGGTTCATCTTCAATTTATTGCAGTTTTCACAAGACTCGGGCAGATCAAGGAGCATGGTATAAGGTCCTCTAGCAGCAATGTCCTTATCCTCACATGAGGTGGGAGGAGTAGTCTCATCAGTAGTAAGAAGAGTAATAGCCATCCTACTCAACTCTAATTCGGCAAGCAGACTAACATTCTCCACCTTAACAATATCAAGCTCGGAGGACAAACTATCATGCGAGGTCCTTAATTTCTCCATATCACCTAACAGAGCACAGCATGTATCACAATCATCACGGGAGGGAGCAGATGTAAGTAAAGTAAGCTCCCGTGATAATCTATCTACTTCCTTCTCTAACTCAGAACACCTAGCCCTAGCTCTAGCATGAAAACCACCTAGCTTAAGAAAAGCATGATTGAGCTGGTCGTAGGTGGGGCATACCTCGTCCGAGTCAGAGTACAGCTCGCTGTCGCTCAGTTCGCCCTCGAGGGCCATGAAGCACATGCCGGAGAAGTCGTCACCGCCATCCTTGGGCTCTTGGTCACCCGTCCCGTCGTCGTCGCTCCATCCCTCCACCTCGCTGAAGTCGAGGTCGTTGAAGGCGGTGAGGACGCGGTGGAAGAGCTTCTTGGCCTTCCCGAAGTTGCGGAACTTCTTCTTGCCTTGAGCAGGTGCTGAGGGCTTCGTGTTGCGGTTCTTGTCGGTGTAGTCGTTCTTGCCCGAACCGCCGTAGTCACCTTTACCCTTCCCAAGCTTGGGGCAGTTTGCTCGGATGTGGTTGGGGCCACCACACTCAAAGCAAATCACGGGTCCTCCTCTCTTTCTGTCCCTCCTCCCTTTGTAAGCATGGGAGAATCTTCAAGCAAGGAGGGCAAGCTGCTCATCCGCAAGCTGCTCTAACTGATCATCAGTTATGTCACAGAGAGCAGCAAGGGAGAATCCGCAAGAAGACTCAGAAGAGAGACCAGAAGCTGAACTGGGATCGGTGACCAAAGCCATCGACTGTGACTTCGACCTACGAGAGACAACGTCAATCTCGTGAGTCTTGAGGCGCGAGTACAGTGCGTCAAGAGTCAAGGTTGAGAGGTCTGTCGTGTCTTTGATGGTGGTCACTTTCATCTCCCACACACGCAGATCAAGTGCCGCGAGCATATGACGAGCGTTGTCCGAGTCGGGGTATGTGAGACCGACCGCTCGGAGGTTGCTCAAGATCTTGTGGAAGCGCGCAAAGCACTCATCGAGGGACTCACCAGCAAGCATCTCGAATTTGTTGTATTCTCGCTTGAACTGGTCCTGTTGAACCGTCTTGATCTGGGTGGTGCCCTCATGGTATGCCTCGAGGGTCACCCAGATGTCGTAGGCGGACGACAGGTGAGAGATGCGATCGAATTCGCTTCTGCTCAAGCCCTGGATAATGATGTTCCTTGCCTTCGCATTTGCCTCAACATCGGGCATGTTTGCCACATTGATGTTCTCATCAGCAGGAATAGCATACCTGACCTTCACCTTCCGCCAGATGGCATAACCCTGAGCCTGGATGTATGTTTCCATTCGGCTCTTCCAGAAAGGGTAATCGATGCCATCAAAGACGGGCGGCTTGGTCGAGTACTTGTCCGTCGCCATGGCTCTTGAGACCGATTAAGATCTATTGAAAAGAGCTAACCGGCTCTGATACCAATTGTAGGACCAAAATGGCGACAGAGGGGGGGTGAATGTCGCTTTCTAAAAATCGCCCCCAACACGTATCTTCCTCTCTATTAGCTATGGGAGCTATGAAGGTAGAAGACCAGTGCTCACAAGACACCCCAGTAGCAGGAAAAACACAAATACAGAGACCAGCAAGCGAGAAAAATCAAATCGGGAAAATTCTGGCCTCAAGCGGTAGTACCGCTGAGACGGGCGGTAGTACCGCTGGTCCGAGCGGTAGTACCTTTGAGCGGTAGTACCTCTCCAGGAGCGGTAGTACCTTTCGAGAAAAAACAGCAAACGGGATTTTCTGAAAACTGAGAGATTCGCAATGATTCTTGGATTCTTGGCTTGGGAAACTTTGAGGATAGCTAGGGAACACTCCCAGAAGACTAAGCCAAGAGCCAATTTCAAGAAAACCCCTCCAAGAAACAAGAATTTCAGATTTGGGTAAAAATATGAAATCTTGCAAGAACCGAGCCAAAAACCAAATTACTCCCCAACCGTTGATCCTTTGGCTATGAAATTTTGAGGGTAGCTAATTAATAGCCTCTGGACTCTTCATACCAAATTTCAAGCCATCTCAACAAGGGAATCAAGAACAACACCAAAACCTAGGAAGGCAACACATGAACAGGGGAGGCTCAAAAACGAAAAATGAAATTAGAGATGGGTTTTTGGGATTTTAACTGATCAAATGATCTTGAGGAACTATCCCAACATAGAGCGACCCATTTTGGCCAAAACCAGCAAGCAAGAACTCGAGAAACAAAAAGTCAAGAAATCCACATAGAAAACAACGAAGAACAGAATAGGAGCACGAACAGAAGAAAAACTTCAGATTTTCATTCATATCACGCGAGGAATACAGAGGAGTCACGACACCACGATTACAGATAGATGACACGATTACAAGACTCTCAATCCATCTCCTCACTCTCTCAATCCTCTAATTCACCAAGAGCTACACATGCATCTTGGGAGGAACACACACAGAGAAGAGAGCACTCTGGAACACATCGATGGGGACATGCAGGGAGCACACCTCTGCCTCCACCACCCACTCTCAACCACTAAAGCCTAAAGCCAAAACAACCACTAAAGCCTATTTTGACTAAAGGAAACCCTAATTCCCTCTCAAGTGCTCAAGTGGGCATGCAGCCCCTCCTTTCCTTTTATAGCGCTTGGCTAACGGGTCTCCGCCCCGTTACGCCCGCTACGTCCAACGGAGCCCGCTCCCGCTTGTGCAGCCTTGCGAAATTCCCGTTTCGCCCCTCCTGCACCTTCCGGGAAGCTTCCGCGCTCCTTGCCTCGCACGCCTCACAACCACCTCGAGTCCACGTCGTCTTCGACACATCCCGACCATTCTGACCTCAGTGCCACCTGCGCCTAGTCCGGTCCACCGTGTCTCGCCACGACTCCAACTCGACGTCCTGCAGTCACACAGACAAGAAACACGTCAAATAGCACCGCTCGATACATGAAAGCGTAACTTCCATCACACTTACCACAGATGAAGTCCAAACCTGTCGAAAACAAGAATAGGCGTCCTAAACCCATACGACCAAGTTTGACCAAAGTCCGATCTAGCCCATTGCACCCTGCAACGACATGGTCCGACCACACAATCCAAACTCGACTATCCTAAACCTTTGTCAATTACTCATCATTCACATGGAGTCACGACCACATGGTCTCTCAATCTCCCCCTTGATGAGTATATTGACAAACTCAGAAAAAGCACAAAGTTGAGTTTGAGTTTGAAGAATCCAACATGGTCCAAAGAAAGAAAATGAAACTTGACCATGTCGACAGAAAGACCACTAGAGCAACAACTGAAAGAGCAAATTATTCTCCAAAGCTCTAAAATGATCCCAACTAGCTTTTTCTACCACTATTCTCCCCCTTTTGGCAATAAACACATCAAGATGCAATAGAGAGAATATGACATAATGGATGAATATGGCTGAAGTTTGTTTATTTAAGCATTTAGAGCCATGAGAATTATCCATAACGACCATAATGTAATACACCAAGCCATAACTCAATAAAACGCTATCTAGATCATGACAACATATATGTAAGCCAGCTAGAGCACATAGATGACAATCTGAAATGTAATGCATTTTAGTGAGCAAGTCAAGTCATCAATGAGCAAAGTCTAACTAGAGATATCCAAGGATGATGCAGGCCATGTCAATAAGCTAAGCGGAACAAGGAAGCTAACATTGAGTCCAAATAGAGTGCTATAAGCTCAAGATTGAAACTTTGGTTAAAGTACTTGGTTCTTTTTGAAGCTTAAGCAAATGGAGCACAAATGGTTGTCCAAATATTGATCTCTTCTTTCACATATTTTTCTAACAGGTTCATAACTTACATCCTTTTCCAAGGACAACATTGATATCCGTACCCCTTCATTCCATAGTGTCACAAGATCTTCTAGCAATAGTGCTAGGTACACATCAATATCATTTTCAGATTGTTTCAGCCCCTAGATAAGTAGTGACATCAAAATATACTTCCGCTTAAAACACAGCTAAGGAGGAAGGTTGTACATGCATACATTTGCGTGCTAGGCGCTATATTGGTTACTCATGTTACTGAAATGATTCATTCCATCTATACGCAATGCAAATATTATATTCCTCGGTTCCATACCAAAGCCTACAAATATCCTATCATTGTTTCTCCACTAGGCAGAATTAGTAGTGTGTCTTATCTTCTCATCTTTCTTACGCTCCTCGCCGTGCCAACACAGCAATATTGTATCCTTTCGGTTCACAAATAAACACTTTAAACAAAGAATTACAGACAGATACCACAACACCTTAGCTGGAGGTCCCTGCTTCACCTCGATGCTCTCACCACCATTGGAGTTATTTTTACACTTGTATCGAGATGCTTTGCATACCAGACAAATATGTAAGTTTGCATACTCTTTACAGTAGAGGATACAATCGTTCGGATATGCATGTGTTCTTTCTACTTTCATTCTCAATGGGCAAAGAACCTTCTTGGCTTGGTAGGTGATTCTCAACAACATATTTTCCTCCAGAAGGATGTTGGCTAGGAGACCTAATAGAGTCGTGAAACTCTTATTGGACCAACCATTACTTGCTTTCAATTTCAACAGTTTAAAAATGGATGACAACCTTGAAAAAAGGTTTCTTTGAGTCTTCCATCAAACCCTCGAATATACCAAACTCTCTCTTACTATAGTTCCTTACTGCATTGCATAACATCTGATCTAAATTATCACCATGTGATCTACCCTCATCGAAATCATAGTCCACAACTGGCATATCGTTGTTTCTTTTGATGATGCTATAACTGACTCGTTGTATAATGTTCTCTTCACTGTAACTGGTCCAACATATATACCCGTTTTTGAAACCCCTTCGAATCAAGTGAGCTTTGATCTGCACTGAATTGATAAACATCTTCATATTATCGCAATCAATGCATAGATAGTATATTTATTTTATCCCCTTCTTCAATGTATCCTCCTCGGCCGCTTTTTTAAAAGCAGACATGCTATCAATGTACTCTTTACTCATACGGTTCTCAACACACATCCAACTTCGGTCCATCTATGCTATGCATGTAATAAATTAGTGTAAAATTAGATTAATGCTACTATAACTAGTTAGTATAATACTTACACATAATTGCCATTCACCTTAATAAGTTGTCCATCTAAAATAGCTAATTACATACTATTCATGAAGAAGCTATATATATGTATATATATATATATGTATATATATATATATGTATATATATATAGTAGTGACCTATTCTTCAATTGGAGCAAACTACCAAGCTGGATATAAATACAGCTATCATTTCTCTTTATTATAATGTATATAATTTGAAGTAAATACTAACCTCAAATCACCAAGAATAAATTGATCTACAAGAACACTTGCAAATCTATGGTATGCTTTCACCAAACTCCCCAAAGCCAGCCGTCTCCTTCAAAGCAGCGCAATGCTGATCAGACAGATTTGTCAGGACTATTCTTGCGAGATATTTAATAATGTGATGTATTACATATACCTAAAATCACGAACTGTATGTGATAATTACTTATCACATTATCATAGATGGTTTTTAATACGAACTGTCTAGGTAATGATCATCTATCATTTCTCTTTATTATAATGTATATAATTTGAAGTAAAAACTAACCTTAAATCACCAAGAATAAATCGATCTACAAGAACACTTGCAAATCTATGGTGTGCTTTCACCAAACTCCCCAAAGCTAGCCGTCTCCTTCAAAGCAGCACAATGCTGATCAGATAGATCTGTCAGGACTATTCTTGTGAGATATTTAATAATGTGATGTATTACATATACCTCAAATCACGAACTGTATGTGATAATTACTTATCACATTATCATAGATGGTTTTTAATACGAACTGTCTAGATAATGGGATACTTCACAGATGGTTCTTTATTAGAATTGTCTATGATATTTCACAGATGATTATTAATATGAACTGTCTGTGATAATTATATATTACAAACAGTTCTATCTATCGCTATTAACATAGATGGTCACACATGTAAAACCGTCTGTGATAATTGCAACACTAACAGATTCGGGGAACCATTTGTGATGAGACATTCAGTACGGCCTTTTCTGTAGTAGTGTGAGTAGGCGATGGCCAGGAGCCTTTTATGCGAACTTGAGTTCATTAGAGTATCATCTGATGTTAGTCCTTGTATTTCTGTAATTATTGGTTAGAAACCCCTTTCTGATTAGGACATCACTTATTTAGATACACACAACACTCATCCACAAGATGTTAGGCAAAGAACTATGATGAGTACACGTGCACGACGGTTGAATTATCAGGTGAGCTTATTTCTAAGAGTTTATAATTTTTTTATTAAGGTTAGATTGCTACCTAAGTCATGTGATGTTATTCTACTCAGGAACCAAGGTGAGAGGAGCAGCACCACTACCACAACAAGTCTAGGCCAACCTTATTTTATTTCCAGACCAATTCAAAGTCAGCTTGACAGTACTGACTTCAAACGATCATAACTTTCACATATGGAGTCTGTTGGAGGTGTTCGGGTACTTGATGAAAAACTTATGAGAGACCATTCCAACGGATCTGGCCCCACCTTCATATTCACTATCTACACATCACAGTCTGCCTTGAGAGGTGCTGCTCACCTGTTGGACTAACTTGGGCCTTGTAATAGTGTCGGATCCGAGCCTAGGTTGTGTGCACTCCCTGGTGGTGCACAAACCCTAGACCAACCTCCTCCTTGGCCACCACCTCCTTATAGCCGTTGTGGCTGCCATTGCTAGTCTTTATGCTTGTTTAAATTGTTTTTCGTTCAGAAAATATCAGTTATGTACTTGTATCGACTAGACCAACTACGGCGACTTCAGGCCTCTCTATTGTTCAAAGAAACTTTATATTTCATCCGCAATTCAGATCGTGCTTATTTCTTTCTTACTTCATTCTCGATTGCTTGCAGGAAATATCATCTGTGTTGGGCATGGTTGGTGATGATAAAGGTGTGGTGTAGCGATTGTAGGATGGACTTGGTCGTTCTGGTCAAGTAGCTTATCGTTAATGTCATATCAATCATAGTTATCGTTCTCATTGAAAAATCGGGCCAAATCGTCCCATCACTTTCTGTTGTAGCTACGGGCCAAACAGGAAAGAAGGGGACTAGTAGAGGAGGAAGAGGAGAGCCAAGTCTGTGGGAGTGTTGGTGAGAATGAGAGGATGCCCCCCTTTGCCCCTCCTGGGGGTTTATATATATGAGTGGGGAAGAATGGGAAATCCCCATTCTACCCCTTAGTACTTGCAAAGGATGAGGGTACATCGGTATATTTACACTGGTATATTCCTCTACACTATTGGGCCTATTACATGTTGGACCAGTTACACGGCCCAGTCACAGAGGGATGGGCCACCCCCACAACAGTACTCCCTCGACAGCAAGCGCTGAGGTCCCGATGGGCGAGCTGACGTGATCAACCACCCCAGCCCCCCGTTCCCCGACAGCAAGCGCAAGGGTGCCGAGTGGTGAGCTGTTGCAATTGGTAGCTTGCAGACCCCAGATGCAATGCCTACGGAGAAATCAGTGAGCTCCTGCGCTGAATCCCGCGTCGTCCCGCCGAGGCAATGCCTACAAGGCGGACGGCGAAGTTGAGCGCCGAAGGTGTGCCGTCCCGCCGAGGCGATGCCTACGAGGCGGACGGCGTAGTCGAGCGCCGCAGACGTGTCGTCGAGCGCCGAAGACATGCCGTCCCACCGAGGCGATGCCTACGAGGCGGACGGCGAAGTCGAGCGTCGAAGACGTGCCGTCCCGCCGAGGCGATGCCTACCAGGCGGACGGCATAGTCGAGCGCCGAAGACGTGCCGTCCCATCGAGGCGATGCCTACCAGGCGGACGGCGTAGTCGAGCGCCAAAGACATGTCGTCGAGCGCCGAAGACGTGCCGTCCCGCCGAGGCGATGCCTACGAGGCGGACGGCGTAGTCGAGCGTCGAAGACGTGGCGTCGAGCGCCGAAGATGTGTCGTCGAGCGCCGAAGACATGTCGTCCCACCGAGGTGATCCCTACGAGGCGGACGACGAAGTCGAGCGCCGAAGACGTGTCGTCCCGCCGAGGCGATGCCTACGAGGCGGATGGCGTAGTCGAGCGCCGAAGACGTGTCGTCGAGTGCCGAAGACGTGGCATCGAGGCAGACGGCGTAGTCGAGTGCCGAAGACGTGCCTACTAGGCGGACGGCGTAGTCGAGCGCCGAAGACGTGCCGTCCCGCTGAGAGTGGGCGCTTGCGGCGTAGGCCAAGGGCGCTACGCACGGAGGCAGGGAGGCGACACTGCCGTTCCACTACCTTCAAAAATAGTGCCCGTGGCGAGCGGGCGCTTGCGGCGTAGGCCGAGGGCGCTACGCGCGCGAAGGCAGGGAGGCGGAGCCGCCGTTCCCCTACCTTCAAAAAGAGTGCCTGCGGAGAGCGGGCGCTTACGGCGTAGGCCGAGGGCACTACGCACAGAGGCAGGGAGGCGGAGCCGCCGTTCCCCTACCTTTAAAAACAGTGCCCGCGGAGAGCGGGCGCTTGCGGCGTAGGACGAAGATGACATACGCGCGGAGGCAGGGAGGCGGAGCAGCCGTTCCCCTACCTTCAAAAAGAGTGCCCGCGGAGAGCGGGCGCTTGCGGCGTAGGCTGAGGGCGCTACGCACAGAGGCAGGGAGGCGGAGCCACCGTTCCCCTACCTTCAAAAACAGTGCCCGCGGAGAGCAGGCGCTTGCGGCGTAGGCCGAAGACGACATACGAGCGGAGGCAAGTAGGCGAAGCCACCGTTCCCCTACCTTCAAAAACAGTGCCCACGGAGAGCGGGCACTTGCGGCGTAGGCCGAAGACGACATACGCGCGGAGGCAGGGAGGCGGAGCAGTCGTTCCTCTACCTTCAAAAACAGTGCCCGCGGAGAGCGGGCGCTTGCGGCGTAGGCCGAAGACGACATACGCGCGGAGGCAGGGAGGCGAAGCCGCCGTTCCCCTACCTTCAAAAACAGTGCCCGCGGAGAGCGGGCGCTTGCGGCGTAAGCCGAAGACGACATACGCGCGGAGGCAGGGAGGCGGAGCAGCCGTTCCCCTACCTTCAAAAACAGTGCCCGCGGAGAGCGGGCGCTTACGGCGTAGGCCGAGGGCGCTACGCACAGAGGCAGGGAGGCGGAGCCACCGTTCCCCTACCTTCAAAAACAGTGCCCGCGAAGAGCGGGTGCTTGCAGCATAGGCCGAAGACGACATACGCGCGGAGGCAGGGAGGCGGAGAAGCCATTCCCCTACCTTCAAAAACAGTGCCCGCGGAGAGCGGGCGCTTGCGGCGTTGGCCGAGGGCGCTACGCACAGAGGCAAGGAGGCGGAGCCGCCATTCCCCTACCTTGAAAAACGCGATGCACTCCCTAGTGCGGCACACGCGACGGCACGATATCCTGGTGGTGCATCGCTAATGCGATGCACTCCCTGGTGTCTCGGCCATCGTGCAGTTTTTATATTCCGTTGGGTGCGTGGGAACATAATCCAAATCTTATTTATACTCCGGAGAGTACGCATAGGGACAACACCCGTGCGTGCGCGGGATCCGCGTCTTGTTTATACTCGGTAGAGTGCGCATGGACAACATCCGCGTCTTATTTATACTCCGTAGAGTGCGCGGGATCAACATCCACGTCTTATTTATACTCCGGAGAGTACGCATAGGGACAACACCCGTGCATGCGCGGGATCCGCGTCTTGTTTATACTCGGTAGAGTGCGCAGGGACAACATCTGCGTCTTATTTATACTCCGTAGAGTGCGCGGGATCAACATCCACGTCTTATTTATACTCCGGAGAGTCCGCATAGGGACAACACCCGTGCGTGCGCGGGATCCGCGTCTTGTTTATACTCGGTAGAGTGCGCAGGGACAACATCTGCGTCTTATTTAGAGTCCGTAGACTGGCGCGTACGGAGGCGGACCTCGACGCTACGTCTTATTTAGAGTCCGTAGACTGGCGCGTGCGGAGGCGGACCTCGACGCTACGTCTTATTTAGAGTCCGTAGACTGGCGCGTGCGGAGGCGGACGTCGACGCTACGTCTTATTTAGAGTCCGTAGACTGACACGTGCGGAGGCGGACCTCGACGCTACGTCTTATTTAGAGTCCGTAGACTGGCGCGTGCGGAGGCGGACCTTGACGCTACGTCTTATTTAGAGTCCGTAAACTGGCGCGTGCGGAGGTGGACCTCTACACTACGTCTTATTTATACTCCGTAGAGTACGCCGATGCTCGAGGCAATCGTGCGGTTTAAATCAAAAACGAAGACCAAAACAGAGGCATCGAAGAAATGGCCGAAGACTTGCGACAACAGAAACTTCTCCAGAATGTAATGCCAGGAAAGCATTTGATATTTCGGTAGCCCAGAGCAGGCCAAAACCATAGAAGCAATCGCGGCCAAATCAAATGCTCCCAGAATGGAACTGTAGCCGTAATAAATGATTTGATGAACAAGTATTACTTGATGCCATGCACATAAGAAATGCAAGTTGTAACTAAGCACGTGAACTGCCAGACCTGAACCAAGGTGACCATGGTGCCAGCTGCTAACATCTCATAGCATTAAATGCTTGCATGTGGACAACTCATAGCGCCGACTGCCTTCGCATGTCCCTAATAAATGCTGTCCCCGCAGCGCGGAGGCTTGACGTAGAGCGAAGGCTCCGTGTTGGCCCAGGGCGGAGACACATGCGAAGTCCAGATCGCGGAGGCGAGGTCCTGCGCGAAGGCTACGCGACGCCAGAGGCCCGACAGGGAATGGAGGCTTGGCGCTTGCTCGGCGTAGACTGCCACGCAGAAGCTTGGTGTGAAGACCGCGGAGCGAAAGCTCGCCCCTCAAGTCGGTCCGTCCATGCATGCATGTGTGATCCGTGAAGACACGCATGCTCGTACATGATGAAAAGGATCTCCCCATGCATGCATGCGTCTTCATCAACAGCTTTTGCCGGCAAAAGACACACCGCCCGGGGCCGCACGTCCAGTCCATGGCCACCCGCACCGCCTTATCTTCTGCGACGTCGGACGCGATGCAGAGCGTCTAGTGCGTCCCGGACGCATGGAGCAGGTACGCCGGCTTGCCGTTGCCGCAGAACCAGCCTCAGTTCGCCTCCGACGTGGGCCCCGACTGGAGGTCCTCGCTGAAGAGCTCGTAGATGTATGCGGTCGGCTGCGGGCCGGGCCGCATCGGCGTGCCGGGCTGATTGTAGGAGTCTGCGTCGTCCCTAGCAGCGTATGGCCCGGCCTTTTGGTCGCCGTAGGGCGGCCACCCGGCCTCAGTGACTAGCCCCGGCATGCCGTCGCCGCTCACGCCGAGACTCTTCACCGCGACTCCGTGACCGAGGTCCTCGACGGAGCGGAGCCCACAGCGGAGGCCGTGGCCCGGCGGCGACCTCGCCACCGCGGAGGCTACTTCGGAGAAGACCTCGCCAGGGCCTCGCTGATGAGCGCTGCCTGCTTTGGAGACGTCGCCGGGACCTCGCCAAGGAGTGTGCAGAGCCCACGACCCCACCGAGGATGACGCTCTCCAGCGCCAGATCGCCGCCGATGGCCACCGCTCGACCTTGCAGGCGCGGAGACGGCAGCGCAGACCTCGCAGGCGCGAAGCCGGTGGCGGAGACCTCGCAGGCGCGGAGCCGGGGGCAGAGACCTCGCAGGCGCGGAGCCGGTGGCGGAGAGCCTCGCAGGCGCGGAGACGGCGGCGCAGACCTCGCAGGCGCGGAGTCGGTGGCGGAGCCTCGCAGGCGCGGAGACGGCGGCGCAGACCTCGCAGGCGCGGAGCCGGCGGCGCAGACCTCGTAGGCGCGGAGCCGGTGGCGGAGAGCCTCGCAGGCGCGGAGACGGCGGCGCAGACCTTGCAGGCGCCACCGAGACATCCAGCTTGGCGAAGAACGTCCCGCCGTGGATGGCGACGTTGAAGACTCTCCAACTGAGCGGCGGGCGGAGACCTCGCAGGCGCGGAGTCGGTGGCGGAGAGCCTCGCAGGCGCGGAGACGGCGGCGCAGACCTCGCAGGCGCGGAGCCGAGGGCGGAGACCTCGCAGGCGCGGAACCGATGGCAGAGACCTCGCAGGCACGGAGACGGCGACGTAGACCTCGCAGGCGCGGAGCCGGTGGCGGAGAGCCTCGCAGGCGCGGAGACGGCGGCGCAGACCTTGCAGGCGCCACCGAGACATCGAGCTTGGCGAAGAACGTCCCGTCGTGGATGGCGACGTTGAAGACTCTCCGACTGAGCGGCGCCGGCATCAACTGTAGCCCCAGGCTCTTGTCGCGACTGGCCATTACGCCCCGCCGGAACGCGCCGTTGCTCACTCGGCTCTTCACCACCGGGGTGAACCTGGTACGAAGGTCGGCGCCGAGGCGGCCTCGGCTCGCCTACGACCCGCACGACAGGAACCAAGACCGAGGGAGAGAGAGAAGCTCACGCATGGAGGGGTACTTGAGCCGGGCGAGCGTGGCTCAGAGAAGTCCTCGACGTCGTGGAGGCTATGGCGCGAGGACGACCCCACCGTCGCAGATGTCGGGTGAGCCTTGGGCGAAGACGCTACGGGGACTGCAGTTCATGCATGCATAGAACGCGGAGAGAGAGAGAAGCAGTTCACGTGTGCATGCTCATGCGAATGGTTATTTCATGCTCGCCTGGATGGATGCGTGTACTGCTCGCATGGGACGTGGCCGCGCGGAAGTAGCGAGACTTCCCTTCCGGGCGGAGAGGACCAGGAGGCCACCACGGGACGCCGAAGAGAGAGAGAGAGCGAAGTTCTTAGCTAGATCCTGCACGTACGTCTGCGCGGGGTCCGCGGCCGAAGTCTTCGACGGAGCGGGGATCCCGCATGTACGTCTCCGCGACCTCGCCTGCGCGGAGGCTGCTGCGCAGTGAGGGCAGGGACAGCTCCGCCCGGACACGGAGGCTCACGACAACAACATCCGAGCTAGAAGCCCCCGCGCGTGGGTATTTGGTTGGCTCGCATATCCGCGGAGGCTCGACGTTGCGCGGAGACTCGACGCGGAGGCTGCACATCGCGCGGAAACCCGCGGAGGCTCTGCTTAGCTTGCGCGAAGTGCCTTCACCCTCCCTGCATGCACGCATCGCATGCTTCCGCATAGATCTGCAGCCATGCATGCACTCATGCGTTCGCTGAGGGAAGGTCCTGCACGAAACCGGATACACAGACACTAGATCTATTCAATACACCATCTACGGACGGGTGATTCGACTAGATCTACTTGATATTTCACCTACAAACAGGTGATTCGAGCAGATCTACTCAGCACACCGTCTACAAAATATGGCGAAATATACTTAAATTTTTAGCGAGCAAACTACTTATCTGTGGAAGCTTGCCATCCATGGACGGAGCAGCATGCTCCCAGGGCTTTCGTTGAACGCTGGAGAAACCTCTTCCATACGTACCTTCTAGTCGTCCCCACGGACGGCGCCATCTGTTGTAGCTACGGGCCAAACAGGAAAGAAGGGAACTAGTAGAGGAGGAAGAGGAGAGCCAAGTCTGTGGGAGTGTTGGTGAGAATGAGAGGATGCCCCCCCTTTGCCCCTCCTGGGGGTTTATATATATGAGTGCGGTAGAATGGGAAATCCCCATTCTACCCCTTAGTACTTACAAAGGATGAGGGTACATCGGTATGTTTACATTAGTATATTCCTCTACACTATTGGGCCTATTACATGTTGGACCAGTTACACGGTCTAGTCATGGGGGTTGGGCCACCCCCACAACACTTTCCTTTCTGAATAACGTAGTATTCGAGCCCTAGTAGCCTTGTATTAGGCTACAATCATGCGTGGCTATGATTATGTAATATTTATATCTGTCTCTAATTATTATTCCGTTGCAACACTCTGATAAGTTTATTATTCATTGGAGTGGTATTCTATCGAGTAAACAAATAATAATCCACTGATCAGTGTTATTACCCTTGGGTAATAACATGTGTCGTCTCACTAGCTTATTGCACCGGCCGATCTTCTCGGCCGATGGAGAACTCGAGATTTGTATATCTACTAGTCGAGGCCCATGTGCTTCCTGATGCTGCAGGCGAACTGGTACACCGTTTCGGCCTCGGGGAGCGACTTGGCGACGCAGTCGTTCTCCCGCGCGCACCGCGCCGCCCACGCCGCCAGCGCCGGGCACTCGTCGGCCACGCTGAACCCGCCGAACCGCTCGTACGTCAGGAACCACGGCGCGAACGGCACCAGCGCCACGTCCACGTACCCGAGCGCCTCCCCGCCGAAGTAGGCCTTCCCGCCCAGCTCCCCCTCCAGCGTCTTCAACACGCCCACCATGCCCTTCCTCCCCTCCTCCACCACCGCCGCCGCGCCTTTCGGCGACCTCCACACCCGCAGCGCGCACTCCGGCAGCTGCACAGTACGTACGTACGCGTTATAATTAGCTTGTGTGTAATGTAACTAATTAAGCATCCATGCATGCGTACACTCGTGCACGCAGAATTAAAGAACATCGGTGACCTTGGTGTCGATGTAGGTGGCCCAGAAGCGGGCTTGGGCGCGGGCGAAGGGATCAGCGGGGAGGAGCGGCCTGCCGGTGCCGGCGAAGGCCTCGTCGATGAACTCGAGGATGGCGAGGGACTCGCAGACGGGCTTGCCGCCGAGGAGGAGGACGGGGACCTTGGCGTGGACGGGGTTGGAGGACAGCAGCAGCGGGCTCTTGGCTGCCAGGTTCTCGGCCTTCTCCTCGTACGCCACGCCCTTCCTCGCCAGCGCAATGCGCACGCGGTTGCCGAACGGGCTGACGAAGCAGTTGAGGAGCACAACGGTCTGCTTGTCTCCCGCCATTGCCTCCCTCGAAAGCTTCTAGCTAGCTGGTTCGATGTGGTTAGCTAATTATTCGGGGTTAATTAGCTACAGGTGCTTGTTGGTGTGCGCGTACATATATAAGCGCTATGGGATAATTTGTTACAAGTTCTACCTCGTAAGAGATGTCCCTACAATTTTCTTTTGTTTCTGCAGTTTGTCCACTTAATTGGTGCTAGCTAGGAACTAACATTAACGTATGCTAATCGGTCTCATCGACCTGGCTTTGTTTACATCGTTGACAATTGTACGCTTCTTAGGTCGTCTGAAGCTAATAAGGCCAGAAGAGCTCTGCTTGCTGTGGTGTTGCTCGATGGCCTCGTTTGTGTCCATGTGCTTCTTGTTAGTGATATGCCCTAGAGGCAACATAGAGATGTTATATATATCACATACTATGTTTATGATGCATTACTTTGTTCCTTAAAATAAACATTATCATTATTGATCAATGAGTATGTGACTTATTCATGAGACTCTTAATGCTAAAATGTTGCTATTTCTAAATGATCCCTGATCATATATCATATGAGGAACAAATATGATTCAAAGATCAGCATATGTATTGATTGATGATCATGTCTCATGGATCATGGTATGGTGATACCAAATCAATAATACGGACATGTGTTAGTGAACATATGTTGGATAGACCCACCATGAGACACTGCAGAGATTCCATGTGTCATCAGTTGGTCTCAAGTAGTGTTTTTGTAGAATCCTTAGACTTGAGATCATCATGGTTCCCAACATGCGTAGTAGCCTATTTTGGGACTACTAACCACTACTCCGTAACTGGGTAGTCATAAAAGTAGTCTTCGGGTTTGCTATGAAACATGTAGTGGGATGTGAATGATCAAGATAGAATTTGCCCCTCCTTATGGGAGAGATATCTCTGGGCCCCTCGATGTAATGGATTATGAAAGTGCATGGCCATGCCAAGGTGATTGAGGAGTCAATCACGAGTTTATAATCCATCACGGAATCGAGAGAGTGATTGAGCTATTAAGAGGATGACACAGGTCTCGCCTTGAGCTCAATCTATATCGTGAGGCAAAGGGATTCGTACATGAGAACATTACAGGTTCAGCCGATATGATCTTTACGTATACTTTGGGGTTAATATGTCTTACTAGAGGCCGCTATTAACAGGGTGACCGGAAAGGCGTTTCCGGGTCGCGACCAAGTATACGTGAACCTACAGGGTCGCACACTTAACGGGTTGGAACACTAATTCGAATGTGATTCGGATGTGGGCTCAATTCGGATAGAGATCCGGATAGACTCCTATTGGGCCTCGGTCCACGAGGCCCAAGTGAGGAGGTCTATATATATGGAGGCGAGGGGCTGAGGGGTGCATGCTTCTGTTAATCCCGAGCCAAACCCTAGCCGCTCGCGAGTGCTAGTACACTCACGATCGGCGTTACAGCCCCAGACGTGTGGATACCGGTGGAGGCGCTGCTCGTTGCGGCGTTGATCGGCATCAACAACCTACAGATTGGATCTGCTCGTGGTGTGGTTGATCGCTTGGAGGGGACGATCTGTTCGGGACGATCGGACGATCGGCTACTTCCACTACTATCTCGACGCACGTGGTTGGATCGGCTTCTCCAACTCTTCTTCCGCTGTGCTGCGCGTCTAGTGGTAATGATCCATGATCCCTCTTTAAGCATGATGTCCTTGTGTGCGCGGTAGAAAAGTTTTGTTTTCTGCTTTCGTAGCCTACGCGCTTTCCTTCAGTGGTATCAGAGCCATCTTGCTTAGTTTGCGATCTGGATCAACGCATATGTTGATATGCGATTGTAGTAGATTGGATCTATTACAGTCTAGATCAGTTGATTCATATGATGAATCGGTGGTAGCACGGGTTGATGAGATCAATCGGTGAATAGGGGTTAGATGAGGCACAGATTGTATCACTACTAGTGCCCTAGAGATTGTCTCGGATCGGCATAAGGTGGTTATGTCGAATACTAGTAGGATATGAATCTGATAGCCTCGGGCCAGTGGGAATACTAGTGCCCTAGAGATTGTCTCGGATCGGCATAAGGTGGTTATGCCGAATACTAGTAGGTTATGGATCTGATAGCCTCGGCCCAGTGGAAAAACTAGCGTCCTAAGGGTCTCAGAGTTTGGTTCACTTCTAAAACCACTATAACTGCTAATAATTGTCCTATATTATCCTATGTCGCTACAGTTGAGCCTAGGTCGCTACGGTTGAAACAATAAAGTAGCAATCATATATTGACTGAAATGCAATAATTTAAATGCAGAATATCTCATTGCAGCAAAATTAAATGTCAAGCTCATAATTAAAATTATATTGCTTACCAACTACCACTAAAATTTTGTAGACTACACTGTTACCAATGAAAAGAAACTAGTAACATAATGTAGATAGTCCTAACTATTATGATCACCGTTCCCATCCTTGCTACCCATTCTGGCGCTAAGAATATGCGATGGTTTAAAAGTAACGATGCCTAAGCCTAAAGTTAACCACATAAGAAAGGATGTACAGATGAGGAGTATTAAATGATACATATTGCCATATAGCAAAGATCACCTCCTTAAGTCAAGGAACAGTCTCTAATCATTTGCGTGGCCCTCAAACCATTGCTCTGATACCACCTGTGACGACCCGCATTATTACCATGGGGTAATAACGCTAGTCAACGGATTATTATTCGTTTTAGCCAATAGAACATCGCTCTAACGAATAATAAGCCATCAGAGTGTTGCAGCAGAACAATAATTAGAGACAAAACACGATATTACAATAATATCGCCACGCAGGGCTACAATTTATTACAAAGCCTCAAAGGCTTGAATATTACAATCTTTAGACAAAATATTCTAACTACTTCCTATTCAATAACGACCAAACGGAGTGTCCACCTTGTACCCACTGTAATCCGAGTCTACGGTATTCCATGCAGGTAGCTTCCTCCTGATCTTAGCCATTCTCTGAATTGTCATGCTCCTAAGCAAAGGGGAGATAATAGCAAGGGTGAGTACAGAAGTACTCAGCAAGCGTTATTAGCAAAAATGCATAGAATGCTCATCAGTTATGCCTGTAGGAATATCAATTCCTCTCTTCAATCTCATGCTCATTCTTAACACTCTTCGCATCATCAATTTCCTTTCCATGACTTATAGAAGATAAGGTTTGTTGGTTTTGAAAGGATCCAATTTATTAATTTAGAAAACTACTGAACATACGCATGAACAGCAAAAACCCCCATAAGTTTATGTAATTCTCCTTTCCCGGAGACAGGCATGAATTCATGATTTGGATAGCATTGCGCAAGCTTGTATCACTTTACCCATCATCACTCTGCTCGTGTTGGCTCTTGGGGTTATCCGCAATTCCTTTGAAGCGGCGCCCAGAACAGAGTACAGTGCAATTACATCTAGTTCAGTAATTATATCTCCACCCGATTATACACAAGCAGCAGCCTGGAGCGGCGTAAAACCCTCACACAGACCCACTGAAAGTGACATAATCGTTGGCTGGTAGGGTTTCCGACCCTCACTCAGGCCCCCTGCCAGCGTAATATAACGCCTATGCGTAACCCGCCTGTGGGTTCTTACGCTCCGGCCTTATACCGGTTCCTTTGGGCTTATCCCATAAATAAAAATCACTCCTGTGGAGAATATAACACCTCACAAGAGTACTGACTGCCCGTGAAAATGGAACATTGGTTGATACGAGTTGGTACGGTCTGTTCATACGAATGACTCCTTATATTATATTCTTATGCAGAGGTCCCACACCTGCCCACTCATTACCTGCCTTGGCAACCTCTGCCCACCTTCTTACATAATAGAAATGGCCAACTGCTCCATCAGTTGCCTTCTATTTCCTTTCTCACATCCTTTATTCCAACTGTTCGATTTAAATATCTTTTAATTCTTTCATGCAGGGTGATACTAGATTAATATCAAAATACTTGTTTTAAGCAATATACACTAAAGATTTGATCAAAGGAATGCTTGCCTGTATTTCAACCATAGAATCGGGTTCAAATAGGACCAAGTGAAGTCACTCCCGTGGCTTGGATTGTCGTCTGCAATTAAAATACGTTGGCTACGATTTAATTTACGAAAGTATAATAAAATACAAAGTGACGATGTGCTTGTGCTCCTATGGTGGGGATTCGTTCACTTTAATTCGATTGCGGTAGTCCTAGTTAACTCGTATTTGGTGCTCGACACTCGACGTTATTTTCCTAGCATGGGCTGGGTTGTTTGCTTAAAAGTTAAACTCTGTCTTTTGTTGATTTCTAACTATCTAACATTGCGATACGATTAAATATATATACACGCACAATTATTAGCGAACATTAATCCTACTCAATCTCGCGAATGCCACTATACCAGTTTAATTCCTCATATGGGCGTGTGTGTGTATATATATATATATATAGATTCACCTCTCTAATCCATTTTAGGCATTAGGGTTATTTAACTAAACTCTTTCTTTTTGGTATTGGTCCTTTCTTGTAATTAGTACACGTGTGATTAATTATCTACACCAATGAAATTACCTTCTAGGTAAATATTAATTAAATTATACTAAGCGTCTTCGTATGATCTTCAAGTTTTATTTTAACTAGCTGCGAATGGTGACGACTTAGGCTATTTAATTTACTATACACAAGTTATTCGGTGCACACGATTTTATAACCTCATGTAGTCTTGTGATTTGGGATATATTATTCTAACTGACTCTACTAATTTGGCATCTTCTAATGGATATTAATTTAGAATGTGATTATTAATTTATTCTGATAATTACAAATACTTAGTAGTGATGTTTCTACAATTTATAATCAACTAATAAGAATTGTCTGAGTATTTAACTGCGTGACAGAGCAATCTAAAGGATATTCTAATAATTTACTTCATAAATCGCCATCTAATTTATGAGTACTAGACATAAATATTTACTAGCAAGGTTTTTGCAATTTAATACACTAACCATGGTTGCAATAACAATATACTAATTTAATCGGTACGAGCTATCATTTAATCTACTGATGGCAATTCACTTATTCTAATTATTGCAATTATTGATCAGTGGTCTTCTATTATTTAGGTGAACTCAACTACATTATCGGGTTATTCAAGTCTGCAACAATTGGTCCATACTATCGTATTTTAATTTAATCCGTACGGGTGTAAGCTTAGTCGACTTGCATCTTTTAAATCATCGGACCCAACTAACTTGTTTTAATGATCCTAAGTAATCAAGTGTGGATTTCTATGATCTAAATGCTACTAATCAAATTGTCTGAATAGTTAACTATACCATAGAATGGTTTAAACTACAATACACAACCTTTACTACACCTGCGTACCAGTGTTAATCCCCTGACAGTGTTATACCTATTATAAGAACTTGAGAAATAATCTAGGTTTCTATTACTTAGTCTATGGCGTTGAAGAGATAACATGGCCTAATTAATGGAGTGAATCCTACCACGTATACTTGCGGGGTTTTCCAGTTTCTTGCTTCGCTTATAATCGACTCCTAGGTTTCTTGTTGATTTGAATTGGTCACTAACACTTGTTATTATTTGACCAGCGTTATTGATATGCATAAAAGTCTAAGAATGTTATACCGACACCAAGGATTTTACTAAGGCTCGGGTAGTTTCTAGGAGGGTTTTTATCGCGCAAATATAGCTACCATTCTAATCCTATATGAATTTATTTAATTGCGGCAACTCTTTTATAATAAATTTCTATGAAGCACATTTACGAGCATCTCTAAATTAATCAAATCTAGTTTGCAAACTCTTAAATTTTCCTAATCTATTTTCTTCTTTCTTTTTCTTTTTTTTTCTTTCTTTCTACCGCCCGACCCCCCTGGTCTTCTTCTTTCTTTTCCCCACCGCCGCCTCAGCGCTTCTGCCCCTTCTCTCTTTTCTCACCGACGCGTCTCGGCTCCTCCTCTCCCTTCTTCCCCGGTCTCCCTCCACACCAACGCCGCGCCGCCGCTCCTCCGGCCCCGGGTCTCAGCGCCTACGCCCCCGGATCTCGGCGCCTCCGCCCCGGGTCTCGGCTCTCCCTCGGCCGCCTCCTTCACCCTCTCGCGCCGCCCCTCCGACGCCGCCTATCCCCAGCTGCGCTGCGCCATGCTACCCGGCCGTCCCCGCCTTGCCGTTCGGTGCCGCATGGGAAGCCACAGCCGGCCACCCTCGCCTTGCTGCTCGAAGCCGCTCGGGGCACCCCGGCCAGATCCGTGGCCTAGGGCCCGGATCTGGTGTCTTTTCCCAAATCTAACTCAATCTACTTGTTTTGATTTGTTATTTTTGGTTTGCTCTTGCTCTCATGGGTTGTGTGAGGTGTGCTAGGCTGGTAGGTGGGTTACCCCGGTTAGCCACGGCCGGCTAGCCACCGCCGATACGCCGGGGGAATCTCCGGTGGTGGCTAGAGGCATGGCTCGGCTGGTGGTAGCACGCAGCCGCCGCCCTCTTCGGTAAGCTTCCTCTACTCTACTCCCTTCTTCTATCTCCCGTTGGCGTGCTCTGTGTTGGTGCTTGGTGGACAGTGGTGCTACTCGGTTGTTACTAATGATTTGTCATATGCGGTGAGTTAGGTTTGGCATTGGAATGAATACTAAGTTCATGTGTGTAGTATTACCTTTGCCTGTGATTGGTTGACTGTTTTGGGGTTGGATGGTAACTTGTGTTCGGCTGTGGTTGTCCCCGGTTGGTTATGGTCCTGTTGCCTTGCTGGTGGTCTTCTCCTCCTGCGGTTGACGGTTGATGATGGTCACGTGTCGGAACCCGGAGCAACGACTCCTGGATCCTCTGTGTAAATCGCACTAGTCCAGGATCAGCTAGTGCACACAGTGAACAACAAAGATAAATACCAAGCATAATGATATTTATTTAATTTAAAGAGTACGGCCTTATGGCCAGCGTTTACATCATCGCACATTGGCAAAAATAACTGCAAAAGAACTGCGGAAGCGAAGCTGAAAAGACGAAGCCCAAGCCTGCCCACAGGCAAACAACTGCAAGACGTGGCCTACTCGTTCTGGTCTTCACCGTAGTCGAAGTCGTCTTCCTCTGTGTGGAGATAGCAACGTGAGTACAAACTTGTACTCCGCAAGTCACACGGAGAAATGCAATATAATGATAAAGGTTTCAATGGAAGGCTCATAGGGTTAGTTTGCATAAAAAAGCATTTAATGAAATATAATAAATAGATTGAAAATGCTGAATTTAATACAGTAAGTAAAAACAATACTTGTATTTGAAAATATTACCGTCAGTGCAGGCTCCGACCAACCACCAACCTATCCACGGGCATCCCACCCGGACCAACTTTTCCAAAAGATCACGTATGGATTCCATCCATCCACACGCTTTCACTGCACAACTCTGATGAATTCCATTCATTCACCAGATTTCAATCTCTCACGGATTCCATCCATCCGCAAGGTTTTCAAAAACATTTTGAGAATCAAAATCTAATCCATGAAAAACCTTTACTCAGCTTGCCCATGACCGTGGGCACGGCTATCCAGGATAGATTATACACTCTGCAGAGGTTGTACAGCTTTACCCACAAGACACGATCATCCTGTTTTACCACTAGATTACACACTTCCTTAGGTGTGCGGTTAGGAGTCGTGACAAGGCCTTTACAATGCAAAGCCTTCAATCTGGCCAAGCCAACTCTAAGGTTTCACCCCAGTAAGGAATCCACCAGACCGGGACCCCCTCTTGAGCCGAGTGAGACTTCTCATGGCCTACGCCACGCTCACTTTCAACCTACGAAATGGCTCAGGTTGGGACCCGCAAATTATTCAGCCAGGGCTGTCCCATACCAGCCTTGTGGTAGTACGATTAGGGCTTTGCAACAGTAGCTCATAGACCAGTCCTTAATCTGACTTAGGCTCAATCACATACCCCCGTGCACGACAATCAACCCTGTGTCTCCGAACAACAGAGCATGCCTGCACCCACCACGCAACCAATTGCCTAAGTCTAAACCAAGTTTGATATTTTGTTTTCAAAGTATTTCATAACACTCCTTGACTCACCAAAGTCAAGAGTACAGATCAAAAACTTATCATTTTATGTGAAAGGGTTTGTCATTTTATGTGAAAAGGTACCCCAAAACCAATATTTTATCTAAGCATGGCTAAGCAGTTGATTTAAAAATTCTCTAGCCAATACTAGTGTACTAACTAGAGTTTGATTCTAAGGTGACAAGGTATAAGGATTTGCAATGTCAAAGGAGGTATTAGTATTAGCTAAAGTTAAAACTGAATTGAAATACATTGAATAAAAATATGCATGCAATATAATTTAAATAAACATAATTTTATTTGCAATCTGGGATCAACATGGTCAAGGAGTGTGACTTGCCTTGCTCCTCAAGTGGGTGTGAATCGTCGTCGAAGAATTCTCCGGAATCGTCGCAGTCTACACGTGAAAATAAATCAAATAAAATCCAAATAAATTCAAATAAATTCAAATTGACTTCAAAAATTTGAATTGAGGCCAGAAATGGATAGAGGGGAATTTTTGATGAATTTAGAAATTTGAATGGGCCAAATCGGAGTTAAAACGAGGGAGAACGGGCTGCGCGAAGTTTGAATAGAAAAAGGGATTTTCTGGCATTATTTTCCTAAAGAAAATGAATTTATGACGTCAGCATTGCGTCAGCCAGGGATTTTCATTTCCAGCCGAAATATTTTTCAACGGGAAATTCGGGTTTAATGCGTCATCATGACGTCAGCACGGGATAAATCCCACTGACAGGTGGGCCATGGGTCCATGGACCAAGCCCACAGAGGAGAGGGGGTGGTGAGGTGGCACGGGTGGCGGGGCCGCGCTGGCGTGGCATGGACGGGGCGAGATGGGCCGACGTGGCACCGTCGTGGCGCTGACATGGCGCCACACCACCTGCCACGATGGCTCGGTGGCGTTGCCAGCCGGAGGCGTACGGGGATGGCGGGCTCGTCGGCGCTCCGGCGGACGGCGGTGGCCGGCAAGGGGCACAATGCGAAGAGGAGGGCATGGGGAATCTGTTGATGCACTGAAAGCTCACCGGGGAAGGCTGGAGGACGGTCGGCGGCGAGGAAGCGGTGGTGCGTGCTCGGTGTCGACGGCGATGGGGCTCCAGAGGCGTAGAGGCGCAGCCGAGGGGCGGAGGGTCTTCGCACGAGCGCGGGGAGGCCGAGGGAGGTGGCGGCGGGGCACGAGGATGCCGGAGACAGCCGCAATCCCTTGCCGGAGTAACTCCGGCGCTCGGAAGCTTGGGCGCACGGCTCGGGGGCGCTACGGTGCCCGGGGAGGGGAGAAGGGAGCGGAGGGAGGTGGTGTGGGAAGAGGGGAGGCCGGGGAGCGGCTTTTATAGGGGTCGGGGAGAGGGAGCAGGCGAGGATTCCTCGCCGGAGATGGCGGCGGCGGAAAGGAAAGAGAGGGGAAGAAGGAAAGGGGGGCGCAGAAGGAAAGACGGGGTGCGGGATTGGGGAAAATCGGCTGCGGTGGCGATTGGGTGCCAAATCCGGAGAGGAGGCGGTGAGGCGAGGCCGGCTACGGCGCGGATTCGACGGCCGGAGCAAAGAAGGAAAGGGGGAAGGGAGGAAAAGGAAGGCGGCGCGAGGCGGAAGACGCGCCTGACAGGCGGGCCCGGGCGGTCAGCGAGCGAGGGGAGAGGGAGGCTGCCGGGTGGGGTCCGCGGCCAGAGAGAGAGGCAGAGGGAGGGAAGAGAGAGGCGCCGACAGGTGGGCCGGGCGCGGGAGAGAGAGAGAGAGAGAGAGAGCGGGGACGCGCGTGCGTCGGATGGCGATCGAGCGGTGGGGAATGGAAGCGGGGGCGGATGGCCAGATGGGCCGAGGGCGACGTGGCCCGGATCGAGCCCGTACACGTGGCGAACGGGGAGGCAGTGAAGGTGGGATGGAGACGACGACGTGGGCGGCAATCTGGCCGTCCACGTGGCGGCCGGAGGAGGGAGGAGAGGGTTTTATTTTTCTAATTTTGTTTTCAGGTTTTCAGAAATTGCCAGAAAATTCAATAAAGCTCAGAAAAATACCAAATAACTTCCAAAAATTCCAGGAAAATTCACAGAAGCTCCTGGTGACATTTTGGACTTAATAAAAATACTTCCACCTAATGTTGGTATTTAATTTTCATACTTTAAAATACCTTTTAATTTCAAAAATGCATTTTTAAACTCCAGAAAAACCAGGAAACCAAATAAAAGCCAAAAACTCCAAATAATTAATTTGACATAGGATTTTTATAGAAAATCAAAATATCATTTTAATAATAATTTTTGGATTTTCTGAAAATACTTTTCAAATCCAGCTTTTACAAAAACAGAAATTTAAGGCAACTCCAAATTTAAACTTAGGCAACAAATATACTTATTTTAATTTAGGATTTAATTTTAATTGATTTTTAATTAATTAATTATTTATTTTTATTTTAATAAAAACCTGGGCTGTTACATCACGGCCATCTTCTTCTTCGGCGTGGTGCTGCCGGTTGCTTGGGGTGGCCCCCTAGGGTTGATGATGTGGGGCTTGTGGTCTGCCTCTTGCCGTCGCCATCGCCTGGCTTCGGATTGGCTCGCCTGGGCCGTCTCCTTGCTGCCGACTCTTCTCGGTGGATGGCCTCTCTGTGGCTTTTGAATGGTTGGGGGATTTGGGGAAATGAATGTGTACTGCCGTGCCTTCTCGCTGCTCACTTCTCTCTGGTTGGCTGTGCCTTCGTGCGGCCGTGAGATATTTCTGGACTGGCTGTGCTCTCTCGGGAGAACTGATCTGGCCGGGTGCTATCTCAGTGAAAACAGTGATGCTTGGTCATTACTGTGGCATGTGCTTCCTTGCTGCGGTTTGGGCTTGAAAATGGAATTATGGGCTTTTTGCTTTGCATTGGTTTGTCCCTAAATCAACTCAAGTTTGTATATATATACATATCGTATGATGAGCCTACAGTTGTGAGAGGTGCCGATTGTCCCTGGAACAGTCAGGTATCTCCGTGAAAGAGGTGCCGACCGGGTTGGGACAATCAGGTATCTCCGTGAACGGATTACCCTGCCCGAAACTAACCTCTAGGGCTCTGACGGCAATTTCTTCTTTTAATTATTTTCTTTTGTTCGGTCTTTTTCGGTATTACAGTTACTAGTTCGCTCACAAATGAAATAACGGTGTGGTGGCCGTTCGACGATAGTCTCTAATGTATGAGATGATCTGAATGTAATCTGGCTTTCTCTTAATATTGTTGTATACAGAATATTGTATGTTACTCGAATGCAGTTTCTAATGTTGCAATTATGTTGCAATTATCTAAGTTTGCGAGGCGGTCATTTGATTTGGACCAAGACTTGTAAACTTACAGCAATTTGTATTGTCGTTATTAATGTAAAAAGAGTTGTAATATCTTTATTTAATTCAGGCCAGTTTTAGCTGTAGCTCAAGGAATGTAACTTGATTTGTTGCACAAGAATTGTAATAATTACACAATTGTATTACGGACTGTTATATATATTTTAATTGAGTTGGAAACTTTTACTTGTGCAATTGAATTTTATTTCTCACTTAGTCTATACCGTTTGATATTCACCCTCGTCGATGAAATTGTGAAAACAACGTATTAGTTTATCGCTCGCTAAGTTCAATTTAAACGTCTGCAAAGAAAAATTTAAATTCCCTCATATTTTTAGATTATCTTTTATGTAATTAATCCTACTTAACATCCTAATTCGCTAATTAGGGTTAATTAACGATGCGGTTTGTTACATGTACTAATTGATTAGTTCGCCAGTAATCGCTGAGAGCACTCTGTTTCGATGTTTTATACCGATAAATACTAGAATATATATAGCACGTCTATACTCCGTAGTGCATAGGAATCAAAAAGTGTCGCCCCTCAGAAGGAGACTGCAGTTCATCAACGACGGCAAAGACTGAGAAATTAGAAATCGATGGATCAACACACCACAAAACAGAGAGTCGCCAAATCAACCCACCTGCGAGACGGTCGACATGCACGCGCATGCATGCGTACAGGTGCAACAGTGGTTGCCGGCTAGCTTATTGCACCGGCCGATCTGCTCGACCGATGGAGAACTCGAGATTTATATATCTACTAGTCGAGGCCCATGTGCTTCCTCATGCCGCACACGAACTGGTACACCGTCTCGGCCTCGGGGAGCGACTTGGCGACGCAGTCGTTCTCCCGCGCGCACCGCGCCGCCCACGCCGCCAGCGCCGGGCACTCGTCGGCCACGCTGAACCCGCCGAACCGCTCGTACGTCAGGAACCACGGCGCGAACGGCACCAGAGCCACGTCCACGTACCCGAGCGCCTCCCCACCGAAGTAGGCCTTCCCGCCCAGCTCCCCCTCCAGCGTCTTCAACACGCCCACCATGCCCTTCCTCCCCTCCTCCACCACTGCCGCCGCGCCTTTCGGCGACCTCCACACCCGCACCGCGCACTCCGGCAGCTGCACAGTACGTACGTACGCGTTATAATTAGCCTGTGTGTAATGTAACTAATTAAGCATCCATGCATGCGTACACTCGTGCACGCAGAAATGAACATCGGTGACCTTGGTGTCGATGTAGGTGGCCCAGAAGCGGGCTTGGGCGCGGGCGAAGGGATCAGCGGGGAGGAGCGGCCTGCCGGTGCCGGCGAAGGCCTCGTCGATGAACTCGAGGATGGCGAGGGACTCGCAGACGGGCTTGCCGCCGAGGAGGAGGACGGGGACCTTGGCGTGGACGGGGTTGGAGGACAGCAGCAGCGGGCTCTTGGCTGCCAGGTTCTCGGCCTTCTCCTCGTACGCCACGCCCTTCCTCGCCAGCGCGATGCGCACGCGGTTGCCGAAGGGGCTGACGAAGCAGTTGAGGAGCACAACGGTCTGCTTGTCTCCCGCCATTGCCTCCCTCGAAAGCTTCTAGCTAGCTGGTTCGATGTGGTTAGCTAATTATTCGGGGTTGCTTCCCTTGAGTTTTTGTGTGTTGGTGTGCGCGTATATATATAGGCGCTATGGGATAATTTTTACAAGTTCTACCTCGTAAGAGATGTCCCTTCAATTTTCTTTTGTTTCTGCGGTTTGTCCACTTGAATTGGTGCTAGCTAGGAACTAACATTATCATATGCTAATCTTCTTTTATATAATTAATATATGCTAATCGGTTTCATCGACCTGGCTTTGTTTACATCGTTGACAATTGTACGCTTCGTAGGTCGTCTGAAGCTAGCCAGGTTTTTATCATGGACGGCCTGGTGTTTCATAACCCCGGTGACGTGCGTCCATTCGTCGTGTCCTCATGTTCTTGTCCTGCAGCGCCTGGATGAGGTAGGCTCGATTTGTAGTAGACAGCCTGCAAGCTAGATTTGGTAATTACTACTATTCAAGTCTTTACACCTGCCGTAAATCCCAATAGATGTTCTTCTCTCTTAGCTCACACGTACGTCCAGAGTTGGACTGTGTCGGCGTGATCCAGGTTTATCGTGCTTTAGATCGTTTCATGCTGCATCGGTTCGGCCCAGTCATCTCACCGTGTCGTACCGTGCCGGTCCATTTTGTCTCCGGCCTGGCCTAAGCATGGCCCAAAACCCACTGTGCCAGCGTTCATGCCTATCAGCCCAAGTTCAATCCGAAGTAACTATACACAACGAAGGCGTCGGCGACAATGGTAGCGGCAACCGCCATCTCCCTTTCTCTCATACTTGTCTCGTTAAAAACTAGTTGAAATTGAATTAGTTGCATAAAAATGTGGGCACGCACTGATGTAAATATTCCGAGAAAAGTGGAATTTTCTTAATATTTTAAAAATACAATGTTACTACCTCGTTAAAACCTTATGCCCCAGAGTGTGGTTCCCCTAGTAAGGAAAAAAGTACAGCAACAATATATGTACATACTAACTATAATAACATACGTACGTAGTATCTACTCATCAATGTCTAGGTCGTTCATGTGTTTGAGCTCAGCGTATGCCTGCACGATTTCAGGATCCTCCAATTGATGTTGTTGCCACTCTTTAGCTAATTTCCAGTCTTTGGTGCATGTGATTGCCTCCACCATCCTAGGTGTGAGGGGTGATCTCTTTTCTTCGATTATTCTCCCTACCGCGCTGAATGCCGCTTCTGAAGAGACTGCCGACGACGACATGCTTGCCTTCCTCGCCGAGGCCAAGCCGACAGCTAGTGGGAAACCCGTCGACGACAGCGGGGATGACCTGCATAACACCCTCCGACAGTCCAGCCTCCGCCTTACCCGTGACAACATCAAGGTCCTCCGGTTCCTGTATGCTCCTTCGATCCTTCCCCTCTACTCGCTCTCTCTTTCTGCTCTATGAATATGATGGCTTGTGTTGTGTTGTGGGGAATTGGGGATGATGGGAGGTGGGAGGCGAGGCCGAGGCGGCTACCGGTGCTGGCCGTGCCCCTCCCCCCAGTGCCGCCCATGCTAGCTGGGCTGGGTCAACCCAAGCACGCCACGCAGGGTCGTGCCGTGCCACCCATCATGCTGACTTTCTAGGCCTAGCCTGGCCCACTATTCGTACGGTGCCGGCACAGCTCGCCACATGTTGGGTTGGGCTGTGCTTGGGCCGTGCAGGGCCAGCCATGCTTTGGGCTAGCCCAAGAGAGCACGGCCCATTTCCCACCTCACGTATGTCGATAAGATCTGGGAGATCTTCCTCTTTTAGAGCTAGCATAGCAAAATCTGGAAGGGGCATGGATTTTTTACTCTTAGACGAACACCCTCCCACATCATCCACCGTCTGATCTACATTAAGATCTACATCATCCACCCGCCGGCAGCACCCCTGCCACCTCTTTCCTCCACGCACCGGCGTCGCGGTAGTAGAGCTATTGCTCCCACTGCCTCAACTCGGCTTTAAAGCCCAATCGGCTACTTGAATCACCTCATGCACACCCCAATCGACCGACCAGGCCACCCAATTGACCCCTCTCACCACAGTGCCAATGCCAGACTCCCCTACGCCGGTGAGCTCCCACGGCCAAATTTCCACTCCAACCAACCATTTCCCGATTAAAGGTTGCCATAGCATCCTCAATATGCCTTGAACACCTTGGTGAACTAACCTTAACATGAGCATTTCTCTAGAGCCCTAGCATCGTGAGCCTCCGCCATCCGTAGAGCCCTTACCGTGGCTAGCCCTCTTGGGAGTTTCTCAAACCAAACCACCACCACTCTTGTGATTCCTGTGAGCCGTAGATGGTGAAAATACCCTTGAACTCATCAAAAAGCCACCGATGAGCCATTGAGTTGTAGTAGGACCCGAGACCTCCTCTCTTACCGCTGGCCACCAACACCCATTTCTGTGCCTCCCAAGATCCTAAAATGGAACCACCGCAGTTTAAGGAGGCCATCCGTACCACCCCAACAGTCGAAAACCTTCATTGGTGCCGAATCACGGAGGCGGTTGCACCTTTGTTTTGCGCCAGAAATAAGAAGGCCGAAGGAAGAATGAGGAGTTGGGAGCGGCGCCGTGGCTCGATCCTGGCCACCCGCATGTCGGCCATTAGCTAGTTGTGCACACGCACGGCTAGGCCGTTGCGGCCTCATGTTTTAGGCTGGGTTGGCTGGCCCAAATGGCCGATTTCTGTTTAAAGCTGCACGTGACTGTTCACAAAAGGCCGGCTCAACACTGTTCTTCACTGTAGCAAAACACTGTTCACCAAAAACCTAATTTCAGAAAACTACCTCCGTTTTGACCATTTCGACCCCGTTTAAACCATTCTGACCTTCATCCTCCAATCCAAGTCCCGATAAAATCCAAACCCACCCATTTCGTTTTTATAGCATTTTATTTTTTTTATTTCTTAGCTTGATTTAATTCAAGCACAGAACTTATATTATTTTATGTGTTTGTGCTAGCTCCCAAGTATTCCGAGGCAACCGTACATGGACCGGATCCAGGCATTGAAGTGTACAAGATAGTAGAGTTTGTAAAACAGTAAGGCAAGTTACAAGTTTTTGATCATATTGAATCCCATAAAATTTAAATTATTTAATTACAATATTCACATTATTGTTATTAACGCAATGTTATTTAATTAAAATAAATGTTTAGAATGTCATATAAATTAGTTATGTCCTACCACTGAAAATGCCATATTTAATTTGAGACCATATTCACCTTGACAAGCTTGATAATATTTAATTACTGTATAAATAATTGTAGAATGGTTCATCCAAAATATTTGTACTACTAAGTGACTTGGTATTTTGCCAGTAGATTTATTTAAATAGTTCTAGGGTTAAGGAGGCTTGGGATGGACTAGTGGCATGCTATCGAGCACTGGGGATCTAGGTGTAGATGGCTGTCTCATAGTGAAAAATAAGGACTGGAACCTTATACTGAGTAAAATACATAGTAATCACTCAACCACAAGTGTTGACTTGTCAAACCTGGTACAGTAACTGCTCAACTCAATTGAATATGTACAGGAGATAGGAGTGAAGGGGTGTGGTATGCGAACAGTAAAACCATACTTAACAACGGTAGGTCCACACAAATTGGACGAGAGTGTTCTGAATTAGCCAGTTGATACCCGAGTTTGTGTGATGCATAACCTACTGGGTAGAGGCTATATAAAGAATTGAGCAGTGAAAAATCTTGTTTTCTCAACTCAGCCGCAAACTAGCTGAAGTGTGTATATTGCATGATATTGGGAGTTTGAGAAATCTTGAGGGTAAAGCTGCGTAACTTTGTAGAGTGAAATAAATGGTATATTCGAATACACCGTGCTTCTAATAAATGAAGCTATGTTTAATAGGTGATTCCAACAATAAGACATAAGTAGGTTTCTTTATGTCTTAATCTGAGTAAACTAAGTAATCAACTGTTGAAAACCCCCTTATTCTTAAGAAGTTATTATTTTATTATTTCTTGTTAAAATATTTACAAACAAAATTGCATCCACAATTCCATTAATAAAACCAGTATAATCCCATCCATTGATAATCATGGCAGATAGATAAATTAGGATTTACTCTTGTGACTTACTGGGTACAATTGTATGCTCATTACTTGCTAAACAACAAACAGAAGATCAACGGGACAACGATGAACATGCTATTGATGAAGATCTGGAAGAGCCCTACTTCATCGATGATCAGTGTTTTTAGGTCTTAACCTCGCTTAAGTACGCCTGTAGGTTATTTCTTTTATGATGTAAGATAACTTTGGGCTTGCATGCCCATTGTGTCCAAACTTGACTTTTAAGCCGTACTTCTGTAATAAAGTCTGGTTCTTTTATTGTAAGCATGTGTTGAAATGGTGCTCACGCATGTACGGTACTCTGTAACTAAACAGTCCTAGGCAGTAGCGGGGATTACTAGCACTTCCAGAAATGGGGGTGTTACACACATCCCAACCCATTCTGATGCCTCAGCTTCCAAAGATTTCGCATGTTAAAGCTCCCAGTCATGGCATCAACTTGGCATCAAGAAATTAAAGAAACTTCCCTCGATGATCTGTGAAGATTGTCCTAATTCCACTCATTTGTGACTTCTTTCCAAACAGTCAAGTACTGCTGACTCTGCCATTTTGCTATGCTCCCATGCATCACTTCAGCTACTACTAGACAATGGCATATAGGCCCCGTTCATATTAGCTTCTATTTCTGGCTTCTGCTTGTAGAAGTCAAAAGCCAATATGAATACTTAGTTTCTCAAAGTGACTTCTCCACTCTTCTCACTCCCGTATTGCTCCAGAGTTAAGGTATAGGGTCATGGGAGCATTACACACCCCACTTCTCTCGCTTCCGTATCACACATGCACCTCTTCCTCACTTTCTCCACCGCTCATGTTATCCTTCTAAAAGCCACTTCTTTCATCCACTACTATTTATTTTTAGCCAAAAGCCATCAGCCAAAGCCAATACAAACACCCCCATAGTTTCTATCCCAAGCTTTGATGCTTGTGTTGAAGTATATTTTCCACCTTTCCCTTGTAAAGTTAAGTGATGTTTGTGTTGAAGTATGGCTCTGTTCTTTTTGGCTATTGGTTTCTCTAGAAGGCAAACGGCCAAACATCGAAACGGGATGGTCTTTTGAAATAGATTCTTCTAACAACTTTTTGAGCAGAAAACCGTATGCATCATTTGCGTCGGCATCCCCACCATTCGCCATTGTGTTGAAAAGCATAGATAAAAGTCATTAGCCACTGCCAAAAGCCATCAACCATAACCTAAAAGAACGCACCTATATTTCCTACCTTCTCCATGTAAAGTTAAATTTTAGGGTGAATTAGTTCCTGTATGCAACTTAATATGGTATCATAGCCTAGAGGTCCTAGTTCAAGACCTAGATAACGTAATATTTCTTAAAAATATACGTGGCACACCTATAGTCCACATCTTAAGTTTCTCTGTGGAGGCTAGATGTGAAGGAGAGTGTTGGTTTATGCACACACACTACACCATGGCATAGTATTAAGGGCAATTAACTACTGGGTAAAAATTGGATTAGTGGCAAAACATGTGCCAACAATATTCAAGAGATTAAGGGTCCCATTATCTGCTGGAAATAATTATTTTTTAGAACAATTTATCTGCCGGCAATGTTTTAACATTAGCTACAACATATGTGCCCTAGAAAAAGTCAACCAAGCCATGGTATCTGCCGGGGATACTAACCATCCTTTGGGCGCGCAACTGGAAACAAAAAGACTGAGGTGCACGAAGACTTAACCCCAAATTCCCTAATTCCTTCCCGACCCCCTCTCCCAGCTCGTCCTCCTTTCCCCCTTCCTCCCAGTGTTGTCGCCTCCTTTCCCCTTCTTCCCAGCGCCGTCGCCTCCCCACCGCCCTCCTTCCTGGCTGTCGACTCACTTCCCATGCCGCCCCACCTCTTTGGCATCCCTACCACCCAGCACCACCCACCTCTCTTGCTGCCCCTTCCTCCCAGCACCGCCCCACCTCCCTCCCCGGGCAACCTCCTCCCTTCCCCTTGCTCCCAGTGTTGCCTTGCCATCCCGGCTGGTCCACCACCCTCCTCCCTGGCCGTCTCACCTCCCAGCGCCGCCCACCACTCTGGCATCCCCCACCACCCAGTGTAACCCCCACCTCCCTTGCCACCCCTTTCTTCCAGCATCGCCCACCACCCTCCTCCCTGGCTGTCTCAGCTTCCGAAGCTGCCCCACCTCCCTGGCATCCCCAACACCTAGCGCCACCTTACCTCCCTTGCAGCCCCTTCCTCCCAGCGCTACCCCACCACCCAACGCCACCCCACCTCCCTCCCCAGGTACCCTCCTCCAACGCCACCCTCCTCCTCGGGCACCTCATCCTCCTGGCCGCCCCACCTTCCATTGCCGCCGTGCATTACCAAGAGAATGGTGCAGAAGGGATAACTATGGTGTCAAGAACCACAAGAAAGCGCAGGAAGGATTCTGTGGCTGACCCCTCTTCTCTTGAGCCTAGGACTAGTGGTGCAGGTGCCTAAGGTGGAAATCTTGACCTTTGTCATTGATCTATCATCTCTTGAGTTATCACCAATGGTGGATAAACAATTAGGGGTTGTACGTGCTTTTGTAGTTTGTGCTTGTTTTTTTGTTAAACATGATTCATTTTGAGTGCCCGTTCTACCTCGATTTGGCATGTATACATACTCAGCATTTTGTTCACTTCCAATGTATGTACACCGCGTATAAGAAGTAGAATTAGCAATGTATCAAGCTACCAAAGAAATATACATGCAATATATAAGAAGCACATACATCTTGGAGTGTGCAGTACCTGTTGCAAATTGTAACCTTCACCATTCCCTACATATGCATGCATGATATATGCTTGTTGCTTGCTGGATGGATCTTCTGATGGATCGAGTTTTTTCCTTCCATTCTGGATGTTTTTTTGGGCACTACCAATTTTGGAGGGTTTAGATTTTAGGTGTAGTTGATCTGTATAGGTTGGTCATGTACTACTTGTAGACTTCATTTTGCGAGGGGGACTTTTTCCTTATTTGCCTGATGTTGCAAGCAATGGTGAGAGATCCAAGTTTATAGTCCAAGACTGTCATCCTGTCATTCTATTAAGCAAGTTGTTTCTTTAGGCATTTCACTAATAATCACTACTACAAAAAGGGTCATCACAGACGGTTCGAAACCATCATTACAGACAATTTTTTGAACCATCTGAATTTATGGGTCAGTGATAATCGGAGGTTATCACAAACAGTTTGTGAGCCGTCTATGATAATCACAACTCAGACGATTTGTAACTAGAACCGTCTGTGAAGAACACTATCACAGACGGCTCGAATCAAAAACCATCGGTGATACTCACACATCATAGACGGTTCTAGCTACCAACCATTTGTGATATTTTTTCATCACGGAGGGTTGGTAGATAGAACCGTCTGTGATGTGCTAGTATCACAAACGGTTTTTGGTTTGAGCCGTTTGTGATAATCCTTCACAGACATTTTATATCACAAAATCGTTTATGATAGTTCATTTTATTTCTAATTTTTTTTCTTTTTTCAGCTAGCCTCAGAAAATGTTAACTATGCCATCTGAAAACAAGCAAATACAGTAAGAAACATAGTACATATTCTTTTTTATTAAGATCAGAGCCTACCATTACAATATCCCAAAACAACGAGCAGGTTACCCATCTAGCTAACACAACAAGAACAGAGAAAAAGCAAAGATCCTCTATGCCTAGGCCTTCTTGCCCTTGATGCAATGCATGAGCTGGATGTCTTTGACGCCCACCATTGTCAGCATTGATTGAGCATCGCTTTGGTAGTTAGTTGCTTCTGCGGTGTCTTGTCTCTCGTAGACTTGTGCGTCGTCTGCTTCATGCGGACTATTATGGAAAGGGTCAAGGAGGAGGAGAACGGCAAGGAGGCTGGGTTTGGGTGATTATTTACAGGGGAGGGAGAGGTGGGAGTGCAAACATTTTTGGTGCGGGGATGGAGAGGTGGAGCTACGATCTGTGGGGTGAGGGTTGGTGGATTTTTATTGGCTAAGATTGGGTTGGAGACGATCGACGGGCCCAGTGGTCAGGTTATCACAAATGGTTATACATACAAACTGTCTGTGATACTCTCTATCACGGACGATTGGTAGCTAGAACTGTCTATGATGAATGAATATCACAGACGATTCTATATACCAACCGTCTGTGAATTAGAGCACAAACTTTTATATACCAGTGCAATATAAATAACTAGTCTCAAAAGATAAAATAGCAAAGTTTTATATGGCTTATATATACTCATTTGAGAGGATTCGATGAGATCTACAACTTTTTAAATGAAGCAAAATCCAAATTCCAAAGGGAAGACCAAGAAAAAGGGCAAAAAGAGAAACCAAAAACTTGTAATGCAAATTTAGGGCTAAAGATGGCCGATTTTGAGGGTCTTAGAGCGCGACTAGCACAAGTGGGTCATTTTTTGGATCGGGCTCGTCATTAGCTTTCCAACAAGTACAAGAACGTTGAAAACAGACAATGTATGCAAAAGTTATGCCCATTTTACTAAAAATGTCTCGGAACAAAATCCTACTCAGACTCAGGCAGGCGATTATGAAATTTTGGAGGATTGTAAGGCAGGAAACATATCACAGCGATTTTTAATACAAGCCGTCTATGATAACTTCATTATCATAGACTGTTTTTAATACAAATCACCTGTGAAGTATCACAAGAACCGTCTGTGATGTCTGCCATTATCACAGACGGTTCTTATCTAGAACCGTATGTAATACTTCACAGACAGTTTGTATTAAAAACTGTCTGTGATAATGAAGTTACCACATACGGTTTGTATTAAAAATCGTATGTGAAAATACCACAGACGATTATTCGTATGAACCGTCTATGATACTTGCAGCACAGGCGGTTTCTAGGAACCGTCTATGATGTAAGCGTCCAGTTTAGCCTTTTTTGTAGTAGTGAATTATTTTGGGGAAATCTTTTTGACCACTAAGTATAGTTAATTAGTTCTTCTATGGACTTCCTATTCATTCCTTGACATAGTGTAGCTAATGCTTTATATAACAACACTACATCATTAATGTATTAGTTATGTGTTTACTGATTATACCTATAGTTTGTGAAATTTATGTGACTTTTGAAATTTGATAGTACATAGCAGCTATGGATAAGACATGGATGGATCTGCCTAGGTATAACATAAGCTTACAATATAAATTTATTTTCTATTACTTTCTCACATCCATTCTTACAACAAGTAATTAATTGTAGGCATAAACCTAAATATATACAAGGGGTCGAAGAATTTGTACAATATGCTTTTGCCCAATCGGCAAAAGCAAAAACAATATTATGCCCTTGTAGGAATTGTGTGAATAGTTGTTGGAAAGAAGCTAGCGTTGTTCGTGTGCATTTAATATGTGATAGGTTTTTAGAAGGGTACAATAGATGGATTTTTCATGGAGAGGCATCATCATGTTCTGCACAACAAAATGTGTATGGTGTGGTTCAAATAGAGGACAATTTTGAGGATGGTGATGAGATGTTTGATATGCTTTGCGATATAGCGCATGGGTTAGATGGAATGGGGGATTTAGGTGAAAATAAGGATAGTCTTGAGGAGGATCCATGTGAAGGTGTTGAAGATTTTTACCATTTAGTAGGTGATGCCAATCAAGAACTCTATCTAGGGTGCAAAAGCTTCTCAAAGCTACGCTTTGTTGTCAAATTACTCCACACTAAATTTCTTGAAGGTTAGAGTGATGGAAGTTTTGACATGCTACTACAACTTCTTAAAGAAGCTTTTCCGAAGGGCTCAACGCTATCCAAGAACTTTTATGAAGCTAGGAAAATGGTTAGATGCTTTGGACTTGGATATGTTAGTATTCATGCATGCAAGAACGATTGCATACTATTTTGGAAGCAGTATGAAAAGGCATATTTCTATCCAAAATGTCGAACTTCTTGTTGGAAAACAGAGAAGATGGATCTTGATGGGAAATGTGTGCACAAAGTTCTAAAAAAGGTTCTTTGCTATTTTCCAATAAAGAAGAGACTTCAAAAATTGTACATGTCTCCAAAGGCACCAAGTGACGCATGGTGGCACTTTGAAAGGCGTACAGAGGATGGATTATTAAGGCATACAGCAGATTCTCCAGTTTGGAAGAATTTTGATTTCACACATCTAGAATTTGGTGCAAAGAGCCACAGTATCAGGCTCGCTTTAGCTACCGATGGCTTTAATCCATTTAGATCAATTGAATTAGCACAACTTCTTATGATCAATAGTGTGGACTTGATTTATGCAATAAATAGAACTAACTTATCTAGAAACTTGGCATGTATCTTAAATATAGGTTCACTGTGCATGTGTAATGTGATCTTATCCTATTAAGAAACACAAAAGGTTATTGACTAGGCTGTACTTATGACTAACGGTTAATATTCCATATTTACAGAAAGCACTTGAGGATGCAGCCACAGATCATCCAGAGTGGACAAAGAAAACCATAAAGCAAGGTGACCTCCTGTCACACGTCTTTGGTCCTGATAGGAATGGGTATGATCGTTCTATAGGTAAGGGACCAACTCCAGGAGGTTTGGAGATGCCTGGAAAGCTTAAATATAGATCAACCAAGCTCCAAATGGCTTTTGAAGGACGTCGACAAGCTGAATTGGACAAAGAATTTGTACTAGGGTGCATTGAAACAATGCAAAAGGATAGTGATAGAAAAATTGTTGCCCTTAGTCAACAAGTGGCGGAGATGAAGGAATTGTTACTTACTAATTCTCATGTGGGACGACATGCACATAGCAGTCCACAATATGCATCAAATTCACCTATACATGAGGTATAGTACAATACAAATTTTTGTAATTAATTACTTGGTATAGAAGAATGAAGTTTCTTTTCACTTTTATTTTTGTTGGCTTAGCATGCCGAAAGTGACAATGTTAGGGTGGGGTCTAATGCTACACAAAACATGTTGTGTGAGGAGGTACATACTGCTCACAACAAAATAGATTTTTCACCATTGTCATACTGCAGTTCATATATAATGTAATGATTTCTCTATTTGGACTTGTAGACATTGAATAGGCGTGGAGTCCCTTAACAAAAAGGAAATGTTACAAATATAGGCGAAAAATATTATAAACATGGTAAAAAAATATTGCAGCTGAGCATTTGGAGTTAGCGTCCAAATCGGATATCCGGACGCTAACATTCCCATAATTGTTATAGGTATATAATGTGCATGTTAACTGAGACAGTATGTTTTTATACTTCGGAGATTTTTATGATCTTTAATTAATTTTCTAGTGTGTTAGAGACGCGTACGTATGTGTGTATGAGTTATGTAAGTCTTCCTTCTACCTCTGAAACTCTGCAAAAAGAATCTTCGTGTTAGTACCTTGTTCTGCAATGGTCGGCCTCGGGTCTAGTAGCCCAAAAAGTTTCTTAGTTCCTGGTATTTTGGCACATTTACTTGCCCAAAGAGATGCCATATTTTTTTAGTTTTTAACGATTTTTAGCTTTTAATTTCTCTTTATAATTATTATTTATTGCACTAATAAATCATGATCATAAAACATAAGTCACGGATGAAATAAATTAATGACATACGGGCACCCAGAGCAAGCCTTCCGTCTTGACGCTTCTCACTGCTTCCTCGAAGCTTGGCCATGTCTCTCATCGTGCCATGGTTTGACATCAACCAAAGCCGATGACTTTCCAGCCGCCACCTTGTACGACGAAAATGTCACTCAAGCGAGGTGATCTATTCGCGTGAGAGAACTTGGGTCAATTCTTTTACGCGAAGAAAGTCTGGAGACGCATGCCCTCTATTTATTCTCTGCTTTTTTTATTTTTAAAAATTCTTTATTAGTTTTTTATAATAACTAGTTTTAAACGAAATATTTTTTAAGATGAGATCTATATATTAATTATAGTATACACTGTAACGACTTCATTTATATCGGTTAAAATTGTATGCGAGTTTATATTACTATATATTCTCTTTCATAGATAGATTAAAAGCAAAAGCTATGACTATAAGTGGAAGCTAAAAAACAAGCCTTAAAACTGGTAGAGCTTCTCGCTTGTAGCTAATTGTCTAGGTTTTAAAATAGCAGGGGCCGGAAAGGCAAGCCGCGTGTGCAGCTCGAGCCCGGCCTTGCAATTCGTTCAGTCCATGGCGTGGAGAGCAACGAATGCATCACAAGCGCAAAGGGCCTGATCGGTCGATGGTGCAACAGTGGGTCGCGGCCCAAGCCGTTCATATGGCTATTATATATGTATCAGGCCGGAGTGACACGGTGTTAAAATTGGGGCGCAGCGCGTTCATCCCAAGTTCATCAATGCCCACCTACTGACAAAATTAGACATCGAGGACTATGCAGTACTACGGATAAATCATGATCCAGGACATGGAAGCTGGCCTCCTGTCATGTACTAATTGATTAAAATCGGTGCGGCTGTTGCCCGTGACAGCGTACGTACGGTTTCAGAACGAATCGGTACGTGTACTTGCGATGTGATTTTCGCCAATCGATCGGCTGATCCGATCTTGTGAAAACGAACCCTCACCTCGCGCGATCGATCAGCGATCACCGGCTCTTGAAAGACCAACAATTTTAGGTATGCCCATCAATGACACCTGTCATAAACTCTTAAGCCCCGTTGTGTCTGTCCTGTCTGCATCACACGTAGGGAACAATCCTTAATAATATATCGTAGCTTACGTAACGTTCTTATTAGATGCAGTTGATGACTTATAGTTAAAAATAAACAGTAGTTAAAAATAATTTTAAGAAGAACAATATGAGTGGTAGAGAAGTGGTGGGGAAATACGTGTTTAAAATGAAAGCGAGAGAAGTAGGATATATGATATGTTTGTGACCTCTGCCTTATCTCTAAAGCGAGACGGAATCAAGACAAATAAAGAAACCGCTTCGAGAAGCTAAGTGCTCATGGGCATGTTCTTTGTGGCTTTGGCTTATAACTTTTTGCTGAAATTTTGAATTTTAGTTGTTTGCGATACTCGCTTGTGATTTTGGATGATACAGATATTGAGATTTTAACGTGTACTACAATTAACCTGTAGACTCCTTCTTGAAAAAAAATACTTCGTTTAAAAGTTAGACACTGTAGCAAAAGCTAAAAGCTTAGTTCAAAAGCAAAAAAAACAGATTTCATATTATTTTCTAATTTTTTTAAGAAAAAATAGAAGCGGAAATCAATATAGAGAGAACTGTATACCTCGCCTGGAACATATACATGTACGTACGTGTACAGAAACTAAATTCTTACTGGCTAGTTCCTCTCATCAAAGTAATTCTTCTTCTAAGAGCAAGACCATTAAGAAAAGCTAGGTAACCTGCTACTGCTAGTACAGTAGTACTAGACTACTAGTAATGTAACAGCAATTAGTGTAACTCTATACAAAGAACACACGCATGCAGCTCAATATATGTACATGAATCGTCATCTAGCTAGCTAGGCATGCATATACCTCTGTAATTTCACATGATGATAACTGCAACATAAATTAAGCCTATATTTGCATTCTACTACCAGGTACGTAGGGTAGCCGTAGCTAGATGGATATACTACTAGGCTACTAGCTAGTAGGAAGAACTCAAGACTCCTGCTTCCTGCTCGATCTGCAGCCTCATCTCTCGGTTGAACCGCGTGATGAACTCCTCCACCCTCTTGTTCAGCTCCTCGTCGCTCAGCTGCCAGTACTCGCGCTCCTCCGCCGGCCGCCGGAGCTTCACTTCCCTCGAGACAACGATGCTCTTATCTTTCAGTACATCATCAGGTGTCACACGAGGATGTGGATTTGGCCACTGATCCTCTTCTTCCTCCAATACGAGGATCTTGCTTGCCACTAGCCGTGGGCGCCATGGCTCTGCCTCGGCAAATGCATAGTCGTAGTTGACGATCGCAAGCTCGTCCGTGACGTCGTCACCGTCCTCGGAAGCGGAGGAGGGGCTTACTAGAATTTCCTCCTCCACAAGCAACTTGTTTGGCTCTCTCGCTTCTTCTTCTTCTTCGCCTTCCACAATCATTGCGTGGTTCTTGTTGGCGCTTGTCTCGTACGCTGCTGCTGCTTCTTCTTCTTCTTCTTTTGCTCTCAGAACCCATGCATGGTTGACATCGGTGCTTGACTTGGTCTCTGCATGTTCATCTTCTTCATCTTTGATCAAAGCCAACGCATGGTCATACATGTTCATCTTGCTCGCTACTTCTTCTTGTCGCAGCTGTTCATTTTTCACCGTTGGCTCGTCAGATGTCATCAATGGCACTGGCGGCCCAACACGGCTGTCCTCTTGGACGGTCACCGCCGGCTGATCAGCGGGGAGGTAGGAGGGGTATTCATCGTCGCCGGACGCCGTGGAGTTGGACCTGAAGAAGAGCATGCCGGAGTCGGCGGCGATGATGACGATGATGGAGTTGGACATGAGGAACCAGAAGGTGGTGTCCCTGGCGAGCGTGGACGGCGGGAGGCGCAGCAGCGACACGTAGAGGATCGGCAGGGAGATCACCAGCGCCGAGATGGAGACCTTGGTGATGACCTGAGGCTGCGGCGGCCGCATGTTCACCACGGGCAGCGTGTCACTAGCTAGTGGCTAATTTCTCTTGACTTGAGCCGTGTGTCTTGCGGTTGTCGCAAGCTAGCTAGCCAGGCTTGTGGTTAACCTTGCAGCGTTTGTGACCGGTGGGTTGCATCTGCCCTTCTATAGGAGTTGCTTGCGGCGAGCAGGTTGTAGTACAGTCGTAATTGGTGTGTGCGTGGTGGCGTTTGTCTCGTGTGGGTAGAGATGGCAATGGATACCCGATACCCGAATACCCGATGGGTTTTACCCGATAAAGAGACGGATATGGAAAATTTTATGTACCCATGGGTACGTTATTGGGCGAAATCCTCTACCCGCCGGGTAGGCGGGTGCGGGTATATACTACCCATACCCACCTACCCGCGGGTAATGAATACCCGCATTAGACAACTAGACATCCCACTCAAATGTTAATTTTATTATCTACTTGTTGTTGATTGTTTATTTGTTTGTCACATGTTGACATGGTCATGTCAAGTATGTTTATGTGATGTACTAATTTTGATCATCAGACGCTTTTGTGCTTGGCATGTATGATTAATGAATGTCTAAATTGATGATATTCTTATGTGTTGAACCGGGTATGCTTGCGGGTACGGGTTACCCGTCGGGTAGTAATACCCTCGCGGGTACGGGTATGGGTAAATTTTCCTACCCGCGTGCGGATACGGGTAACCCGACGGGTAAATTTACATCTAGCGGGTACGGGTATGGAATGGCAATACCCGATGGGTATTTACCCGTTGCCATCTCTACGTGTGGGGTTTAATGATTGATGTATGCGTCTACGACGTTGTGGTGGTGTCACGGTGTGGTTTTGCCGGGAGGCAGCAGCAGCGCTAGGGCAGGCGCGCGGGCGTGGAGTGGTGGGTGGGCGCATGCATTGGACGGCGAGCAAAGGCCACCACGCACCGCGCCGGTGCCGCTATGTTGTAATTACGGGTTTGATATTATTTGTGTTGAGGATAAAATTAGTCAATTGTCTCTCTCTCTCTCTCTTTTGACTCTTAAGTCGATTTTCTTGGTCTCTAGATTAGTTTGGAGATGCATGTGTATGACTCTATTGATCCAATGGTTAAAAAAATGGGATAGACTATTGCACAGGCGACTTAAATTTTTTTTATCTTTCAGTCACCTAAAGTTGCACTTTGAATCACCTGAAGTTGCACATATTTTTTTAGGGGGGGCTGCAATTTTAGTTGATTGAGAGTGCGATTTCAGGTCACCTGAAGTTACACTCTGAATCACCTAAAGTTGCAGCTATTTTTTTGAAGGGGGGCTGCAATTTTAGTTCATTGAGAGTGCAATTTCAGGTGACTGAAACATAAAAAAATTTCAGTCGCCTGTGCAATAGCAAAACTGTAAAAAAATTGACTTAAGATAGCCAAAGCTCAAGTCACCTTAGAAGTAGGCATTGACAATGCTGGTTATGTAGACAAGAGTTAGAGGAGAGGCATGGGAAATGTCTCATGAAGAATCAAGAGACATACAAGAGTACATGTTAGTTTGCATCAAATGATTTCTGCACTGACGAAGTTCAGAAAAAAAAGGAATCAATAACACCATGCTTGTGTTAGGAGTTAACTAGTCAACTCTAGTTAGTACTTACTAGATGGCGCATCAGAACCGAAGTCCGTAGTCCATGGAAGGGACTTCTCTGGGGACTGACCCCATATGCTCTCAGTGGGGTCACGGTCGGATGGCCGACACGTCGCCGCACCGATCTCCACGCGCGATGCTTCTCTTCCTTTTTTTCTCTGCGCAATCTCCCGTCTCGCTTCCTCTTTTCGCTTTCCTCCACCGGCACCATCGTCTTCCCCACCATCGGCCGCTGCCGCTACACCTTCGGCATCTTCTCCCTCCCGCTCTCCCTCTCCCCCGCCGCCGCCGCCGCCTCCGAGCTCCGCCTCACCGACGGCGCCTCCGTCAACTGCAATGGCAACTTCGCCCCCACCTTCGACTCCCTCCTCTTCGTCCCCGAGCGCAACGGCACCGTCAACCTCTACCTCACCCCGTCCCTGCCGCCGCCGCCTCCCGCCGCGAGGTGCTTGAGGTGGCACCGCTCTCCCCGCTCCTCCCCTGGGACCCCATCGCCCTCAAGGACCGCCCGTCCCTCACCCCCGACGGCTCCCACCTAGTCTGCGTCTCCACTGCCCTCCCCGCCACCTCTCCACGCAGGAGCTGGGCGGCTGTCTACTCCACCCATCTCCCCTCCAGCCGCACGCGCCGGCTCACCCCGCCCGACATCGCCAACTTCAGCTCCGCCGTGTCACCCTCCGGCGAGTGGACCGCCGCCGCGTCGTCCGGCCCCGCCGGGTGGACCGGCGAGGTGGAGGACCTCTGCACAGACATCTACGTCTTCATGACCTCCGACGGGTCTCGGCGGACGCTGGCCATCCACGACGGCGGCTGGCCGAGCTGGGCCGACGAGACCACCATCTTCTTCCACCGCCGGGACAGCGACGGCTGGTATGGCGTGTACCGCGCCAAGATTTCCATCACGGATGACGGGCTGTCGGTGAGGTGGAGCTCGAAGGCGGCGGCGGGGGAAAGGGAGAGCGTGAGGGAGAAGATGTCGAAGGCGTAGCGGCAGGGGCCGATGGTGGCGAAGACGATGGTGTCGGTGGAGGAAAGCGAAAAGAGGAAGCGAGACGGGAGATCGCGCGGAGAAAAGAAGGAAGAGAACCATCGCGCGCGGAGATCGGTGCGGCGACATGTCGGCCATCCGACCGTTACTCCACTGAGAGCATATGGGGTCAGTCCCTAGAGAAATCCCTTCCGTAGTCCATCTGGCCCTGCATTAATTAAGGGCATGTTTGGTTGCCTGCATAAGCTGATGCAGCTGCATGAGCGTGGCCAGGCTGAGGAGGGAAGCTCCCCAGCCGCGTTCCACCTCAGCCTGGCTCCAGTTGTTTTTTTGCATCAACTCGTGCAGGCTCTCTCCTCTCCGCAACCAACCAAACACCATCTCCCTGCATGCGCTGGTGCGAGCCACCCGCATACAGGCAACCAAACAGGCCCTAAATGGAAGCCACCTAGTCATGATCAAAATTAATTACTCCTAGTTCAGATCAACAGCGGCCGTTCAACGACGATCACCAATTAAATCCTTGTACGGTTTCAATCAATCGGCCACACGGTGCTCAAGGGCAGCACCTGGCACAGCAACAGAAACATTCCTTTTTTTCCCCCCTGAATTTTGAAGCAATTGAAAGGACCAGATTTAACTCTGCAACCTGCCTAGGAATGATTATGTCACAATGATTGGTAGCCAGCTCAAGACACGACCAAATCCAGGAAAAAAACAGAAACTCAATGATCGAATTCAGTTTATTAGTAGTATATATGCATGGCATCAAAATATTTTCCTTGTTGCGTATGTTTAGTCTTTGATGGAACAGACATCTCGTCATGTAGTGATATTTCCACCAGTAATTTGGGAAATATCACAATATATAATGTGCAAATATGAATTCATGACCGCGTGTTCGATCCTATATATGTGCAACCTCCAGTACGCATAAGCCTATGCTTGTTTTAGTCCACAAGTGACATGGTTTGGGCCATTTTCATTCCTCCTATTATTGCTTCATATGCAAAATGCATCAATGATTCCTTGTTCTTATTTTGTCGGATCATTAGAATTTACAGCCATCCTTTTTTTCACCAAGAAAAGAAACAATATATCTAGAAAGGAAGACAGTAAATTGGAAGAGGCTTCTGTAAGATTATCGATGAAAATCAGAGGGGGTGAATTATTGCAGCGCACGGCAGAAATTTATTCTTAAATTTTCTGTATTCTAATCATTCAATCTGAAAAAATAGGAATAACAAAAAATAGAGCGAATTTTTTTTTCCGATTGTACCATAGCTGTACTGTTTGGTAATGTAGCGATTACTGTTCGGTACTGTAGCACAAAAACCATTTAGATAATAGCAGACGGAAACGATACGCTTAACACTCCATCACACAATCAATTTTTTAATTAAAACTAACTCATGTATGTAAGTAAAAAAAACATAGATAGATATTAATGCATGAAGAAGCTTTAGAAATCACCAAACAAAGAAAAAGGATAATATATGTGAATTAAAAACTCACAAACTTTTATTAGAAAACTCAGGAACTGTTCATGTCTATTTTTTCTTCACGTCATGGCCGCCACAATGCATATCTCTATTCAGCCATCGCTCACGATTTCTTTTTTCATCAAAAGTCACAGCCACTGCTCGCATATCTGATCAAAACGAGTCGTCCGCCGCTCGCCGTTTTTACCAAAAACAAGTCACGGCCGATCACTTTCCACCAAGGAAGAAATCTCGGCTGTAGCACACGATTTTTTCTTTCTGAAATAGATCTAGATTTTATTTCTGAATCATGGTGGCTACAAAGTGCCCTCTCCAAGCACTCCTAAACCCTATCACGAAATTAGTCTATCCAAAAGCCACGGGGTTAACCCCTAACCCCATCTCTATTTATAGTCTATGGCCCAAAATATGAGATGAGCCTAAGCCCACGAGTTCTAATCCAATTCCAATAGCAAAGGGACCCAAAACCCTTCCTAACACAGGTTTTTCAAAATTCCAACTTTTCTAATACGTCACGTGTCGAAGTCTCCAAGATCGCATCTCCCGTAGCTTCTCCACACATCATCCACCACGTGATGTAGTTTTCGGACTGCACCTCCGTAGCTCCAACACATATCATCTATCTCTGATCTCCATGCGCACCTAGCATGAGCTCGACCATCTTGTGACCTCCTTGATCGTCTGAATCTCGGATCTCCCATCTTAGTCCCAGTCCACCTCGTCACCGACTATGATCGCATCCATGCTCAACTTGCATATGCAAAAATCAAAGAATATTTTTCCAGCACAAGTTCGTCCTAACTTGACCAAGTTCAGTCCACACACTTCACACGTCTCGCATAACATCGATAAGCAATATTATCAAATATTCATTATCATAAATTAACCATTGCTAATTTTTCATCACCAAAATATTCTAGATCTAGCCACATGGTCTAACAACTTCTATGCCACTAGAAAGAAAATGAAGCCACGAATTTTGTCCTTGTGACTTTGTTTCTCACGGGCGTCGCAACAGCTAGTTGCAATTTGATCATTCTCGTGTCAAAGCTAGCTAGCAAAGCTTTGCAGATGAGATGGCCAACTCTATACATCGATTAGTACTAATCCATCTCATATAGATCACTAGAAGATATATCTGCATTATTACATCCTCGTTAATTTCCTGATCACAAGTGGCGAACTGCTCGCTGTTAATTAGGCCAGTCTCAGTGAGGATTTTATGTCCCAGTTTCCAACACATCCATATTTTGGAAACAGTGCAGAAGAGTTTCATCCCCATGAAACTCTCTCTACTCCCATGAAACTTTTATCATCTCTCTCTTCATCAATACAGTGCAATGTCAGCGTATTTAATGCCCATAAAACCCCCACTGAGACTGGCCTTACTACCACCGCACAGCTATTTACATTTTCATTATTACAGTCTGACGACCACCGAGGAGTTTGCCACCAGTTAGTAATCTTAAATCTGAAGGTAGCTAGTACTAGGAGCATCAGAAATGACAGGGGAGAAAGGGAAAAAGAGAGGGATACTTCTGTATCGATGCTTTTAAAGCAAGAAGAAATGTTAAACTTTAGATCAAATGAAGAGCTAACTTCAGCTTCTTTGCTCATTTCAGGCCTGTTCTTTTTGGCTGCGACTTGTAACTTTTGGGTTGTTTGTATAAGAGATTACAGAGTAACAAAAACTCACGTGCGATTTTTGCCGATATAAATGAAATCAGTAAAGTATGCACTATAATTAACTAGTAGACCCTATCTTCAAAAAATACTCCGTTTAAAAGCTAGTTACTGTAGAAAAGCCGAAAAGCAGCTTTTAGAAGCTGAAAAGAACAGGCCCTTCAGCTTCAGCTTCTGACTTCTGGCTTATTTTTTATTATTAATAAATTTTATCTTTTTTGAACTTTTGGCTTTTTCTTGAGTTTTTTTGCCGGTTCTTTTTCTCCTATATTTGTTTGCGTTGTCCGTTTTGAGCTAGCATATTTTTTATTTTTAAATTTTTTAGATTTAATTACATCAAATAAGCCATATTCAGCTATAGTGAAATTTCAGTTGCTACAGTGCAATTTTAGCCATAAGCCACAGCTTTTCAGCCCAACCGAGCGGAGCTTCGCATTCGCTTAGCTCTTCAGCAAAAGCAGTAAAAAAATTAAAACGTTGCCACTTTGGTTCAATTAAATTTGCAGCAACAGTACTCTAGTGAATGGAGTGTAATATATAATGAACAGACAAACTCTAATGAACCTGATAAATCAAGACTTCATTGGTAATTAGTAATGCCGCCATACCCGGCCCAGTTCAACCAGTTATCTGTCTCCTTTTCATTCTAGAACGAGCCCTTCAGCCATGCGACAAAGGACAAAGTTAGCCTCCACTGTCTGATCTGACCGATAAGCTAGCACGATTTGTCTCTCCAGAAAAGCAATCAACTAGCTAGTAATTTGCAAAGTGGCGATTTGTCCCGGCTAGTTTAGCTCCTTGCATGTCTATCCCTGCAAGCAGGCACCGAAACACGTGCGTATGTGGCGTCCCTTCGCAGGGAAGCCTCTTGGGTGCCGCTCGACGGTGTCGTCCATGTGGATTCGCCTCATCTTGTGCGTGTTGGCGGTGGTTTCCTTGGCTCTCCATGCGGAGGTGGCGTTTGGGGTCAAAAGATGCTACGATGGTCTCATGATTATGTCGAGGCCTAGCGGGTGCTGCGTGCTAAGCTAACTCGTGGCCCATGTAATCGTTTGCGTCATCATGATCAATCAGTTCGATTCACAGCTCTCTCTTTTTCTGTGTGTGTCTCTGTAACGGATTTGGTAAAACTGTAGTGCCAGGCAATGGCTTTGTAAACTACTGGTACATACAATGGCTTCATTGTCTCCGATGGCAAGAAATAGTACCGGCGGAATCCGGACCCACTGAAGTTTTAGACCCCAAATTATATCGACATAGCTAGCTAATAATTCTCTCGCTCAGGCTGAAACAGAAATCGGTTTTACTATTACACAGCCGCTTAAAATCTCTTTAACTTTTAATCAATTTTTTAACCGTTTGACCGAAATCTCTTTAACTTTTAGTCAATTTTCTAACCGTTTGATCTGCTTTGCGATAGGTGCCGCGCCTTGCTCACTTTTAGTCACAGATGTCAGACCTGTTGGATTATGTGGGCCAAGCCCATATAATAAGAATAATTCCTATTAAATCTCAAAGGCCCACTCATGCAAAGGAGGCATGCATGTGACCTTTAGTACCATATTGCTAGTTCTAGGAGAGGAAGACCACCTTAAAAGGGATGGTGCACTCCTAGTCACTTGAGGCATGTGTGGGAGAGAACTAGAGGATAACACGCGCGCGCTCGCTCGCCTCGCCTCGCCGGGCCGGGCCGGGCCGGGCCGGGCCGGGCTGGGCTGGGCTGGGCGGCGCGGGCGCACGGCACCTGCGTGAATGGTCCGCCAAAATCCGCTCCAGGTGCTTGCGCAGACGCGGCTTCCTTTTGCAGTTTTATCTTTTGCTGTTTTGTGTGGCGGTGAATCCGGATCGGTTACGCGACTAATCCGGTTCGGTTACGAGTTATGGAGAACGTGCAGGCGTCTTGATCACGCGTCCTGGTTTTCTATAAATACGGAGTCGCCGCCTCCATACAGCATTACGCGAAAATCAATCTAGGGTTTTGCCTCCTCCATCCTTTGTGCTGCGCCGTCCCACGTAGTCTACTCCGTCCCGTCCGCCGGCGTGCACTGTCGTTCGGGAGAGCAGGTCTCCGGAACCGTCGCTTTCGAAGTCCTGCACCGGGAGAGGGCGAATAAGGTTTTTGGGAAGCGCTCTGCGCGACTGCTCGCTGTAGCTCTGGCTCGTCTTCCTCGTCGTTCGGCTTCGGCGAATCGTCATCGACTTCGTGTCATCCTCACCGTGCCTGCGGCGTCTACATCGGCAAACCGATCAGAACAGAACCATCGGTACGTAACAGTCATGTTCTCCGTATTAGATCTGTTCATGTACAGTTTCCTGGTTTACATGTCTAGATCTTTTATGCCTGTGATGGTTCTGTTATTTTGCGTGCATGATGTCATGATTTATTTATGGAATAAATTAAACCTACATGTGCTTATATATTCAACAATCCAAAAACCTTATTGTAGGCATTGTGGTTTTACTATGGCTGGATTTGCCGATGCACTGAGGCCGGATAAATTCTCCGGTGTGCACTTTAAGAGATGGCAGATTAGGGTCACTCTGTGGCTTACTGCTATGAATGTATTCTGGGTTAGTAATGGCAAGCCTGAAGGTGTTCTTGATGCTGAAAAGCAGAAAGAATTCGAGACTGCCACTACTCTCTTTGTTGGATGCATTCTTAGTGTTCTTGCTGACCGTCTGTGCGAGGTGTATATGCACATGACAGACGCGAAGGAGTTATGGGATGCACTGAATTCCAAATACGGTGCTACTGATGCCAGCAATGACATGTATGTCATGGAGCAATTTCATGACTACAAGATGGTTGATAACCGTTCTGTAGTAGATCAGGCTCATGAGATACAGGCCATTGCCAAGGAACTCGAACTCCTGAAGTGTGCCTTACCCGACAAGTTTGTGGCTGGATGTATTATTGCGAAATTACCTTCTTCATGGAGGAATTTCGGAACAGCACTCAAACACAAGAGACAAGAATACTCTGTTGAGAATCTGATTGGGTCTCTTGAAATTGAGGAGAAAGCTCGGGAAAAGGACGCTGTGTCTAAGGGTGATGGAGGGCAGTCTAGTGCCAATGTGGTACAGAAACCCTCAAGCAAGAACAAAGGGAAATTTGTTAAAGCCCAACAGACAACCAACTTCAAGAAGAAGAAGAACAACAACAATCAGGATGATAGAACTTGCTTTGTGTGCGGTGAGCCTGGTCACATGGCCAAGAAGTGCCCACAACGCAAAGGAAAGAAGGCACCTGCAGGACAGACTTCTAAGTCTGTCAACGTGACCATTGGCAAGACTGGAGATGGGACTGGGTATGGTAATTTACCTACTGTTCTTTCAGTTAGTCAATCTACCAATTGGTGGATTGATACAGGAGCTAATGTACATGTGTGTGCTGATATTTCGTTGTTTTCTTCTTATCAGGTCGCCCGAGATTCCTCCGTCCTAATGGGGAATGGGTCACATGCTACTGTTCATGGTGTTGGCACGGTAGATCTGAAGTTTACTTCGGGAAAGATCGTGCAGCTGAAGAACGTGCAGCATGTCCCTTCTATAGACAAGAATCTCGTTAGTGGCTCCCGTTTATGTAGAGACGGGCTTAAGTTGGTATTTGAGTCTAATAAAGTAGTCGTGTCTAAACATGGACATTTTATTGGTAAAGGCTATGAGTGCGGAGGCTTGTTCCGCTTTTCCCTTTCAGATTTTTGCAATAAGACTGTAAACCATATTTGTGGCAGTGTGGATGATGAGGCTAATGTTTGGCACTCACGTCTATGTCATATTAATTTTGGTTTGATGTCTCGGCTTTCCAGTATGAATTTAATTCCAAACGTTTCCATCACCAAAGGTTCTAAATGCCATAGCTGTGTGCAATCAAAGCAACCTCGTAAGCCTCACAAGGCTGCCGAGGAGAGAAACTTGGCACCACTAGAACTCCTGCATTCAGATCTTTCTGAGATGAATGGCGTGTTGACGAAGGGTGGAAAACGATATTTCATGACATTGATTGATGATGCAACTAGGTTCTGTTATGTGTATTTATTGAAAACGAAAGATGAGGCTTTAGACTATTTTAAAATCTATAAGGCAGAAGTTGAAAACCAGTTAAATAGAAAGATAAAAAGACTTAGGTCAGATCGTGGTGGAGAGTATTTCTCAAACGAATTTGACTTATTTTGTGAGGAACATGGCATTATACATGAGAGGACGCCTCCTTATTCCCCCGAGTCAAATGGGATTGCCGAAAGGAAAAACCGCACGTTGACTGACTTGGTGAATGCCATGTTAGATACTGCGGGATTACCTAAGGCATGGTGGGGGGAGGCTTTGCTAACGTCTAATCACGTATTAAATAGAGTTCCTAACAGAAATAAGGACAAAACACCATACGAGGTATGGATTGGGAGAAAACCATCACTTTCTTACTTGCGTACATGGGGGTGCTTGGCGAAAGTTAATGTGCCAATAACTAAAAAACGCAAGCTTGGACCTAAAACTGTGGACTGCGTTTTTCTGGGATATGCTAATCATAGCATTGCCTATAGATTTTTGATAGTTAAAACTGAGGTACCTGACATGCATGTTGGTACAATTATGGAGTCTCGAGATGCAACATTCTTTGAGAATATTTTTCCTATGAAGGATACACATAACACTACTAGTCAACCTTCTGAAATAATTCCCAGTTCAATCACATCACCTGAACCTTTTGAACATACACATGAACTTGTCAATGAGGAGGATGACAGCGGAGCTCCTAGAAGGAGCAAGAGACAAAGGATATTCAAATCCTTTGGTGATGATTTCACTGTGTACCTTGTGGACGACACTCCCAAGTCTATTTCAGAAGCGTATGCATCCCCTGATGCAGACTACTGGAAGGAGGCTGTCCGTAGTGAAATGGATTCCATTATCGCTAATGGAACCTGGGAGCTGACAGATAAACCTTATGGGTGCAAACCTGTAGGGTGTAAGTGGGTGTTCAAAAAGAAGCTTAGGCCAGATGGTACTATTGAAAAATATAAGGCTCGGCTTGTTGCCAAGGGCTATACTCAGAAAGAAGGCGAAGATTTCTTTGACACTTACTCACCTGTTGCTAGACTGACCACAATTCGAGTACTACTTGCTTTGGCTGCCTCACATGGTCTTCTCGTTCATCAAATGGACGTTAAGACAGCTTTTCTTAACGGAGAGCTGGATGAGGAAATTTACATGGAACAGCCTGATGGATTTGTAGTAGAAGGTCAAAAAGGCAAGGTGTTAAAACTGTTGAAATCTTTGTATGGTCTGAAACAAGCCCCTAAGCAGTGGCATGAGAAGTTCGATAGAACACTGACATCTGCAGGCTTTGCTGTCAATGAGGCAGATAAATGTGTATACTATCGTTATGGTGGGGGTGAGGGAGTTATTCTATGTTTGTATGTGGATGACATCTTGATTTTTGGGACAAACATTAGTGTGATAAATGAGGTCAAATCATACTTGTCTCAAAACTTTGATATGAAAGATCTGGGAGTGGCTGATGTTATTCTAAACATTAAATTGGTTAGAGGTGAGGATGGGATTACACTTTTACAATCTCATTATGTGGAAAAGGTCTTGAGCCGTTTTGGCTTTTCTGACAGCAAGCCTTCTCCAACACCTTATGATCCTAGCGTGTTACTTCGTAAGAATAAGAAAATTGCTAGGAATCAGCTGGAATACTCCCAGATAATTGGCTCACTAATGTACCTAGCTAGTGCAACAAGGCCAGACATCTCCTTTGCTGTGAGCAAATTGAGTCGGTTTACATCTAACCCAGGAGATGAACACTGGAAGGCTCTTGAGCGAGTGTTGCGCTATCTGAAAGGTACCTCGAACTTTGGACTTCACTATACTGGGTACCCGTCAGTGCTGGAGGGTTACAGTGATTCCAACTGGATCTCTGATGCTGATGAGATCAAAGCCACTAGTGGATATGTTTTCACTATTGGTGGTGGTGCTGTTTCATGGAGGTCTTGCAAACAGACTATTTTGACGAGGTCAACCATGGAAGCAGAGCTTGCGGCACTAGACACTGCTATTGTTGAGGCAGAATGGCTACGAGATCTATTGATGGATCTACCTACGGTGGAAAAGCCAGTGCCAGCTATCCTTATGAACTGTGATAATCAAACCGTTATCGCTAAAGTGAACAGTTCTAAGGATAATATGAAATCGTCCAGGCATGTTAAGAGACGATTGAAGTCTGTCAGGAAATTGAGAAACTCCGGAGTTATAACCTTGGATTACATCCAAACAGATAAAAACCTGGCAGATCCCTTTACAAAGGGACTATCACGGAATGTGATAGATAGTGCATCGAAGGAGATGGGTATGAGACCCATGTGAGTTATCTATGGTAGTAACCCAACCTATGTGATCGGAGATCCCGTGAATTAGGATCTGGGAAAAACAAGCCATTAGTTAACTGAAGGAGAGTAATTTCAACCCTCTCTATGTGAAGATGCAATACTCTCAGAAACTGCAAGGCAGGTTGACTAAGGTCTTAATGTGTTCCATTGGCTTTTAGAAGCGAAGACGCTATCCTGCAGAGCGTTCTTGAAAGAACACACCTATATGAGCCCGACTGTTAGTCGCAGTCTATGGAGATCTTGGGTAATCTCCTACTAAGCTCATGAAGAGACCAAGGAGTATGACTTATACGCTCCAACCGAGGGGTAGCCTACTGGCGGCCTAGTATCAGTTAAGTCTTTAAGTGAAGCTTGCTTGCACCAAACTTGCAATTCAAGGCATAGTCCATTGTTCAAGTTGTGAGTAAGTGTAGCTTGGAGTTCTAGGTGGATGTTCAACCTTAATCGGTCTCCATCGAAATACTGATATATAAACAGTACATTGGAATTCAGGCAAATCTCTGTGGGACTTTGAGATCTGGTGGGGGATTGTTGGATTATGTGGGCCAAGCCCATATAATAAGAATAATTCCTATTAAATCTCAAAGGCCCACTCATGCAAAGGAGGCATGCATGTGACCTTTAGTACCATATTGCTAGTTCTAGGAGAGGAAGACCACCTTAAAAGGGATGGTGCACTCCTAGTCACTTGAGGCATGTGTGGGAGAGAACTAGAGGATAACACGCGCGCGCTCGCTCGCCTCGCCTCGCCGGGCCGGGCCGGGCCGGGCTGGGCTGGGCTGGGCGGCGCGGGCGCACGGCACCTGCGTGAATGGTCCGCCAAAATCCGCTCCAGGTGCTTGCGCAGACGCGGCTTCCTTTTGCAGTTTTATCTTTTGCTGTTTTGTGTGGCGGTGAATCCGGATCGGTTACGCGACTAATCCGGTTCGGTTACGAGTTATGGAGAACGTGCAGGCGTCTTGATCACGCGTCCTGGTTTTCTATAAATACGGAGTCGCCGCCTCCATACAGCATTACGCGAAAATCAATCTAGGGTTTTGCCTCCTCCATCCTTTGTGCTGCGCCGTCCCACGTAGTCTACTCCGTCCCGTCCGCCGGCGTGCACTGTCGTTCGGGAGAGCAGGTCTCCGGAACCGTCGCTTTCGAAGTCCTGCACCGGGAGAGGGCGAATAAGGTTTTTGGGAAGCGCTCTGCGCGACTGCTCGCTGTAGCTCTGGCTCGTCTTCCTCGTCGTTCGGCTTCGGCGAATCGTCATCGACTTCGTGTCATCCTCACCGTGCCTGCGGCGTCTACATCGGCAAACCGATCAGAACAGAACCATCGGTACGTAACAGTCATGTTCTCCGTATTAGATCTGTTCATGTACAGTTTCCTGGTTTACATGTCTAGATCTTTTATGCCTGTGATGGTTCTGTTATTTTGCGTGCATGATGTCATGATTTATTTATGGAATAAATTAAACCTACATGTGCTTATATATTCAACAAGACCAGCGGGGTAGCATGCATGTACTAGCTAGCAACTAGTGGTAGAGAAGGCTCCACCTCCATACTGATCTCCTTGCTGCTGCTCCTCACCTGGGTGCATACTCAGATTTATGCTCCAAACAAAGGGTTGTGGAATATCTAATGAATTGATATGGAGGGTCTCCTTGAACTAGAGATAGGGACAAGTGGCTCCAAAAGTCCCAAGCCTTTAGTTTAGCTTTCAGGATGGGAATATATGTCCTTTCTCTCCTCTAGTCCTCTCCTTGTCTTGATTGTGTTTAAAATATACAATTGTATATATAGGGTCTATTCTTTTTGACTGAGGCTTGTAGCTTTTAGCTGCGGCTTGTGGTTTTTGGGTTGTTTGTATGAGAGATTACAGAATAACTGAAACCCACGTGCGGTTTTTGCCAATATAAATGAAGTCGGTATAGTATATACTACAATTAACTAGTAGACCCTATCTTGAAAAGACACTCCATTACAAAACTAGTTACTGTAGAAAAGCCAAAATATGAAAAAGAACAAGCCCATAGCTTGGATTAGCCATAAACATTTAAGCAAAGCAGAAATTTGGGGTTTTATCAGCCACCATTTCTTAAGAGATCATATGAGTAAGGGAGACATAACAATTAGCCACATCCGGACCGAAAACCAATTAGCGGATATTTTCACCAAACCATTAGATGAAAGTCATTTTTGCAAGTTGAGGAATGAATTAAATGTCATAGACTACTCACATATTGCTTGAACTCATGCCTCATTCTTTCATGCTCATTTGGGGTTGTTTGAGATATTTTTAAAGGTATTTTCTCTTATTTTTGCTAAAAATCTATATGTTTATAAAAACTATATTCCAAGAATTTTTTGTACGAATATTCAATTTTTATTTAAAATTACAAAAATATACCCGCAACAACATTTTTTTTACACAAATAGGTTCCAGTCACCCAACGAGGGGTGACTGGGGCAAATCGCCCAACGGGGTAGGGGTGACAGAGCTCCATTCGCCCGGGCATTGGGCGACTAAAACCAGTCGCCCAGCCAACGGACGACTTGATATGCAGTCGCCCACCCATGGGGCGATTGGTTTCAGTCCCCCGTGAATTTTGTACATTTTATCAATTTTGTAAAAATTATAACTGAAAAATAATCTGCTGGATTTGTAATAAAAGTTTATGGTCATTGTCGCCGTTGCTGCCATTGCCAATGCCACGTCATCGTCCGTTGTTGAAGGAGCTGCCGTTGCCGTCACTACCAGACTACAGACCTTTAGCGAGGGTTTCTCATTTTTGTGACGGGCCCGCAAGGAACCCACACAAAAATATATTTGAGTGTCGGGATCACTTAAACCTACAGGAAAAATTATAATTTTTGTGACGGTTTTAGGTAAACCTTCAGAAAAATAAAATTACAGTGACGGTAACCTTCAAAAAAATTACGGAGACCTAACTTTTGGTCTCCTGCGGCAATTTCGAAGACGCGGGAATATTTTTTTGCCACGTGTGCCCGTTTATGTTGGAAAATATTGTAAAACCCTAAATTGTGCAGTCACACAGCCCTCCCTCCCTATCCGCTCTCCGCACTCCGCACCGCAATCCCTAACCCTAAATCCTTCCCCGCTCGGCCGCTCCCCGGTTCCCCCACCCCGCCTCCGCCCAGATCCGCTGCTCGCGGCCGACCCTCGTCGTCCCCCCCGACGCCGGCCGCCTCCGCCCCTCCTCTCCTCCCACCCGCCGGCCGCCTCCGCCCAGATCCGCCGCTCGAAGCCCCTCCTCGTCTCCCCCCCCCCGACACCGGCATCTGCCCCTCTTCTCCTCCCACCCGCCGACCGCCTCCGCCCAGATCTGCCGCTCGCAGCCCCTCCTCGCCCCCCCCCCCGACGCCGGCCACCTCCGCCCCTCCTCTCCTCCCACCCGCCGGCCGCCTCCACCCAGATCCGCCGCTCGAAGCCCCTCCTCGTCTCCCCCCGACGCCGGCATCCGCCCCTCCTCTCCTCCCGACCGCCTCCGCCCAGATCTACCGCTCGCAGCCCCTCCTCGCCCCCCCCCCCCCGACGCCGGCCGCCTCGGCCCAGATTCGCCGCTCGAAGCCCCTCCTCGTCTCCCCCCCAACGCCGGCATCCGCCCCTCCTCTCCTCCCACCCGCCGACCGCCTCCGCCCATCCTAAAGAAAGCTCCTGACTTGCTGGTTTACTAGCTTCAACAAGTTCTAGGTAAGTTCAAGCATCCCTCTACTATGTTGTTCTCTGCATAGATTCATAAAAATGTTAGTACAAGTATTTTACTCGCGTATTGAATATGATTCTGTGCTAAAAGTTAATCTTAACATGTTTTAAACACAGAAAAAATTAATGGCGGACCGAGAGTGGATGTACAGTGGTTGGGGTCAAGGCTCTACACTCTCTAGTGATTGGATTGAACAAACCAATCGTTTTCTAGATCGTGCCTTCTCCATAAGCACTTTAGTTAAATCTGGTACTGTTAAATGTCCATGTGCTATGTGCCGCAACTATGTAATGCACAAAAGGAATGTTATTGAGTTGCACTTGTGCAAGTATGGGTTTAAAGAAAATTATACAACATGGACAGCACACGGGGAGACATTTGTTAGGTCTGATGAACCTGCTTCTTTAGGTGTCCATGAGGGGTTTGATGATACTGATCATATGGATGATATGTTGGTTGATCTTGGTGCTGTCCAAGCACCAATAGTTGATGAAGAGCCAACACCTTCTAGTAGTGCTTTCTATAAAATGGTCAATAGTGCTGATGAATTGGTCCATGAAAACACTTTACACTCAAGGTTGTCTGCTGTGGCACGGCTGTTAGCTTTAAAATCAGAGTACAATATGTCAATAGCCTACTACAATGATACCTTACAATTGATCCATGAATTACTTCCCCCGGGGTCTAAGTTAGAGGAGGATTTCTACCATTCAAAGAAATTATTACAAGGCCTTGGTATGACTTATGTTAAGATTGATGTGTGCTATAATAATTGTGTGTTGTACTACAAAGAAAATGAACATAAAGAAAAGTGTGACTTTTGTGACACACCTCGCTATGAGGAAGGGAATAATAAGGTTCCACGCAAAGTCCTGCGGTACCTTCCAATTACAGATAGGTTGCAAAGGTTGTATGCACATGAAGACACTGCAAAGGCAATGCAATCATATAGACAATCCACATCCAATAGGCTTGTACACCCATGTGATGGTGAAGCATGGCAAAAATTTGACATAGGCTTTCCAGACTTTGCTAGAGATGTAAGAAATGTGCGATTTGTTCTTGCTACTGATGGTTTTACACCATTTAGTTTGGGTGCTGCTCCTTACTCATGTTGGCCAGTATTCATTTCTCCATTGAACCTACCACCAGGCATGCTCTTGAGACCAGAATATATATTCCTTGCACTTGTTATACCAGGCCCTCAACACCCAGGAAAGAAATTAAGCATTTTGATGCAGCCCCTTGGTTGATGAGCTTCTTAAGTTGTGGGAGGGCGTTGAAACATGGGATGCTTCAAGTAAGCAAAATTTTACCATGAGGGCAGCTTTTATGTGGTCAGTCCATGATTGTCCTGCTTACGGTAACTTTGTTGCATGGAGCACCCATGGTACCTTTGCATGTCCAATATGTCTATGTGATACCAAAGCATTCCGCCTTCGTAGTGGTGGGAAAGCATGCTGGTTTGATTGCCATAGGCGTTTCCTTCCTAGGGACCATGAATTTAGAATGCAATCCAATGCTTTTCGAAAAAACACAATAGAATTGGGTGAAGCACCAAGGATTTTAACGGGAGAAGAAGTGAAGGAGAAAATGTACACACTTGTAGGTGACACAAAGAACTATGGCAAAACACACAATTGGACCCATGTGAATTGCTTTTGGCAACTTCCATACTATCATAAATTACTGCTGCCACATAATATTGAATGGCTATATGCAGATCATGAACCTCCGTCACAAGGCTCTCAATTCAAAGAAGGGAGCGGCTGCCCGTTCCTCCAATAGGACAAATGCTGATGGTGCCAACTCTAGGACCTTGCCTCCTAGAACTAAATCTGCAGCAAATTCTGATGGTGCCAACTCTAGGAGCATGCCTCCTAGAACTCAATCTGCATCTGATGGTTCCGACTCTCATAAGAGCTTGACTCCTACTACTAACTCTGACAGTGTCCCTGCTAATGGTGCTAACTCTGGGGCTGATGTTGAGATGCAAGGGAATCGCCGTGGTACTGAAAGGGGAAGGGAGCAGCCTAAAAAGAGAGGCAGGAAGAAGAGGTCAAGGACCCAACTGAAACTCCCTCCACGAGGTCGAAAGGTGGCCATTCTACCTCAAGGTGATAGGTGAGCACAAAAACATGTTTTACTTAATTCTATTCACCTTATTTTTACACATGATGAAGTGACAAGTTGCTTATTACATGAATGGTTCGAATGGCATATTACTTGTAGGCAATTCAGATATGCGCAATTTAATCCTAGTGATTACAAGTACATCACACAGCTTGGAGTTATTCTCAAAAGGGAATACCCAGGCATTGTGCTAGACATGGATGAGCATGGAAGAACTCTTCATACTCGACCTGCTATCCATTGGGAAGATTACTATCTCAATGAAAATGATGCAGGAGAGACAAATGCAGATCGAGTGAAGGAAGAATTTTGGGTAAATGCATATTGTTTACCCTAATTTTCCCTTTTGTTGCCTATTTAATATCTAATAGTGTCATGCCACATAAATGTGCAGAGTTTATTCTCTACGACAGAGGAATTGCAGGACGAGGCAGATCGTGTTTTGGAGAATTACGCTGATAAACGAGTAAATGATATTATGTACCAACTTCGTGTGGATGCTGTCAAAGAGTATTTCTGGAAGAAACATGGGGAGGAACTAGATGATGCACTAGCAAGATCATATGAACTTGAAGAACAGCAGTACTTGGATGGTTTCATTGAATGGGCTGGTGAGGAAGCTTGGCCTCTCCTCTGCAGCCATTGGAGTGGTGATCAGTTCCTACAAAAGAGAAAGAAAGCCCAAGAATCAAGGCTAAAATCTGAGAATGATGCTCGGAACAGAGGAGGATCACGCCCATACACCGAGACACAACAGTGGCTGGTATCTATTAAACAATTACAATTTCTCAAGTCATCATTACTTCCTAGTTACTATATTGGTTGAATTTTGTTTCTGGTTGGGTTTTTAGGAATATAAGTACGGTCCTGAGAAGGCTACGGGAGTTAACACATTTGCGGTCATGAAGTCAGGAGCTAAAAACATTGACAGTTCTGGAAGTAGTGGTCCAGTAAGCTGCCAAAAAGCACAAAAAATCATGGTATATTCTCATTTTGCATATTTGTATTGTGGTTTTTCCATTTCTGTTGGCCTTGTAATTTAGCTGTAATTCATCTACATGGTCTTTTGTGTATAAACTTAAACTGTACTGTTTTATGATAGGATGATTACAATACAACAGTTAGCTCTGAAAGTCAACAAAATTTGGCTTACAATGAACTAGACGGGAAGGCACTATACACCATAGGTGGCGGCCTGCCACATGGTCGTGTTCCAATAGGTAATGGAGCAGTGAGGAAGGCTGATGTTATATCAGCTGCTAAAGCATCAAATATTAGGCCATCCAACACCCCGTCAGTCCGAAGTGTCCTACGTGAAAATGCAATGCTTCGTCGTCAATTACATGTTCAATCAAGACAGATCAGGGTAACAAATCAAATTGCACATATGTTTTTGCTGATTATTTCACTGGTCCAGTAATTCCATTCTTTTCTTTCCAACTACAGATGCTCTTTGAGAAGATAGGAGAAGAACCACCACTAGATGAAGATTTAATGTCACCTTTGCATGGCCAGGTCAGATCATTTATTGTCTATGGAAAAATATCATATGAAAACTATATTGATATCAATTTTCAGTCTTTTGACTTTTCTATTACATAATATGAGATCTAATGGCTTTTGGGTATGGCAGAATGCCAACAAATGCAGCAGTTCACAGGCTTCATGTTGATATTTGTAACATCTGGGCATAACCTCATTATTAGATCTAACTTGATGGTAAGGTAGCAAGGAATGCCACCTTGTTATAGATGACCCCTCATTGCTTAAACTGTACAGTAATACAATCTTCATTCTAGCATTAAATTGTGCACATCATTGCTTATTTTGAAAATTTGTCACACCTGTAGTCATGAGTAATACAATCTGATCAGTTGTGCAGAGTTACTTTGCATATAAGTTTAACATCTTCATTCTAGCATTAAATTGTGCACATCAGTAATATTTCTAGGAGTTAAGATAGGTACAGATCTTACAACATTCATGAAAAGGAAGATAATCATAGCTAACTGTGCTAAAAGCAATGATATTGGCCATTTTAGTAATCAATTAATAATCCTTGCCTTTGCTTACTTAATTCATATTAATAAGTTGATTATTCCTCTTACTCGTTGTGCTATATGGTTTGTTGTAGCGAACTGGCTCTTCACATGCGGGCTCACAACCAGATCCGGCAAGTTTCGGCAATGGGGATGGTGATGCGAACATCGGCTGCGAGGGAAACGAGGGGAACATCAGCTGCGAGGGCAGGGAGGGGAACATCAGCTGCGAGGACAGGAGCAACAATGGGGCATCCTAGGATGTTAAACTTGCTCACCAAGATGACCTTAGTACTGATCAACTTAACTTTTGGTTGCAACAGCAGTTAGACTAACTTTTGGCTATGCTACTTGCATATAGTAAGAAGTATGAACTTACCTTTTGGCTGATGGTAGATGCATGGCTGTGTATATATTGCTGATTTCTGGAAGTTCTGGAATGGCTGTGCATATAGTAAAACTGATGATGTCTGAACTGGTTGTGCTGCTGGTTGCTAAAACTGAAATTGGTTTAATGCCTTTATGTATATATGGCTGATTTCTGGAAGTTCTGCCCCTTTGTGGATGTGCTGTCCATTTGTTGATATGGATTATTCTGGATGTGCTATAAACTGCAATGTATATGTATGGTTTTGTTCTGCATTCTGGATGTATAATTTGTGCCTGAAATTATATTTTTTACTGCAGTTGTGCTATCGATTTACTGTGATAATTTTGTGACGGGCCAACTATAGAGAAAGGGGTTCTCGGCATATTTAGAATGGCTGCATTTTTCTGTCGGTTACCTACACTATTAATTTCCCTGATGGGGATTTGTGACGGTATTAGTTACAGGAATATGAAGATTTGGGCCATCCACGATGCACTTTTTCCTGTTGGTGAACGTCGCGAATAAATTTTCTGTCAGCTTTTTCTGACGGGGTAAACACGCGAAATAAGAACTACAAACCTGACGTGCCCAAAAAATTTCTGGCGGCAACCGTCACTGATAGCCGACGCGAATATTTTTTCTGTCGGTTGACACCCAGGCAAATGTAATTTCCCTGTGCGAATTATCCTGTGGGCTCATGCCTGACGGTTCACCGTCACAAAAATTATTCCTGTGGGTTTTCCCCCATTTCTTGTGGGTTTTTCCCCCTCGCGAAAGGGGCGATTCCTGGTAATGCGTTGTGGCTGCTGTTGTGAGAGCGGTTGTGGCCACCACCTTGGTCGCTGCCGGTGTGGGACCCTGACTGGCACGCAAGGACTGTCCACCTGAGGAGGAGTTTTTGCTACTGCCCTCCTGGGCAATCATGGTGAGCTCTTCAAGCATGAGAGCAAAGCGAGCTTTGTCACCGCGTGGACAGTAGGGCACGCTGTTCTGGAAGCGAGGGCCGAGACCACGCAATGTGTTGTGGACGAGGCTCTTATTGTTGATGGGCGTACTGACTGCTGCGAGTTTATCGGTGAGGGCCTTTTACTTGCGACAGTAATCGCCGGTGGTTATGCTGCCCTGGTGAGTGTCGTTTGGATATGGTGGAGCCATGGGGGCGGAAGGAAGATTAGAGGTGGAGGGACGGTCGCATGAGCGAAACCAAAACTGATACCATGAGGGCGAATAATAGATCACATATTGCGTTGTATTCTATGGCAAGAGTATGTATGGTACAAAGCACAACCGATGCGGTTGAGATATACCAAAAAATACAAACGCAAATCTAATCTCCTGGCTAGCCTCCTTGCCTTGCGCGCCTGATCTTCTTCCAAACTGAGCGGGCCGGTGATGGAGGAGGCCATGCATGGCTAACACTTTTTGAGGAAAGCTTGATGTATCCTGTGTCTCTTAAGAGGTCCCCCCATTTATAAATGAAATAACATAAGATGACTAATATTTCCATTTATAAATGAAATAACATAAGATGACTAATATTTGCCAACAGCATCTAGTTAGCATATAATATTCGCCAATGGAATTCCGCCCTCAAAAGAGTGTTGCGGAGTAGTGTGTGATAATTTGATGTGAAAAGAACAGGGGAATGACTGAGATGGCCCAGTTGAGATATTATTAGGCAATTATTATTCCATTGCACGAGTGCCATATTAGATTCTTTAACCGGGTCTAAAAGATGGCTTATAATAAATTGAAAGAAGAAAACACGGTTGATAAGATTGACCTCCCAGGCTCCCAGCAGAACTGAATAATGTGTTGCATGATTAGAATCGCAAAGGGACACACCTGGTTTGGACATGAGCCTGCGGCAAAGGCCACGACGACGGATCGGTGGAGGCCAGACAGGATAAGCAGAGAAGTGAGAGACGAAATTGGAGCCAATTGTTTGAAGCATAAGGTAGATTGACTCACTGGAAGTCGGAGTCGGAGACGTAGGTCTGTTCTTTTTTTAGTTTCGGATTATAATTTTTTACTATGATTTATAACTTTTGGGCTATTTCGTAAAAGAGTACGGAGTAACAGAAACTCGTATGTAATTTTGGCCAATATAAATGAAATTTCTACAGTGTGTACTACAATCAACTTGTAAACACCGTCTTAAAAAGATACTATATTTAAAGAGTATTGCTATACAACATTCGACTGTTTTTTAGGGCAAAAACAGTCAGATTGATCTGAGACGTTAGATCTCCATCCAATGGATCCACCTATACAAGCTCCTCTCCAAAAAAATGACCCCCTCCAAAAAATGATCTAGGGCGTTGGATCTCCATCTAACGGCTCAAAATCTGACTGTTTTTGTCCTCAAAAACAGTCGAATGTTGTATAGACACTCCTATATTTAAAAGCTAATTACTGTAGATGAAAAGAAATTAGCGTACGTGAAGGAGGCATTGGGGAGAGGAGGGTGAGATGTGCTGCTATTTTTATGGAACTAGGCCAACACTTCCTTTCAGATCCTGGACATCCGATCGCCATCTGACGGCTCAAGAATCACGGATGACATGCTTAGGCGGAGGCAGGGGTTGTGCCTGCCTGCCTGGTATGCATCGGGCCACCAAAAAAAAATGAAAACCCTGCAAATAGCATATATGTATTAGGGCCAAATTGTATGCCTCCTTGGATGTGCTAGCCCATCTCTGCTCAAAGCCACAGCCCACAACCTACATGCTGATAGAAAGCACACCACCCCACTCGCTGTTCATTAGCCCACAAGCAGAGGCAAGGGGTAGGGTTGAAAACGGTCAGAAACGATCGGTAGGAGGTCAAATCACTTTCAGTTTCACGTTATTTTTTCGAAAACGAAATCGATACGATATTGTCGGAAACGAGAACGACATCGATATTCCGGTAAATTCGGAAACGAAACTATTCGATCAAAAGTGCATCGATAACGATCGAAAATCATGAAAGCGATAGCTAAAATACGATATTCTCCACATCTAAGGAAGCCAAAACATGCAACTATAATCAATTCTAAGCCATGAACTCATATCATCATATCACAAATTCTCAACTAAATGAAGCAGGCATACTTCAACACTTCAGTTCGATCCCATTCATCACACGAACAGCGAACTCATACTACCACAAAAGGTCCTTCCTTTCATTACATAATACTTAAAGAAACTACTACTACGGTACTACCAAGAAGATCATAGGCATATCAAGAACGAAACGAAACCAGGCTTCCTATAGCTGAACCTCTGGCTTGGTCACTTGTTTCTTAGCTGAAACTACTAAAAATTAAAACTTTCAGCCAAAAATATAAGCCGCAACCATATTAAACAGATCCATATTCTCTTTCACAGCACCTGCGCGTGACCGGAACCTGAAGAAGGGAAGGAAGTGAATGAGAATCCTAACAGCAACCTTTTGCTAACCTCTTACCAATCCCTCCCATGAAAATGAACCTTTTCGAATGCCAGGTACGTTTGTAAAGGAGAAAAAAAGAGATACGGGTTTTCGAATGCCGGCGTTAGGGAGTGGGTCGATCGATGGAAGGGCGATCCAGATCTCGGGCTGGATTTGGGCGGTGGAGTGGACGATCGTTCCGCTGGGCCCGGTTTCCGACGCGTCTCGGTGCCGTCGCAGGGCGCCCACCCGAGCCAAGGCCACGACCGGCCTTGAAAAGCGGCGACCTTTTTTCTGCCCCTGTCGCCACTGTTCCCCAGGCATGGCGGACGAGCCGAAGTGCCAAATCAAGCGGACGGAACCAGGCCGTGTGGAGATCGGTAATTACCGATTAAATACGGTATTTTTCGAAAACGATCGGAAAAGAGCTAAATCGTTTTCGTTTTCATTATCAGATATTTTCACCGTTTTCGTTTCCGTTTTATCGGTTACCGTCACCGTTTCCGTTTAGGGGAAAAAATCGGTAATTTTTTGAAAACGATTTTCGGTAACCGAAAATTACCGTTTTCGTTTTCAGCCCTAGCAAGGGGGATGTGTTTGGTCGATGCAACCACACAGAGCATTCTTCGAGACTAGTGTGTTTCTGTTCTTCAAAACTTCCGACTGAGAAGTCTGGAGTGCTAAACCCTAGGTCCCACGACTCCCACCGTCTCGAGCTTCTCGTAGGCGGCCGGCCGCGCGCTTGGATGGAGGGGCGGCGTATGTTAAAAGGGGTTTTAGAAATTGGAACATATATGATGTACTTGGCAAACATGTGGGTGGTATAAAAAATGTCCATAAGAGCTCAAGAGAAATACAACTTCTCTGTCAAACCAACAAAAATTTGTTATGCAGGCTATTGTGAGGTTAAACATCAGTTGTACAAAACTTTAGAATTGCGTGTGAAGTGTACACCCATGGAAAGTTTTCTAGGTCCATCACTGATGACGTGGATAGCACCTCATTGGAGGAAACCTGGTAGCTTTGTATAGATGGATTGTTTAACAGAAATAAACATGTGGTTGCCTTCATTTAGAGAGTACATGGACATCACAGGCCATTACTTACAAAAAATTCTCTGCAAAAACTAAATTAGAACATGTTTAAATTTGATTGATGTCTACGTTTGAATTAGAACATATTCTTAAAGTTCCAATTGTACCTTTTTAGAGAAAACGTATCCATCTGTTATTTTGATAAAATATACTTGCACTCGTACCCTTAATTTTAAATATTTCCACAAGAGTCATCCTCACACAAAGATAAATAATTACCATCTCCTATGGAGGCCAAGGTCGCCATTGATGTTCACCAAATGGGGAAGGAGAAGTTGCCATCTCTGTTCTTGGAAGATGGATGTTGGGAGTGTTTGACATGAAGACGTTGTGGTCTAAATAAATTCACCGGCACCCCTTGGGCCCGGTTGCCTATGACATTGTCGCCCTCCTTGATGCCACACCGGCTTGGCTCCTACAGCGAGTTGGGGGTCAGATAGGCTGTGGGAGGCTGCTGTGCACGGCAGTGGCGTGCTCAATCAAATCCACAGTGGAGTTCGACTGGCAGCGGTCTGAGGACACGAAAAAGAACCAGTGGGATGCGATGGCTGTCGCGAGTCCGCTCTATCTCGGTCTTGGGCTCATCGAGTACAGCTTCCTTCCTCTATAATGAGGGTTGAGCTCTCTCCTCTCAGTGCCTAGCTCATCTCCGACAAAATGCTTACCTTGCCCGGCCCCTATGTCATGCCGATTTTGTTTATGTTAGGGCGGTGGGCAACAAGTTCATACAGGCCCGTGCCGCTACCATTGATCTATCCGTCGAGGATCTTGTGTGGTGTCCGCAAAACTGGGCAAGCGCATAGCGGTTATTGTAACGCCTCTATTTCTGGGCCGTTAGGATAACCTCATAACTACCCAGAATTAGAGCAAGTACAATAGTATAGCCAATTAGTGGCTATAACACTTGTCCATTTCATCTATAGCCTTCAAAAAAATAGTTCATACAATAAGGTAGCTATTACAATAACTATTTGGCCCCACGTGTAAGAGAGTGAAATGCATATTTTTACATGCTATAGCTAGCTGTAATTTAGTAGCCAGCTTCCTTCTCTCTCTTCCTTTCTCTCTCTGCCACGTAAGATTTGATTGATATTATATTTGCTATAGCCTGCTGACTAAGCCGTATTGTACCTGCTCTTATTCAGCTGCGAGTACTATGGATGAGTGTACACTATTATCAATACAAGCTTAAGCATAAAAACCAAACTTTAATACAAAATTAAGGCTTAGCAACCAAGTTTTACATAGCGGGGCATACAACCCAAAGATATAATACAATACAAAAAGAAACCCTATATGCATGCTTGAGTGTAGAATAAACTCTAATACCAGACGTCATCTATATTGTAGAGCTCAGCGTCGTCTTCATAGATTCCTTCATTTTCTTGACAAGCATTTTCTGTTTATGATTTTAGCAAGCATGAGTACAACCAACCGTACTAAACAAGTCACATAGGAAAATGCTATATAACTAATTGTCAGGATTTTCAAAAGATGGGAGTATAGAGGCTTTGTTAAAGTATTTGTGGATACAATTTTATTTGTAATCATTTTATTTTTAAACACAAGATAATAAATCATAAACTTCTTAAGGAGTTTGGGTTTTCAAAACTTGATTACCAAACTTCCACATTTCTAAAACATTTCCAAATTTACTTATGGTTCGCTATTGGAATCACCCATTAAACTTAGCTTCATTTACCGGAAGCACGGCGTATTCGAATACCATTTATAAATAACTCTGTCCAACTTTACCCACAAGATTCCTCAACCCTTATGACTAAGTTGAGAAAATAAGGTTGCTTCACTGCTCATTTCTTTATGTAACCTCTACCCGATCGACTAGGAACCCCCTGTCACGGAATACGTCGGCCTGACAGGGCGGAGCCTACCGTTGTGAAAAGTATGGTTTTACCATTTCTATATCATATCCCTATACCGGTTGTTCCCTTTTCTGGAACAGTATATCATGCCTTTACATAGATATTCAATCAATTTGAGTAGCTGCTAAACCAAGTTTGATAAGTCAACGCTTGTGGTTGAGCGGTTACTATGTTCTTTACTTGGCATAAGTGTCTAGTCCTTATATTTTCACTGAGGCAACTTCCATCCACAAACCCATATTTAAGTGCTCACTGCACTGCCACCATTCCGGTCCAAGCCTCCACCCTAGGATAAAATCATGGGCCCTGGCCAACTCATGGCTTCCCGTGATACCTCTTTTCCTAGAACCACTTTTAAAATTCTATCGGCAAAAGGCCGAATCTCTTAGTAGTGGGAAATTTATTGAGTTCCTAAACTACCATGATTACATTATTAATACATTTAATATTACTAAGTTTTGTCAAGGTGAATATGGCCGTCAAATGAACAGGGCTTTTTGGGTGGTAGGACATTAGCTAATATCATGTCATTCAAAACATTTATTGTACAAGAAATGATAATGCGTAAATAGCATAATGAAAATACTGATAAATAAATAATTAAAGGAATGTTGGTTCAATATGATCAAAGACCTGTGACTTGCCTTGTGGATCTACGACTTCGACAATTTTGAATTCTTTTGTTTCTTGAGCTTGGGCTTGATCTTCTCCTTCTTGATACGGTTGAACTTCAATGTCGGAAGCTAACGCAAAGCCAAATAAAATGACTCAGTTCCACACTCGAAGGATTGAGCTAGGAATAAAGAAATAAAATAAAGAAAGAAAATACAAAAAATCCAAATCAATAGGGTTTTGGGTTTATAGGGCGTCCAAAAGGCGAAACGAAGCTGAGAAATGGGTCGGTGGGCTCGAAACGGTCAAAATGGGTATACATTTGTATTTTCAGGTTTGGTGAACAGTAACAGGTTGGGCACTGTTCATTACGGGTTTGGTCGCCCGGATCCACTACTGTTCAACGGGTTCGGGTTTACCGGGTCAGGTGAATAGTAACCGATCATTACTGTTCATCTTCCTCGGCTGACCGCGCGTGTGCGCCAGAAACAGGGGAAAAAAGTGACGGCGGTCGATGGGGTTTGGGTGGTCTGCGATGGCTTTGGAGGCTACATTCGGGTTGCTAGGGTCATAAGGGTTCCATTTTGGGGGTCGGCAGGGTCAGCGGAGTCAGTGTTCGTCGGCGGCGAGGCTTTCTCTTCTGCAGGAAGTTTGAACAGTGTAGGGTGAACCGAGGGTTAAACTGGCAATGGCAGTGGCCTTTGAGCATCTGTGGGGTTAGAGTAAGCTCATGGAAGTAGTGGTTCAGGTTGGGGAGGTCGGAGTTGGGCTGGCCACGGTGAGGTGTTTCGACTGGGCGGTGGTTCTCGGTGCCAGAGAAGAGGGGTGCTCGGGGAGCTAAGGCGGTGGTTCAGAGGGGTTTTTGGGAGCTCGAGGAGGCTATTGATGAGGTTAATTGGAAAGAGAAGGCTCGAAGAGACAAAATCGAGCTAGGACTTGCCTTTGGGGATTCCAACAATTACCGGCAATGGGGAGGATGGTAGAGCTTCGGGGGTGCTTGACTGACACTGGAGATCGATGCCTTCGAATGGAGCGGTTCGGACACTTAAATAGGACAGCAGAGGTGGTTCAGCACAGTGTTTGGGCTGCAGCGGCGACGGCGCGTGGCAGTGTCGGGAAGACTCGGGGAGGCACGGTGTGGTTGGCTCAAGGGTGGTGCACTGGCTGTCTCGGGTGACACAATGCGGCGGTCAAAAGGCAGCGCTGGTGTTAGGTCGGTCAAGAGAGAGCAGAGAGGGCGGAAGGCGTGAGCGGGTAGCACGGCAGTGGCGGCCGTGGTTGGCAGCCCTGACACGGGTCCGGGGCACTTATGAGAGGGCGTACGACCTCTGACAGGTGGCGTAGAGGTGGCAGTGGCAAGACAGCATGAGAAGGCATGAGAACGGACGGGGAGAGTCGGCGATGACAAAACATCAGGTGGCGGTGATTTTTTGGACGGTGCACAGTGAGAATGCAAATTGGGTTGAAGGGTGAGATGCAGTTGAGGATTTAGGACATGGAGGGCTAGGATTTGAGCTAGATTGGGCCAAGGTTTGCAAGAAATCAAACTCAAATGAAAACTGAAATTCTTTTTGAAATTTCAGATTCATTTCAACCTACCCCCCTTAAAAAGAATCTCGTTCTCGAGATTTGGGGAATAGGTTGGAAAATTTCGCTGCAAATCCAATCCTTGCCCCAAGTGGGCCAGAGTACTTTTGTCAACTCCTTTGACCATTTTCCTTTGAGAAGGCCAACCAAGTGCTTTTTGATGCCATCAGAGATGGTGCTATTTGTGTGTTTGATTGCCCCGTTGGACTGTTGGTAGCTCACAGAGGCATAGCACACCTTGATGCCCATGTGTTCACAGAATGCCTAGAACACCACTTCATCGAACTGCAAACCATTGTCAACTATAATTTCTTTGGGCACTCTGAAATGGCACATGATGTTTTGCCAAAGAAATTTTTGTGCCATTGCTGAGGTGATCTTAGTTAGAGGTACTGCCTCGACCCACTTGGAGAAGTAGTCGTAGGTAATGATTACGAACTAGAGATCCCTGGGGTTACGAGGTAGAAGACCAATGATTTCAATCCCCTAGCATGCCAACTGCCACATCGGTGGGATTAGCTGGAGGAAGTTGGGTAGTGCATGGGAGAATCTCCTCGTCCATTGGCATCCTTGGCAGTGCTTGACCAGCTCCTCAGTGTGATAGGCATCGCAAAAGCAGAGCACACCCTATGCTTGTAGAGCATGCCTTCCACCAGTTCGAAGGTTCTCGCTCGGTGCGTTAATCTCTAAAGTTCATGCGGGTCATCTAGCTCCTTGCTCCCCTAGAGGAAGGCGATGATCAGCTACCTCAATCTTCCTCCTGGTTGACGTGTAGCATGTGGGAGGGCTTCGGCTATTCCTGCAGCACCACAACAAAGGCTAGGCTTTAAAGAAGATGCCAAAGGGTGGCTTGTGCCCCTGGCTAGCAGCCTTCACCAAGGCGGACTCTTCACATTATCAGCTCGTGGTATTGACTTGACGATCACCCCTAGAAAGTGCCGCTCCCTCGCCCTAACTGTGGTGAGGTATTTGGTTAGGTCAGGGTCCTTGACCTGATAGGATTTATTGATGTGCCCTATGAGTAAGTGGGAATTGGTGTGCACGAGCACCCTTCCGGCTCTGAGCGCTTTCACCTTGTATAGGCCGAATAAAAGTGTCTCATACTCCGCTGTGTTATTGGTTGCTGGGAAGTCAAGCCATGCTGTGTATGCTAGGGTTGGACCTTTTGGTGTTGTTACGATGGCCCCCCACCCCTATGCCTACTGCACCATATGTCATGTTCGTGTGTAGGGCCCATATTGGCTATGATGATGGTTGATATCCTTATTGGCCTATCGGGGTCCATTCTGTGATAAATTCCACCAGTACATGTGACTTTATCATGGTATACATGACATAGGTGATGGAGAAGGGGCTAGCTCGATCACCTACTTGTTGCGACTCGTGGAGCCATGGAGTATTTTGAAGAAGGGTAGCACTCACTCTGTCACCCTTGACAAGAAGTGACTGAGAGTGGCTAGGTGGCCCATGAGCCTTTGGACCTCCTTGACGGTCTTGGGAGCCTCCATGGACAGTATAACATTGATTTTATCGGGGCTAGATTTGATTCCTCTCTCGGACACCAAGAAGCCGAGCAGCTTGTCTGCTCAATCTCCAAAGACACATTTTTTTTCTGAGTTGAGCTTTATTTTAGCTCATCAGAAGTTGTTGAAGGTTTCCTAAAGGTCCACACCATGGGATGCTGCTAGATTACTTTTGATGACCACATCATCAACATAGGCTTTGACATTCTGGCCCAGCTGAGATGCGAGAGCGAGGGCGATGGGCCTGGTGAAGGTGGCCCCAATGTTATTTTGTCTGAAGGGCATCTTGACTAAGCAGTATGTCCTACCGGGAACATGAAGCTTATCTTGGCTTTGTCTTCCTTAGCCATACATATCTGGTGAATCCAGAGTATGTGTTGAGAAAGTTCATTAGCTTGCACCTCACTGTGGCATCCACCATTTGATCAATACGTGGTGAAAGGGTATTTATCCTTCAAACATGCCTTATTGAGGTTGGTGAATTTGACACACATGTGCCAGGTGCAGTTCGTCTTCTTCACCAGCACTGGGTTGGCGAGCCACTCGTGTTAGACCACTTTCTTGATGATGCCGGTGGCGGTCAGTTTGGCCACTTCCACCTTAGCAGCCTCTTGCATGTCAAGAGACATTCTCCTAATTCACTACTTGATCGGTTTCACATCGGGATGTACTGCCAGCTTGTTTCCAATGGTGGAGTGGTCCAACCCAGAGATATCGACGGGTAACTATGTAAAGACATCTGTGTTCTTGTGAAGCACCTCCAGTAGGCTTTGCTCGACATCTAGGGTAAGGTCGCCTCCTACCGATATTTGTTTTGATGGGTACCCTGGGTTGAGTGGCACCCTCTTTACCCCATTGACTAGTCTTAGATTTGGCGTCTACCCTACGACGGATAGAGGGCGTATCACCGAGGAAGGTGTGAGTCCTTTGCTTACAGTGTGCACTTTGCAGTGGAGGCTTCGCTTGCCCACTTCGATCTGTCGCGTGAGGTCCTGGTTGTCGAACATGGTGATGATCCCCTGGGACCCGGGTGCTTCATGCATAAGTAGTTGTGATGTGAGACTGCGCCGAAGCTGTTGAGAGTAGCCCTTCCCAAGATAGCATTGTAAGGATATTGGAGGTCTAAAACATCAAAGTTGATGACTTCCAACCTGCTTTGTTCTCCTTGCCCTAAGGCCACCTTGAGTGCTATCTGCCCTAATGTACTGACCAGCTTCCCACCGAACCTTGCAGGGGTATCCCCTGGCAGCTCCAACCTGCTTCGAGGGATGTCCTTCTGGTCAAAGGCATGGATGAACAAGAGGTCTATGGAGCTACCTCCATCCACCAGGACTCGCCTCATGTCGCACTCGATGATGCTGGTCAAGGTTACCGGAGGGTCTTGGTGGGGAAAGTCCACTCCCAAGCATCCTCTGCCTTAGAGATTATATCTGCTTGGGCCCACTCTGAGACTATGTGTGTGGGGTATGTGATGACGTGATGAATTCGGCGTGAGTAGGCCCTCTTCTACCTCTCATAGGAGAATTCGAGGGATGATCCACCTATGATGATGTTGATCACACAGCAGGGGCCAGCGTCGGGGGTATGGATTCACAGCATGCTCGACATGGGCAGGACGAGTTGCACCTCCATGGATTGTTGTACGTGTGCCACCACCAATGTCCTCGTATCTTGGGCATGCTCCCTGACCACGCTTTCAATGAGGGCCGCAATGGTGGGGCAATTGTGGGTGATATGGTCTCCCTGGTAATGCACTCTGCACTAGGGTCCTTGTGGGCACCCATCTTCTCAACCCCGCCCCCTTCCATGTTCGCGACCCCTTCAGCTACGACCATGACCTCCCAAAGAAACATTCTCTTCGGCGTTTCTTTCGATGTTGAGGACGTACCTAGGCCAGAGCTCCCTCCGCTGCTTACAGTTGGAGCCCTCCTTCGGGGCCGTTGGGGTGGACTTAGCTTCGGGGACAGACAGTGTAGCCTCTGCCTCACGCCGCATCGCATTCTCTTTTGCCCTTGCATATTCCTCCATCTTATCAAAGAGCTTAGCCACTGTTCTTATGGGCTTTCGCGCATTATATTCTACGAGCGGCCCCTGAATGGTGGCATTGATTGTGGTCATCTCATTGACGTCCTTTACTTGGTAGTGTACCTGTTGGACCGAAATGGCGACATAGGGGGGTGAATGTCGACTTTAAAAACTTGCCCCAACAGTATCTACTTAAGATTTTTCTCACCAAAAGCTACTGAAGCTGTGATGAAAAATAACTTAAGCACACTTGAGATTATACCAGACCACAAACACAAAGGGACCTCAAAAAAACATAAACCTTCACACGAGAAATCTTCTCTGAAACCTACAAAGCTATGAGGAAGACATCCAAAGAACACTGGAAACCTCAAAAACTCAGAGGAGAAACCAATGCATAAAACAACACTGGAAAATCACTGCTCCCTGCAGGAGGCCGGTTTGACCTCTCGGGCTGGGCCGGTCTGACCGCCCAGCCTAGGCCGGTCTGACTGCCTTCTACAAACCGGTCTGACCGGTCCCCTGGTCCCTGCAGCCCGAGAACACTCTGAAAAATATGAGACTTCAGTATACTTTCAGACCTTCAAAAATCAGAGTAATTGATGGATTTCTTCCATTCCTTTTGGCTCAAAACAAAACCACAACACACTAAATAGCAGGAGGGCTTTGGGAAACACAGGAATCAGCTTGAAGAGCAATAATTTCAGAATATGGTCAAAATCTAAAATTTTTGCAAGACTGAACGAAAAACCAAATTACTTCCCGACCTTTGATCCTTTGGCCATGAAACTTTGAGAATAGCTAATAAATATCCTCTGGATTCTAGGAACCAAGTTTCATGCCATCTCATGGAGGGAATCAAAATCCACCTCAAACCCTAGAAATAAAACTGAAGAACAGGGAAGTCCAAAACATCAAATCTGAGATTAAATGAGATTTGCTCTTGAGAAAATCGATCAAATGATCTTGAGGCATCATCCCAACCTAGAGCAACCCATTTTGGTACTCCCCAGCAACAAACAACAAGAAATCAAGAAAGTCAAAAATTCAACAGAGAGGGCAACGAAGAACAAACAGGAGCACGGGAGAAGAACTTTCAGATTTTCATTCCAAATCAAAGATGACTACAGAGGAGTCCTGATACGCATGGACATTAGAACAAGAGGAATGATTACAAGACTCTCAACTCATCCTCTCTCTCTCTCTCCCCCAAACTCAAGAACACACCCACACTACATCCTTCTTGGAGAGGAGACAACACAGAGCACTCAGGGAGACATCGAAGGGGACAAACTCTGCCCTTCACACCCACTCTTAACAACTAAAGCCAAAACAACCCTCTAAAGCTCATTTTGACTAAAGCAAGCCCTAGAAACCCTTGGAGTGCATGAATCCACAAGGAGGCACCTCCTCCTTATATAGCCTTCGGCTAACGGGTCTCCAACCCGTTACGCCTGCCAACTCCGAACGGAACCCGCTCCCGCTTGTGCAGCTTTGCGTTTTTACCGAAACGCCCTCCTGCACCTTCCGGGAAGCTTCCGCGTTCCTTGTCGTCCACGACTCACAACCACATCGAATCTCCGCCGTCTTCGACACATCCGACCGTTCTGACCTCGACACCGCCTGTGTCTAGTCCGGTCACCTCGTGTCTCACCACGACTCCGCCTCGACGTCCTACAGCCAACACAGACAAGAAACACATCAAATAGCACCGCTCGATACATAAAAGCATAAATGTATTAATGAAATAGCCCAAACCTGATAAGTCGACATAATATGCATCCTAACCATTTTGACCAGGTTTGACCAAGTCCGACCTAGCCCGATTGCACCATGCAACGTCAAGGACCGAACCAACCAAATCAAACTCGACTTCCCTAAACCGATGTCAATTACTCATCACACACATGGGATGACCTCCACATGGTCTCTCAGTACCTTCGCAAAGCATCTAAAATACTCTCGCAACTTCTCCTACGGTGCCTACCTTATCACGAAGAATTGATCGACATTGACTCGTTCGATGTAATTGCCTTAGAAGTTGTTGTGCATGAGATTTCGGATCTGCTCCCGTGTGTATATTGAGTTGAGGGTGATGGTAAAGAACCAGGACAACGCGACTCCCTGAATGGTGAGCGGCAACCCCTTCACCTTCGTCGAGTCATCTCCCCTCACTGCTTTGATGGCCATCTCGTAGACACAAAGGAATTCACGGGGGTCCATGTCACCCTTTTATGGCTTGACAGTAGGCAATTTGTAGTCTTTCGGCTAGGTGCTCCGCTGCAAGCCCTCACAGAGGGGGGACTCGGAGTCCACTCGCTGAGGGGCGCTGCGGGCTCCCACATTGGCCTCGCGGCTCTTCGTCCTCTCTATGGCCATCTCTACTACTATCACGGTCAGAGTCTGCTGCCTTTAACTCTCCTACCTCTGACGTATGGCCCTTTGAAGGTCCACTAACTCCTGGTGCAATGTCCCACAGATCGCCTCCAGGGTACCTCTACTTGCACTGACATAGGGACTAGGACGCCCACTGCTTTTTGTGTGGTAGCAGCGATGGTGCCAGGGTTGGCAAAGGCCATCGCTCATGCTGTATGTCCCTGGCGTTGTTGAGGGGTGCTGCAGCCATGTCCTCCACCTGTGACGTCTTCTGCTCCATCATTCATGCGGCTGTCGGAGAGTCATCTCTGTTACTTGCTTTGTTACCTACAACAGCCCTAGATGTGTCTGCTCTGGCATGCCATTACCACAGGTGCAAGGGGCCTTAGACCACTGGCTCTTGTGCTCTCACCGCGGCAGACTCGACCGTAGTACTTCTTTTCTATTTGGAAGTCAACTGTAACATCCCAAAAATTTGCTTTCTGAAAAATTTAATTTCAAATTAATTATTTTAAAGTATTTGAGTTTTATTTGTATTTGCCCTGAATTTTCGTTTTTGAAAATTGGATTTGAAAAGTATTTTAAGTAAAACCTAAAAATATTGTTAAATAAAAAGATATTTTGAATTTCTATAAAAATCCTAATTCAAATTAATTAGTTGGAGTTATTTGGCTTTTATTTGGTTTCCTGGATTTTCTGGAGTTTAAAAATGTATTTTTGAAATTAAAAAGTATTTTAAAGTATGGAAATTAATTACCACCATTAGTTGGAAATATTTTTATTTAGTTCAAAAGATCTCCAGAAGCTTCTGTGATTTTTCTAGAATTTTTGGAGGTATTTTCATATTTTTCTGAGGCTAAATGAATTTCCTAGCAATTTCTGAAAATCTGAAATTAAAATCAAAAATAAAAATCCCTCCCTTCCCCCTCCGGTCGCCATGTGGACGGCTAGATGACCGCCCACGTCGCCACCTCCATCCCGCCTCCCTTCCCTCCCCGCGCGCCATGCGTGCGGCCCAGATAGCGGCCACGTCGCCCCGGCCCATCTCGGCCACCCCCGCCCACTTAACCCCGCCTCCATCCTGGCCGCCCGTTCATCTCCGCCCGTGCGATCTCGGCCGTCTACGCTCACTTAAACCCTTCACCCGCCCCAGCCGTCCGATCCCCCATCCGACGCCACGCCTCGCTCCCCTCTCGCCCCGCTGACAGGACGGACCCACCTGTTGGGCCCGTCCCCTACCCCGCGCCGTCTCCCTCCTCGTGCCGCCGCCGCCCGCAACCGCCTCCGCCCTAATCGACCACCTCCTCCCCTTATCTCTCCCGCACGCCGCCTCTCCCTTCGTGCGCCGCAAGCCCGCGGCCACCTCTCCCCCGTTTTCCGCTCACGACGCCCACTCCCCCACCCGCCTGGACTCTATCCGCAGCTAACCGCCGCCCACCTCCCCGTTTTCTCCGGCGAGGGATTCCGCCGCGCCTCCACCCCCTCGGCCCTATAAAAGCCACCCCGAGCACCCTCCTCTCCCACTCCACCTCGCTCCACCTCCCATTTGCACCCTTCGGCGCCCGAGAGCTTCCCCACCGTGCGCCTTCGCTCCGCCGCGCCGCCTTCTCCTCCGGCAAGGAATCGCCGGCGAAGGAGAGCCGCACGAGCTCCGCCGAGGCCACCCCGAGATCCGCCGCATCACGCCGAGTCTCCTCCGCCTCTTCCCCGTGCCCAAGCGCCGTCGGAGAGCCCCGCCCGCCGGTACCCGAACGCCTCCGTCGCCTTCACCTCTTCGCAGGCTACCTCCGTCCACTGCCGAGCTTCGCCGAAGGTACAGGCGTGCTCCCCGCGCGCCCCACTTCCCATTCCCGCCCTCGCCGTCCTCCGCCGTGGCCGCTGCCGCCGGCGACCCTAGGGACCCGTGCGCCCCGCCGGTGACCAAGCCGCCTCAGCCAGCCGTACTGGCGTGTCAGCCACATCGGCGCCACCCGCGCACCAGGCCGCCCCGTCAGCGCCACCCGCACCTCCTTGCCACGTCGGTCACTGCCCTTTCCGTGGACCCGGTCCATGGACCGAGGCTTTTTCCGTAAAAAAAAAATTTAATTCGGCCGAAAATGATTTTGGTGCTGACGTCATAATCCTCAATTTCCTGTACAAAAATAATTCCAAAAATTCCTCAGATTCTTTTTCCCTGAATTCAAACTTCCCGGAGCCCGTTCTCCTTCGTTCTAACTCCGATTTAGCCCATTCAAATTTCTAAATTCATCAAAAATTTCCCTATATCCAACTATGGCCTCTATTTGAATTTTTGGGTTTATTTGAATTTTGTTTGTATTTATTTGTTTTGTTGCTCTATCTTTTCGTGCGTAGAATCCAACGTTGTTGAAGACCTCTCCACTCCTCAGCAGGAAGGCTCCGAGAACGTGCAAGAAGGCAAGTCTCCTTTGATCATCTTGAACCTATGGTTTTGAAATGTTTTAATTATTTTAAATTATGTGCATTGCTATTTACATAAAACATTAGTTCAAATCTTAAGGTATTAGTTACCCCAATTTTGTTATGCCCTCCGTTGAAATTGAATGCCATGTACCCTTGTCTCCCTAGGATTTCCTTTGGCTCTTTAGTGAGAGTATTATAATCAATTGTGAATAATAGAATGGTAGTATAATGCTTAGTCATGCTATGTAATACCCTTGCAATCTTGAAAAATGGGGAATTATGATTTATTGTAATAATCTTGTGTTTACAAATTTAGTGGTAATTGGAGTTACCACTGTTCTTTTAAAATAAACTAAAATGTGAAAGTTGGTTTAGATTAGGGTGGATGGTTGGTTTGGATTGGTGCAGGAAGCACGAGATCTTGTTAAGTGTATGTTCCACCCTAGTCAATTAAGCACTGACGCTTGTGTTTGTCCAGACTGAGCATTAACCGTACAACCACAAGTCTATATGGGTACGACCTAGCTGACTAACTTATGATAGTCTAGTTTAGGTGCCACCAGTGGAAAGTGGGTGCCAGGGATGGACTGGTTATTCACAGTGAGGGACAGAGATTTACTGTACTCATATGGCGCAAGAGGGGGCTTCGGTTCGGGCAGTCAGCCTACCTGCGGTGAAACCTCAGCGGGTGGTATCTAGCTAGATTAGAGTAAGGTAAAGGCTTTGTGATATTTTATCTGGGTCTCATGCCAAAGGAAGTGTGTTGACTTTTAGGATAATTTATCTCTTGTGGGTAAAGTTGTACAACCTCTGCAGAGTGTAAAACTATTCGAATAGCCGTGCCTACGGTCAAGGGCGGGCAAGGAATGCATTCACATGGTAGTTTTCTGGTTTTGGTTTTTAAAATTTAAAGTTTGTATTCCGAGAGTGGAGGGAACTCTTGGAAGGGAATCCTGGCAGTTGGAGCCAGAGAGGGTGGATGGAATACGCAGTTTTAAACTTGGTCAGATAGACTGGATTATCTAGTGTTGGTAGATGGAACCTTCACTATATAAGTAATGATAGTTTCTGCTAAAACATTTACTTTATTAAATTGATGCCTTCGGAAATAATTATTGTTATTTGAAATAAAACATTGCTTTGTGCAAAAGAACCATATAGCCTTCCTTTGTCAAGCCTTGCATCTATTGTATTTTTCTCAAGACTTGTTGAGTACTTTATGTACTCACATGCTACACTCAAACATAAAAAGCAGAGGAATACGAAGCCCAAGAAGGAGACTACGCCTACTTCGCTGGTGGCTTCGACGAAGGATTCCAGAAGTTCTAGGTCGCGTTTCCCCAGTCAATTGCCTGTGGCGTATTGATGGGTCTTCATCGAGTTTATCATTTGCTTCCGTTTTATTTCATGTGTGCGAGGTCTTGAAACCTCAATTGTAATAATGAGACCTTTCGGTCAGTACTCTCAATTATTGTAATAACACGATGCTGGTGATGTATTCATTTCTATTTAACTGTGTGCACTAGATTTGAGCTGGGACTAGTGCAGTAATACACAGAGGGTCCGAATTTGGAAATCCGGGGTCCCGACATCAACATCGTTGCCTTGCTTGGCGTCATCGTGCCGTAACATCCTTGTGTCAACTTGTAGCTTCTACACTTCGATCCCTACAAACATTGCCAATTATTGTGGTTACAGACCAAATAGTGGAGACAAGAGCTGCGGGCAGGCCATAGAGGGGTTGCCCAAAGTCTAAAACTCATAGTGAGGAGAGATAGAAAATATTTGCTCAGCCAGTACTACAGCCTAGTCTTTTTTCTTGAAAAGTGGATATGTCCCCCCTATAGCACCCTAAGGAATGTATTTATAGCTATGTTGGGTTGTTTTACACGCATGCCCCTATTGAGATTTATAATAGTAAGGGCAAACATGTTTTACCCCTACTATAGGCATGTTGGGCTTGTCATACATTTTACACACTTAAGAAGCCTTTTGGTACGCTTAATAGCGAGCTCAGTCTGCCAGGCTCGAGCTCGATAGAAGCTCGAGCTGAGCTCGAGAGAGCCTAAGTTGGTGGTCGAATTTTGAGCTCAGCTCCAGCTCTACTCGAACGAAGCTCGAGCTCGACTGACAAAGCTCGTCTAGACTCAATAAGATATGACTTCATGTTTTCATCAAGAAAAATTCATTCTCACATGGACGAACAGGCAATCACCAGATAAGCAACAAATCAAATAAAATAAAGGGGAACAAAGGAGAGGAGAAAACTCACTGGAGGCCATGAAGCTGGCAGTCAAACAACGGAGACTCCATGGAGGACGGCACAGGAGCTAGATGGAGCCGGATTTGAAGGGGTTGGAGGAGGCATAGGGGGCCGAAGTCGGGGCTGGAGGAGGCGCTGGGGGTCGGGGCCAAAGGAGGCGCTGGGGCCAGAAGAGGCGCTGGATGGTCGAGCGGCGTAGGGAGCAGGCGCAGGGGCTGGTCGGATGGCCCGGATCTAGCGGTGGTGTAGGGGGCCCAAGGATAGGGGAGCCAGAGGAGCCGTCAGGGAGTTTAGAGGCTAGATGGCCGAGCGGCATAGGGAGCAGGTGTAGGGGCTAGCCCGCCCGGATCTGGTGGAGTGGTAGGGAAATTTGGGGAGGAGGCTAGGAGTGGCCATCGAGTGGGGTGGGGAATGGGAGTAGGGGGCCTGGAGGCTAGGGTGTCGAATGGGTGGGGTTGGGGTGGTCGCCTGGTTGGTAGGGCTGTAAAAATGAGCTTGAACTATTCGAGTTCGATTCGAACAGGTTCGCGAGCTCACGACGAGGCTCGAGCTCAGTTCGTTGTAAGTTCGAGCTGAGTTTGAATCAAGTCTAGACCAAGCTAAGCTCAAGAAATTCACAAGTTTCGAGCTTTTTTTACATCCTAACGGTGGAGGCACTCCCCAACACTCACCAAATGGGGAATTAAACGAGCTCTTGCCATCTTTGATATGGGAGGGCGAACATTAGGAATGTTTGACATGACGATGTCGCGGTCCAAATAATCACCCTGTCGCCTTGGAACCTACCCTACGCGGAGATTTAGATGATTGTTGCTGGAGATACGTTGTTTATTTAGAGACCTATGCATAGTACAAACGTAAAAATGAAATGTATGCTTTGAAAATGGGAAAGCTCAGCTTATGGAATAAGGATCCGTTTAGAATGTAGTAGTTTTTTTTTCTAATTCTTATAGAAATTAAATTGTTTCTTACGATAAATTTTAGTAAAATTCCTCGCAAAAAAAAAACAAAAAAATCTCGTAAAATTCGTGCGGAATTTCTGCTTTCAGAGCGGGGCGGAAGGATTAGCGAAGCTCTGCATCTGCTGCGGCGACGAATTTTGGTCGGAGCCAGGAGTGGAGGCCTCCACTCCAGACAAACAAGCAAGGCACGGGCAGCATCCCGTCCCGGCTTGCAACGTTACCAAACACGCACGCACCCGTAAACCCTGCTCCCACCTCTCCCCCCTCTCGGACGCTCCACTGCCCCTCCATCCTTCCCTCCTCCTCCTCTCCTCTTCGCCGCCGCCTCCGTTCCTCCACCGCCGCCACCTACATTTCACCAAAACCCGCCATATCCTTGTGAATACAGCAGTAAAAAGCACCGCCTCTCCACTCGCAGAGACCCCCCAAACCCCAGCACCAATGACGGCCGCCACCCCGCGCGTGGGTTCCGCCTGCCTCGGATCCTCCTCAGGTGTGCTCACTGCTCTCGGGGCTTAACCTCTCGGTGGTGGAGTTCAGCTGATTTTGCAGGCGTTCTGTCCTCTGCAGCGGCGAGGGGTGTGCGAGTGGCGAGGGCGGCCAGGTCTGGCGCCGGCGGCGGGCTGGTGGCGCGTGCCGCCGTTGCAGTTGCGTGCTCCGTTCCTCCTTGAATCGTTTGCTACCTGTGATTGCGATGTGTGTAATGTGTTGGTACGAACGAGTGTACTGAACATTTTTCTGATGTTGTATTTGTGTTTTTTTTTTCGTGTGCAGGGGAAGGTGGATTCGACGAGCACGGCGACCTCCGAGTCTGACGGGTAAGAATGTACCACGCCTTCTCACCTATGGTGATATGCTGATATGTAACCGTGTTTTTCAGTGGTGGTTACTGGTTAGTGATGCTTCATGATTCATAAAAATGTAGCCAGAACATTGTGTAGGTAGCTGGGCCATAGATAGGTAAGGACTGAGTGTGGAGAATCCTAAGAGGGGTGGGGATAGATATGGAATGTTGTTTCTTTCTGTTCATTTATTTGGGGGAAGAAGAGCTTCTATGTATGACTTTCATATGCAAAACTTGGCACGTGTGGTTCCACCGATTGTCAAGCATGCAGGGTGTAGTAGATATATACTTGTGTTTTTCGGAAAATGTTGCACAAGGAAAAGTTGAAGGGGGAGGATGCAAAATGATGCTCCGAGAAAGAAGGTAGCACACTGAATTTGGTCTGAATGGGTCAGATACACAGTTAAGCTTCAAGTATTAGCCTTGGGTTATTCTAGACCTGCTTAAATGACCATTTCTTAAGAGCAAGCAATTTGGTATGCTCTAGATTCCGTTTGCCTTCTGATCTCTTTAAGGTATCAATATAGTATTATTTTGGCTTGGTTAATCAATCTGCCAATCATGCCCATTTTGTTAGACATCTGTTGTGCTTGTGAGATGTGGTTATCCTGCCAAATTTGCATCATAGGGGTTAACAATTGTTAAATTGATCAGGGGTTAACATATTTGATTATCACATCGTCAGTATGCCTTTTTGAAATAAGGGGATAATGTATATGCGATTTGCCCTATTGGTTTAAACCATTTGTTCTGGAAAACTTCATTTAAATATGATTAAGGCTGTCAGGATGTGTGTTTCATTTCTTACTTTAGATTACTGTATTTTCTTTGTTTACATACTGCTGACAAGTTAAAAGGTATAAACTAATGATCTCACTCTGATTTTGTTGCATTCATAATTGGGAAAATTTCTAGTACCTTATTTACATGTTCGCCATAATCGACGACCCGCCTAGAAGAACCTTTTAGTAATTCAGACCCTTGCATTTCCCTTCAAGTCTAAAAACAGTTGTAACCCACACATGACATTTGCTTTTGCATCAGTAGTCACCTAAGATTTGTTATTATTATACCTCTACCAGCATTATGTTTTACACCCCATGACCGCTTAGACATAAAGATAATCCTAGATGCACTAAGGTCTTAATGCTATATAATAGATGTAAGGTGATAGTACATGTAGCCAAGTCAACTTTTGGGTAGCCATATGTGCTTAAATAACGATTACTTGTGGGTTTTACCCGTTTCCTCATGGCATTTAGCATTCCATGGGGGCATTGTAGGTTAAGACATCTGGGGGTGTAAGAAATTTCCCTTCTTAATTATAATCATATTAATATCTTAGAGGTTGTTAGGTATGATTAATTGTGGTGCTTTGAACATCATATTCATATTACCGTCATAATAAAATATTGGCCAATATAATATAGTATCTTTGTTGTGGTGCTTTGAATTTGAAACAGAGAGCTGAGATTCTGAGTACAATTCAGGAGTGGGTGCATTTTGATTTAACGAATACAGAACCGTCCCCTCATGCCAAATTTGTTTGAATGTGCATAGATGAGAGAGAGAGGGAGGGGGAGGGAGGGAGGGAGAGAGAATGGTGCTGCAAAATTCTGTCTCTGTTCCAATGTGCCCTTAAGCCGAAGAGAACCCCTGCTGTTGTCCTGTCCTTTCACGACCTCCCTACTTACACAGATTGTCCATTGAATATACATATCACACAGCTAGCACTACTCGTCTTCTCTCTCTCCTTGCAAACCCGCAATATCTTAGGCCTTATCAGCCATAGCTAATTGTGACAGAGTGCAGCGTATGGCTTCCAAGCTTCAGCACTTGTCCTTCATTGCCATTACAGTTCTCGCCTTACTCCTCCACCCTTGCGCATCCACTGAGTTACACCGCGAGCTCTCCAGCTGGTCCAACGGCATCGCTACGTGGTACGGCGATGCTAATGGCGCGGGAAGTGAAGGTACTAGATATATCTAAATCTATGCATATACCAGCTCTGCCCAAACTGGCGTGTGGCTTGAAAGTTACTGTATGATGCATACATATCTCAACTACATGTGTTGTAGGTGGTGCATGTGGGTACCAGGGTGCTGTCGACCAGCCGCCGTTCTCATCCATGATTGCCGCCGGTAGCCCATTCATCTACGACTCTGGCAAGGGCTGTGGCTCTTGCTACCGGGTGCGTATAGCCCTTAGCAGCTGATTCCATGCGCATGCATGCATGCAATTGTCTGCCATTTGACATTTGGAAATAATGATTCATCAGGTAGTGTGCGCTGGCAATGAAGCTTGCTCTGGTATTCCGGTGACCGTGGTCATCACCGACCAGGGCCCTGGCGGCCCGTGCCTGAACGAGCTAGTCGGCGGCCAGTGCCAGAACGAGGCAGCCCACTTCGACATGAGCGGGACGGCATTCGGTGCCATGGCGAAGCCCGGCCAGGCCGACCAGCTCCGTGGCGCCGGCCTCCTCCAAATCCAGTACACCCGGTACGCATGCATGCCTGGGCATAAGACATAACCACACTAACATATCTGCTTGCAACAGCCAAGCGTGCTTGCACATGCACGTCACACGCTTTGGATATTCAAGTTGGTTAGTTTTTCTCCGGTACACGCAGTCATGCACGGTTTCTATAACCGCCCTGTAACCAGCCGTCCCTTAATTCTTTGTGTTAGCTTTTGTTATGTACAGTGTGCAGTGCGACTGGACTGGAGTAGGCTTAACCTTTGTCGTGGACACTGGCTCAAACCCGAACTACCTCGCCGTGCTCGTCGAGTACGAGGACAGCGACAGTGACCTCTCGGCCGTCGATGTCATGCAGATCGGTGCCGGGGCAGCGGCGTCGTGGATTCCGATGCAGCAGTCGTGGGGCGCGGTGTGGAGGCTCAACTCCGGCTCCGCCCTCGCGGGCCCGTTCTCCTTCCGCCTGACGTTCAGCTCCGGCGCGATGCTTGTCGCCAGCAACGCCATACCTGTCGGGTGGAACCCCGGCATGGCGTACCAACCAGGCGGTGTGGCGGTGAGGGCCAGAGCCAGTGGTGGCTGTCGGAGCTACGAGGTCGTCGAAATATTGGGCGGCTTGTATCACCTTCTCCTGTTGTTTGTGGTACTCGAGTTTGTGATGTGATGTAATGTAATTTTGGTGGTTATGTGAGAATGTAAGCTACGATTAACCGGATGGATGGATGAATTAGCTGTGTGTTTTCTTGTAGCTTTGAGGATGGAATCGTTGCTGTGATTTGAGTGAGCAGTTTGCAATTATTAATTCTTACATCTTGCTACTGTAGTTTGGGTTGGACAATCTCAAGGTAAATATGTTATATGTATTAAGGGTAGAATAGGGTTGTTATTTGTTTTCTTATGTCTTGATTTTCTTATCTGTATATGGCATATTTCTCTGTATATCCTCTTGTACTTCCTATATATATTGCCATTTGGGTCTTATGAATGTACACATAATATTCATAACATGGTATCAGAGCTAGGGCTCTGACCTTGTTCTTATGCTGCCTCCGACGCCGCCCAAGCTGTTGCCGCTGTTGCTCCAGCCGTCGTTGTTGCCGCCTGAGCCATCGCTTTCGACCGAGCCGCCGCCTGGGCCACCTTCGCTCGAGCTGCCGCCACCACCCAAACAGCCGTCGCCTCCGCCTGAGCTGCCGCCACCACCCAGGCAGCTGCCACTGCTACCCGGGCCACCTCCGCCCGAGCTGCCGCCACCACCCAGGCAGCCGCCGCCACCCGAGCCACCATCGTCGTCTGAGCTGCCGCCGTCGTCTCCACCGAGATCCGGTGCTACCTCGCTCGATCTGGCACCGCTCGCTAGATCCGACCGATCCATCGTCGCTGTTGTCGTCACTCGGGCCGCCGTCGTCATCTCCACCCGATCGCCCAAGCTGACGCCATCGTCTCCACCAAGATCTAGTGGTACCTCGCTCGATCTGGCACCGCTCGCCAGATTCGACCGATCCATCGTCGCCGCCGCTGGTGTCGTCTCCACCCGATCGGCGGTACCTGCTCAATCGCTGCCGGTTGCCACTTTGCCGCCGGCCGTTGAGCCGCCGGCTGCTGCTCCGCCGACTACCCACTCCGCTGTTCATCTGCTCGTCGCCTCAGCGACGCCTAAGCAAGTTGACTGAGTTGACTGTCTGTTTCGGCTGAGCGGCCTAGCAACGTTTTTTATTTTTGTATTAGCGTAAAAAAAGAAAAAAGAGAAAAAAATAAAAAAACATAATGTTGATCTAACCGCCGCGCTGTCCAACGCCGCCTGTTAGACTTCGTTGCTTGGTCGCTACGCCGTCCAACGTCGCCTACTGATGGCTTCCATTCTATCTACTGCGATCCCATTCTTGGGAAAAAAGCTCCATAAAATGAACTACATGTTATTGTCTTCTCTCATGGAGATCATGCTTGATGGTCTCTGCCTTCGGGGACATGTCACCATGCACGCCTTTCTTCACCACCACCTGTTCAGCCTCCTCCTAGGCAGTCTACTTCTGCACCTCCTGCAGCAGATGAGCTTACCAAGGAGGCAAAGCATGTTGCTGATGCTGTTGATGAGGCTTTTTAATATGCCATTGACGCTTTCAAGCATTGGTGTGCTGACGAGGCCCATGTTCGTGCCATCCTGATGGTCAGCGTCGACGACTCCATCCAGCCAGACATTGTTGGTCTACGGTCTACTCGATAGATCTAGAAGTACTTGCATGAGCGATACGAGCAGAGTAGTGATGCTTAGTTCTTTGCGCTTCAGCATGATTTGGAGACGCTTCGCTAGGGAGATTCTTTTGTTGATGACTTCTTTCGGGCCCTGGCAAGTCTCTGGCGCCAGCTAGATAAGCTGGCCTCTCCACTTTGTCAGGAGTGTCACAAAGTGCAGAATGCCGATCATGATCGCCTTCGCCTTTAAGACTTCGTCTGCTGCCTTCACCCAGAGTTTGAGCCTGTCAAAGCTCAGCTGCTGAGCTGCTCTTCACGTCCGACCATTACAGAGGCCCTTTCGACGCTTCGGGCTGAAGAGATTTGTCTCGGGTTAGCAGCACAGTCTATTTTGACTGTGCTTCTTGCCTCTTCTTTGACTACGACAATGATATCTGCTTCGACTACGGCCTCTCCCCAGTGCCTGTCTCCGCTCCTGTTTTCGCACTAACTGGAGTTTAGTGCAACCACTGCAAAAACTTCGGGCACGACTACCAAAGTAGTGTGGTGCGAAAAAAACGGAACAAGGAACGTGGGGGTAGGCTTCCAAGGGGGCAAGGAGGCCCTTCCTTCATAGGAGTACAGACTAGCTCATCAGTTTCTACTCAGAAAAGTGACTCTGTTCAGTAGCTTTACCAGGCTCTACTTCAGCAGCTCTCTCACAACTCAGTGGGTTTTGCCAGTTTAGCTCAGACGTCTTCTCTAGGTACCTCTTGGGTTCTAGATTCTGGTGCCTCTTTTCACATGACACTGGACTCCACATCTCCTACTTCAGTAGGACCTCCTGATTTTCCTATCTTTTGTCCATTGACTTTCTGTTCCAGCTGTTTCTCATGTTCCCCAGCTTACCATGTAACTTCTTTCGGTGGGACAGCTCATTGATCTTGGTTGTAGGGTTGTCTTTGACTCTCACACCTGTTTCGTCCAGGATCGACAAACAGGGACGGTACTTAGGACTGGCCGACGCCGTAGGGATCGTTAGGATCTCTACATTCTCGACCGCCTCCACCTTCCGTCCACTACAGTTGCTCCTGCTATGTCTGCCTCTACCGCCACTGCTACCACCACATCTGGAGCTTTTGCGCAGTGGCATCATCATTTAGGACACTTGTGTGTGTCCCGCCTTTCTTCATTAGTTTATCAGAGTGTTGTTGAACGTGTTATTGTTGACACATTAATGTTTTGTCAGGGTTGTAAGCTGGGCAAGCAGCTACAACTTCAATATCATTCTAGTGAGTCCATGTCTTCTTGTCCTTTTGATTTAGTTCATTCAGATGTATGGGGACCTGTGCCTATCATCTCAAAAAGCGGGCATAAATTCTATATAATTTTCATTCATGATTATTCTCGTTCCACTTAGCTTTTCCCTATATCTAATCGTGGTTAGTTTCTTGCGATCTATCGTAGCTTTGCCACGATAGTTCGTACTCAGTTTGAGTCCTCTATCCATACTTTTCGCTGTGATTCTGCTGGAGAGTACTGTTCTAGTGCTTTCAAACAATTTCTTTCTGAGCAGGGCACTCTTTACCAATCTTCTTGTCCTGATACCCATGCTCAGAATGGGGTGGTTGAACGCAATTATCGTCATCTATTTGAGACTGCTCGCACTCTTCTTCTTTCTTCTCACGTTCCACCACAGTTCTGGGCAGAGGCTGTTTCTACGGCTGCATATCTCATCAATATGCAGCCTTCCACTGCTCTTAAGGGCGTCAGTCCTATGGAGCGTCTCTACTCTAGAGCCCCCAGTACAGTCACCTTCGTTTTTTTGGCTGCACCTGTTTTGTCCTGCTGCAGCCTTGAGAGCGCACCAAACTATCAGCCTAGTCAGTTGAGTGTGTTTTTCTTGAGTATAGTTCTGAGCATAAGGGTTATCGCTGCTATGATCCTTCTGCTCGACGGATTAAGATCTCATGAGATGTTTTTGATGAATCTCGACCTTTCTTCTATCGAGATTTAGCTCCTCGTCCTACTTCCACCATCGAGACGATCTCCTGGTTGTCTCTCCCTGACTCTTTACCCATTTCTCCCCTTTCACAACCTTCCTCTAGCCTGTCTCCAGTGGTTCCTTTTGTACCTTCACCTCCTGTGTTGCCTTCTGCAGCACCGCCTCTTACACCTGCAGCATCACTGTCTCGTTTCTCTAGGGTACACTACTCCAGACATCGTCGTTCTTCACCAGACTCATCTTCTGGTATCTTGCTGACATTGATGTTTGATTCCTCTGATGATGCTCCTCGTTACGCCCTTCGTGATCGAACATCCCTTTGATCTTTTGATTGTCTTGATTTTACTTCGACCGCTCATGCTCTCTCTGTCATTGAGCCTAATTCTTATCATGAGGATGCTTCTCATTCTGAGTGGCAGCTCACTATGGCAGAGAAGCTTGATGCTCTTAGACGTATAGAGACTTGGGATATTGTACCGACACCTATGCATGCTCGTCTTATCACGTGCAAGTGGGTGTACAAGATTAAGATCAGGTCTGATGGTACTATTGAGCGCTACAAGGCTCGTCTTGTGGCTCATGGCTTCCAGCAGGAGTATGGCTGTGATTACGATGAGACGTTTGCCCCTGTTGCCCATATGACTATCGTTCGTACTCTTGTTACAGTTGCTTCTGTTCGCCGGTGGTCTATCTCTCAGCTAAATGTTAAGAATGCATTTCTTAATGCTGTTTTGCATGACGAGGTTTACATGCAGCCACCACCTGGGTATTCTGCTCCAGATGGCCATGTCTGTTGTCTTCGTCGTGCTCTTTATGGCCTCAAACAGGCCTCTCATGCCTGGTTTGCGCGTTTCACCTCAGTGATTACTGCTGTCGGTTTCACTGTCAGTGCCCATTATCCTTCTCTTTTTGTATATTTCTCACCTCGATGTAGGACACTACTTCTATATGTGGATGATATGCTCATTACTGGTGACGGTTCCTCATTCATCACATACGTGAAGAAGCATATCAGTGAGTAGTTTCTAATGACTGATCTTGGTTTGCTTATGTACTTCCTTGGGATTGAGGTTGCTTCCACGCCTGAGGGTTACTGCCTCTCCCAGCAGAAGTATGTTCATGATCTTTTTGATCGGTCTGGTCTGACTAATACTCGCGCTGTTGAGACTCCTATGGAGCTCTCCCTTCAACTTCGTGCTATTGATGGTGATCTTCTTGAGGATCCTACCAGTTATCACCATATTGTCGAGAGTCTGGTATATCTTGTGAGCACTCATCCTAATATTGCTCATGCTTTTCATATCTTGAGTCAGTTCATGGCTCGTTCTACTCATTTTCACTACAGTCACCTCCTTCGTGTTCTTCGCTACTTGTGTGGGAAAATCTCTCATCGCTTGTTTTTCCCTAGCTCCACCTCACTACAGCTTCAGGCGTACTCTGATGCGACCTGGGCTAGTGATTCTTCTGATCATCATTCTCTTTCTTCTTACTGTATTTTTCTTAGCTCCTCCTTGATTTCCTGGAAGATAAAGAAGTAGACTGCAGTTTCCCATTTGAGTGCAAAGGCTGAGTTGAGAGCTATGACAACTGAGAGACCATGTGGAGGTAACCCTATGTTTGTGATGAGTAATTGACACTCATTTTAGAAAGCTTGAGTTTGTTTGGGTATTTCATGCTTGAGTACCTTCTTCCAATGCTAATATATGATCATACTGTTTAGTGCGGTGCTATGTGATGTTTTCTTGTCTGTGATGGCTGCAGGACTTTGAGGCTAGGTCGTATCGAGGCATGGATGGCTGGAGTAGGCACAGGCGGTGCTGAGGTCAAAGCGATCGGGAGATGCCGAAGACGGCGAGGACTCGAAATGGTTGCGAGGCATGGACAGCAAGAAAAGAGGAAGCTTCCAGGAAGGTGCAGCAGGGGTATTTCGGTAAAATGCGCAAGGCTGCAAAATGGAAGCAAATCTTGTTGAAGACAATGGGTAATGGGCTGAGTTTGCTAGTGTTAACGGGTAAAGAAAATTGTGAACCCGGTAGTGGAGGCTATAAATAGAGGAGGTTAGGGTTTGGAGTTGGTATCTTGGTTCCCTCCTCTATTTGGATGTAAGGGTTTTGCTTTTTGTCTCATGTGTGTGTGTGGACTTTGGTAGTTGGTTTGAGCTTTTCCTTTTCTGTTATGGAGTGAGAGCCAGGGAGTTGGCTGACTCTTCTTGATTTTCCATTTGAGTGTGTGAGTCTGGTAGGGAGTGGTGTTTGGTTTTTTTCCATATTTGTGTGCTCACGATGTGAGAAATGGAATGAACTGGATGTAAGCATTCACCATGTAATCATTCATCTCTTTGAAGCTATTTGAGAAATCTTGAGCTTCAGGTGTTATGGTTCCTAGCTCCTCTCTATGTGTTAGTATCTGTCTCAGAGTTCTTGCTCTGTTCTCTGACTTTCTTGTTGTTTTTAGTCTGTGATGAGCTCTTGGTTGAGAAGATGCAAGATTATCTGGCTCTGAATTGGGAATATCTTCAAGGTCATTTGGCCATCCCATTCCCGAGAGCAAAAGACAGATTCAATGTGTATTCTTCTCTTTCTCTTGTGCGCCACATTTCCTCTGTTTACCCATTTCTAGGGTTTGGAGGCAGAGTAAGTTTGTATTCTTAGTTTCTCAGCTAGAAAATTGCTTTGGCTTTATGTTTTTCCCTTCTGATGTCATTTCTCTGCTAAATTCCAAGATTCATTGGGAAAGGATTCAAGACTCTCAAGCAATTTGGTTTTTGTCTCTTCTGCTGATTTCTTTTGGAGAAATTCAGTGTTAACTTTCTTCTTTTGTTTTGGTTTGCATTTCATTGTTTCCTGAGGTCCATCTACTGTTTGGATTGAAGTCTCGGTCATTTGACCTGAAAAGAGCAGCATTTGATCGTCCACCGTCTCTGTTTTTTGGTGTTCTTCAGTAATTTCTGTGTCGACAAAGTTTAGCCGCCCTCTGTTTTCTTTTTGTCGCCAGTCTGTTCTTTTTCTTTTCAGATTTGTGTTTCCTCTTTGCTTGCAGCTGGTTGTCTTCTCTGTTTTCAGTTTCTTTTGTTTTGCTTTCTGTTCGTTTTCAGAAAAGAATTCTGCTGCTTTGCCTTCTGTCTCCGAAAAACAAAGTATTCACTGTTTCAGTCTCTATAGATCTGATTCTCGATCAAGCCAGTCAATCATTTCAAGTTGGAGGTCGATCTCTTTGCCTCAAACAGACTTCTCTCTTAGTTGCCTTGGTTATGAGAAAAGATTATTGTTTGAATATCTGTCCTCTGTATTTTTGTTACCGTTCAGCCTATTGTCGATTTGAGCACTTTCTGTCGGCTGCCCTCTTCTGCATTTTATGAAGCCTTCCCTATTGCCAGTCAGACTGGAACTACAACTGCAGTCAGACTGCTCATTCCTCGGCAGTCAACCTGTATGGTCAGGTTCCGGTGGTTCTTCAATTTTTCTGTGTTCGGATGCAACTTCAGTTTTCTTTGGACTGTAGTCTTCCCTGTTCTATTTTTGTTCTCTGCTCTTGAGCTCTGTTTTTAGCTTCCGGTCTAACTTGATTCCCGGTCAGACCGGTGGTGATATTGCAGTCTGACCGATAGGACTTAGGCGGTCAGACCACTCCTCCTCTGCGGTCAGACCGGCGATGCAAATGCAGTCAGACCGGCCTAAAGAGTTGGTTTCTGTTGGCAGTTCTCCGGATTGTTTCTTTCTCTTGGGTGTCATATCCTCTTTGGTTGAGTTCTTCTCAATTTCCAGTAGGCATTTAACTTCTTACTTCATAGCTTCATAGCTATCGGAGAAGAAGATAGGTTGAATATTTGGGGCGATTTTAAAAAGCACCATTCACCCCCCTCTGTTGCCATTTCGGTCCTACAACAACAGTGAAAACAGGGATTACTTGGTTGAGATGGCTACTTGTAGATTTTGGAGTACCTGTGAGGGGAACTATGACACTTATGTCGGACAATACAGGTGCTATCACTATTGCTCGTGATCTAGTAAGACAATACAGGTGCTATCACTATTGCTTGTGATCTAGTAAAGCATGAGCTCACTAAGCACATTGGTGTGGATGCTTCATACACTAGCTCGTAGGTGTAGGAGGGAGTACTTGCTCTATAGTTTGTGCCATCAGAGTTACAGATTTGTGACTTCTTCACGAAGTCACAAACTAGAGCACAACATTTGTATTTTCTCTCTAAACTCAGTATGTGTGATCTATCATGAGTTTGAGGGGGGTGTTAAGGATATAATAGGATTGTTATTCGTTTCCTTATATGCCTTAGTTTTCTTATCTGTATATGGAATATTCCTCTATATATCCTCTTGTACTCCCTATGCATATTGTCCTTTGGGTCTCATGAATATACACAGAATATTCATAACAATATGAAACTGTGTAGGTTGGTCAAGCAACCTATCTGTTACTGAAGTAGTGTTTTTCTTTATCTTTCTTTCATAGCCACCAACATGCAACTTTGATTGTTGCTTATAATAATTTGTTACTAAAAAAGATTATATCATTGAAATATTTGATGAGAATATACGAATGGTAATTTTTTCTGTATGTTAGCGTTAACGTTTTTTTAGTACACGCATTTGAAAACATTGCATATTTAGGGAGAGAGACCAATAGTTAATTTTTGTATTTACCATCCACATATCCAAAAATTACATTTTAATTATTAATTTATATTTGCACCATTTTGTTATGTTTCTCCGTTGCTTGAAAGGACCAGTTGGTGGGTGATATGTTTTTCCCCCTCCCACTCCCACGTTAGTGTTTTTTACAAGGGCCGATTCGACTGTCCGTGTGCCCCTGTTCTTGTGCCATTGCGGAGCCCTCAAGTCACTGCTCCCTATCCCTATCTCCTCCTTTTGTCCCCATTCACCCAGGCAAAGTCATTGTCGCTACTCTACCCACTGGTCGTCCTCTCCTCTCTCGTGCTCGCCTCCTTGCCCGCTATCCCCGCCGCCGCCACCCCATCCCCTGCCTTCTGCTTCCCTATCTCCCTATCCACTCTCTCCCCACATCAGCGCGTTCACCCTCTCCCTCGGCTCTACCCCAAATGAGTCATGCAACTTCTTCCTCAAGGACGGCATGGGCATCGTCGCCTCCTCGCTATAGATCCTCTAGGCCTCCACCAACCTACCCATGGTTGCCAAGCCGCTCCTCTACCTCCTCTCCAATGCCATCCCTGTCTACCTCATCCACCGCCTTCCCTCCAACCCTTTGCCTGTTCGTCCGCCCCGTCATTCTGTCGACCAACCCCACAAGCAGCGCACCGATGACCAATGTCGTCTTTCAACCATTCCCTATCTACACCTCCCAGTTCCTATCACAAGACAATGAGTTCTTCCCTTTTCTTGCCTAATTTAATCCTCCAAAATTCTGAAATTTATCCTTGCATGCATGCTTTTCGGATTTCCCATCTGCTGACCTTGTCATCCATCTAGGTTTTATTAGCATGCATTGCAATTTGGGGGTTTTGAGGTTGAGCAGCGGGTCGAGACTTCAATGTTTGGCATGGTGCGGCCGTGACAATCTCACCAGAAGGCAGTGGTACAGTGGGGCAGTGATCGCCGATAGCCATTGACAATGCTTATTGATTTACTGAGTTAATTTCTATGTTTAGGTGAGCTGTGTTAATAGTTACCCCATTTTTTTGGCAAGAGAGTTTTTTAATCCCTATTTGATCTTCATAGATCAAGCACTAGGGACTCCTAGGTCTTCATCGGTAAGAACGCATATGGATGATAACTACATGCTTAGTTTACATAATCATCTCTGTAAATGGCAGCATATAGGTTTAAGCAACGGCTGGTGCCGTATAGTTAAGTTGTAAAAACTCGATTGTTTCATTGAGCAAAGACTCTGTGACTGCCATGTGAAATACATCTTCTATTAGTCTAGCATCCCATAGAATTAATATTTCATTTCTCTTAGCCTTTTTGTCTTACAGTTTTTCAGAGCTGATTTTCTATTACATTTGATTTGCATACTATCTTGCCAGGCTGCTACCATCGCAACTATCATTATTTGTCATGAAAGGTAAATTCTCAATCTTCCCTGTCCATTGTTCTATTATTGCTGTTATCAACATTTGAATGTTAACTGTTAAAGTGCTTTTTGTTTGTATTATGGTAACAACTACACATTTCAAACATTTAGCTCAATGTATTCATTATGTTATGGTAACAACTACACATTTCACTCAATTTATTCATTATGTTATGGTAACAACTATACTTTCCAAGCCTTTTGCTCAATGTAGTTCTGATGTCCATTATTTCATCATATTTTGCACAAACTATAGATTTATTTACATGGCTAATTTGGTTTTAATAATTTTAATATATTCTTTTAATGAACAGTGGTATCTGCACATCTGCCTACATGATCCCTTTTTTATAAATAAATGTTTAGATAACAGCATGCTTCACGAATTCAGCCTTATGTGTATGTACTCTTTTATGCTTCACATACAAATAATTCTTTCTATCCATGATTTCTCAAAATGTGTGAATCATTGATGTAGCTTAATATATTTCAGCTTCTGTCATCACATGCTACATCTAGATGCACTCCGTATATCAAATTGCAACACCTGTTGATGTAGGGACATAGGGCGCGGGAGCGCCCATAGTCACCGCATGTGACATTCACATCATTGTGATCACATCCATACATATTACACACAAATAGATTATATAAAAGGGATGGTATTATGTATGCGAGGCATAAAAGAGTACATACACATAAGGCTGACTAGCCAAATGACCAACAGAGTCTTGAACAAAAGTAGTGAAAGTCTAATAACAAAAGTATCTAGTGATTTGCCATCATAACCTACAGGCAACCGACTGGAGTCAAACCCTAGAAGGACCCCTCATCAAATTCCCCGGTGCCAAGAGCGAAATACGTATCGTTGGACATGGAATCTTCATTCTCTGATCAACAATAATTTAAGTAAGGTTGAGTACATTGTGTACTCAACAAGACTTGTAGTGTATCACAACATTTTACATATATGAATGGCTGTCAAAGGATGGGGCTCTATACTAAGTTATTTTCAGCATGAAGTATATTTCATTTTGCAATAACATTAAGTAATAATTTGTAAGTGGAGTTTTAAAGAGCATTTGACATGTAATGAAATAACATTTGCATAATTTCCATAACAATAGATCAAAACCATTCGCAGCCCTCCTTGGCTGTGAGTATCGCATCATTCCCAACCTTGGGCAAGACACACAGTTGTGTACATGCCATTTCATATGTTTAGTGAAATAGTTTTAAAAAGGAAAACTAAACCTTTTATGGTTACATCCAAGCTTGCTCATGACTGTGAGCACGGCTATTTAAATAGCTTTTAACACTCGGCAGAGATTGTACAACTTTATCCACACGAGATAATCAATTGTACCATCGGCAACTTCATGCTTCCTTTGGCGTGTGATGAAAGTTAACTATCTTATGGCCTTTAGATCATCTAGGCTTAATCTTGCACCAGCCTGAATGAACATTGAACCTCTCTTCGGTACACCCCTAAGAGAGCATTCGAATCCTCACTTAGGTACACCCCTAAGCGAAGACCCTCACTTAGGTCCGTCCTCCAAGTGGGCATTCATCGTTGCTTTATAGCTTTGGCTCGTCACCTTGGTGAAAGGAGTCCCTACGAGAAAACCTAACCGGAGTGCCCTTACTACATCTGTGTCTATCACAATTCAAGGCTAGACCTAGACAACTTAATCAACTAAATGCCAGAGCCCATATAGCATATGTGGTCGTACAGTGTGACTTAGATGTGCAACAATAGGTGTTCAATTCTTAACTGACCCGGGCGAGAATCTCCCCCTATTACATGGGAGACTCCCTCTCACATTTGATAGTGTATCATATAACTCGCCCGCATCCAAAAACTAGTTTTTTTAATTTTATTTGATACCAAAGTAACAGAGGTTCCCCCTCTGGTCCAACATTTTTGAAACCATCAAACCCACGTGTAAATTTGTTCGAAAGATTAAACTTAGTTGAAACTAGTGCTTATCTAAGCATCTAGACCATATATCAATGTACTATTCCCAATATGATAGTATATATTGTCTAAACCATGTCCTAGGGGTTACAACAGTGAGGGTATCAAGTTTTCAAGGAGGTTCTATACATACAAGTGGTCGTAACTATCATTACCCACGGTATAGTAGTTTTAACAGAATATATACACATGCATAATATATTTTTCAAACAGTATACATTGACTGAAATACTAGGATCAACATGGTCAAAGGAGGTGCTTGCCTTGCTCCTATTGCTCAGAGAATGTTTTGAATATGTTCTCAGCGTCGTTTGGTGTGGAGTCATCTAACTGGTAAATAAATCTAGATAAAAGCAAATAAGAGCCAAATAAATAGAGACATGACTCAAATGTTTTTGTAAATTCAGAGAGATGTTTTTATAAAAATTTAGAAACAAAGATCACTAGATTTGGAGTCGTATGCAAAAGTTACAAGTGTTTGAGTTTTGGCTTGTATGCAATTATTCCTTCTTGGTAAGTACAGAGTTATTTATGACTATGAATGTTCTTTAGACACTTTGAGTACTGTTCCACCGACCACAGTGCTTTGACTACAAAGGTCTTCATCCTATCGCAACTTCAGTCGTACCGCTCACACAGATCTAGTACTGCTGGTCTTCGAGCACGAATGTTTTCCGAGCGGCGAGCAGGTGCTGTGACTTACGACTACCGATTATCCACAAGGTTCTTTAGATATCTGACTACCAACTGGTACTGTAAATTATGACTATGATTGGGTACTATAACTTACGATTATGACCAGGTAATGTAACTTACGACTATGATCGGGTATAGTATCTTACGACTACCGACCACGACTTACAATTGCCGACCATCGGCTATCGGCTATGGACTATTGATTGGTACTGTAACTTATGACTATCGTTAGCAATCGAAGTTATGATTATGGTAAAAGGTCGAAGATTATGACTACATCAATCGGAGGTTTCGACTACGCAAGCAATCGAATATTTTGACTACAGCTACGGTCAAAGATTTTGACAACAGCTGTGGTTGAAGATTTTGACAACGCCAGTGGTTGAAATTTTTGACAACGGCTGTGGTCGAAGATTTCAACAACACAGTGGTCGAAGATTTTGACAATAGTTGCGATCGAAGATTTCGACAACGCAGTGGTCGAGGATCACTACACTACTAGAAAATCCCCCTAACGCAACGGCGGAAAATCGTGGCAATAGGGACAAAATCGTGGCAATAGCTACCAATTGCCACAATATCACTTCGTTGGCAGCCGTTGCAAAAAAGTGAGTGGCGAAAGGTCTTTGCAACGGTTTTGCGTCCTGTTGCAAGAGCAATGCTAATTGCAACGTAATCATGCGTTGCAGTTGATAGGTGTTGCAACATACCATATTGTGGCAATAAGGTATATTGCCACGTTTCAATCCGTTGCAAAAGGCTTTATTACCACGCATATGTTTCGTGGCAGCAGGAGCTAATACCACGTCGTTGTTTCGTGGCAATAGGTTATAATGCCACGCTTATTGCTTCATTGCATTAGAGCATTGTTGCAACGCGATACGTCCAGTGGCAATAGTCCCTATTACCACGGAAATAAGTTTGTGGTAATAATCTTTTTTGCAACAGAGGATGTTTCGTGGTAATAATGTTTGTTGCAACAGAGGATTTTTCATTGCAATAGAATATTTTGCAACGCAATTTATCTGGTGGCGATAGGCTCTATTGCCATGGAAATTAGCTCGTGGTAACAATATTTGTTGCATCGGAGGATGTTTCATTGCATTAAAAGCATTTTGCAACGCAATCTGTCTGGTGGCAATAGGCCCTTATAACAACGAAGTAGAAATGTTGCATTTACATGTATTGCAACAGAAGGTTTCTGTGGCAATGCATTTTGCATTCTGAATTCGATTATTAAACATTATTGAAACAGAATGAAATAATTATAAATTTTGCAACAACAATATGGAATGAAACCATCATTAATTGTAATATATAGCCAGCAAAATAGTTTGTACAATCATCAAGCAAAGGTTACTATTACTATAACAATGTCATTGAAAACTGGTAACTAAAATTGATATAACATAAATATTCTAGCTATATTAAGCTTCGGCATAGCTTGTTTGCATCAGCATTCTGCTATCTTGTCTTGACCATGCCATGACTCTGAGTCCGAGTGATCCTGTTGAAAAGAACAAAGGAATCACAGCTTAATCTTACAGAAACATGACATGCACACATTGCAAGCAATTATATCAGAATCTCAACCTGCTACAAGCCCTTCCTACAAAGCTGCTTATTAAATACACAAACAATATTCCTGGCCATCAATTTTGATATAGATTTGACAAACAAATAGTATGTATCAAAGATAAATACAACCTTCCATTGCACAAGATTATTTAAACTCAAAGAAATAATTTACTGAAAATGTGAACACTAGTCTGAACTCTGAAGAATTGTCCATGCAGCATACATAGTTAAATGGCATTACATCTAACTTATAAGATTGAACAAGACAAGGATAACTCTTCCTACTGTAATGCCAAGCTTTGGCAGAGAACTCACATGTACATTATGACAAAGGTGAGGCTCTACAAATCAGCCTAGGAGATCATTTCCAGGTATGTCATCTGCCAGCTAAGATAAACAAGGAAAAAACATTAATAAGTAACTGATTAAATTACTGAGCAAGTTAAATAAAGATTACCAAGTATTCATAATTTATGTCATCTGCCAGCTAAGATAAACATGTTCCAAGATGCAGATAAACTAAAGTGGAGATTGAGATGGATAATAATGGAGAGAGTTACGTTGAAACTAAAATTTATGTCACTCTTAATATTCTGATATTTTAAAATACTTATATATGTTACTAATGAGTTAAATAATTAACTATGTTGACTGCATCTGTTCTTCGGAAAGACAGTTTGTAATTGTATTGCAGCAGCAGGTGTTTATTAAAAAAAGCAAAACCCTTGAATCAACTGGTTGTTGTCATCAAAATATAACATACTGCAGTTCATACCTGTCCGTTCCTTGCCAGTACACGTTTTGACGCAGCATTCCTTAGACTTTGTGAGGAAATGTAATACGCTGAAGCATTGTTTTTTTGAGAAGTGCCTCCTTTTTTATTTGAACGTTTGTTGCCAACAGTGTTTGTTGTGTCAGGCGTAGCTGCAGAAGGATTAGCTTGGATGATGCTTTCAGGATTAGTCTGCATACAAAAAATGATAAAACAATTTAGCTTGCATAAAGTTTCCAAGACTGGAGTTGGTCGAAACAATGATACAATTTTATACCTGCTGTAATGTGGCTTCCCTTTGTTCTGCAAGGGCTGCAAGCATCTCTTTCCTCATTTCTTCTCTTAATGCTTGTCTTTTCTTGTCCTCTTCTTCTTGAAGCTATTGCATTTTTTCTTCCAATAAGTTGTATTTTAAAATAAGTTGTATTTGGAAGAGAACTCCTAAATCTAACGACCATTCTATCTAGGGCTTAACCTACAGTCAGTATGGCTCTAATACCAACGCTGTAGGGACCTAGGGTGCGGGAGCACCCGTAGTCACTGCATATGTTCTGTATTAATCCCATGATCAGTAGCTAGTGCATACATTCACATCATTGTGATCACATCCATACGCATCGCACATAAATAGCTTACATAAAAGGGATGGTATTATCTATGCGAGGCATAAAAGAGTACATACACATAAGGTCGACAGGCCAAATGATCAACACAGTGTCGAACAAAAGCCGCGGATGTCTAATAACAAAAGTATCCAATGATTTGCCATCATAACCCACAAGAAACCGACTGGAGTCAAACCCTAGAAGGATCCCTCATCAAATTCCCTAGTGCTAGGGGTGAAATACGCATCGTCGGGTATGAAATCTTCATTCTCTGATCAACAACAATTTAAGCAAGGTTGAGTACATTGTGTACTCAGCAAAACTTGTAGTGTATCGTAAAATTATACATATATGCAAGGTTGTCAAAGGATGTGGCTCTATACTAAGTTATTTTCAGTATGAGGTAGGTTTCATTTTACAACAACATTAAGTAATAATTTGCAAGTGGAGTTGTAAAGAGCATTTGACATGTAACAAAATAACATTTGCATAATTTCCATAGCATTAGATCAAAACCATTCACAGCCCTCCTCGGTTGTGAGCATCGCATCATTCCCATCCTTGGACATGGCACACGGTTGCGTACATGCCATCCCATATGTTTAGTGAAACAATTTTATAAAGGAAAACTAAACCCTTTGTGGCTACATCCAAGCTTTCTCATGACCACAAGGATGGCTATTTAAATAGCTTTTAACACTCTGCAGAGGTTGTACAGCTTTACCCACACGAGATAATCAATTGTACTATTGGCAACTTCACGCTTCCTTTAATGTGTGACGAAAGTTGATTATCTTATAACTTTTAGATCATCTAGTTCTAACCTTGTACCAGTTGAATGAACATCGAACCTCTCTTAGGTACATCCCTATGAGAGAATTCGAATCCTCACTTAGATACGCCCCTAAGTGAAGACTCTCACTTAGGTCTATCCCCCAAGTGGGCATTCATCATTGTTTTAAAGCTTTCACTCATCACCTTGGTGAAAGGAGCCCTTATGAGAAAACCTAACCGGAGTGCCCTTACTATATCTGTGTCTACCACAATGCAAGGCTAGACCTAAACAACTTAGTCAGCTAAATGCTAGAGCCCATGTAGCACATGTGGTCATACAGTGTGACTTAAATGTGTAGCAATAGCGTTCGATCCTTAATTGACCCAGGCAAGAATCTCCCCCTATATAGATGTGAGATTCCCTCACATTTGATAGTGTATCGTATAACTCACCCACATACAAAAACTAGTTTTTTCATTTTATTTGATACCAAAGTAACAGAGATTCCCCCTCTGGTCCAACATTTTTGAAACCATCAAGCCCATGTGTAAATTTGTTCGAAAGATCGAACTTAGCATAAAATAGTGCTTGTCTAAATATCTAGACCATATATCAATGTAGGATTCCCAATATGAAAGTATATATTGTCTAAACCATGTCCTAGAGGTTACAACAGTGAGGGTATCAAGTTTTCAAGGAGGTTCAATGCATACGAGTGGTCGTAACTACCATTACCCACAATATAGCAGTTTCAATAGAATATACACGCATGCATAATAGATTTTGCAAAAAATATACAATAATTGAAATACTAGGATCAACATGGTCAAAGGGGGTACTTGCCTTGCTCCTGTTACTCAGAGAATGTTTCGGATGTGTTCTTGGCATCGTTTGGCGTGGAGTTGTCTAACAAGTAAATAAATCCAGATAAAAGTAAATTAGAGCTAAATAAACAGAGACAAGACTCAAATGTTTTTATAAAATTAGAAAGATCTTGTTTTTATAAAAATTTAGAAACAAAGATCACTAGATTTATAGTTCGTATGGAAAAGTTACAAGTGTTTGAGTTTTGGCTTGGTTTCAATTATTCCTTCTCAGTGAGTACAGAGGTATTTACGACTATGAACATTCTTCAGATGCTTTGAGTACCGTTCCATTGACCACGGTGCTTTGACTACAAAGGTCTTTGTCCTACCGCAACTTTGGTTATTATACCGCTCACACAAATCTAGTGCTACCGGTCTTCGACCACGAAGGTTTTTCGAGTGCCGAGTGGTACTATGACTTACGACTACCGATTATTGACCAGGTTCTATAAATTTCTGACTACCGATTGGGTACTGTAAATTATGACTATGACCGGGTACTGTAACTTATGATTATGATCGGGTACTGTAACTTATGACTATGACCGGGTACAGTATCTTAGGACTACCGACCATGACTTACGACTACCGATCACAGCTTACGACTATCAATCATGACTTATGACTATCGACCATTAGCTATCGGCTATTGACTATTGATTGGTACCATAACTTACGACTATCGTTAGCAATTGAGGTTACGACTACAGTCAGAGGTTAAAGATTACAACTACAACAATCGGAGGTTTCGACTACGCAAGCGGTCGAATATTTTGACTACAACTACAGTCAAAGATTTCGACAATGGCTGCGATCGAAGATTTTGACAACGTCAGTGATCGAAGATTTCAACAACGGCTGCGGTCGAAGATTTCGACAACACAACAGTCGAACATTTCGACAATGGTTGCGGTCAAAGATTTTGACAACACAGTGGTCGAAGATCACTGTGTTGGACCGAAATGGCGACAGAGGGGGGGTGAATGTCGATCTTTAAAAATCGCCCCCAACAAGTATCCTCACTTAAGCTTCTTCTCCAATAGCTATGGGAGCTATGAAGATAGAAAGTACGCCCTCAATGGAAATCACAGAGACAAGGATAAACCAGATCCAAAAAGAAGCAGTCAAGAAAAATAATTTCAGAGCAAGTCTGACTACAAGCGGTAGTACCGCTGGGACGAGCGGTAGTACCGCTATGCCGAGCGGTAGTACCTCTTGCCGGAGACGTTCGGACCGTCCGAACGTTTCATCGCTGCCGATCGAACTGGTCCGAACATGGGCGGTAGTACCACTGAGCCGAGCGGTAGTACCTCTGAGCGGTAGTACCTCTCCAGGAACGGTAGTACCGCACGAAGAATTTCAGCAAACAAGATTTTCAGAAAACTAAGAAATTCACAAGGATTCTTGGATTCTTGGCTTGGGAAGCTTTGAGGATACCTAGGGAACACTCCAGAAGAATAAGCCAAGAGCCAAAAACAAGAATCCACTAGAAAATCAAAAGGATTTCAGATTCATGCCCAAAACTGAAAATATTCAGAGAGCTGCGCAAAAACTCAAATTCCCGTTTCATCTTTGATCATTTGGCTATGAAACTTTGAGAATAGGTTAGCAATAGCCTCTGGACCTCTCATGCCAGGTTTCACGCCATCTCGTGAAGGGAAATGAAAATAGCACCAAACCCTAGAAAAGCAAATGAAGAACAGAGGAAGTCCCAAACATGAAATCTGAGATTAAACGAAGTTTGCTCTTGGGAAACTTTGATCAAATGATCTTAAGGCATCATCCCAACCTAGAGCAACCCATTTTGGGCCTTCCCAGAAAGAAAGAACTCAAAACTCAGAAAGCTCAGAAATCCACCAAAAGACGAACAAAGAACAGAGAGCATAAACAGAGAGGAATAAACTTCAGATTTCCATTCATTGAAGCAAAAGGATTACAAGGAGTCCCGATACGCATGGACATTCGGACATAGGAATGATTACAAGACTCTCAATCCATCTCTTCACTCTCCCTCTCCATCCTCAAGATCACCAAGAGCTTCACATGCTTCTTGGGAGGAACACACACAGAGCTACCACATTGGAGACATCGAAGGAGACACAGAGGGAACACAACTCTGCCTCCACCAACAACTCTCAACCACTAAATCCTAAAGCCAAAACAAACTCTAAAGCCTATTTTGACTAAAGGAAACCCTAAAATCCCTTCAAGTGTTCAAGTGGGCATGCAGCCCCTCCAACCTATTTATAGCCTTGGCTAACGGGTCTCCGCCTCGTTACACCTGCTAAATCCAACGGAGCCCGCTCCCGCTTGTGCAGCTTTGCGAAATTCCCGTTTCGCCCCTCCTACACCTTCCGGGAAGCTTCCGCGCTCCTTGTCGTCCAAGCCTCGCAACCACCTCGAGTCCACGTCGTCTTCGACACATCCCGACTGTTCTGACCTCAGCGCCACCTACGCTTAGTCCGGTCCTTCGTGTCTCGCCACGACTCCGCCTCGATGTCCTGCAGCCACACAGACAAGAAACACGTCAAATAGCACCGCTCGATACATGAAAGCGTAAATAGCATCAAAACATCACACTTACCATGCCGAAGTCCAAACCTGTCAAAATCATCAGAATATACATCCGAATCCCATACGACCAAGTTTGACCAAAGTTCGACCGAGCCCGATTGCACCATGCAACGTCAAGGTCCGAACCACCCAAACCAAACTCGACTATCATAAAGGGATGTCAATTACTCATCATAAACCCGAGATGACCTCCACATGGTCTCTCACACTGCCATGCTAGTGATCGAAGATCACGACTAGGCCAGCAACCGAAGATCACAACCACACAAGTAGTCGAAAATCTCAACTACTCAAGTGGTCAAAGATCACGACGACGCAAGTAGTTGAAGATTTCAACTACACGAGCGGTCTAAGATCAGCCTTCGCCAGTAGTCGAAGATTTTGACTTCGACTGTTTCAATCCTTTCATCAACTTCGACTACTATCATTCCATTTTTTGCGTTCGACTACCACGATTCCTTTTACGAATTTGACTACTTTAGTTCTCTTCTTGATTACTCTGGTTTTCTTTTCGACTACAGTCACTTTAGTTCCCTGTCAACTTCGATTACCTTAGTTCTCTTTTCGACTATGATTACTCCTTTTCAACATACGTACTCTACGAGGGAGGAGGAGCTCACCAAAGATGATGACGGTTCATGAGAGGGAGAATGGTTCACGAGGAGAAGTGGAAGAAGCTAGCGTTGGAGGCCTCGTCGATGGCGACGGGGTCCGCGATGACAACGATTTCTCTGGCAGTGGTGAAGCCACAAAAAGAGGTACGCATGAGCTTGCATGAATGCATGCAGAAGTATGGGTGATAGGAATAGAGGTACGACTCACCGGAGAGACAAAGTCTTATGGCGACGTCTGGTCGGAGATGAAGAAGGTCTAGCTTGAGTGAACCAATGCATGAAAGGTCAAACAAATGAGTAGGGTGCTTAAAAGAGAGGTAAGCCTTGTTGCGACTAGGTCGAGGAGAGAAGCTCACTGGAGATGCTAGAGCACGGTGGCGTGATCGCCAGAGTCACGTATGACTTTGGTTTCTTGATGGTTCAGAGCGGTGTGCTCAAGAAAACTCACACAAGAATCGAGTGGTAAGCTAAGGAGCTATGGCATGGTCGGGGGTGGGTTTTATAGGCACAGTCTCAGGCTATCGCCGTGGAGTGTGAGGTAAAGAAGACAACAACGGGGAAGAGAATTGTTGTGTCAGAGCGGCGGGTTAGGTAGGCGTGGGCAGTAGTAGAGGGGAACCACGGGTGCAGCATCTAAAATCGGGGGCAGCTCGGCCATGACCGAGCTGGCGCATGCACGTGAGGTGGACGATGATCTCTATGATTGGCCCCACACGGCAGGGTGAGGGAAAGAGGTGATGTGAGTTGAGAGGTTTGGGCATTTTAGTCACTCGCCAAATGCATTCAAAAGATTTGGGTAAATCTTTTCAAACGGTATGGATGATTATGTAGATTTTCAGAGTTTTATCTTCTCTTGATTTTTCTAGAAAGTTCTGAGAAGATTTCTCATCGAGTTTAAGTGTACTTATTGATTCGGATTTGATCTGCTTTGTATTTAATGCACTTTTGATTTTTGAAAATCAAAATTTTTCTAAAGAAACTCCAATAAAATCCATAGGAGAACAAAGGCATGCAAAAGTTTTTAAATTGCCCTCACTTTTTATATTCCTTCGGATTTTTAGGATGTTATAGTTGATGACCTATTTGGTCACATGCATGCAGGTTCATGGCATAATATTATATGCACGAATTTGGATCTTCTTCTTTTCTTTTGCAGGTTCATGGCCAAATGCATGCTACCTAAGGATTAGGGAGTACTTGGTTTCTTTTTAATTAGATTGGAGCTCATATAACTTGAATCTTGTTACACTTTCGATAATTATTGTTACATGATGAATTTTCTGTTGCTATCCAAAAATGGGGTTACAAAACTTCAATAAAAAAGCGGCCATTCTAGGCCTGTGGTTCAAAAACTTCTACCTCTTCAATGACATGTTCCCCTTCTATGACTGCTTCCTGTTCGCAAAACCCGGTGACCACCACTTCCACCTCGTCGGACCCACCTTCTTCCCCAACTTCCTCTCCTACTACTACTCCCCCTTGGCACTACATAATGTGGATTCCTTGGTTTGAACTTTTTTATTTAGATAGGCAATAGTTGTGGTAAGTTAGCCTAAGTTAGGCTGCTTACAATATTTGAATAATATCATTTTATTCTATCACTTGCATTTTGGAGGGATAGCAAGAGCTTCTTAATTTTGCCCTTTTATTTCCCTCTACACAGCAAGGTGAGATGTTCCATTGTTTGATTTTCAGTGGCGCATATGCTTCAGTACTAGTGTTACTATTTGCTACTACAATGTGATACCACCATATATTTTCTCTTGCTTAACAAACAATAGTGACAATTTATAATGCGTCCACATTCACATCCACTTGCACTATAAAAAGATTAATAACACATCAATTTTGCTGTGGTAATTTTTTAGAGTGGTCTTCCAATGTATGTAGCAACTCGTGGCCTCTACAACTTGAAACCTCTTACTGTATTTGTGCCACCATGCATCAAGGATGTTGTTGAGGAGCTTCTTCAGATCCATTGTAGAATGAGTCAAGTTGATCTAAAAGTTGAATTAGTTGCACTTGATTTGGGTATGGAGATCATTTCACCATCATCTTGTATGCTTTCCCCTCGATTCCTTCTTATAATGCAACAATTTCTTTCAGGAGAGACATATGAAATATGTAATCCAGACCATTTCAAATTCACCATGCTATACCTAGCCAAGTACCGTCCCTTAAATCAGTTGAACAATTAGAGTTAGCAGGCATGCACTTTTAGGTCTTTAACATAATTTAATGCTCATTGACCATCTTTTTCCTTATGAATATCATAAATGGTTATGTCATCTACTCTGTTCGAAGAAAGTTGAAAAAACAACATGTGCACATATAGTTATCAATATATGAGGCCACCAGCTCATGTTTTCGTATTGTATTATCTTCTTCTAATAATTGTTGTATGAGCTAGGTCAAATGAACCACTTCGTCATTTCATTGTGTTGTTGAATATGCAGATAATTGATGCCCTAGAATATGGGATGGAAAAAGTGGCAGACTTGATGATAAAACATGCCCTAATTCTAGCAATTAGTAACATATCAGTCTTGAGCATAGTCCCTTAGGAGGAACTACAGGTAAGTGCTTCATAGTGTTTCTAAATTCATCAAATCTACTTGTTCCAAATTATTTTTCTATAAATTAGTTACCTTTTGGTTTTGTTATGTCTATCAGCTTGATTAGGTTCCACTTCAGTCATTGTCAGTTATGTACTTAGTATTCTTTCAAGAGATTACCTAAATATATACGCTAAATATGAGATGAATTAAAGATGCAATTTCTTCTAAAGAAAAAATTCAATTGAGTAAATCATTTTGCCTGTTAGCTATTTTTTAGTAGGTAAAATCAGATCTTTACACATCTAGAATTATGAACCTGCATGCAATTACTATGATTTTTTTTGACAAATTACTACCAAGTAAACTTGATTCTTGATTCCTTTTATGATTGTCTTGGACAATATGTAACTAGTTATTATTTTTCAAGGGCTACAAAGATGGTTCAATTCTTTACTCAAGATTAAAGATTCTAAGTGATCCTCTGGTCTCATTCAAGTTCTCCAGCTGTGAAATCTCAAAGCCACTCTATGCTGAACATGGAATTCTTTCAATTCTTGTAGAAATTTAAGTTTGCCAACTCTTGCTATCTTTGAATGCAAGTGCAATGCCCTGACTCTAGAACAAGTAGATTGTGTAGATTCACAAGATTACTCATGCCTCTTGGCAAATCATTAAGACCACAGTAATATCTTACATCCAGTTCCTAAAGGTGGTAAATTCTATAGAGTGTCAGGAAAACATTTGAGAGTGTAGTTGGTGGATCTTAGTTCTAGATAGCAAAGATGGATGAGGTTTGCAATGCTGGATTACAAAATTTTAGCACCAAAGAACATCGCTGATAACCAAAGCACTTGAACATACTGTAGTTGCCAGAGAATCTTTGTAAACATTAATGAAAAAGTCTTATCATATGCACCAACTAGCATTAAACTATCCAAGCTTCTTAAGATATCACTATTTTGAATGGTAGTTAACCCATTTTCAAAGGTTTCATTATGTTCTATTTTGTCATTTTGTTTCTTCTTGTATGCTAACTCAGTCCAGATGCTGACATGACTAACATATGGGGAGACTGTTAAGAAAACCTAAGCCATCTAGAGGCATTCATGTATTGAGACACGTTGTGCATGATCATGAATTAAATCATGCATGAGATAATAGGCATATTCCTATGACTCCACAATTTTTCAAATAAGCTCTGGTCTACCAAGTCATCAAAATAGTCACTTCCAGTATCCTCTAATCTATGTTTCATCAATGCCAAGGTCAAGAGGAATCCAAATACATACCAATTGAGGAACCCTTCTAACCCTTATATCATACACCCACAAGATAAAAAGGCTGGATCTCAGATGCACCTTGGTGATCTTGTTGTCTGCATAATTTGGATAGTAGTAGGACATTGTTTCTTTGTTGTGCAAAGGTTTAAAGCTTTAGCCATCCTTTGTAGGAGGTATGCATATTTCTCATTTGTTTACCTATCTACTATATGGTGATTTACTTTATTCATATGCATTTTTGTGCTTCATGTGTTAAAGGATTCTTTTCTTCTCATCTTGCAGGTGGCATCCGCATAAACAATAGTTCACAGTGGCTCAACATGTTGGAATAGTAGGATTCTTTTTATCTATCACAATGCACGGGTGCACTAAAAGGAATCCTAACTATTGTAATGAAACAATTGCAACAAAATACATTTTATTGCAATATTTAAATTTATTGCCACGAATTATTTATTTGTTACAATAAATTTGTTATATTGCCACAATTCTAAGTTGTTGTGATAATTTTTATTTTCGTTACAATAAATTGATTGTATTGAAATGAAAAAATAAATTGTTGTATTAACTAATTACTATTACAACAATTTTGTACTGTTGCGATATGCATATTCTATTGCAATGGAAAAAATTCAACAAAATACATTTTGTTGCAATAGTTAATGTTATTGCCATGAATTATTTGTTTGTAGTGATAATTTTGTTATATTGCCACAATTCTAAATTGTCGTGATAAGTTTTATTTTTGTTGTAATAAATTGATTGTATTGCAACGAAAAAATCATAGCATTAACTAATTACTATTACAACAATTTTATACTATTGCGATATGTACATTCTTTGCATGGATATATAGGTATAGTATATCCTAATTTATTTTTCCACCAAATCAGGTATTGGTTGTCTCTAAGATGTACAATCAAACCACAAAAAATTGTTTCCAACAAATCTAATCACGTACAGGATTCAATTCCCACCAAAATACTTGTTTAGCCTAGCAAAAGAAAATCCATTTCCACTTAGATTCAGCAACACATTTATTATAAACTACTTAACATCTTATTAGCCCTGAGAGATTAAACAATCTGATCATTGACTTCCCTTCTCCATTACTACAGCGTAAGTTCCTGAGACCCTACTTCTTCATCGATCCACCATAGTGCTAGATGGTAAGATGAGTTCCCCGACCCGCCATGTTCGTCTCACTCAGGCTTGCCGGACGGCACGACCGTGCTCCCTACATACGATGGCCACGCCTTCCCTCTGCCGTGTCATGCAACCCACACCACTCCCTACAGAAGTATGTGTCATGATGGATGTTTAGGATCTCCCACAATGAAATTAGAGATTTGGAGGGCTAGCTCATAAAAAATCCAATGCAGTAGGGGCCTATTCATATTTTCTAAAAAGATTGAAGGGCTAAATTGCAAAATGCCAAAATCCCTGATGTTGTGTATGCCTAGCACCACTGCCTGCAAGGACTGAGCCTGACACTGTTCTCTTCTTTCTTCCCTACTCCCTTTACTCTCCTCCCCCTCTTCTCCAACTCCGGCGCCAGCGAGGCCATGCCAAGAATCCGCTCTAATCATCGCTTTGATCTGATTCGTGGGAGTTCTGAACTGAATTGTGTACGCAGGAACACCCAAGAATGCAAGATATGCTCTAATCATCTTGGTAATCTTGTTAGTTTCGTGATCTCTTTCCTTTTGAGGTGAAATTTTGTTGATAATCTTGTTAGTTTCTTAATCTCTTTCGATTTATGGATTCGTGGAAGTTTGATCAATCTGCTAGAAATTCGAGTGGGCACAAAACCAAGATTTCAAACAATGGACTGGTTAGTCTTTCTAATCTGCATGCATAATTATTGACAATTTTGTTGATTGGGGTATGCATGTGTGTTGCTCTAGTGTCATAAGACGTCATTTTTTGTTTCAAGATAGCAAGGTGACATAGGATATTCATTAGATTCAAAAGGATAACGAGATCATTGTAGATTTGAGTTTTGGGACAGCGAACCTATAAATACATTTGTCCAGAATTCAACCAGCTATTTCTGCTACTGTGAACACAAATGTACTATTAGAGGATCTTGATATGGAGCTTTCTGAATGTTATATGTGTTCCTGAAGTAAATGACTAAATGTGCTCTGTACACAACATCTCTTGGAGTTAGTTTCAGTTGCTTCAATGAAAGATTATGTCTTTGTGCATCCATTGCTCTTCAGCCTATTGATTTAAAACGAAATTAGTTTTAACATTAGTTGCTTTGTCATGTTAGATTTTAGAAATGTTGTGTACATCTTCAATGAACAAATGGACTAGATCTTTCTCTAATCTCTATAAGTGAGCTAGTAGATTGGTTGTTCTAAATTAATGAGTATAGAGATATAGGGATGCCATTTTGAATGGCTGTCATATGTCAGTCACTCCAATGCTCCAGCATTTAATGGTAGATGGAGCAAACAACCAACAGTCATGTTCTTTAGCAGTTTTCTCGGCAAGAACCGAAGCTTCCAATTTTAGGCTCTAGATGTTCTGAGGGCACAAAGTAGTGCCTACCTCAACTTCAAGTAATGCTTATTGAGCCACCACTAAAATTTAACTAGCCAGATGATAACCCCTTGGTGGCTCTAGCAATTCTTTAGTATGGATTTCCATTCTACCATTTGGTACTATATACATGCCCTGTTTAGAACATAGGAACTCCAACAAAACCCTGTAGAAAATCAAACATTTAGTGAGAGATAATGGAGAAATTGCTCTAAATTCCTATGATTTAAATAGAGCCTTTTTTGTTTTCTCAAAATGCCCTTTCCCTATGATTATAGGTTCAATGTTTGGCCTATTGTCATCTTTTCTTATGCGTAGCATGTTGCATCTAAATTAATGTTGTTCCAAGTTAAAATAAAATAAAATTTTATATGATCATACAATGTGCTTTCAGAGTTATTTAGATTTCAGAAATGCAAAAAATAACTAGGCTTTAAACACACGCCTCGCAAGTCACAAAACATGGCAAAAAATATTATTGCAAACCTGAGCTAAGTAACTGGGTCATTTGGTGCCGGTGGGTAATGTAGATGAGGTAAAAACCAATAAATCTGACTCTCTTTTAGTATATGAATTGAAAGTCACTACTCTTAACACATGCACGAATCTAAGTTTAATTAAAACTTTCTTAACTGTTTTGCAGGTTGGCATAGTTGCCCCATCTAATTTGAGTTTAGTCATCACCATGGAAGTGTTTTGTATCTTGTTGATAGGTAGTCAATAGAATGCCCCAATTGATTGTATTTCAGGACATACACTGGCTTTAATCTTTTGTATATATTAAGTGTATATTGCAATGTGCATATAAACAAAAGGAGAAAAATGTCAAGCATTCATGTTTTAGTCATTCATCTACTATTGAGCATATAAAATGATGTTGGGAATTAATGTGAAATAGGTTCATATACATATAGTAATGTAAATTTAATTTGTAACAAAATCTAGTTCGTTGCATTAATATATTGCCACGAAATTTAGCGTGTTGCGTTAAGCTATTGCCACAAAATCCAACACGTTGCATTAAGCTATTGTCATCAAATCTAGCGTGTTGCATTAAGCTATTGCTACAAAATTCAGCTCGTTGTATTAAGTTATTACCACGATAAATCATGGTAATATATATGTGTTGCAATATTTTCTGTTCGTGGTGATAGAATGCTATCGCAATAGTACAATCATTGTGATATGATTATTTATAACCACGATTTATTTTTGTTGCAATGAGCTATTACCACAGGGTTTATTGCAACGCCTAGCAAGGATTTTAATTTTGTTGCAAAATATGTATATTGCAACAATTTTAGTTGCAACAGTCACATTTCCTTGTAGTGATGTATCTAGTATTTGGATAATTTTGAGTACAAGGCTACACAAAATTGGATCAAGAATTTTTCATCTTCCAAAATCTACCAACAATATGCATTTGAGTGTAATCGCACCATAATCCATTGAACTATTATCTGAAATGTTCACACATTTAGCATTGTAGCACTTTTTTTTCATATTTGGCCCTTGGATGCCTGTTTTTACAAATCTACCATAATCCCGAGCTCAGTAGGCACGGTAGGAGACGATGACTGCGGCAGGTGACGATTGTGGCAGGCGACGACAAGGCACAGGAGTCAACAGGGCCCATAGGGCTACTGAGCTACCCTGGCTCGATAGCTCTTGTAGAGCTGCTCTGCCTCGGTAGTTCTTGTGGAGTTACCCTAGCTCAGTAGGTGGCTAGGTGTCCGACTAGCGAACGAGATGCAACCTAACGTGACACACTCAGCAGCGATTCTCGTGGCCTTCGGTAGAGCTTGGAGCTCGCCCTCACATCCGCATGCACCCACTTGGCCCTATCGGTCACTAACGCCTCCCCGTGTGCATAAAATGTCTCGTGTCCTTCTCTGCTCTCTCATCTAAAGCCGTGTAGTTGAGTTTCTTCCCTGCTAAGCAAAAGAGAGCTGAGGTAGAAGAAAGAAAGAGATAGTAGAAGAGAGTTTAAATTAGTTTTTTGAGGTAGTGTTGTTGCGATTTAGGAGATTCCATAGTTAGAATTAGTCTAGATCCAGTGAATACCTTCAAAAAGAGATATGTTTCATTCGCCTATGAGCAATGTGCTTAATATGACATTAACATTTCATTAGTATAACAGTGGTTTTCGTTGTATAGAATGCACTTGGTAACCATGTTTAGCTGACGTATGTATTTAGTTCATGTGGATGACATTTTGTAATTAGCCATGGTAATGATGTATTAGTGGCAATAATGATAATTCTTAATAAATAGCTGAAGAAATATGCACTGTTATTTGTACTATTGTTGCTGCCTTTGTAAATTAGGAAATGTGTATGTACGTATACACATATATAAGTGTTGCTCTGGTGCCATCGTAAATAATGTAGAGGAACAAGTCCACTTTACAACCTCAACTATAGCCTCGGTCCAATTTTCAACCTTCAACTTCAAAATCATTTACTTTTCACCTTTAAACTATTAAAACTATTTATTTTAAACCCTTGGTTTCATAAGGGAATGAGTCCACTTTACGACCTCAACTTTGACCTTTGTCCAATTTTCAAACTCCAACTTCAAAATGGTTTACTTTTCACCCTTGAACTATAAAATCGTTCATTTTTCAACCCTAGGTTGGTTTTATAAGTGGTTTTCAATAGAGGAAGACATGGATGGAGAGTTCCAAGAGGTGGCGGGCTGGGCATGGCACCAGTGATGGGGTGATAGAGAGGCATGGGTGAGGGCAAAATAGAATGCTCATAGTATAAGGAACCTTATGTTGATGGTGGTTTAGGTAGAGGTGCGCTGTGTTGGGTGGTAGAGGCGCGTTGTGTTGGGTAGATAACGGTGGTGGGTGATGGTGGCAGTTAGATCGTAGAGGCGACAACACTACAGTGGAAGAGAGTAAAAAATGAACACATCAATAGATAGGCGAGGAATAGATTATGCTCATATATGAAGGAATCGGATGAATTCTTACTGGTCATGATGAACCATGGTGAAAAAGCTTGACAACGCTAGAGAAGAATAACTTCAATTATGAGCATGTGTCAGCATGAAACTCAAATTAATTTGAGGGATGTGAGTGAGGAGGTTGTGGAACATGATGTGACGCGGATGGTTTTGAGAAGAGAAAATAGGAGAAAGAGGTTAACTAGTGGGCCCTCCCTTTTTTACTTCATTTTTTCCTGATCTGATAAAAGTATTGTTGAGAGATGAGGCCACATCAACTTACATTATGTATTAGAATGTCACGTTAGTATGCATCGTCAATTAGAATGCCATTGAAGCTAAAACCACCACCGAGTTAGAATCAAACCAGAGCGGTTTCATGTGAAGGTTGTGTTTTGCATCGGTTTTAATAGTTACGAGGTGAAAAGTGAACGGTTTCAAAACTGAAGGTTGAAAATCGGACCGAGGCCATAGTTGAGGGTTATAAAGTGGACCATTGAAGTGAATCAGAGCGGTTTTGTGTCATGGTTGTGTTATGAATGGTTTTAATAGTTCAAAGGTGAAAAGTAAATAGTTTTGAAGTTGGAGGTTGAAAATCAGATCGATGCTATAGTTGAGGGTTGTAAAGTAGACTTAAATGATTTTAAGATTGTAGAATTGTGCACTGTATACATGCATATATGTGTATACCTATATTATTAGCACATGGTCATAGGCATAATTGGTAGCTCATCTATGTACAGGTGCATGATTGTTTTATATTACATTTAGTTGTATTTAGCATTGTCTGAAATAAGTGTATTTTGTCTGCATTGGAGGTAGGTACTTGACGTCAGATATGGAACATTTGTTCATGTTCTATGGGAAGGGTGTCATACAGGACAGGCCATACGGGTGGACCTTCAAAATTGCAAATGGACCACAATCCAGGCTTCAGGGCTAAAGGAGATGGGTCTCCCTGAGCTTAGGAGGTGCGTACGGAGTGCATTTGATAGGGAGGATGGCAGGAAGAAGCTTGTCATCAAGGTGGTGATAGCCACAGTGATTGGACCTATGGGGGTGTTTCTAGGAGCTGAAGAAGGTGGTTAGCAACGTCACTTGGGGTAGTACATGAAGATTGCAAGCAATCCTAGTGCGGCGATATATGGGAGGCCAATGGTGTATATACAGTTTGTGGAGAAGGTGGAAGCGTCAAGTAGAGGCGAGGCCGATGGGAATGGTGGTGTGGAAGTGCCGCAATTGGTTGGTGGTGGTGTGGAGTGTAATGTTGGTGGGGATGATGGTGGTGAGTGGAACCTACTGGTGCTGCCTATGGTGGTGGTGAAGCTGACGATGATGCTGGTCAGGATGATGGATGACTATCAAAGTTGGCTCATAATATTGAGATGGTGGACGACGCATATTGACTGCCATGAATATTTTGATGGCCTATTGGATGGAATCCATTCTAACGAGGATGTCGACACAACTAGTAGTGGTTACGAGGCTAATGCAGGCGCTGGTGGGGGCAGTGCATCCAACGGTATTTGTGTGCACGAATGTTGACTACATCTCAAGATTGGATGATGTTATGTTGGCCTCCCTAGTTCTGCCATCGGAAGATGGGCTGAAATGGTGTTTCGACGAAGACACTTTGGTGAAAGGGCAACTCTTCCCCCAACAAAGTTTCCACATAGCAAGCTATTGCAAGATATCTTATCCACATAAGCCACACGTATTGGGTGCACAGGTCAAATCTCGACACGTATGTGGTGAAGTGTGTGGATGGTTATTGTCCTAGGAAGGTACGTGCTAGAGATTCAGAGGCGGTGCAACAGACTTTCGTATAATGGTGGTGAAGGATCACACATGAGAGCTTGCGAAGCCATTGCATAGGCACCTAAATGTGACCTCATCAATCATCGTTAGCTTAATTAGTCACCTTGTAGTTGTGGACGTTGCAGTTTTAACCGAAGCTATTGATGGTTGATGTTGTGAACCTGGTTGGTTTCCGGGTGAGCTATAGTAAGGTGTGGGGGGGCGAGGAGGAAGGTCAAATATAGAATGTACAGAACATATGAGGAGATCTATGACTTCATGCCAAGAATACTGTATTAGATTGCCGAAGTCAATCATAGGACATATATAAACAAGATGGAGATGGTACACCCTTCGAAGGGGCCCAATTGTTTCATCCTTGACCAAGTGTTCTGGGTGTTTCGGTAAGCAATCGGGGGTTTCAAGTACTACGTTCAGTGCTCACGATGGATGACATGTTCCTCTTCGATAGTTATATGGGTATAGTTTTAACGATGGCGACCGCCGACGCAAATGACCGGCTACTCTCAATGGCCTTTGCAATTGTAGAGAATAAGAACACTGATAGCTAGCTGTGGTTTCTGATCAATGTGAAGTAGGCAGTAGTCCAAACTGGCCCAACATCTACCTTATCATGGACAAGAATGCCGGGCTGTTGTTGGCACTGAACACTATGCAGCAAGGGATAAAACACCCTTCCAATGGAATGATGTGAGGACCCGTTGGTGCATAAGGCATCTGGATACAAAATTTCACACCCATTTCTGTAATAATGAGTTAATGAAGAAGTTCAAGAAGATTTACATGCAAAACTAGATGCGCATGTTCAACACAATATGATGAGAGCTTGACGAGGAGACCTCGAGGCATGTGAGCGAGTCACGGGGAGGGAGTTCACCCAATGAATCAACTTACATGCCCCAGACTGGAGAAATGTTCCCTACTTCACAGCATCGACAATGCTAGGTATGGGATTATAACGATCAACATATCCGAGGTATACAACAGTGTGCTGAATGGTGTGCACTCCCTCCTAATCATTGCAATTGTGGAAGAGAGTCGGAATATTCCCTTGTTTCTCTTTTTAGCATTTTCACGTCTGGCAATCTTCTGAGAGCCTGTTCTCCGCTGTCCAAACTCCGAATCAAGTGATTCAAGTTCCTAAATTCATCTAAATTCATAATTTACCCTCCTAGTACCTATTTTATAATTTTTAGAGTTTATTTGGATTTTATTTTGGATTTAGTTTATCTTTGCTATTTTCATGTGTAGATTGCGATGTTCTCGAGGAGTACTGTTTCATCGATGATTCTCACCAATTCATGAAGCAAGGCAAGTTACACGCCTTGATTATGTTGATCCTAGTTTACAAATAAAATTATATTATTTCAAATTATTCTGCATGCATATGTTTATTCAATGTATTTCAATTCCAGTTTTAAAGACATAGTTAATACCTACTTGCAGGGGTGGAGCCAAACAGATGACAATTTTTTTCCAAGAAAGTGGCAATCGTATAAAATATAACATAACAATGTAAAAGAAAATTACATTTCTATTAATTTAAATTTGGCTCTATGCCTACCAAGAAGATCATAGATGTCAATACTTTAATCAAAAGCGAACTTTGATTACTCATGAGGGGGGCTAAATGAATGCTTTACAAGATAATTACTAAAATACTTAATAGCAAATAAAGGGAAACAGAAATATTGGGGAGGGGCAGGCCCCTACTCACCACCCTTGTCTCTAGCCCTGCCTACTTGTTATGACCCCATTTGACATTGATCATCAAATACCTTGTCACTCTAGAATAAAACTTTGGTTAGTGTAATAGTATTAGCTAAAAACTTTATAGAAATGCTTAGACATGCTTAGAGATAATTCTAGAATGGTGATCATTAACTTTTTCATATAAAATGATGATCATTAAAAATGTATTCTTGACTTTGCTAAGTCAAGAAGGTGTTTCGAAATGTTTTAAAATAAAATATAAAATATGGTTTAAACTTAGTCAAAAGGTTAGGTGGTGGGTGTTCGATGGTACAAGGGGTATGTGGAGAAGTCTTCCTAAGTCAATTAAGGACCGGTTTGTGAGCTATTGCTACAAAGCCACATCGTACTACCACAAGTTTGGATGGGACAAACCTGGCTGATTAATTTGTAGGTCCCAATCTAAATCTCGCAATAGGTTGAATGTGGGTGTAGCGTAGGCCACGAGAAGTCTCACATGGTACAAGAGGGGCCCCGATTTAGTAGATTCTTTATTGGGGTGAAATCTTAGTGGGTGCATAACTAGGTTGATGGTTTTGCATTGTAAAAGCATTGTGATAATCACTTAGTCATACGATGAAGGAAGCATGTCATGGTCAGCATTATAAGTTGATTATCTCTTGTAGGTAAAGTTGTACCACTTCTGAAGAGTGTATAAATTATCCTAGATAGTCGTGCCCATGATCATAGGCATGTCGAGTAAAGTTTTTCATAGATTAGACTTTATTTTTCAAAAACTGGTTAAAATGAAAGATGTTGAGATCTTTTAGGAAAGATGGTCTGGCTGAGATACCTGTGGATAGGTTAGTGTGGGAATAGACCTATACTAACAATATTATTTGATTAAGTTATTATTTTTACTTATTATATTAAATTCAATAATTTATATCTACTTACTATATTTATTCAAATTTGGCTTTACGCTCAAATAACCCTATTATGCATTCACTTGTTATTCTTGTATGAATATTGCATTTCCCACGTAACTTGAGGAGTACATTTTTGTGCTCACTCTTTCTTAATTCTATTGCTCAGAGAAGGACTGCTTCAACTTCGGTGAGGACCAAAATGAGTAGGCCACGTCCTACAGTCATTTGCCTGTGGGCAGACTGGATAGGCTTCTTCCGCTTTGACCTTTTTTTCGCTTCTATTATTTAAATTTGGCCTATGGGTCGTGGATATAAACTTTGGCCATCAAGTCCATATTTAATAAATACCGTTATTGTTGATATTTATCTTTGTTGTTCATTGCGTGCACTAACTAATCCTGAACTAGTACAATTTACATAGAGGATCTAGAGGTGTTGTTTTGGGTCCGACATAGGCCCGCTTCATTGGCCGCCCTGTAGACGTGGCGATTTGTAGCACCTACACCTGTGTACTCATTAATTCTTTACAAGGCCGGTATGTCATGCAATGTAACTCTCAACAAAGTAATGTTCTACAATGCAAATTTTCATGCGTTTAAAATTAAGTTCACTCATAATGTTGCCACATTCTTTTCTGTAGCTTTTAATGTAAATTTTGTACAGACATTGACACATTATTTTAATGTAAATTTCACACGAACACTAACGCATCCTTTCTGTATTGTAGGGAATCGCACTCCAGCAACCGATGCATGGCAGATAGGCCTGGAAGCTCAAGGCATGGGAGGGGACGATAGGCACAGATTGGGTTTCAAGACCATGACCCTTACCTCGAAGACACGCGCATCTATGGTCCTGTAGACCCCGACTCCCCAAGCCTCGATCTACAGCTCAAAACTAGAGTCGTATACCTCTAGAAATCCCCTTCATGACTACCCACACATCCCTGAGCCTTGGCCACAATGTAAGCACAACCTTGATACGATAGTGCAGGTTTGTGATGACAATACGTACCTAGGACGTCGATTCTTTCACTGCCCTCTGTTCATGGTAAGTGGTTCATTACCTACCTATACTTGCATACATAGATCGCTTGTAGTCATCTTGTCTTGCTTGCAGACTATGGATTGCAAGTTCATCTTGTGGGTGGATTCATCATATCCAATATTTGCCCAGGTTTACATCCACACTCTCCAAACCCGCCTACAAGAGTTGTGGGAGGAGCACCAAACTGAGAGGACCAACAACGATGAGCTCCATAGGTAAAGGATTAAGGAGAGGAACAACGGCGAGGTGGTCCATCTCGGTAATGACTACCACTCATATTACTGTTGCGCCACCCAGAGCTACAATTGCGCCTACCACTATTGCGACAACCAGCCACATCCATACCGCCCAGATGATCGCCACGCCATATGGGTGCCCTACAGGAAGGCTATAAAAAAGCTCAAGGCTCGCGAGTTACTCGAGCTTGGCTCGTTTTAGGCTCGATTTGAGCTCGACTCGAACTTTAAATGAGCCGAACTCAAGTTTGATCTCGAGCTCATGAGCTTCACTGAACCGAGTTTGAATAGTTCGTGAGTCTTGGTTCGAGCTTAAATAGTGATACATATTAACTCTTACCGAGCTTACCTAAGCCGAACTTGAACTCGAGTTTTTCTTATTGTTGAAACTTAGTGTATGTTTGAATTATTTTGACTGTTATCGAGCTTACTCGATCCGAGCTCGAACTTTTCTTATTATTGAAAATTAGTAACAAATTATTTTAATTGTTATCAAACTTCAACAAGCCAAGCTTGAGCTTACTTGAGGTTAGACCAAGCCAAGCTCGAGCCCAAGTCTAGGCTCGAACCCCAACTCGAGCTCGGCTAGGCTCGCTCGAGCTTAGCTCGTTTATAGCACTACCCTATGGTTTCACATTATCGCCCTAGGGTTGTTCCCCCTGAGCCCAACTACAACAATTTCAATCAATATCCCGCAAGTATCTTATAGTGTACCAGGGAAATTGATGGTTCATACATATTGCCATTTGTACTATTAGGCTAACATATGCACGTAACCAAACCTTACGCGCCACATAATTTACACCTTCGAAGTGTTATATTAAGCTAGACATAGCCCAGTACTACTATTTTTTTGCAATAATGTATTTGCACTACTTAAAAGAGAGAGTTGGTAGTCGTGGTTCATTTGGCCATCTCAACTTCCCTTGCACCTCCCTAATTTTTTTTAACAAAAATAGATGATTTTTTTATCCGTAGTAAGGCGCGAGCATTCAATTAGTTATTATAAAAAGGACTAAACCGAGCAAGCGGTGTTCGGGAGACCAGCACCTGTTAAGTCAGGGTAGCTCGGCAGGAGCTACCGAGTCAAGGGAGCTCGGCAGCCCTATGGCCTCAGCCGACTCCTACGCCCTATCGTCGTCTGACACAGTCGACCTGCCTGTCATTGTTACAATCTCCTGCCGAGCTCTGGTGGCGTGGCAAGAGATACGTGTCGTCTGTCGAGTTTGGAAGCAGGGCTATATTTACAAAAACAGATATTCAATAGTTAAATGTGAAAAAATGCACTACAGTACTAGACGTGTGAACTATTATTTGCGTTTCCTGCTCCTCCTTCAAATGTACAAGAAGGCAAACCAAAATAAAATTAGCGGACTTTATTGAAAGTGTTATACCACTTGGCTGGCATAGGTGGGCGAGACTAGGGGTGGAAACGGATCGGATACGGTCGAATAGTCTGAAATACGAATACGAATTCATGTTTTTAAAACGGATACGGATACGAATTCGAACATTCTCGAATACGAATACGAATCGAATGTCGTAACGAATACGAATTCGAATCGGATATATGCTTAATTCGGTCGAATACGAATATCCTCCTACGAATGTCGTAATCGACCGGTTTTTCCAATTAGCGGTTTTAAATTCAAATTTTGATATTTCAAATTTCATCAAATGTCAAATTTTGAATTTAGCGGTTTTAAATTCAAATTTTGACATTTCAAATTTCATCAAATGTCAAAGTTTGAATTTAGCGGTTTTTCCGATTAGCGGTTTTAAATTCAAATTTTGACATCCAAATTTTAAATTCAAATTTTAACATTTGAAATTTTGACTCTCATTTGGGTAAATGGGAATGGAATATCAATGGTAGTTTTTTAAAATAGTAGGCATCAGATAGTTTCCTTGTTGCAAATTCTAGACCAACAAATCTCATTAGAACAAAATTTTGGTCAGTCACCAATCAGGCAATCACTACGTACACAAAGATGTTAATGACTTAATGTGACCTCAGCATTTTCCTCCTTAAGTAGATACTGTTAGACAAAAAAAATACTGAATGTTAAGCTAAAATAAGGTGGGAATCAGATGCTGGCTCCTACAGTCCTACTCTACTAGTAACAAAACCTGGTTGTTTAGGATAAGAGAGTTTGTCATTCAGGATGTTCATAGGGTTCCAACATAGTATAATATACAAAATTAACACAATCCTAAAAGAAACTAATATTAACGTTAGTACATATGCATTATGAGGAACATATTATATGCATTTGGCCTATCACACAGGCAATACCAAAAAAACAGCTTATGAGGAAAAGCATGCTATACTGAAAAAAATGGCACAAACTGACCTTTCTGCAATAGCTCCAGTTTCATTCGGTATAAATTGACATATTTCCGACGGTGATCCCTGTTAAACATATCAAAGAGGCATAGCTAAAAGACCGGCATGTTTAAAATAAATATACTCACATTATTTAGGATTGCACATACCACCCCAATAAGATTATAAGAATGTATCCGACAAATTTGACTGCAGAAACAGTGTTTTTTCTTAATGATGGAGTGTTCCCTTCTGGTGCATTAGAAGAATTTGCAGGTTCTTTTGAGGGGACATGCCTGGTTGAAGCCTTGAAGGTGACACTGGTGGTAATGGCGCTGGTGCTATGGTGTAGCAGGAGGCAATGCTGATGGGGCTATGCTGCTATTGAATGGATTCCCATCCTTCCTGTGTGGTACATTAATTTATATGAGCATTTTGTGGAAAGTCATACATGAAGTAGTTGAATTCTTAATACTAGTATACTATGAAAGTTGGACTTGTCTTCAAACATCAAAGGTAGAGCAACGTTCATCAGCAATAACTCAGTCAAGGAGGAGTTACTTACTTAAAGTTTGGTATGTTCAATAACTTCACAGGTACAGGGCCAGAGAAAAGATTGTTTTCTATGTTTCTATTTAATTAAAGCAATTACCACAAAGAAAGCAAGGCATGTAAAAACTAAGGCAGAAATTCCCTTTGTTGAAATAGCAGATTGCTCACTCTTTTCAAAGAAAAAAAGGGGAAGAAAATATATAGTCGAGTGGGCATACAAATCTTGGAGAGGGAGATCTTGCAGCACATTAAGGGTCCCAGATATTTGATTATTCTGAATATACCTGCAATGATAGTAGAACATTAACTAATTGACAGTTTGACACTAGTGAAAAATTACGCAGGAAGACAGTGCAATAGCCTTCAATGCTCACAGGCTAGTCAAAGCTGTCAAGTTTCCCATTGAAGGTGGCAACGGACCGGTCAAGTTGTTGGAAGAAAAATCTCTAATCAAGAAGGTTGATTATCATTGCTAAGAAATTTCAAATTATAAACTAATGCTAGTATAGAATAACACTGTAAGTCAAATTACTCTTACAAATTCGCAAGTCCTGTTAGATTTGAGAATGCATCTGGTATCTCTCCAACCAATTGATTATTATTGAGGGACCTCAGGACTTGCATATGCAAGAATACATAGTGAGACTGTGAGACAGATTGAGAAACTATCATTGAAAGTCCTAAATTGCTGAAGGCCTGTGAATGTGTACAATTTACCGGCAAAAAATGTACTTACATGCTTGTTAGAAGTGTGAGTGTTGACAATGTACTTGGAATGCCACCAGTTAGCTGGTTAGCTGAAAGAAAACTGTGATTGACAAGAGAAGGCTTAGTAAAATGATAGCTGTGACATTTGGATTGAAAGAGCAACAGAGAATGGTCAAATAAACATACAAACGCTGCCCGAGGAACTTCACCGCCGCACCGCACCGAACGCGCGCTCGAGCCGGCTCGGCGCGGGCGCCACGCGCCAGCGGGCCGACGCGGGCCGAGGGGGCGGGACGCGGAGCGTGGTGGGGAGGCGCGGGGCGAGGGGCGGGACGCGGAGCGTGGTGGGGAGGCGGGGGCCGCGGGGCGAGGAGAAGGGCGAGCGGAGAGGGGGCGCGAGGGTGGACGCGATGGTGCGGAACTGCGGATGCGGGACGCTCGCCAGTCAGTTGACCGAAATACCGAATGTGAGTCTTGCAGTTGCAGTGAGTCCTGCCGTCCCGCGCCGCGCGTGACTCCCGCCCCGCGGTCCCACACTCCCGCCTTGGTACGCGCCTTGGCGCCTTTAGTGCCCGCCAAATTGGAATCGCCAATGCGGCAATGGCTGTGCGTGGCGCGCCTGACGCCTGTGCCATTGCGCCACGGGCCCGGACGCCCGGTAATACAAATACAAATACGAATATTCTCAAATACGAATATTCTCGAATACGAATACGAATACGAATGTTCTCGAATACGAATGCGAATACGAATATTTTCAAATACGGATACAAATATTGTCGAATACGGATACGAACATTTTCGAATACGGATTTTTGCTTACCACATTCACGTTTTCTCGAATACGAATATCGGATAAAACGAATTATCCGTTACCGTTTTCCGGGCGAGACGCACCCAGAAGATGAGCATCGATGGAACCGAGGCTGACCCTAGGCCCCTCAGGTCACCCTCGCACTGACCTGCACCCGGTCCATACACTGCTTTCTCCTCGCTTGTTTTTTTCACAGTAGTTTCTCTCTCTTTTCTTTCCTTCCCTGACAAGAGAAGAGTAGTTTTTCTTTCGAATACTTCAATGGACCACTGTAGTTTCTCACGATTTTGTTTTCTTGTGGATGTACTCTCTTGGTTGATTCATTTTGTTGTGGAAATCGTACCATTCAAATTTTAATTTCTGATCAGTTTTATCTTTATTGTTTGGATGCTTAGGTTGGTAATATATCGCACCAAAAACAAATGGGCCATAGTTATATCCTACATTATATAGATCGTGAAATGCCAAAAATGTTAAAGTCCCATTTGAAGCATTGGAATTTTGCAGGATTCATGACATACCTATACAATTCACTACGAATTTTTTCATGAAGCTATAATGTTTCGAAGAGGCCCTAAGAATTTGTGACTAGAGACGCAAAGTTATTATACAAAGGAGTCTTTGAATTGATAGAATACTTATTTATAATCTTTAGCTAATCGATGGTGTGATGAAGTATTACCATTCATCAACCAATCATACAAAGCTAACGTTGTTAGCATTAGAAGAGAAATTAACAAGACCGGTTTGGAAAAAGAACCACATACATCTGTGTCCAAAGGTACAAATATGGCAAATTTAGTTCATTCCAATGGAGATCAGAAGGCCAGGATGGAGTTCGGATCATTTTGTTCTGAGATAGGTTTGTATCTCGCATACTCTTATATCGTTAGTCTTTGGAAAATTGTTAAGTTGAAAAATATGTTGAATTATTTATAAGCAACAAACCACCCTTTTGACGAAAATTTTCTACACAAAATCTGTATATGGCTTCACATATGTGATGCAAAATTTATAAACAAGTTTAATTTCAAGCCACACTATAGGGGCTATTTGGTTGTCTGCATGTGCTCATGCAGCTGCATGAGCGTGGCCAGGCTGAGGAGGGAAACTCCTCAGCCACGTTTCTCTTCAGCCTGGCTCCAGTTGATTTTTTGCATCCACTTGTGCAGGCTCTCTCCTCCATGCAGGCAATCAAACACCATCTCCCTGCATGCGCAGATGCGAGCCACCCGCATGCAGGCAACCAAACAGCCCTATAATAAATATTGGATTGTATGGCTGAGATCAAATCCAATCCATCCACCCCTCGGTCCATAGACCTTGTTCACAGCCCATCATCTCCCACGCCTTCCCCCTCTCGGTCTCTCCATCTCGATCCTTACCTCGTTCTCTCCGCCGCCGCCGCCTCCATTCCTCCACCGCCGCCACCTACATTCCACAAAAATCCAACCTCTCTTCTCCATAAATATACAATACTTTCACCACCACCGCTACCTCTTTACTACCAGATCTCAAACTCCAGCTACAATGGCGGCCGCATCGTCGCTGCACGCCGCGGCCCCGGCCGCCACCCCGCGGGTGGGATCCACCGGTCACAGATCCTCCTCAGGTAGGCTTCCTAGGCGCGAGAGTTGTTTTCTTGCTGGATTTCCGCTGATTTTGTTCGCCTCGTGTTCTCTGCTGTAGCGGCGAGGAGCGTGCGCGTGGCGGCTGCGGCCAGATCGGGCGCGGCGAGGGCCGGCGGCAGGCTAGTAGCACGTGCCGTCGTTGCAGTTGCGTGCTCTGTTCTGAAAACTGTTACCTTAGCTGGTTGCGTGTTGGCATCTGCTTGTGCACTGAACTGTTCTCTTGTTGTTGTGTGTGTTTTCGTGTGCAGGCGAAGGCGGATGCACCGTCGAACACGGCTGCCAAGTCCGATGGGTAAGAACTTAGCATTCCTTCACACTATGGTGATATGTAACTGTGTTCTGAGTACTTACGATGAATCAACAACAAAGCATTTTGGCCCAAACAAGCTGAGGTAGATTAGAAATGAAACCTCATCGAGATCAAAGAATCAAGAGTCTTATAATAAAACCTAGAAAGCACCCTAGAACCTACCTCCTGCAATATGAACTGAGAGGCTAAAACATCGTCTCTAAACCTTTTTCATTTGTCATGGTTTCGGTACTTAGATTGCTGACTTCCATGTGTTCCTATCCAAAGCTAACTCTTTGGATACATTCCTCAAGACTATTTTAAATGCTTCCTTCCACATCAATCTTGGTCAGCCTCTGCGTCTTCTTATGTTTTTGGTAAATCTTAAAATTCCACGTATCGGTGCGCCTCAGAAGGTCTCTATTGGAGATGTTCAAACCTCTCAAACAATGTTGGATAAGCTTCTCTATAATTTGTGCTGCCCCAATCCTATTGTTGTAAATAATGCGGTATAAGCATATATTTAGATTTAATTCTAGCATAACTAAACATATTTCCAGCAGTATATAAATGACAGAAATTACACATAAACATGTATTTCTACCATGTCATTCATATAAGAGCATAAATTAAAGCATGAAGCATGATCACTACCGAAATGAGCATAAAGAGCATTCTCATGAACCAGGGAAAAATTAAAACTAGCATAAAGCTCAAGTTTTAATTATTGATTATTGCTCTCAGATATAGGGTTGCTCAAGATGTAATCTTGGCCTTCCCGCTGTTATGGTCTATATTCTTCACTAATTGGATATGTCAAATGAGATTCAAACCTTGAGCTCTTAAATAACAAGATACTTATCTGCCAAACTTAGAAAACATCAGTTTATGCTTTCGGCCAGCAGGAAGGCAAAGCAAGTACTTCAACTTAACATACTCCCAGTAAAACAATCATAGATTCAACAAGTTTGACAGCAAACCAAATTAGCTAACAATTGAAACATATATCATGAAATACTAAAGATCACATAACTAATTAACCAACTATTTCGAAAGTGATAGACTGCAAGATTGACAAACAAATGACAACAATCGTAATAATTTAGGGCTCAGTTTTGATCATCCAATTTCAGTATTAGACCAGTATCATCATCGAGCTTTAAACCGAGCCCACTAGCAAATAATGTTATCATCATCGAGCTTTAAACCGAGCCCACTAGCAAATAATGTCTCCCAGCCCTAGAGCATATATTAGAGATTAATGAACTAGCATAGCTCACAATGTTTGCAATCAAAAGGACCAAAATACTCACGGTGCAGACGGCACTCAAAGTCGTCCAAAAGTGAACCAAGCCAGCGGTAGCAAAAACCACCGACAAGAACCAGGCAAGGCACACCCGAAAGTGCTGACCCAGAAAACCTAGCACCTCTCTGTGCCGCCGAGAGAGAGGAGCATGGTAGACGGAGATACAATGCCCATTTGCCGTTCGGGACACATCGGAACCAGCAAAATCGAGGGAAGGAGAAGCTACACAAGGATGCTGAGAAGGATCAACCTAGTGCGCCTCGCTGCTGAGCACCAGGGACCACAAATCACCACCGAGACCGGTGGTTACCAGCGAAGAAGAGGCCCCAAGGACCAAAATCCAAAGCCAACTCGAGAAGAAAAGAGGGGAATGAAGAGATAGAGCTCATTGTTTTTCCAATGAATCTCATGGAGGAGGCGACCTCCTTTTCTAGCCAAGAGGAGGAGGGGGAAGAGGAGATCGGCGTGGTGGTCACCAACGGTCGGAGCTGAGGCTCCTGGGCCACAAGCGCCTCCAGCACCGCCCACTCTCTCCGCCGAAGTCGCTGCCGCCCCAAGGACTGGATCTGCCGAGTGAGCTGCTGCTCGGGTGGAGACTAGGTCTCCTCTTATCTCTTTGAGCCGGCCCACCGACTGGTGGGCCCCATTCTCTTTTTTTCCTTTTCCAATTCTTTTCTCAATTGAGAAATTATCGAAATGCCCTTGAAAATGCAACACCTATCATGTATATCATCGTTGCGGATTCAATCCCGCCTTATGTGACCACAGATCCATTGCAGCATCCTTATATCTGCTACACTTACGATGAATAAATATCGAAAAAAATCTTTAGTGACTTAAAAAAAATCCATGCAAAGGCAACTATTTTATTGATTCTTCTTTTCAGAGCAACCAACAATTCAATTCAATTTAGGTTAGATTTATTAGGATTTGTGTTCAGTCCAGTGTGTGTTGGGCTACACTCCACTTTGGACTTTGGATTTGATTAGGGCTTGTATAGTTTTGCATGCAAGATGCCATAACCATGACATAGTTGTCTCGGGGGAAATGCTAATTTGCAAATGTCTGTCGCCTTGCTGAAGTGGTAGACAGTTGAGTGTTGATACGTACTCCAGTTGAAAGTTGTTATTTGCATGTATAAAGTTATTCAATAAACTTATATTAACACACTGAAACAGTTTACAAAGAGTTATTTAGAACTTACAACTTTCAAGTAACAAAAAGAGCATTCAAGTGAAATAAAGCAAAAACAAAAATAGAAATTACAATAAGCATATAACAACTTTCAATTGGCTTGTGTGTCAGCTTTCTACTATCCATCACTTTCGCAGCTGGTGGATGTTCGCAACTTAGCATATCTGTTGTCTCAGATATGAATTGGAAGTGACTGTGCAATCATCATTGGCAGGGGAGTTGCTCCAGTCTGCTGCCTTGATTGGAACACGGGTGGGACTTGCCTACTCTCCAAATATACTCCCATTAGTACTCTCAGCTATTTGGCAATTGTGAACTGGTTTGCTATTTGATAATGGTCCACGACATTTCGTACTCTACAAAACTATGTGACTCCTGTTCCGTCATGCCCTCAATCCAAAGAGAACCCCTGTCCTGTCCTTTACTACCTCCCTACTTACACAAATTCTCCATTGCATATACATTTCACCTAAGCGATAAGGCGGTCGGAGGGGGGCAAGGCGTCACCCCGCCTTGCTGTGCATCTCCAAGGCGGTTGGAGGAGCCAACACCCGCGACTACATCAGGACCCGAGCGGCTTAGCGACTAAACCAGAACAGACCTGAGTGGGCGGCGGCTGAAGCAGAGAGAGTAGGGTGAACACACATGGGGCCCTAGACTGCAAGCCTCCATCTTGCCGCTGGCCGCTCCCGTCTCAGCATGATCCCCATCGTTCGTCTCGGCGGCGCCTCCATCTCGCCGCTGCTCGCTCCGGTCTCGACGTCATCTCCGTTGACCGTAAGCGTCTTGGCTCAGCGTCCTCTTTAGCCCATCCCCATCGCCTAGCAGCAAGGTACACCCTCCTCTCCCTCCCCTAGTCCTCTCCCCTCTCCCTCCCCCCTTTTCTCCCCTATCGACGTGGTGGCGCGATAGGGGAAGGTGGCGCAGAGGGAGTAGCAGGGGAGAGATGGTAGCTGGTTGGTGGAGCAGTAGGGGAGAGGTGGAGCGGTGAAGTGGCTGCCGGCGAGGTATGGCCCGGCCCTTGCTGGCGCCTGTGGGGGAGAAGAAAGGGAACGAGAGAGAAGCCGGGCTCGATTCGATCTACAGCGGTGGCTAGGGTTAACAGGACCGGCGACGTTTTAACATAGAGAAGTCAGCAATTTTGCAATTTAGCCCTCAGACTTAAATGAAATTGCAATTAAGTCCTCCCTCTTTGAAGAGAAGCCAGCATTTTTGCAATTTAGCCTTCAGACTTCTATGAAATTACAATTAAGTCCTTCTCCCTCTTTAAATTTCTTCTAATTTAGATCTCCAGAGCTCCGTTTTCTTCGCCTTATGATGTGTGTAAGGCGTCGCCTCGCCGCGGGCCTTACCGCTTAAAAGGTGTGAGGGGGTGGGTCGTCTCGCCTCGCCTTACCGCCTTAATAACCTTGGTTGCTTGGTGGTAAGGAAATTAGCCTAGTCTACCTTCTAGACTGTTAGAAAGTCGTAATTTATCTCAAAGTTGAAATTTATCTCAGTGACATATATGCTTCTCATATGGTGACACACACTGGTCTGTTAGTTTGGATCTTGGATTGGACACTAACCATGCTATTATGTAAATAATGTTAAGTTATTAAAAGTATGCCTCGAGCTGTCACAAGCTGTGATCAAATTGATAAAAGATAACTTATTTTTCTAGCTGGTTTACCTTATAATGGTGATGACCTGTAGGATTGTTACCTGTACCTGTAACTTGCTGGTTACTGCTGGTAACTAGAATCCAGTACTTTGTTCGGGCTCATTACAATGATGACAAGTGCTGTGCTACTCGAGGTGTTAGATTACTAGAGGGATAAAAATTTAGTAGGAAGCTTCCAACTGAGGGGTGTAGGATGACCTCTTGGACCAACCTGAGTTACCACCCCTAGGAAGGTTTGTATGGGTTGGGTGGATCCAAGCTGACTGTTGCCCTGCCTGAGACCTTTCTACCCTCCCTTCTGTAGGAAGCTTTCTATTGAGTTTTGGTCTTTCAAATGCATCTATTCTTTGGACTGGAACTATGCCACTCTGACTATTCTTTTTTTTATCTTATCCAAATGAAAAATATTTTACAGCATTTGGTCTATTATGAATTATGATTCCTTATATGCCGGACAGCAAGTTCCTAATTGTGCCAACTTCTGTTTAGTCACGAGGTATTGATGTTCGAGGCTCTTCGCGAGGCCTTGATAGAAGAGATGAATTTGGATCCATCAGTGTGTGTCTTTGGTGAAGATGTTGGTCACTATGGAGGTTCTTACAAGGTGACCAAGGGTTTGGCTGACATGTTTGGAGACCTTCGAGTCCTTGATACCCCTATTGCTGAGAACTCATTCACCGGCATGGGGGTTGGAGCAGCAATGAAGGGACTGAGGCCTGTTGTTGAAGGCATGAACATGGGCTTCCTTCTCCTTGCTTACAACCAGATCTCAAACAACTGCGGCATGCTTCATTACACATCTGGTGGCCAGTTCAAAATCCCACTTGTGATCCGAGGTCCTGGTGGTGTTGGTCGTCAGCTTGGTGCAGAGCATTCACAGCGTCTGGAGTCATACTTCCAGTCAATCCCTGGCCTCCAAATGGTTGCTTGCTCTACTCCTTACAATGCTAAGGGTCTAATGAAAGCTGCCATAAGGAGCGAGAACCCTGTGGTGCTGTTTGAGCATGTCCTTCTGTACAACCTGAAGGAGAAAATTCCTGATGAGGAATATGTGCTATGCCTGGAGGAGGCTGAGATGGTACGGCCTGGGGAGCATGTGACTATCCTCACATACTCACGTATGAGGTACCATGTGATGCAGGCTGCAAAGACGCTAGTGAACAAAGGGTACGATCCTGAGGTGATTGACATCAGGTCGTTGAAGCCATTTGATCTGCACACAATTGGTAACTCCATTAAGAAGACCCACCGTGTGCTTATTGTGGAGGAGTGCATGCGCACGGGTGGGATCGGTGCCAGTCTGAGATCGGCCATCATTGACAACTTTTGGGACTACCTAGATGCCCCCATCATGTGCTTGTCATCACAGGATGTGCCGACGCCGTATGCTGCAACTTTGGAGGATGCGACCGTTGTGCAGCCTGCACAGATTGTTGCTGCTGTTGAGCAAATATGCCAATAGGACTTCTGTTTCAATATCGTTGAGTTATATCCGTCCTGGCTTGGAAAGCTTTTCATTCGTTATTTTTGCCATGTAGCGAGGTATTCACTGTGGTATAGGCTTATAGCCATTCTTAATTCGTATCTGAGTTGTACTTTGGCTCCATAGCTGCAAGGACATGGTCCAAATGTTCCAAGTGATCTATTTCTGCACTGTATTAAGCTGGATGCTCAGGTTTGAACATGTATTTATTTGAAGAAAACTTTTAAACAGGCAGGGCAAGATATATGTGTTTGATTATCTCAGCTCAATAGTTTTGAAAAGTGATAAGAGCGTAGTTACGCAGTTATGCTAATGTCCGGAGCCAGTATCATGTGATACCATTTTGTAAGAAATTAGATTACAGTTTTTTCTTAATTTCTCAGAGCAGAAGCTGCATGCGGTCCTGATCACCAAAGGCCGCTGCAGTTTGATGATCAATTCAAGCTGCATTTAGCTCCCCCCAGGTGAACGTTGCATAAAGCTACAGCTGGTGCGTGGCGATGAGCACTGTTTTTCTTTTTGAAGACTGAGCACTGATGATGAGTTTACCTGTTACTTGCATAGGTGGAAGGGTTCTAGTCCAAAGTACCTCTTCTTTAGGATTGACCCTTCCCTTTTTGTTTTGGCTCAGGTTTCGTACCTCGACTTTTAAGACCGGAATGTATCCTGTACACACGGGGTGTCTCATGCACGTATGCACGCGACAACTATGGGCCGTCGCGGGGGAGCTAGGGGATTGGGACAACCACGGCCGGTCGACCACGGGAGCAGCTAGTGGCTCATGGGGTGGAGGGGCGAGGGCTGCCGGTGGCTCAGGGAAGGAGAGGCATAGGCAGGCGGCAGCCCAAGGGAGAGGAGGGGTGCAGGTGAGCGGTGGCTTCGAAGGGAGGGGGCAGGCGGCTGGTGGCGACAGATTAGGGGGAGGAGGGGCGGCGGCAGATCAAGGGCGATGGGGAGGATTTCCTTGGGGGGCAGGTTTGGAGGGGTTTGTGTGGGGGTGTTTTGAAAATGAAACTAGAGTGACGGATGGTTTATGTGTGCCATCGAATGGACATCGGATGGCCGATAGCCGTCTCATGCATGCATGCACGAGGCAAGCCCACCTGTCACTGAACATCCGTAAGAAATGCTTGTACAGACTCTCTCACATGAGCTAGTTTCAATTTAAAAAAAAAAAACCAAAGCTGGGATGGTTCTTGGCCCATATCGATTTGCCAAGAAAACGAGTCACGTTGAATCGGTCACAAGTTGTTGTAACTTGGACCAAAACGGCAGTAAATCGGTGTTAAAACTGGACAGGATTTCGTGTCCTCGTAACTTGGACCAAATTGGCAGTGAGATGTTAAAACCGGATGGGATTTCCACTGGTTTCGACCGGAAACCGACTCCCACTGGTTTCCTGAACTCGATCAAAATCGAGTATAACGCCCAAAAGAACAGTTTAGATCCTATAATCTTCGTAATTGCAACTTTCGAGGCCCGATCTAATCCTATGATCCTAATCCTGTTAACAAAAATCCTATGATCCTAATCCTGATAACAAAAATCATATGGAGGATCACAACTCTAACATCCTTGCAAAGGACACTTGTTGGATCGTAAGGGCTTTCTCACCCCAAAAGCTAGCCAATGAGGTAAGGGACTCCCCACTTTTAAGTTAGGTCCCTTGCTCTTCCACAACCAATGTGGGACTATTCCAACAATTTTTCCCTTCACACATTGGTGTTTCTCAGCCCTTCACCGCCCTTTCACCGTACACCCACGGTCCCTTCACCGTACACACCAACGGTCCCTCAAGGTCACAGTCCATCAGACATTCACACACTAGTGTCCATTGGGCCAGAGATGTTAGAACCGGGCTCTGATACCACTTGTTGGATCGTAAGGGCCTTCTCACCCCAAAAGCTAGCCAATGAGGTGAGGGACTCCCCCACTTTTAAGTTAGGTCTCTTGCCCTTCCACAACCAATGTGGGACTATTCCAACAACACTACCATTAATTCATGAAATAAAAGGCCAGCGGCCATCTAGGAGACCACGACCGTCGGAAGTCGCTGAAGCAATGGAGCGTCCTAACCAGCTTCTAAACGGCTGTGTTCAAAGTTGATCGTGGAAGGCACTCATTTGGATCACCGAAAGACAAACGTTACCGGTGGCGGATCTAGAATTCCATCAAGCCCTAGACTGTATTCTAATGGTAAAAACTTACATCAAATATACCTATAGAAGGCATAACCAAAAGTATAGCACAAATGCATACCAAGTTGATCTCTCATTTTCCCCCTCACAGATCATACATGAACATGACATTGTCCCATCACATACCTAAAGAATGATAGCTGTTCTGTCAATAAAATTCAGAGACGACATCTGAAGGACTGCTATGGCCTTCCACTAAAATCACCAAAATTTTGCACGGTTCTCAGCAGGAGTATAGAACACAGTTTGAGCAGGAACACCGCATTCTCCACCGGAGTCGAGGTTTCCAAAGGAAGAGCCAGTTTCAGGCCAATCTCTCTCAATGATTACTACTGCAGAAATACCCATTTTGTAGCTATTAGACAATAATACATGGGCAAAACATAAGGAAAATCTGAAATGAACACTAAACTGACCTGCCAATCATGTATGGTACAGTTGAAGCAATTAGTTCGATCTGTGCGGTGAACTGATCCCACTGCGACAAGTAGCCATTCACGTAGCAAATGTCCCCGATGTGAACCACCATGTCAATGTTGTCTAAGTCTAATGATCTAGTAAGTAGTGTTCAATGAGCCTAGCTAGATGTTATTGAACTCATTGGAACGATCTGCCTCTGCCTGAAGAAAAATGTCAAAAAGAAGAATCACTAAATTGCAAAATGGCTAATTGTAACATGAAAATATTAAATATAACTAAGATAGAAACGAAAGAACATATGCACCTTTCCCATGTCACCAAATATGACAACTCATTGCAAAGAATCTTGTCCAGGATAAGGTGATGCTTTGAAGTTGGTGACTTGCTCCAGATGCGGGTACCGTTCACTAACTTATCGGCAAGCCTACAAGTATATGAAAAAACCCAAAATCTTAATTAATGCTAAGCAGTTCAATTAATTTAAATTAATAGGAAATCAAGAATTATGCAGATAATTACAACTCAATGGAATTGCAAGAGCTAATTACAATAATTGGCCTTGGGCTTTCCTACATAAAGTAAAGACATTATTACAATGCTTGATTAATTACAAGAATTCTATGCAAGTACAAACACTTAAATTAGTGCATGGCCGAAAATTGCATTGAAACATAATTAAAATAAATTGCATTGCATCCTTACCTTGCATTGTTCTTCCCATGTATCGCTTGATGAGTAGAACCCCCAAAGCCGAGCGAAACCTCTAGCCCACAATTTTTCTTTTGCAACCAAAGAGCGGGGAAAAAATAATCCAAGAGAGATCGATCAGAGTGGCGTTCATCGAGATTCCTAGACCGTCCCGAGCTGGTCAGCGCCTCTCACAATAAGTGGGCTTCATCATCCGGCAACCAGAAAATCCAATGCCCATGTTTTTCCAGACTTACCTTAGCAGCAGAGAATCCAGCACAGTGCATAGCCCACATTTTGAACCAATGGTCCATAAGCCCCACAGTAACCCAAGACACAACCGGAGATAAGGTGAGGGGAGAGAGGAAGGCAACGAATGCATCTCCTTCTTAAGCCCCAGTTCCTTCCCCTCTCAAGTGCCCCTGCATTTCTCCTCATAGCCGAGAAAAAGCCCCCAAAGCCAACTGAAGAAGGCCAGCAACACTCCTACCAACACCCCGCTCAGCCAAACCACAAGAAGCTTCCCAAGCATAGCCAAGATCATCACCACCAAACCACACATAGGGAGATCGGTCAAACCACAAGAAGCTTCCCAAGCATAGCCAAGATCATCACCACCGAACCACACATAGGGAGAGGCAAGGAAAGGAGAGCCGGAGGAGAGAAGCAAGGGAGTAGAGGAAGTCGAAGGAGTGCGTGGGCCACTGGGGACCTAGTGGGTTGACCGTGACCACAAGACAACGTCTTTGGCAATAACAAGGGGAACACTGTCCACATCTTTATCCACGTGAGGACCGAACCATGACCATCTGCAGCATCCTCGCCATTTCCAGCCCGACAACAAGTAGGCCCATATTTTCCCAACCACATCCCTTACCATCCCTTTCAGTCCCACAGCAAAGCACAACACACGGCACGCACCACACCTTAGCACAACCGCCCAAATAAGGTGGCCGAGAAGGAAGCCACCTCACCCCGACTGGTGGCTACCACACCATCAGTGGCAAACCACAGCAGCCACGTGCACCCTCAAGTAAGGGTTGCATGCTCCCCGACGTTAATTAACGACAAACTAGATGCGGCATCTAGGATCAGTGCTAAACTGAAGTTTCTTTGTAGATGCTTAAAACAATGGAGTAAATGACTTTCTCATATGACTACTCTCATCTCCCGTTGCAATCAGGTCATTTGTTTTTTTAACTCAATTAGGAGCATTGGAATTTATGTATACAAGAGATTAACTTTAGAAAGATCACAAAAAAACATAATTTGAAGCTGCTTCATCACAAGCAACTCTATTGGAAGAAGAGATGCACTACACGATGGGCTTAATTTGGGGATGAAAACACCAAATTGTTTTGTCCAATGGCTTCTCAACGTTTTAGGCAAAATATTGTTACTCAGTTGACACTCCCTGTTGGTTGAATCATCTTTGAACATTATGAGAAAGCAACAACTCTTTGGGATTCCTCAAGAATAGAATGGGAATGTCTTCTGGTGCAATCATGCACTTTCATCTTGACGAGCTTCAAAAGGTGACATATGCAGACTGACTTGATAACTATTGTTGTACAAGAATTCTACATACGACAAACTTCAGTTTAGCACTAATCCTGGTTGCCGCATCTAGTTTGTTACAAGTGTAGTTCCATGCAAAATTGAACTACATCTTTGAAGCTAGGATGTTCCACCAAGAAATTCTAAAAAAGAAACAGTGTTGTCCTTGGGATTTTTGTTTGAATGGTAGCTACATAGGGAATGTGATCAGAGATATACTTTGCTAACGGTTGAACCAAAGTGTTGGGATAGGAACTTATCCAATTAGAAGATGTGAAAACCCAGTCCAGTTGCTCTAAAAGAGGATGTTATTGCATGTTACTCCATGTAAAGGAGTGAACAACTCATCCTTTTGTTTTCTCAACTCGTCATATTTAGTAGCAAACATTTTGTACAGTCCTTTTGAAATAGGCTTGGTTCCAGGCTTCAACGCAATGTTGAACACAACTTATCGGTCTGGTAGCATTCCTGGTAGATCATCTGGAAACACCTTTGGATATTCACATGCCACTGGCACTGACATCACTCCATCTAACACTACAACAACCAAACTCTTTTTCTTAGTCTGAATGATCTTAGGATCGCTTTTGAGCTGCACTCTTTAGCTATTTCGATTCACCACTAAAATAATCCTCTCTTCACAGTCCTCTTTTCCTGTGTGTTTTGACAACCAATCCATACCAAGAATAATATCCAACTCAAATGTTTAAGAGAAATAGATCTGCTGAAAATTTCACTTCTTTGATCTCATACTTTACCCTACCTTAAATGGAGCTAGCAATTTCGCCTCTCATGAATAAATCACATAGGGTGTTTGTGAAGAAACCAAAGGCAACTGACTTTTCAAAGAAAAACTCTTTGAAGTAAATGAATGTATAGCTTCAGGGTCAAACAAAACTAAAGCTAGCTTGGAATTGATCAAGAACTTACCAACAATCACATTGGTTGCTTCTTCAGCATCTTTAATGGTCACATGATTGGTATGGCTTCTAAGTGCTCCTTGGTTGAATCTTCCTCCAGTTTGACCTCCATGACTCTGGAATCCTCCATGAACTGGCATTCCTCTGAGGTTAGGTGTAACATTCTGGCTTGTTCATGGTGCAGTGAATTTGTTTGTGGCCTGAGCCTTTGCTGCTTCTTTGGGAATATGATTCTATGGATATTCCAAATGAATATATCCAATCCAACCATAGTGGTAATAAGTCAAGGCCTTCTGTGGACAATCCTTCTGATAGTGATCCCCATTGCAATTATAGCACTTCATTTGCACTGGACATGGGGCAAGGTATTGATTTTTGTAAGTTGGTACAGATAGCTTGGGTACCACCCTTCTTTGTGGGGCTCTTAACGATGATCCACCTTGAAATCTCATTCTTCTCTTTTTGGTTTCTTAAAAATTTCCCCTTTTTTGCTTTAGCAATGCCTTGTTCACTAAGGTTTGCATATCATGATATTCAAGACCAGCAACATGAAGTTGTAGTGACTGTTGTAGTCCTTTATAAAACCTGTCCATCTTATCTTCTTCAATGTTTGGGTGCATATCTTGCTAAGTGGTTGAATTGATGTAAGTAATCTATCACCATCATGTTTCCTTGGTGAAGAGCTCAGAATTAACATTGCTTAGCCTTCATCAACCCATATGGAATATGAACATCACAAAAATCATCACAAAACTCCTTCCAAGTGATCTCATCCTTGTTCTAGTGTATGCTCTAAAAGTTTATCCACCAAGTTGCTACTACTATCTGCAATTGGTCAGAAGCATATAAGACTTTTTCATGGTCGCTTTCTCTCAATGACTCTTAACCAGTGATCAGCTTCAAGGGGTTATGAGGCCCATGAAAATGTTGGTGATTGAGTCTTTTGAAAATCTAATATCTTCAATCCAACTAGTGTTTCTCCAGGTGGCATAGACTCAATGATGTTCAGTCTAGCTGCTATGTGTTCCAACAATCTTGTGTGTGCTTAAGCTATCTCTGTCCTATTCCTTTCCATAGTCTGTGCTACCTCATGATGATTTTATTCCATAACTGCCAAAACTTGAGCCAAACTAGGCTCACCAGTGCCATTACTATTATTGCCTAACATCTTAGCAGCTGATTATGACCACCAAACCTACAATAGTTTGCAAAGAGTAAGGTACGATGATAGTGAATTAGAGGGGTTAGCATGGAATAGCATGAGAAAATGAGGGAAAAGAGTAGAAAGAAATGCAATTTGTAAGACATGATGCATAGGTATAGTTAGGAAAATAGAAACACTTAAGCCAAAAACATAGGCGTAGTCAAGGTGTAGTGAGAAAATCCTAAAGGATTCACTTACAACCTGGTTATTTAGACAATACACAATGTATAATTCAGAAAAAAAATCTATTATCTATATGAGAAAGGGACATGAACTAGAAAATTTGAACTCGGAAGAGATTAGTTAATGAAATTAGTTGAAATCAAAACCATCTTGGCTAATAAGACTAAGACGAAGGGTAAGAAAAAATGGGAATATAACAATAGATGAGGTAAGAAGCAATAGTACTTATGATTTTCAAAGACTTTTCTCATTTGGAAAATAATTTTTTTGACAAAACTTGACTATTAACCTTCTAGGTCAACCTACAGTTAAGCTAGGTTCTGATACCAAGTATGTGGGGACTCCGGATTTATTAGGAATCTCCGTACTCATGCAACTATCGAAGATTTTAGTTGCTCACATATTGATAAAGAGCCTACATACGATTACAATACCATAATAGAGTTCTTATATAAAGTATGACATAACAATCAATTATAGAGTTTTAAGGCTTCCAAAGCAAACATACTTATATTACAGACAAAAGATGATAAAAAGCGGCCACACCATAGGTGGTGCTTGAGTGTAAGGTCAACCTAAAAGGTATGATCTTCACCATCATAGTATTCATTATCTGCTGGCATGTCCTCTTCATAATAATCACTGTCTAAACCAAAATATGCAAGAGTGAGTATATTCGTACCCAACAAGCCATAGTGATGAAATTATATAACGCATTTGAGGAGACCGAGGGAAATGTTTGTCAAGGAGGGATTGCTGTAGACCTATCATCACTAGTACCCATATAATTTTATTTGTAAATATTTGACTTAAATTAAAACGAGTTCATAAAGAGGGTTCTGTTAAGGAGCTAGAGGGTTTGTCCATCAACAAGTTCTCACTTTCAAGTTACCAAAATTTTAACTAATAATGTCTTGTGCCTTGATTTAGGTATCATCCCTTTTGATACAACTCCATTAACCAGAAGCACAACACATTCAAATGATTTGGTTTAATCTCTGCAGAGAATGTCTAACTTTACCCACATGATATCCACGACTTGTACGAAGCCAGAATACTAGGATTCATTACTGATTCACAACACTAGTACTACCTAGTACGGAGAAGTTCCCTGTCAATAGTGGGTCCCTTACAGGCCTATGTATGGGTGACTCCTCCACTACTCCTAGTGGTCATACTATGGCATAAGCCAGTTTGTGGTCTACGCCAACACTGAACTTACCCATGACAATACCCATGAAACTAATATAGTAACTGAATCAAGTTCAAATAATCAATCCTGTGGATGGGTAGCAAACATATCTTTTTCTCGTGGCACAATTTAACTTCTTATATGCTATGAGCGGAACCACCATTCCAACAGATACTTATGCACACAATCACCAGGTAGCATATGCACACAGTCACCTCCAAATCACACACCCATATCCATCCGTAGCTAACATTATTCATAACATCACTCCAAGTGAGTAATTGAACACTTTTATACATCATACCACAATGGTCATAAATTCCAATACGTCAACTCGTGACGGTGGACCACAATGTAATGAGATCATCATTGTTATTCATGTTCACTACTATGTTAATCTAAGGTATGATATACGAGCTCTAAGTTTATCAGAGAAAACCAGATTAGATTATTATCAAGGATGGCAAATAAATAATGTAATTAAGGAATTAACTATTTAAACATGACCATTCAAAAATAACTAATAACACAAAGCATCAACAAATAAATAATGTGGAAATTAGCCGATATAATATAACTCGACTAATAAGAATTCCACATGATCAAGGAACGTGGCTTGCCTTGTGACTCGTAGTTGACTTTCACTCCTTCATAAATTTTAGATTCCTTGTTTCCTGTTCCGGTCATCTCAGGGGCTTCTTCTCCAAAACCTAGCATACACACAAAATAAAACCAAATAAGCATATTGCAAAGCTACAAATAAAACACTATCAAAACAAAAAGAAAAGTGATGTCGAAATGTGAACAGAAAGGAAAATTGATGAAAAGTCGGTTTTCGAAAGCTTGGAGTTGGAAATGGAGAATGAACAGTGATGTTTGGAGGGCCTAGTAGGGTTTAGATTTAGTCTACTATGTAGAACTAGCCCTAATTAAGCGAGAAACACTCTATAGCTAGGTGAATCAGTCATGAATCGATTTTAAACTAATCTGAATCAAGTTGAATAGGTAAGAATCGGATTAGACTCAGTCGAAATGGTCTTATTCGGGTTGAACTCAGTCTGAAACTGGTTCGGATCGGCGTGAGGTGATTTGACTCAACCACATGTGCATAGTACTAGACTCCAGCTCGATCGGGTGCAAGTGACTCAAGGTCAGGTGTGCGAGATGGCTAGGTCAGATCTAGTGAGTATAGTGCTGACCGGCACTGTTCCTCTTCTCGACTGAGCATAGGTAAACAAAGAGAGAGAAGATGATGGCGACGGTGATGTAGCCATGGAATGACAATGGTGGTGTGCACAAAAGATGTTCCCAGATGTCACAAACCCATTTTGGGAGGCTCGGGAGGATGGCGGGGATCGCACTGGTCAGAAGAGACAAGACAAGGGTGACCATGCAAAGGGAGAAACTTGTTGATGGTGAGCTCCGTCATTCTTCGGTGCAAGCGGCGGGTGCGTGAGCATGGCTTGAGAATGGGAAGTCTTCCGGTAAGGATGGCTTGGCTTGGGGCCGGTGTGGTGAGGAAGACTGGCTGCGGCAATGGCCATGACACTAGGGTGAAGCTGGGTTGTGGCCGTGCATGGAGAAAACGGTGGTCGACGGAGGAGAGGGAGAGCATCAGCTCAAACACATGCACCTTGTGACCAGAATGGCAAGGTAAGGGCCGTGCCATGCCTAGCTAAGCTAGTTAACTCATATTGCTGCTTTCTGTCCACTCAATCGACATGTTTAGGTCAGGACATATCCTTCCTATGTTGTTTGGCCCTCGCACTACTTATGTCCCAGTAGTGTCTGACATTTTCAACTTTTGTTTAAACTATACTTTGAAGTATAAGCTCTCTCAAATAGATAGCTAGACGACTTCACAGGTAAGGTTAGACCCTGTTAAATAAATATATCTTGAATAATGAAAATTTTATGTTCTAGACAGGACCTAGAGTTTGATTACTTGTATACTAGAAAGCTCTTCTCTACTGACAATTTGAGCAGAAATGTATGCTCTATAAATCTGGCCTGTTCATTGTTACTCCATCACGTACCCCCTTGTGTTTGGTGTTTGCATCGTGGGTCGTGACAGAACGGCTGCTCTCGGTTAGGGTTGGCAATGGGGACCCGATCCCCGTTCCCCGACGGTGAATTCACCTATTAGGGGATGGGTCTGGCGAATTTTATTCCTCGCGGGGATTTTCGTGGGCAAAATACTGTCCCCATCGGGGATGGCGGGGCTGGGGCCGGGGAAGTGATCCCCGTTAATCGTCGGGGATCACTGACATGTGGGTCCTCTACATTTTATATAAAAGATCAGCCCAAAAAAACCCTAAACCAGCTCCCACTCGACCACTCCCCCACGCGGCACCCTCCCAAAAAAACCCTCACCCTCTCGAATCTCCCGGGATCCCAGCCCAGCGCCGCCAAGACCCAAGCCCTCCCTTGACCCTTGCGTTGCGTTGCGCCCGACTGCCCGAGGAGACCGGCAGCGGCCCCTGCGGCGGCGGCCGGCGCATTCACTGCGGCGGCGACCGGCGCATCCACTCGAGGCGGCGGCGACCCCTTCGGTCCTTCCCCACCGGTTCCTCTTCTTCACCGAGGCGACGCCACCTTGGATCTGAGACCGGCGACGCCCTCCTCCACAGATCTGCGACCGACGACGCCCTTACCCACTACCGCGGCGCTGCGGCCCTCGAGCCGACGCATCTACTGCGGCGGCGACCGGCGCATCCACTCACGGCGGCGGCTCCCCCTTCGGCCCTTCCCCACCAGTTCCTCTTCTCCACCGAGGCGACGCCACCTTGGATCTGAGACCGGCGACGCCCTCCTCCACAGATCTGCGACCGACGACGCCCTCCACCGAGCCGAGCTTCTACTGCTCCTCTGGTGATGTGGATGTGATGTACTGCATTTCCTTGATAGTATGTGAAATTGTGAATATGTCATGTACTGCAAATCTGAATGCATTGATAGTTGGTATAGAAAACTGATGATAGTTGGCACTGCAAATTGATAATTGTGAATATGAGTAATGAGTGTTTATGCTACCTGGGAATACAATGTCGACATTGCAATGATAGTTGGTATAGAAAACTGATGATATATTTTTTTCATTTAGAACATTGCAATGTCGACATCTGGGAATGCAAGTTCAAGCCATGGTGAGCCTCAACCTGATGCTCGGCCACCCTCTCAAGGAGACACAGAACCGTCACAGAGCCAGTCACACTCTGTTCAAGACTCAGGGGCAGTGAGGGGAGAAGAGGTGGACATTGAAGTGATTGATGATAATGATGAAGAACAAGGAGATGGCCTTGTTGGCTCCAAGAGGAAGTTAACTTCAGTAGTTTGGAAGGAGTTCAAGAGGGTCAGTGTCAATGGTAAAATTAAGGCAAAGTGTAATTGGTGCAGCAAGAACCTTGGAGGAGATACCCGCAATGGAACACGACATCTTCATGATCATTTAAAGGTGTGTGTGTATCGGAAGAGTAAAATGAATGCATCAAATAAAGAAGGAAAGCAATTTTCACAGAGTTCGCTTAGGTTTAGTTGTCAAGAGATAGGGTCAGTGGATAACTACACTTATGATCAAGAAGTTGCTCGAAAAGAACTTGCTGACATGATGGTGTTACATGAGTATCCTTTATCTATGGTTGACCATGCTGGATTTAGGAGATTTGTTAGTTCACTCCAGCCTTTATTCAAAATGGTGACACGGAACACTATTAGGTATGAAGTATATTATATAGATGCTTGCTGTGTTATTATCTTTTATGCAGTGTTTAATTATTTTATGATTTACTTGTTGACTTGTAGGAAGGACATCATGGATAACTATGAGAAAGAGAAGAGGAGGGCCATCAACTACTTGTCATATGCATTAGAATTAATTAATTTGAAAATAGGAAGTATATTTGATGACAAATTTATTTTTTTGCAGGTTCATGTATGTTCCAGCTCCACATACTACTGAAGTTATTGCTGAAGAGCTTAGTGAAGCATTGGTCAAATGGAACCTTGACGAGAAGCTAAGTACTGTCACTCTTGACAATTGTACTACAAATCACAAGGTAATTAGTCTCCTTTCGGATAAGTTAGGGGCAAGTAAGCTAATGTTGAGGGGTAAGGTGTTGCATATGCGTTGTTGTGCACACATCTTGAATCTGATTGTTAAAGATGGGCTAGATGTTATAAAATCAGCAATAGAAAACATTCGAGATAGTGTGGCATATTGGACTGCCACTCCAAAAAGAGTTGAGAAATTTGAGGATACTGCTAAGTATGTGAAAGTGGCAATAACTAAAAAGTTAGCTCTTGATTGCAAAACAAGATGGAACTCAACTTTCACAATGCTTAGCGTGGCTCTGCCCTATAAGAATGTTTTTAATCGTTTGAAAAAGCTTGACAAACAATATGAATCAGCTCCAAGTGAAGATGAATGGGAATTTGCTGCTGATGTTGTGGAGAGGCTTAGGTTGTTTTTTGAAGTGACCGAAATATTGTCTGGGACTGATTATGTTACGGCTAACATATTCTTCCCAATGATTTGTGAAATCAAAATGAGCATAAGGAGCTGGTCCACATGTGGCAACCCAATTTTAGAAGCTATGTCAGAAGGGATGAAAACTAAGTTTGATAAGTATTGGTTGGACATTCAGGGGCTGATGGGTATTGCCATACTTCTTGACCCTCGTTTTAAAACTGAAATGCTACTAGTTTGATTTGAAATGCTTCTTGGTGTCAATGGTGAGGAATGTGAGGGGAAAGTTAGAGAAGTCACCAAGCTGTTGTGTGAGCTAATGACAGAGTACCAAGTAGATTGTGATGAGGACAACATAGAATCTTCAGCTACTATGGCACCAAAAGAAGCTCCAGCTACAATGTCTATCTTGACTGCCCGTGTTGCTAAAAAAAGACCAGCATCACTTAGGCTGAAATCAGAGCTAGATAGGTACTTGGAGGATGACTATGTCATGGCTACAAGGGAAAATTTTGATGTACTCAGTTGGTGGAAGGTTGCTGGTATACGCTATCCCACTTTGAGGATGGTAGCACGGGATATTTTTGCAATTCCAGTGACTACCGTAGCATCTGAACCAGCTTTTAGTACAAGTGGGAGAGTTCTTAGTGAGCATCGTAGCTGTCTCACTCCCGATATGTTAGAAGCATTGATGTGTTCACAGGATTGGATTCGCAACCGATACAAAGGTACTTACTTGCATGTTTGTTTGTATATTTTGCATCAAATCTGGTATATTTCATTCTAATATGGTTCTTTCTTGTTTAACAGATCAAGATAGAGTTTTGCCTACAAGCTTCTGGACTTGTCTTCAAGATATTCAGGAAGGACTGCAGGTAAAATGTTTAAAACATACTTGCATGCAATGGTTTGTGATACAATATTTAATAATGAATAAAATGGGGGACAAAAGTGCAAACGAAGCTTGTTTTCGCTTAGATCAATTAAAAACAATTGGCGGGAGATTCTTCAATGATATATATCCAGCCAGCAGCACTGCTTCCCTGCTGCAATGCAGCACATACAGATACAGGCAATACAGCAAATGCAGAACACCGCAATGCGCAGAATACAACCGTATGCTTGTGCAAACTAGTGAAATTAAGAACAAAAGACCTGATGCTAATTGGCAGCAAAAAGCTTGTGAACACCATATAAGATAACCATCATAATGCAAGAGGATCATCTGCCTTTGCACTATATAAAGGCAAAGGAGCACACTAATGTGCCTTTCATCTTCTTCAGTTCTGTCCATCTGGTCTACAGTGCTTGTTAGAATACCCCAATCCAAATGGATCTCAGCCCTTACTGATCAACGCCATGGCACTTTGAGACGACGTAAGAAAATAAGGAAATTTACTGGACAATATATATTACCACACTGGAATGTGAAGCAAGACAAACCACATTGAGAAGGCAAATGAAGCGTATTCTTATCCTTTGCCTTGTCATGTGATTTTGTTGTTCAATGATCGTAGCCTTTTTAAGTATACTGTATACATGCTCTGCCATATTGCCATATTATTGTATATTTGTTGTTCAATGATTTTTTTAAGTATCTTGATGTCCATATTGCCTCTTGTTTCTTATGACCATTGCAGGGCCTGTCTATTTGATGGGGTCTTCCAATTTGGCAAGGTGGAAAGTGGAATGCATGTCTTCTCTTTCTCAAATGTGGTCATTTGTGCTATCAAACTGATGTGATTTACTCATTTGCATGTGTTGTAATAAGTACTACGTGATTGTGTTGTGTCATGGATGGAACTACTGAACTATTGTTGCTTTAATGTTGTGTTGTGTCATGGTTTGTGCTATCAAACTAATGTTTAGATTGCTATGTTGTCAAGTTGCTAATTTAGTACCTTTGTAATTGTTGTTATGCTGAATTGCTGCTTGTATATGCTATTCTCGGTTAACTTGTCGGCGGGGAATTTTGCCCCGTCGGGCCCCCGAAGCCCGTCGGGGAACGGGGACGGGCCCAACTTGGCCCCGAGCCCTGGGCCGGGGCCGGGGTTCGGGGAATTTTAATTTCGCAGGGATCGGGAACGGGGATTAGGTCCCGTCGGGGATGAGCCCCGTTGCCAACTCTACTCTCGGTGGTACAAAGGTTGGCTATTGCATGCATGCCACTGCTTGGGTCCAAACTGCAACGTCCCACAACAATTAGTCAGGTACAAATGAAATGAAATGGCAATGCAACTTTGCCAATTGGCATGCAGCTAACTACTGCCCATCAAAGTTGCCTACGTAATTGCATAGTCAAAAGACGTTTCCATGAACCGATCTTAATTTGACTTTCATGAACCGATCTAAATTTGCGTGGGTTAGCTAGTTGTAGGACCGTTGCAGAGATCAGATGGTGAATGATTCTGTCTCTTTTCAATTTTAGTAAAACCAATCTTCTTTTACTTTTTTACTCAATTAGCTATAAAAAACTAATAAAGATCATATGTGCAGCGAAAATAGGGATAGAATAGAAATCAACAAGTCAAGAGAACAAAAGAAGCAACACATAGGCCAAAGTATCAACTGGCCAGTCTGATTGCAGGCATCACACCGATCAAATCGGGCCTGGGTAGTCTAACCGCTCGGATCACAGCGGTGTAATCCTCATCATTTCATAACAGAAAATAGCTTGCCACCAAGAACACAAAAAGGCCTAACTTCTAATCTACTCAACCAAATAACTTCAAACTTGAAACGTAGCTTTCTCAAGGTCCTATGAACTTATTCCATAACGGATCGATAAGCTACTCAGCAATGATGTGACCTTTGCCCAAAATAAGGTAGATCACATCAAAACAGGGCAAATCGAGGCAAACTTTAAGAATTTGCTATGGGTTTGTTTATATGGGTGAGATCTAGTCTCTAGGAGGTTAATCTATCATCTACACATCTTTGGGAACCAGAAAGATCAAGAAGGGAGGAAATCCAAATAAGAAAACTAAGCAAATCAAAAGCACAAGGAGAAATCTATGGCAAAACTCATTTGGATGAAATTTGAATCTTTATTTCATTTAAAGATGAATATTTAAAGCCACTCTATTCTTAAAGGACAAAGCATCTTCGCATGGTTTGACATGTAGCTCGTAGCGCTCAATGACTAGCCATCACATTTTCACGCATTTGGACTCCTCTAAACAGTCTCTATGTGCATCGGCCTCATCATTTGGCGTACCATATGCACCAACTCACCTCATTGCGACCCTCGTATTTTCTGTGCTTCCTGCTTGAGCCACGTAGCCTCATCCAGACTTGCCCGGCCGTATGGACCTCAGCTCCCCGCCTAGTCCTGGTCCATTGCCATTTACCGATACAATTCTCCGAGCCACATCTAAAAACAAAGCAATCCAATTTTGAGCATAATTTTCTTACACTTGACTCACGTTAGTCAAATCATTCATTATGCAACACAACACAATCAACCAATGACACCCATACCGTGCACACACTCAAACCAACTAAACTCAACTCACATCACGCTCTGATCCTACAGGGCTGGTCTGACCGCCCGATCACCTCTCAACCTCACCCTGGTAACAGGGGACCAATCTTACCACTAGTCCAATGTCGGTCAAACCACCGGTGGTCTAACCGCAGACCACAGATGGATTAGACCGCTTAAGAGTACCAGAAAACACCATCTTTGGAATTTCAATTAAAATCTATCTAGTTTCAGCACAGAACTCTAATTTAAGTGACACCTAGTGTAACAACATCCCTAATCACACCTACACAAGTATTTTGTGTATATTTTACGAAAGGCCACATGGCCATTTTGACCGCTCCATAGTCAACGGTTAGATCGCTGTTGTCAGGCTGGTCAGACTGATTAAATTCTAACAGCAACTCTAAAAACTGAAAAATTTCAAAACCAAACTTAAACTTCAACAAAACTCATACATTAAAATCAAATACTCATCACACCAGATATCTCGCACTAGCTATGCATGGCTAACTTAGACCTCCAACCAAACAGACGACGTATTCTAGCCTCTAGGCATGGCAGATTTTAGATGCACCGTAGGTACCCTTCTATGTGTATCCCCAATCAAACACCAATTACTCAAAAAAGTCCACTTTTTGGTACCTCAACTCTTTCCGAGTCAGAGGACTATGATTAGTAATAGAATCAAAGTCACTTTTGGCACTATTTTGCACCATGAGAATTTTTTGTTAAATTCATGGTTAAGTTAATCCGAACAAACGTGGCTAATTCAGACTACATAAAATTATTAAAAAAATTACATAATAACTATTACTATATCGGGACACTTCACATAAAATTTAGTAATTTTTAGAGTTCGTTTGCTATATGTAAAAACTCATAAAATTATTAAAATTGTATGAATTGTTGAGCAACATTCACCGTGGATAAAATTCCCCAAACATTTACTACGAGGAACGTTGTGTCAGGAGGCTGTACATAGATTTTTGTAATTTTTTGGGCTCATTTGTATATTTGAAAATTCAAACAATCACTAAACAGAAAAAATTAGGAAGGTAATTAGGCCAGCTAATCAGCTGGCTTAATTACCTTCCGCCCAATGGCCGGGCGGTAGGTGCCACGCATCGCCTTGCGGCTGCTGCCGCCCGGCCGTCGTGCGACAAAAACGATATTTTTGTCAATACTGTCGCTATACTGCTATTTTTGTAAATACGGTACGAAACAGTGCCAAAAATAGCTTTTCTTCTTAGTAATACACTCGTTACGTATACAAATACATATGGTTTCAAGCATCGAGAAAATCTCCAGACCCAAACTATTTCCAATCATGTTGTTTAAACTATAAAATTATGATATTATAAAAATATTTTTGTGCTTAATCTACTGATCTATTTCATCTAACTAAATGATATGACTAGATTGGTCAAAATATTTTCGCAATATTGTAGTTTTTAGTACATTTGCCATGTATATGACAACAGAAAATGGTTTTCAAGGTTATATTTTAAACCCTGTGTCAATGTCTAAGACCATACTTATTTGTGTCTAGAGCGAGTATATAAGTAAGCAAATTAAGGTCCTGCTTGGTTGGGCTGAAAAGCTGTGTCTTATGGTTGAAAATGCACTATAGCTGGTTGAAATTTCACTGTAGCTGAAGGTGGCTTATTGGCGTAATTAAATTTAAAAAATTTAAAAATAGAAAAAATATGTTAGCTAATCTCGGACAACACAAACGAACACGGAAAAAAAGAACCGGCAAAAAAGCTAAAAGAAAAGCGAAAAAATAGAAAAAGACGAATTTTATGAATAGTGAGAAATAAACCAGAAGTCCAGAAGCTAAAGTTGAAACGAGTAGGATCTAAAGATAAGAGTTTCTAGCATCTATTTATGAATGGCGGTATAGTAGTAGAATTTTGGAACGAGAGGGTGACACTAATCAGTTACCCCCTTAATCATGACGGTTTCCTGCCGTAGCTGCATAAATCACATGTGGAGTCCTTGCTTGTTTTAGTACTTGCTTTATACCGGCAGGTCCTTGTAATTAATGGGTCCCTGCAGGTTTGCAACATGTTTGGGCAGTAGTACTAGTGCTACGTCGATCATTTATTTGGGTTGTGATTGGTTTAGGGACAAGGTGGGATGAGATGGTCCTGTTTCTGGTTTTAGGATGAGATGATCCTATTTTTTGTTTGGTTGGGGGACAGAGTCATCCCTGTTTTTTGTTTGGTTGGAAGGATAAAGTGGGATGGAATGGTCCCATTCTTTGTTTGGATGGAAGGATGAAAGTGGGACATGTGTGGCATTTGAGTTTTTTTTAAAAAAATTGAAGGCTATTGTTGATATGTTTCTACACATAAGCCTTTGAGTTTTTTTAAAATTTTTTTTAAACAAAACAGTACTTAAAAAAACAAAGAGGTGGGATGACTCTATCCCATGTGGGATGACTCCGTCCCATGAAAAAAAGAGGATTGCCTGGTCCCGGATCTACAAGGAATATTTCTAGTGGAATGTCCTTGACTCTGCTTGTCTCCCATCCAAACACCTATAAAAATAGGTCTATCTCATCCCGTCCAACCTAGTCCTTGCAACCAAACACACCTTTGATGTGTGAGGGCAGCTGCCACTGCCATTACTCCAGTCGATAGCTAATACGTACAGCAACTTGCATGCAGGCTTGCAAGCACTGAGGTCGACTGATTGTCATATGGTAGGCCAATTACACAAGGAGACGTGTGTGCCCATACCCTTTGTCGGTGGTCAAATCAATCAAGTTTCCTGTCCAATGCTTTTATTTTCTGAGTGTGGTTTATAACTTATGTTCTTTTATCTATAATTTTTAAAACCACCACGATAGACAGTAAAGACGATAATATAAATAGTATATATAATTTTGAACTCAAAAAGTTATTTAGGAAAGTAATTTGAGAAGCTTTGCCGTCTCATTTATTTTGGCTTTTAAAGAAATTAAAATTAAAAGCTAAAAAAACTAAAAAGAACGTGTCTGAATCGATCCTCAAATGTCGCCGTTGATTTGGACATCTCAGAATCGATGTGATAATGCAACGGACATGGTAATTGAGGTACTGATCTTCGCAGTTAATCATGCTTGCATACATAGAGTACGTAGCCGTGTAATCGACCATTGATGCAGAGCTGATGCATTCATGCAACGTCGGAAACCGTAGGATGGGTACCGGCGAGCTAGATGAGGCCAATGACTCTTTTAAAAACTTTTCGTAAGGATTGACAATAACACATAGTGAAAGATAAACTCACAAAACCAAAAAACCAAAATTCACTGAGATAAACTGTCTCAAATCAGTTTGACCATCGACAACACGCCGGTCTAACCGCTCGATAGTTAGACTGCTAACGGCACCGGTCTAACTGTCCGACGATTGGACTGTCTAGGACAACGGTCAAATCGTGTCGGTACAACCACACTCCAATTGAACGACTTGGCTCCTCATGGTATAGCCACTGCTGAATGTGCAATCAGCACTGCACACGATCCAATAAAAGATCTAACTCTCAAACCACTGATCTAAATACAATAAAACTTGGTACAAACACTCCCTAGGATGGCAAGAACATATTCCAGTCATGGATCAAGAAGATCAATACCAAAATTCAAACCTTTATCCAAAATAAAGAAAGTTGCATTAAAACTGGGCAAAAGAGGATAACATTGATCTGCTCTTGCTCCTAAGTTCTAGCTGATCTAGGTGATATTGGATGCTTCACATGTCATAGGAAGCTAGATCACAGTACGAATTTAAGCAAAACCCTCACAAGAGCAAAATTCCAAAATCACCTCTCTCTTGAGGAAACTGGGCAAGTTCAAAAACTTCCCTTAAAAGGGCGTTTGGATGAATGAGATCTAATCTTCAAGAGATATCTTCATCTCTTACACGTGTTTGACATAAGGAAAGATAAAAAAAATGAAATACAAATAAGAAAGCCAACCAAATCAAAAGCATAATGAATGATTCATAACACAACTCACTTAGTTAAACTTTAGATATTCATTTCACTTGAAGAGAAATATTTTACAGCCACTCCCTCAAGATAGCAGAGCACTAAGCTTAGAGCACACACGCACACAAAAGATTCAACACAAGAAAACCTTTATCCTAGGCTCAAGTGCGCTAAATCTTATCTCTCTTCTTAACACACAAAGCCTATATAGTGGAGGCTTTCATCTCATATCAAACTAGTCATTCATTAATGGATCACACCACTTATAACTGGAGAAACCTGGTAAGCCACACATAAACAAGCTTTACATTTCACACACTTGTACGCTTTTCAAAGCGTGATTTACACATGACTCCATAAGCTCGTTAACAACCTCAACCCACAAAGACGTGACCTAAACTTCTTAGGCCAACGTCGCAGTTTTGCAAACCGTCAAACCACCTGATATTGGATAATTTTTTCAATTACCACTCACCAGCCTTCACGAAGATGTGATGTCTAGTGTCTCATTACCAATATCGTATAACTACGTCGATGCCATCACTACTTGAAACACCTGAGTCTATGGCACACCTCATTACACCACAGTCTGTGATGCCCAACGTCTTACCGCCAAGATCGTACGCTTGCTCAGAGGAACATCATCACTTGAAACGCATAAGTCTAATTATCACACCACATGCAAGCATTGCCTCTTCACAACCCTTGTCTTTTTCCCATACTGCTCAGCTTAAGATGATACTTCACCCGAACTTACACAATACTCCATGGTCACCAAGCCTCAGTCTTAGCGCTGGCCGCAACCAATCATCAAAGCACATACACACCAAAGAACAACAAATCAATCTGAGCACAATGACATGTACTTGACTCTTAATTAGCAAAACACATGCATAGACAAACCCATAACTCATACTTGCATGGAAACCTGCATGAACACCGCTATATCTAACAACCCAAAACAACTCAATTCAACCTAACTTGGTAATAGGAGCTGGTCTAATCGTGGCCACCAAACCGATCACCACACCATTCAGACTATTGTGCCATGGCCGGTCAGACCGTTCCACTCCGATCATATCGCAGTCCCAAAGCTAGCACTACTGCAACAGGTCAAAGATCAAAACCTTCAAAAGATCTTCTCGGAAAATAATTACTGTCAACAAAGGATCGGTACTACTATTCATCGGTCTTAGTGCTAGGCAGTGACCGATCAGACCTCCGGACTCAAACAACAACATGTCAATTGTAAATTATTAAAAATCAAACTCAATCATTACAAATAAGAACAACAACATGTCAATTGTAAATTATTAAAAATCAAACTCAATCAATAAAAATAAGATATAAATAATATGAAATACTCGTTAGTCTCGTAGGGTGGCCACCTTATGGTCGTATGGCCTTGCATAATCCACGGATGACGGATGTCATAAAGCATGCATGGTATACACGTAGGACAGATACACTGGGCCTGCACGGGCAGTAAAGACTAAAGAACAATTTAAGCATAGACTGGTAGGTATTGGCCGTTGGTAGGTATCTCCGGTGGGGGAGGTTGCGTGGGCTGTTGGGCATGTATGCATTGAACACTATGATGTCTGTAGGGCCACATGCATCTAATGCAGTGTAACTGCATGATTACAGGGGCAGGCCATATAAAGCTCTCATGGAGTAGCATCATGTCATATATGACATATGCCAATTAATAATGTCAGGCTAGAGAGGTCAAGCATGAGAGGCCGACCCATAACAAACCAAGGGCTAGCTTGTGGGCCACTCCAATGCATTGCAAATTGGAACAAGGGCACATGAGTAAGAAAGCTGCAAACCACACATTAACTTCTTGCATCATGCTGTCCATGCATCTAGAAGAACCCACATAGCCTGTTGGACTAGAACAGTTTTTTTAAGAAAAAGAGGGAAAAAAAATGGGCCAAGCAAAGCAAGCTGAGGAATCTTGATTAAGTAGGAGTTGACTGCTCATTATATCAAATCATTTGTTTAATTTGCAGCAGAGTCGGAGCCTTGTAGCAAGTTACTAGTTAGTGCATCTGTTTGTTTGGTCATGTGAATTGCCACAATAGTGAGGTCACAGAATATTGGCTTGAAGATCGCCCAAATATTCCTTGGACAGCAGGAAGATCGCCCAAATCTTCTTTGGGACAGCAGGAGAGATGAGTGGTGATGATATTGGAAGTGGTGATGGGTGGCTAGGTCATGTGCCGCCATGTGCCGGCGACTCCCCGGAGGTTGATCGGTCGGTTATCGCGGTACCCGGCGCCGCGCAGGCCCCACATAGCATATGAATCTATGCACGGCTTCAATATGCATCAGCTTGATCGTTGTTGGTGGCCATACCGGCCGGATGTCAATTCGTTGTTGTGCTATGCATGAGTGCTAGGCTAGCTAGGACCATGGCACCATGCATTACAGTCTTCTCGTAGCAGCTCGCACATGGCGTCGGTTGATGTCTAGTACTAGTGTTTAGTATCTCTGAGTGCGTGCTCTCAAGCATCCGATGTCTCGATTGTTTATCATCCCGGCCGGCCAGAATGTGCATGTAGTACATTGGGGGGCAGAGACCAATCAAGTAGGTATCAAACGAGAACCATGACAGTATCACAACAATGGGATTGCCAGAGATCGATTAATTCTTGACTTACTACACTACTACATAAAACCGTATTACAAACGGTTTAGAAACATCATCACAGACGGTTTTATGAACCGTCTGAATTTATGGGTTAGTAATGATACGAGTTCATCACAGACGGCTTTCGAATCGTCTGTGGTGTAAATATCACAGACGGTTTTTAACTAAAATAAATATCACAGACGGTTTTTAACTAAAACAAATATCACAGACGGTTTTTAATACGAGTTCATCACAGACGGTTTTCGAACCGTCTGTGGTGTAAATATCACAGACGGTTTTTTTAACTAAAACAAATATCCTAGACGGTTTTTAACTAAAACCGTCTGTGATATCTAGCATAGACGGTTTTTAGTTAAGAACCGCCTGTGCTATTCTCTTCAACCTCTAAATCTATTTTTGTTTATTGGGTAGCCTCAGGAAATGCTAGCCATGCCCTCTGAAACAAGCAGGTCAGCATGTACATATATACATCCAATTCACATCTCAATTCATTTCACAAACATAAAACATCCATTTCGCAAATCAATTAATTGAAATGAAAACAAGCAAATATAGTATGAAATACAGTACAAATTTTATTTTTATTAAGATTAGAGCCTACCATTACAAGAACAGACAGACAAACAACAAACAACAAGGAGGAGGGGAACAACAAACAAGTTGCCCATTTAGCTAACACAACAAGAACAGAGAAAAGCAAAGATCCTCTATGCCTAGGCCTTCTCGCCCTTGATGCAGCGTACGAGCTAGATGTCTTTGACGCCCACCATCATCGGCATTGATTGAGCGCTACCTTGTGCATCATCTGCTTCGTGGGGCTATTATGGTATGGGTCAAGGAGGAAGAGGAGGAGAACAGCAAGGAGGAGGAGAACAACAAGGAGGAGGAGAACAGCAAGGAGGAGGAGAACAACAAAGAGGAGAACAACAAGGAGGCTGGGTTCTGGTGATTATTTATAGGGGAGGGAGTGCGAAATTTTTGGCGCGGGGACGGAGAGGCGGAGCTACGATCCGTGGGGGTGAGGATTGGTGGATTTCTATTGGCTAGGATTGGATTGAGGAGGATCGACGGGTCCAGCGGTCAGATTATCACAGACGGTTGGTAGCTAGAACTGTCTGTGATGAATGAATATCACGGACGGTTCTATATGCCAACCGTCTGTGAATTAGAGCATAAAATTTTATATACCGATGCAATATAAACAACTAATCTGAAAAGATAAAATAACAAAGTTTTATATAGCTTATATATACTGATTTGAAAGGTTTCGATGAGATCTACAACTTTTCAGTTGAAGCAAAATTCAAATTTCGAAAGGAAGACCAAGAAAAAGGGCAGAAACAGAAACTAAAACTTGCGACGCAGGTTTAGGTCCAAAGATGGCCGATTTTCGGGGTCTTGGAGGACGACAAGCACAAGCTGGTCATTTTTTTTGGATCGGGCTCGTTGTTAGCTTTCCAACGAGTACAAGAACGTCGAAAACGGACACCGTATGCAAAAGTTATGCCCGTTTTACTGAAGGTGTCTCAAAACTGAATCCTAATCGAACTCAGGCGGGAAATTATGAAATTTTGGGGAATTGTAAGGCGGAAAGCATATCATAGATGGTTTTTAATACGAACCGTTTGTGATAACTTCATTATCACAGACGGTTTTTAATAAAAACTGTATGTGAAGTATCATATCTGTGATACTTCACAGACAGTTTTTATTAAAAACCGTCTGTACGTGATAATGAAGTTATCACAGACGGTTCATATTAAAAACCGTCTGTGTAAATACCACAGATGATTATTCGTATGAACCGTCTGTGATACTTGCAGCACAGACGGTTCCTAGGAACCGACTGTAATATAAGCGTCTAGTTTAACTTTTTTTTAGTAATGCTAGTTAGTTGTTCATCATTCACTAATGCGTAGATCATAGATAAGTGCCGGGCTGATGAGCCACGCTTCTGCGCCGTTCGCAATTTGCCCGTTCCGGTTGCTAATCTATCTATTTATTGTCTTATTAAAGAAAAGAAAAAAGCCATCACGAAAATCAGAGTAAAAAAAAGATTTATACCATTGATTTTGATGTGCCTAGATTACAATGGTACGCTGTAACAAATACAACTTATTATATTAAGCTAGGAAAATATTATATTAGGTATACAACTGATATATTAAGGTCGGAAAATACCATCTATAACATTTCGAGATTTGATAGGAACATGAGTACGTAAAACCAGGGACAGCACTCACCGTCTAGTAGGCTGCGTCGAGAGCTATTGGCAGCACGCACGAGCCTTTTTGTGTGACCAAATTTTAATTCACAAGTTGAAAGAATACAACATGTCACAACAATCTCATATTTTATGCATGTAAGATTGAACAAGTTAGAGATGAAGCAGGGAGGAGGAGGTCGGCCATGAGCGTTGGCGACAACCAGAGCTCCACATAGATCGCGGCAGTTTAGCGGCATCTGCGCTCTTGAGCAGGCGATGATGGTGGACAACAGATCGACCTGGCATGAAGGAGGGAAAACTATTTCGGTTTGGGGAAAAATTCAGAAGGCAGCGAAAGGAGTGAAATAGACAAAATTTCAGAGTTTTAGTTAAAAATTGGGACGAAATATTCAAATGCCATTTGAATTTTGACAAAATCTAACTAAAATTTGGACAAATTTCAAATGAGATTTTAGCCGAATGCTTGTTTAACCATGATCGCTCCTTCTGCCCCACCAGCAGCGCGAAAGACAAACCTAAGGAGAAGGGGCTCCTCTCCCTACCTGCAGATGAGGGGCTCGCGCCGGATAACGAAGTTGTCAAAGATCTCCCTCACGCGCAGCGCATCGGCGACCTTGGTTAATGCCTGGATGGCTAAGCGCTGGCGGCCTTCGTAATGGTCCGGCTTACCCAGGCAGTAGCTAATGAGATTAAGCTGTGAGGTCCTCTCCAACTAGGGCCATGTCCACGGCCGTAGGGACTTGATCGCCCGGATGAGCCAATTGAACCAGCAGGAGTCCTCGAGGGAAATGAGTGTCCAGTCGGCGAAGAAGAACGGCATGGCGAGCGTGGCCACATCAAGCGCCCGCCCGCCGAGGAGCAACATGTATGTGACGCTGACGTCCACACGCTGGATGCTGCCCTTGTCGAGGTGGAAGAAGGTGATGCCATGAGGAACCAGACCATGGTGATGAGCTCGCCGCCGCGACAGAGTTGCTGCATGTGGGTTTGTCTTTCCACAGAAAAAGAGCCCGCCTTAGCCGCCGCTCTTCCCCCACCTTGGCCACTGCTTAGCGCCGCAGCTCTCCCACGCACGCTCTTTTGGTAGGTAATTAAAGGGGCAAAAATACCAAAATTTTGGTGAAATTTCTGCGAAATTGTTAACCCTAGCATGAAGGTGATGCTCGGACGGGGTGAACCATAACTAGCGACACATACGACATGGATGAGCCGCGTAAGAGCGATGTGTAGTTACTCAGGCATCAACGACAACGACGACATGAGGTGGCTGGTGAGTCGATCCAGCAGCGACGAGCATGGTAGATGGCAGAGCGCCCAATGGCTAGCAATGAGTACAATGACGTGCGTGCGTGACGGGATTGGCTCAGCTTGAGCGGCGCTCGGGCCTCGACGAATGCGCGTGCGGTAGCTATGGTGGAGGAGGCGTCCCGTGGTGGCGGCCAAGGAAATTTGCATTGGTGGCAAAATTTTATTAGACGGTAGCAATAATTCCGATAACCGCCGATAACCAATTTTATTGAAAAATTTTGACCAAAAATTTTTAATTAAAATTTGAATTATAAAATATATATTGGCCGAAATAAACCGAAAAATGGCTAAAATTTTCCAAATTATTGGAGAAATTTTGGGACGTAGCTTCACAATAGAAATATCAGCATAATTTCTTGAGAGACCATGTGGAGGTCATCCCATGTGTGTGATGAGTAATTGACATCGGTTTAGGAAAGTCGAGTTTGATTTGGATGGTTCAGACCTTGATGTTGCGTGGTGCAATCGGGCTCGGTCGGACTTGGTCAAACCTGGTCAAAGGGATTAGGATGCATATTATGTTGACTTTTCAGGTTTGGGCTATCTCATGCTTAATGTGGTTTCATTAATGCATTTATGCTTAAATGTGGTTTCATTAATGCATTTATGCTTATATGTGTCGAGCGGTGCTATTTGATGTGTTTCTTGTCTGTGATGGCTGCAGGACGTCGAGGCGGAGTCGTGGCGAGACACGAGGTGACCGGACTAGACACAGGCGGTGTCGAGGTCAGAATGGTCAGAGGTGTCGAAGATGGCGGAGACTCGAGGTAGCTGCGAGGCTTGAACGGCAAGAAAGGAGGAAGTTTCCCAGAAAGTGCAGGAGGGGCGTTTTGGAGAATACGCAAAGCTGCACTAAAGGAAATGAGTTATGGATGAGGCACTAGAGTTGTTGAGGCTTAGTGGGTAAAGAGAGAGGCAAATCCATTAGTGAGAGACTATAAATAGGGGAGTGTCTCCTGCATGTAGTCCATGTCTTTTGGAGGTTGTTTTGCTTTCTCTTTAGTAGGTGAGAGCTGTTGGAGAGCACAGGGAGTTGTCCCCTTCGTAGCTCTTCCCTCTGTGTGTTCTTGAGAGATAGGGAGATGGGTTCTTGATCATTCAAGCATGTATGGGGAGGTGGAGAGGATATGAGTTGATTCTCCTATGTAATCATGTATCTCTTTTCATCAATATCAATCTGGGATGAATTGGTTTAAGTTTGATTGAGCTCCTGTCTCTCTGTTGGTTTTTTCCTTCGATGGTCTCCATGCCTGATTCTTGAGTTTTTGTGTTTTGGTTTGATTCTTGCTGGGGAGTGGCAAAATGGGTTGCTCCATGATGGAATTGCATTTCTAGACCCTTTGGTCATCTAGTTCCATGAGCAACTTGATTAATTTGCAAGAATCTCAGTTTTAGCCCCCCTGTGTTCTTCCTCACATTTCTAGGGTTTTGGTGTATTTCTTGTTTCCTTTCTTGAGATGGCATGAAACTTGGCATGTGGAGTCCAGAGGCTATTAATTAGCTATCCTCAAAGTTTCATGGTCAAAGGGTCAAGGACTCGAAGGGAATTTTAGTTTTTGTGCTGCTCACTGAATATTTTTTGTTTTTAGGAAATCTCCTCAATTCTTGGTTTTGAGATGGATTCTCTTGATCCCTAGTCTCCTCTTGCTATTCAGGATGTTTGTGTGTTTCTTCGGGCTAAAAAAATTGGGTGCAATCCCCCAATTTCTCAGTTTTTGGAAGGTCTAAAATATTTCTCAAAGTTCAGTTTTCAGTTTGCTTCTCGGGTGCCCTAGGATCAGGGGACCGATCAGACCGGCCTCTCCATGGCGGTCAGACCGCTCCCTCCTTGGCGGTCTGACCGGCCCCCGAGCGGTCTGACCGGCGTGTACTGAGAGGTCTGACCGCCCCGTGGGTTACGGTCAGACCGCCCCTGCAGTTTTGCCTCAAGGTGCTTTTCTTCCTCTGTCTTCTTGCCTCTGTGTTTTCCCTATGATTTGTTGGTTTCAGAAGGTAGGTTGACCTCTTCTTCTTCATAGCACTGGTTGCTATCGGTGAGAGTTTGAGGTGTGCTCATTTAAGGGGTTGTTTTTAAAAGTTGACATTCACCCCCCTCTGTCGCCATTTCGGTCCAACATTTCTCCAAAACTGAATCCGATCAGCTTCACAATAGAAACAACAGCTAGTTACAACCACATTTGGGGAATGCTACTCTAATGATCTGAATCTAATCAGCCAGATCAACCAAACAATCAGTGCATCCTATCTATTGCAGAGCTACGTGCTTTTGAATAGTTAGCCCTTGCTATTTATTTCTTTCAGCAGACTATGCTACGCCAAAAGAGGTGAGGTGGCAAGGGACTTGACTTCTCTGGCTTCCAATAATATCTACCCAGTACTGGCTTTGCTACCTTGGTTTGTTTTATTTTTTCACAAAAACAAGGCGAAAGTAGTAGTTTCAGTACTCAGAAATTAGCATAAAACTTGTCCAGTGGTACCTCCCTTAGTTGACAAGTGACAATCTAATGTTTGCCTGCCACTCCAAATCCCATTTCAGGCCACAACACAACAAAAATCAATAGAGAACAAGTGATAAATAATTCATAATTCCACTGCTAAAGTGAAAAAATGCTTCTTACAACAGCCTTCAAATAATTGACAGATAGCTAGAAGTTCAGATTTAGTAGCAACAAACGAACCGCAGAGCATTTTCCCCCCATAAAACTCATAATCATAATCTACTGTCACCTAACATATTCCCAACATGCTATCAGCAGTTCAGCACACAAAACAACATAAGCATCAGACTGGGAAGACACTAGCAACCCTATCATTTTTTCCAAAGATATGTGTGAAGCAAAAATGGCAAATGATCCATACAAACTTTGAACACACTGAGAAGACACTAGCAACCCTATTAACTACCTTTTCACCCCTTCGTTTGGCCATGTGAAGATCCTAGAACATTATAAGGGTGAGTTGACTCATTAGATTCTCACATCAGCATCAAATGAAGTTTCCATTTTGTAGACATAGTACAAATTTACATATGGACTGGAATAGTGAATTTGAATTTGTGGTCGGCTTCATCACATACCAGATGGCTAGTAAAGGCTAGATACATCCTTCTTCTTAGCAAACCTCAATCGATGAGAACCATGGTCTACATCCTGCATAGCATGTGTGAAGTGATCCTCTTCATTGAATTGAAGTGGCAACTATAGATTAACAGCTACAATTGTGAAACACGAGGACATCAGTGTTCCATTGCACTCAGTCTAAAACACACAAAAAGTAACACAAGTACCTTGAGACTCGGTTGCTTTGGCATATTGCTCTCCTCCCTACTCGTCCCTAGCTACTATCTAGCCTATCATTCGTGGTGTCATCATGAGCATCCTCCCCTTCGAAGGAGCTGTTGTCCTGAGACTCAGCATAATCAAGGCTATTGGGACGAGTATCCGTGTCGTCATCACTTCCCACAATCTCCTCTTCATCCACCACCTTCTTTCCTTTCTTCTTCTTTTCCTTCCATCCACCATTAGGATGTTTCCTCTTTGAAGTCCACAATTTGATGGGCTTGTCGAAAACTACAAAACTTGATTTGTCAAGTCGCATTTGATCAATCATGAACCTAGAATGTGTTGGGGCATCAACTCCTTCATCCACATTAGTCTCATATTCAATAATGGATTTATTAAGCCATTCCATGATTGGGTTTTGGCTATCAAAAAGTGTGGTCTCCATCACTATTCCACAAGCATCTAACTCTTGTCTCCTGCTGGTCCTCCTCCATTTATTGGATGCGCAGCTTCAAATTATAGTGGACATAGACTAATTTGTGGAGCTTGGCATAATTGAGATGGTTTCACACTTTAGTATGAATCAATGCAAAGGTGCTCCAATTACGCTCGCACCCGCTTGAGGACACGCATTGCGACACAATGTGCATTGCACATTTTTGTAAAACTTTGCAATCTCCTCTATAAGTCCTCCACCAGTAGCTACAACAAATAGCATCCATAATTATTCAAGTATAGTACAAGTAATGTGGATTAGTCTTGGCTACTTGCTTACTTGGAGTCATGTGTGTTATTGCAATCCGCACCATAGCACTATCAAACATCCCTCTGTGAGCGCGAAATATTTCAAATTTAGCAAGTGCCTCAACTACATTTTCATGGGAATCTGCAATCCTCTCTATTGTCAATGTGAGTTCATATATCTTGAGCTATGTCGGACCCAGATTTTTCAATCTAGAATCCCCTATGATTCGCTGCACTATATCCTGGATCAGTAGATAGTGCACACAGGTACATTGCTGCATCAATTCATACATCACATAGAATATAATATTACAGATTAGAGTTTAAATTACACCGCGTCGGGCGACAGTTTTCATAAGGGCCGAACAGGCTAAATGCTTACATTACATAGATAACAGCGGAAGCAAAAGCAGTAGTAAGACCATGATCCATAGGCAAGCGGCTGGGGGTAAATGTGTGCATTATATATTACCTAGACTTAGGTAATATAAACACACACAAATCCATGGGTCAATTTGTCTAGGACCCAAAATCGCAGAAGTCACTCTAGTTTGTCGTTGTTTCCTCCATCTGTGGTAGGGGTATCTTCATATGCATAATGGTCTTGGGTCCCTGTATCTGATTTTAGTATTGCGAGAGTGAGCATAAATCCACTGTGCTCCGCGAGCCAATACACAAGATGGAATAAATAACATACATGGCTTATCAAAGGAAGGCCCGGGTTATTTTATTTGCCAGAAATTGTTTTTTAATTATACTACTTATAAAATTGCCTACGACCTAGCAATTTGGACTAAGGCATAGTATGTGTGAAAGAATGTTTTACTAATAGTGATCCAGATACCATCCACCATTACATGGTCTCTGCACCATATGCTAGACCTTCACCGTTATAGCCGCTTAGCTTATCACTGGGGTGACACCCAGGGCAACACAAATCAGGGCTTTCCACTGCTCTCCACTTTTCCCATTCCACACCCAAAGTTTTTGAAATAGAACTATATCTAGTTAAGTTCCCATGTCTGCCCGTCACCGTGGGCACGACTATTCGAATAGTTTTTTACTCTACAGAGTTTGCACACTTTACCCACAAGAGACAATCTGCTTGTTGCCCCACACGATTCCTTAGTCGTGTGGTTGAGTAAACCATCACAATAATTGTTCAAAATACCTCACCCCTTCCATCATCTCACCCATATGGGCTTATCCTGCTTGCGGCAGGTCCCATAAGTTGTGCGGGATGTTCTTCCCCTATGCGGCTAACAGCTGGCTACCCACACTGCTAGTGCACCGCGGAAAACTTCACCCTCTGCGAGTGTCCCATTCAAGTCGTCACACAGACAGCCACTTGCACTACCTCACCTCCTCCACTGATGATGATGATTTTCAGGGTCTAGTAAATTTACTAAGCCAAGTTGTAATTTACAGACTTGTGGTTGTACTTGTTTTACACAGGAGGTCATGACAAGATTCAGTACTTAGGGTTATCTGGGCAGTTCTACCGCTAACCACACTCTCGTGCACCGCTGCACCATACCGCCGATCCATCCGCCCAGATAGATAAGCAATTTGAGGTTTTTGGGAGCATAAAATAATCGTACCAAAATATACCAGTCATTTCCACCATGACTTCCCAAACCAGTTTCTCACGATTAAAAGTAATGCTTGGGGCATTTTGGTGCCCCTAAGTATCTAATCAGTAGTAAGCATGGCGTATAATTACAGACTTATTTTTGAAAGGTTACCATTATAATTTTGCTAGGGTGACAAGGCTCACAAATTCAAATATTCCAAAAGAGGTGTAATACTAATCAAGTTAAACAATGGGCATTTAACTAGAATCTTAAATCAAACATATATTGGCATATAAAATAACAGCATGCAATTTATAATTTAAACAAAAGTTATTTGCAGAAAATGTAGGTTCAACATGATCAAAGTATTGACTCGCCTTGAATGTAGTTGGCTTGGTCTTGGTCATTGAAAGTTGCTTCAGCCTCGCTTCCTCCTCTTGAACCTCGTATAGGGGGAGACTAGTTTATGCATAAGATTGAAACATAGCTATTGCTTGTTCTTTCAAAACCAGAGTTCATGCGAGGACTTCGAGAGAGAGCTATGCGATCCATTGGTTCATTTTGCAATTCAAGGTCAAGCCATCGTTCCATTTGGAATTGGGGACTTGGCATTCATCGTTTGTGGTCTCACGATGATCATCTATCCGGTGTGTTTTGGACGTATTCCAAAGAGTTGAGGGTTCGTGCATGGGCACGAGTATTTGGCTAGCGACATCATCTACTTCGCATCAATTATCCATGGTTCCTCACTAAGAAGATCGGGCCATCCCCCAATCAACTAAGAAAGAAGTCCAAAAACTCATGGGGCGCTTGGCAGTTTTAAGTTGCTTCATTGCACGGCTAGGAGAAAAATGATTTCTTTTCTTTAAAATTGTAATGAAGCACGAGGGTTTTGAGTGGACAAAGGAGGCTAACACCACCTTCGAGGATGTCAAGAAGTATCTTATGAGTGCCCCCATTCTAGTTTCTCCAAAACTAGAATAGACACTCTTAATATATCTAGCTACCATGCCATAGGCAGTAAGCGCAGTGCTGGTCGTAGAACATGAGAAAATCCAATGACTAGTTTACTACATAATCAAAGTTTTACACGAGCCTAAGGAGCGCTACCCTCAAGTTCAAAAACTTTAATATGCCCTCCTCATGTCTTCGAGAAAACTGAGGCATTATTTTTAGGTGCACAAAATTATTGTGCCATCTGAGTTTCCCTTAGGAGATGTCCTCTAGAACAAGGAAGCAGTGGGACCTATGGCAAAATGGTCGGTAGAACTTGGTGAGTTCAACCTCTATTTTGTGTCTCGAATGGCTATTAAATCCCAGATCTTGGCAAACTTTGTCACAAAATGGACAAATCCTGAACCTGTTTAGGATCCCCAATGCAACTCCCATGACCAGTGGATGATGTACTTTGATGGGTTGCTTACGCTTAGTGGCTCGGGGGCTAGGGTGGTCCTAGAATCTTCTACAGGAGAGACCTTAAAGTATACCATTCAATTACACTTTCCAGCCACTAATAATGTTGCAGAATATAACGCTGGCATATGAGCAGTGAAAGTGCTCAGGATTCATCGACTACTCGTGAGACGAGACTCTCAACAAGTCATGAATCGGGTTGGAAAAAAGTACCAATGCTCTAACTTGACCATGTCTTAGTACTTGTTGAAAGTTAGAAAGCTTGAGAAGCATTTTTTTTGTTTCGAGATACAATATATTTCTCGAAATGATAATTTTCTTGTGGAATAGATGGCTCAAATAGTTTCTTTCAGATCACAAGTATCAATAGGAGTCTTCTTGAAATAATTCGGGAAGCTGTCTCTGGTTGAAACACTAGAAACAACTCCTAATGAGGCAACCTCTTTAGAGCATGAGGATACTTAGATGGGACCCATGTATGACTATCTTTAGAAGGGTTCAGTACCTAACGACAATCTCGAAGTAGATCGTTTATCTTGTGAGACCAAAGTGTATACTTTAGTCGATGGGGTACTCTATAAACAGAGTACTCAAGGGGTTTTCATGTGATGCATATCATAGAAGGAAGGATGACAAATACTTCATGACATTCATTTGTGCATCTGTTGAGCTCACACTTGTTACAGAACGCTGGTCGAAAAAGCCTTTTGGTAAGGTTTATATTAGCCAACAATTCACAACGACACCAAAGAGCTGCTTAAGAAATACGTATAATGCCAATTTCATAGTAGGCGAATACAACAACCGGCTCAGGCTCTTTAAATGATTCCTCCATCTTGGCCTTTTATGACCTGGGAGCTCAATATCCTAGGTCCATTCTAAAAAGCACCTGGGGGCTTTGAATTCCTTTTTGTGATTATTGACATGTTCACAAAATAGATACTTGATTTGAAGAACCAAGTCGAATAATTACAGATAATGGTAAGCAATTTTTAGTGCAATATTCCAAGAATTTTGCAAAGAATTAGGTACCAAATTGTGTTATGCCTCTATTGCCTATCCCCAAAGCAATAGGGTAGTCGAAAGAGCGAATGGCCAAATAATGCAAGGGATTAAAACTTGGGTCTTCGACTAGCCTATAAAGTGCTGGGGGTTTTGGGTGTAAGAATTACCATCGGTATTAAGGGCAGTTCGCACAACTCCTAGTTGGGCAGTAGGCGAAACATATTTTTTCCTACTTTTTGGGGGCTAAAGCTATGCTTCTTCTAGAACTAGAGAGTCGGTCGACAAGAGTTGTGAACTTCAATCACTCCAAAAAAAGAGCAACTTCGAGTAGATGACATTAACCTACTCGAAGAGAAGAGGAATCAAGCCTTAATTTGTTCGGCGGTCAACTTCGAGTTGTGAACTTTAATCAACAAGCCCTGCGTAAATACTATAATCGTAAGGTCCAACCTCGCAGCCTTGCTGTAGGTGACTTGGTATTGAAGAAAATTCAATCCGAATCTAATCAGAATAAATTTCCCCCAAGTGGAAAGGTCCTTATATAGTGGTTGAAGTTACACGACCAGTTTCAATACAACTTGCTATGGAAGATGGCCAGATTCTCCTAAATTGTTGGAATATCAACCAACTACGTAAATTCTATGTGTAACACTTTATTCTCTCAATAAGGTTTTAAGACTTTTTGAATCTTTATTGTCATACTTTGAGTAGAGCTTTCGTTTTAGTTTGTTTGACCACTTTTCGTAAACTCAATTCATTCAAACCGATCGGAGGACACATCGCCTAGTCAAAGTCTTTCCTCTTTGCACATGATCTTGCCCACTAGAAGGAACTTCCTAGTGTCGCACTATTTCCAACTCTTGCTATCAGCATAAAACAATTGAGTTCACTGAGAAAAGTCAAATGAATTTAAAAGGAAGTCTGAACGTTTATACTACTCGTTTATGATTTTGATTTGTTTACTCTGGTCGAAGAAAGGTAACATTACCTAATCGAAGTCTTTCCTTTCTGCACGTGGCCCTGCTCAATAGAAGGAATTTTCTAGTGTCAACTTGTTCCTAACTTTTGTTGCCAGAAAATGATAATTGAAGTTGACAAATGATAGTTGGATAAATGGCTCTATTCTCCACAAACCCCATTTTACACTATTTGCTTAGTTTTTTCATATAAACTTGGTAAATAGTTAGGGGCTAGGATAAAGTTATTAACTTCAATTCTTAGTCTAAATTTTAGTATCTTTTATTTCTTTATTGTCTTACGAGTTACTAACTACTCGACAAGATAATATGCAGGAAAAGGAAGATTAACATTTCATCAATAAAAACGTCTTTACAAGTTCGTTATTATGGGTTACTCTAACGACGGAGATCCAATTTTTGCATCACCTCAGCAACCTTCTGGCTAGGTGCCACTTCTTCTTGTCCTCCTCTGGTTGAAGAATGAGATCTCCTACGACCATCTCTGGCCGTAAGTCTTGAGCAAGGGTTGCTACTCCTTAAGTTTTCTGCCCCTCCTTAAGTTTTCTGCCCCTCCTGATAATTGAAACCTGTTTCAACCACCTGATGAGCAATGTCACTTGGAATTCTTTATAACTCAAGCGAAATTATCTTCTTGACCAAGTCTATTTCTAGTCAAATGAAATAGCAATTGAAAAAGCTTTGCTTTTGATTACCACTAGTCTATGACCTCTTTTTCTCAAGTAAGTTATTTTCACTTGAAGTTGGGGGGCTAGATGATAAGGATACAATAATCCTCAATTTACTATTTATCTGTAAATAGTATTGTTACGTCATTCTACTCCCTCAGCATACCCCATATATCCATAAGCTAATATGGTTCTTCTTTAATAACTGAGCAACAATGGATATAGTCGAAAGTACATAGAGTACTCAGTAAGTTGTTTCTAACAAGATGCAATATATAATTATGCAAGGCTTATTAAAGGAAGGCTAAGTAGTTATTTTTACAGAAAACAAAAATTTAAAGTAAATACAATAAATAAGTTGAAAGCGTTTTTTTGGAAATGATATAAATAAATTACTAATGAATCAAAGGATTGAATAAACCACAGATAAATTAACCATTCACGTTCCAACTAACTTACTTCCCAACTAAACCAATATTTTATGAAAAACCTAACCCACTACTGCAAAATATGCCATCATAGATGGTTCAAAAATGTCATCATATATGGTTTCATGAGCCATCTGAGTATGTGTGCCAGTAAGGACATGAGCTCATCACCGACAGTTTTTGAATCATCTGCGTTGCAGACTATCACATATAGTTATTAACTCATAACTATCTGTGATAGATGACTATCACAGACGGTTTGTATATAAAATCCGATGTATCACAAATGGTTTGTAGATGAAATTGCCTGTGATAGATGATGTATCATAGATAGTTTATAGATGAAACCATCTGTGATAGCTGATGTATCACAGATGGTTTATCCTAAAGAACCCTCTATGATATTCTTTTGTATCACTAAATCTATTTATGTTTGTTAGCTAGCCTCAAGAAATGCTAGCCATGCCCTCTAAAACAAGTAGAAACACAACAAGTACATGTATAAATCCAATTCACATTTATTTCAGAAACAAGAACATCCATTTCACTAATCAATTAACTCAAATGAACTAAAATTAACTATTCATGAACAAATACATATATGTACAATTAAGTTCACTCTTATACCAATCAAGTTCAATCTACATTGTAGAACTCCTAGCTTGGTTTATGACCTAAGACAATAAGAAGTACGCAAACTATCCTTTAATTTTTTGGAGCTTGGCCTATTCTAACGCAGTTGTAGCGATGGTCGCAACCTATCGCTATGAAGATCAAAGTCGTTCATACATATAAATTGATGAGTATAAAATAATTATTGCAAAATTGACAATCCTGAGGATCATTTGTCACCATGGAACCGATGTGTAGTTCCATGTTGTGGCAAATATAGTATCCACAGGTGCTGCCCAGCGGCTACTAGTGGCGCTGTAAAAATAGAATTGGTTAGTTCGAGAGGCATTACTATGAAGTGTTATATAGGATTAATGTGTGCTAGCGAATACCAAAAAATTTAGACCATGTCACAGGGCGTTGATACCTCCCTTAGATCTCCGTGCAGTAGCAATGTATGCAGTGAACAACCTACATGATTTCAATAAGTTGGCCTTAGCCATTGCAAAGGAAGTAAAGACTACAATAGAGTTATCTATGGAGAAAACATATTTACCTATTAATTAATTGTTGGATAACTGTGAAGTCGAGTTTGGTCCTCTTAAGGGAATCAAGGTTTGTTACCCTATTCTATTTTAGTATAATTACAATTAGAATCCAGTGTAACCTACACAGGTATGTTCTCATGGTCATTAAAACTAAGTTCATGTTGCTTATAAAGTACAAATCAACAAGTATAGCCACTAGTGCAACACTTACTCCTAGTTGTAGGGCACAAGTATGAATTCCTTGTTACAGTGAGCTAGCAATGACATCGTCATATAAGCCTCGACGAAGGATGCATCCTCCTAGATGGTTTGCATGGAGACCAAGTGTAGCTCTAGTTGACACCGGTGTAGATGTCCCTCTTGTGACACTGGATGAATGTTCCAATGCTTGCCTAGAGTCACGACCTCATCATTTGGGAGCATCTGTAGCGGGATGACCTCGAAGTTGGCATGAACACTATCCATATTCACTTTTGTGAAATCCAGCGCTAGAGTTACACCATGCACCAAGGACCCAACACCAGACGGATACGCCTAGCCCCATGTAGCGTCTAGGGAAACAGAGTCATATCTCACTTAGAGTTTACACTTTGTAGCCACCTACATAGTGATACAAAATTAGCTACTCCAACATGCCAATCACTAGAGCAAAAGGGATAATTAGTAACCATAACGATACATTGTTCATTGCCATATCATAGATAGGAAAGAAAAATGTTACATACGGTGTATTCGAGGTGGAGGCATGTTCGGGGAGGAGTTGACGTGTTCGGGGAGGAGGAGGCGTGCTCGGGGAGGAGGTGGCATGCTCAGGAAGGAGTGGGGGCACGGGAAAACCCTAGTTTCAATATAAATAGGGTTAGCATCACAGAGGGTTATAAATTAGAACTGTCTATGATAAATATACATCATAGATGGTTCTAAAGTAGAACCACCTGTGATAATACACATCATAGATGGTTCCAATAAATAACTATCTGTGATAAATGTAATGTAAATTCACATATATATGGCACATTCTCATATACACAATGCATATTCACATATATAATACATCTCATATACATAAATGTAAATTTAGAACATATGACACATAAATATTTCATTCATCATTCCACTTTCTTATTTTCTTTAAAAATTAGCCATTCATGATGATCGACGCGTATGTAACTAGTTTTGTCACATTGTTCTTCCTTGTACCTTATGCCATTTTCGAAAGGAGGCAACTCATCAAATTGATTGTATTCTTCCTCGTCCACAACATTATCAACTTCGACAATCCTTTTTTTCCATGAATAACTACGTGGCACTTCATATTTGCCTAGTCAGTTACATAGAAGACTTGAACAACTTGGTTAGCGAGTACGAATGGTTCATCTTTGTATCTGACTCATCAAAGCAGCAGCCTGTGAGAATAGATCTGGAATTTATGACAATTCTGTGAGGATCAGTTTTGTAATAAGTGAAATTATCACATACGATATTTAATACACACCATCTATGATAAGTCATAGGAAGTATCATAGATGGTTTTAATAAAAAACCATCTATGATATTTACTAATATTACAGATGATTCTTGTTCATAACCATTTGTGATACTTCATAGACAGTTTTTAACATGAACTGTATGTGATATTACCTCTTCATGGATGGTTTTTTAGTGTAGCTAGTAACACAGATGATAATTGAACCAAAATCGTTTGTGAGTGTATTTAATACTGATGATTTTAGTCAATATCTGTGATGAGAAGTCTAGTATTAGCCTTTTTATAGTAGTCACCCTTGTGCGAAATCAACAAGTATTGTCCATGATGGGGGACATTGCTATTAAAATAGTTTTACACTCTGCAGAAGTTATATGACTTTACCCACAAGAGATAATCAGCTTATAATATCAATGTCTAGCACAGTTCAACCCAAATATGTGCGATTAAGTGATTATCAAAAGGTATTTACAATGTTGAATCGCAACCTGATTTCGCCCACTAAGGTTTTACTACTGAGTAGATTGACCACCTAGTGGTAAAAGCCCCCCTTGCGGCAACAAAACATCTTAATAGCAAAATCAAGGTTGAAACATCACAGAGTAATTAGCTAGGTCCATCCCATACTAGATTTGTAGTTGCACAATAAAGCTCAGATCAATGGCGCACAAAATTAAGTTCTTAGACATTACCAAGGCGAAATATTCACATCCCAATGTGCTAATAGTGCCCACTTTACTGAATAATCATTCGCCCAAGTGAAAACTATTTTTGATTTAACTAAGACCAATGACACATCCATGTCATGGTACACAAATTTTATAACTGTGGCTACAACCATGATTCAATATCTCAATAAGCAAAATTAATTATTTGATCAACATATGATGATGAGCTCAATGTAACAGTAAGCATGGGTAAACATACTAAACATACAACCCAAGTAGATACTAGTATTGTATCAGTAGATAATTATCTATCCTATAGTGACAATGGAATCATAGCATTCAAATTATTCAAGGAGTGATTAATCAAATTGATTGATAACTACCAAGTATAAGGATTTGTATTGAATTTGCAATGTGTGATCATTTAAAACAAAATAAAAATAACTAGATTTGAAACAATAGGTTAACATGATCAAATGTCATGATATGCCTTAGCTTTGCTCAATTACCAACTCTTAAACTTCAGGTCATGTTTCTGCTCCTTCAAAAACGTTATCTAGCGAGAAAGAAAGCGAAAGAAACACAATTCAAATAAAATCCAAAAAAAATAAAACTTGAACGAAAAAATAGAGCTTAATTTTAGATGAATTTAGGAAGAATAATCGGGTCAATTGGAGTTTAGGCGGAGAAAAATAGGCTCTCAAAAAATTTAAATATAAGAAAAACACTATTTGGCTTTTTTTCTAGATTTTCTAGATTTATTTTCCTAAAGGAAATTCCATTTATGACGTTAGCAAGTCTTTTAGGATTTTTCACCGAATTGTTTTTCTAAAGAAAATAGATTGCAATCTCTGACACGTGGGGCCATTGGTTTATAGATTGGGTCCATGGGCATGGTTCATGGTCTATGGTGAGACAGGCCTATAGAACAGTACTTATATTGGTGGGCCCCATAGGTAAGTGCCTCGGATCATGGTAGACTAAGTCTACCAAATCAACGCGTAGCCTAAGGCTCAGGTGGCATGTGACATGGCAGACAACTGAGCAAAAGATGTCGAGATGGCGACAACTTGGCAGGGACTTGGCATGCACATGGCTATGGGCTGGCATAACGTGTCTTGACACGCAAGCGACACATGGATGCCACACACGCAAAAAGGATGAGATGACGCTGACGTGGACGTTGAGTTGGCTGCCATGTAGCTCACCGACGGCAACAAGGCACTGAGACCAAGGCATACCAGCGCTAGAGGGCACAGTGGCACGTGTGAATGGTCAAAGCAGATCGAGGGGGACGTCACAAACTCGTTGCGGCGGTCACGAGCACCAGGGGTGACGGTGGCGAGCGGTGGCTCATCGGAGACGGCGATGATGGCTCGGCCACAGCGGCGATGGCGAAGAGGGAATGCACTATCTAAATGGAAGCGCGCATGGGGTAGAACAGGATATGGCGATCACGATGGTTGGGATAGCGGGGGTAGAAGCTCACGGGCAGTGACAAATTCCGGCGAGGAAAGCTTGCGACAGCGAATATAAAAACACAATTGACCTACTCTGATGAGACTCCTTAGCCCGATTCCTCCTACGGCGAGGCTGCTCTTACTTGGGAACTCGTAGTGACACGGCTAGCTCCGACGAAGACATGGCAGAACGGCGGATCAGCGAAGCTCGCTCTCGGCATCCATGGTGGTGGCGGAAACCGAGGCTCCAATCCGGTGAAAGAAGCGAAGTCAAGGGCGGCGGCTAGGGCAGATGGAGGAGGGTAGCTTCGTGTGCTTGTTTTCATGGTCTTGCAAGGCGGATCCAGAAATTTCAGAATGGGTATTCGAAGTTACAAAAATATTGTCCAACAGAAAACATAAAAGTCTATAATAGCAAAAATTAAAGTAGAAATATTCATACTAGAGGCAACGTCTCAAATAATATAAAGAAATTAAAAAATAATTAAAAATCACAAATTAACTCAACGATTCTTTGTGCCTTGGAACCGATTAAAATATTACAATTAGTTCCACTAATATGCAATTTCACTTAGCTCCTATGGTCCCTTCTGAAACTATCTATATTTACTATTTACATTAGGATAGTGAATTCACATTAGGATAGTGAAAACCGACTTGAAACTATTTGTTCGCACTTGTGAAATACTTGGTATTTGTTCACAGAATCACAGGTAAGAAGTGGAGAATATGTATTTCAATAATTCATAAGCAATAATTTGTCTTCTGCTAAGGATCTTATTTCATAGATTCACAGCAAAGTGCTTAGATGAAGGTATGACATGAAGCTCCGTAGCTCACACCTTTGAAATACTTGGCATATAGATATAGGCTACTCAGATTTAAAGATGTGGAGAACATGGATTTCAATTCATAAGGCATAACCACTAATTTAAAGATAATTGAGCCAAATACAGTAATCCACCACATCTAAACAAAATCTAAGCATCGAAAGTGAAACAAAGAAGAAACATATGCTAAATCCACATCCATTCAGTCATCCACAGATCTATCATCCACTTAGCTCAGAAGTACAAAACTACAAACTCTAGGGGCACACAAGCAGAGCAGATCTACCATCTACACATCTAGATTCTACAGCATGGAGGTCACCGGGTCGGAGAGGACGAACCTGCCCCAGTACTGCAGGCCCTAGTGCGGCAGTGCCTGTTTGGCCAATGGCCACTCCGACCTCCAGCGCTCCTGCCACCTGCGCAGCCTCTAGCCCCCTTGCCGCTTACGCTATCTCCAGAAGACCAGAACCAGAGGCACAAACACCCACTGCCGCTAAGCACTAGCCAAGTGCCGAGAGATGGAGAGATGATTAGACGCTAGATAAAGAGAGGAGAGACTGAGTGAGACACGGTCCCACAACTAGGTATGAACAGGATAATAGTGGGTTTGGGCCAGTGTCGATGGGAGGGGAGAAATGAGCCAAAAGGATATGACATCAATTTAGGCTAACTGGGTGTGAACAAAATGAATTTAGTCCAACTACTAGTATATATATATGTGTTATACCTTGTATACAATGAATTTTTTGCTAAAATTTTTGGGTATTCGATTGAATACCCATGACTCAAGGTGGATCCGCCCATGTGGTCTCGACACCTTTTTATAGCATGGGCGAAGGAGGCCGAGATGGACACGGCGGCGTAGTCATGGCGAAATCAGAAACCAGGAAGACGCGATGAAGATGATGAACAGTGGCCAATGAAAGGGGGGCCTGCTTGGCGATGGCCACAAAAGCATCTCAAGGCTAATATAATGGCACATAAGCATCTCAGGGCTAATATAATGTCCAGTGAAATAGACTTATAATTTGGAGAAAAAAATCAAACTGACATGGACAAACATCAATATTTAATATGTGAACAATACTAACAAATCTAGCCGCATAAATACACAAGCCACCCTGCTAGTTTGTCTTATTAAAGCAAAATCCAAATAAGTCCACCACGTTCGTTCTCCATGGTTAGATCTTCCCACATTAATTAGAGGAAAAAGAAAAAAAATCCATAAAGTTGATTGTGGTGAATTTAGATTATAACAGTCTAGATTAAAAAAAGAGAGTCAATATCAAGTACAATCCAAAAATAACATAAATTCAAAATAAAAAATAAAATTAGTAATTTGATTTCTATAAAAATTCCTAAGTAAAACTCCTCCCAAGGGCTTGAAATTCTGACATTTATTGGAGGAAAAAGATAAAGATCCACACCGTTGATTGTGGTGACTACAACAATTTAGATTAAAAGAAAGAATCGATATCACATACAATACATAAATAATATAAATTGGGAATAAAAATTAAAAAAAATTAGTAATCTGATTTTCCATATGAATTCCTAAGTAAAATCCCTAAAAATATAATTCACAATAAAAATTAAATAAAAATTAGCAATTTGATTTTAGATACGAATTCCAAAGTAAAATCCCTAAATAGATGTAATTTAGAATAAAAATTAAAGAAAATTAGTACTTGGATTTATATACGAATTCCAACAAACAATAATTGAAAATTTGAAATAAAAAATTTCATAATTTCATTTCTATATGAATTCCAAAGTGAATAACTAAAATTTGAAATAAATTAAATAAATTAGAAATTTTATTTGTATACAAACTCTAATAAAAAATAAGTAAAATTTTGGATGAAAATAAAAGTTATAATGAAGATAGCATGAATAGTGTCTAAGAAGACCACGAAAGAGTGCAATAGTGTTGATCTATCCTGCAAGAAGATATTTCCCCATGGGAAGGTGAAGAGCTGAGGCAGCAATGGTGAAGATGGAGACTATATCGTGCTACTGACCTTAGTCGTTGAAGTGAAAGGATAGAGTTGAAGGAGCCAAGAGCCGGGACGATGAGTGGTGAGTGTCGGCATTGTTGAAGAAGTTAGTAACCAAAGAAATTCCATGATAAGGAAGCCCTACTAAAGAGGAGATAAAGCTTTGCATTGAATACGAGCTATGGATGATATGGAGCCGTCGGGTAGCTAGGAGAGTGTCATCGCGGGTGAGAGACACGATGTCACCGAAGATGGCAAAAAGATTCTCCATATCATTAGACAATGACTAAAACAGATATACCAGCATCAGTGAAGTGGGAGGTTGACGTAGTTAGGGAGGAAGTGACATCATTGAGTTGGCCAACGTCGAAGAAGAGGAGCGATCAACACGAGAGAATAGGGCATCGAACACCTATAACTTCATGCATATGTCACTACAAATAGAAGCACGAGCGTATAGAAGCAGATAACCAAAGAGCTCAGAGTAGATATGGTGCAACCATAGGGAATAGGCTCAGGGCCACCGGAGAGCGTGACAAGTGTCCCGACAGGGATTGAGATGGTTGCATGTGTATGCGTGTTGATGTCACAACTGTCATCAGTAAGCAATAATTAGAGAGAAGTACAAGATAATGATGTTGTAGAGTATTGCATTGGAAGGAGTAGCAGTTGAGAGCAATCAATCAAGAATTGGACTTGCTGTTGGAGGTTGAAGCAGAAAAGTTATGGTAGTGAGAAGAGATAGAAGACATACGGTTCGGTAAACCAACTGGTATGGGAGGGAAGATAAGTTCAAGATAAGTCACCCATGGTGCAATGGTGTATTTGTTAGTAAGATAACCTAATACCATGTAAACTAATAAGATAATTTATCACATAAATAATCAATGTATTGTTTGAGATTAAATAGATGTACATGTGCATTTATATATTTTGAAAAAGAGTAACTAATGGAGGAGGAATAGGTAGATGTAGCTACATGATCTATGTATAATGGAGAGTGGTTACATTTCTAATAACCACCTATAATTTATTATGCTCAATGATTTTCTTCCTTCAAAACTCGTGCTTCAATTACATTTCTCAAATTGTGTTTTCCTTCAAACTTCTATTATCATTTTCAATGTTTATGATGTTTTAAATATAAATAGCCTACAAGATACGTAAATATATTCTTAAGCATCTAAGTTATATTATTTGATACTATAAACTTTAAAACAAATCTAGCCGTCAGTGGCAGATCTAGAACAGAAATGACGTGGGGGCCTCATGCTCTATGTATGTACTTATCAACGCATCTAGCTAGAGGTGTAATTGGAGTGGATACGGATGGATATTGCTCATCCTATATCATATTATGTATTTTTTCTCGAAGTCAGACATGGATAATGTCAAATACCCACTTGTCCATTCCATAAGCGTTCGGACGGAAATTATCCGTTTCTTTTGCACCCCTACATAGACATTGGACAGTAGAGTGCAATCAGAGCGAGCACAGAGAGACTAATCACCGAGATGTCAAAGGAAGAGCACCCAGTATTCCCTACATGTTTAGATGTAGCAATCCGCATATATGATATCTTCTTCATAAGTGAAGTCATCCTCATATCACTTGACATATAGATATATACGGACAGATATCACTCATCCTGTATCCCATTCCATATTTTTTTTCCACAGAGTCAGACATGGATAGTGTCGGATACCCATTTACCCCTTTCGTATTCATTTCGGAAGCCTTCGGTTGGCCAGTCAGAGAGAAATTATCTGCTCCATTTGCACCTCTACATCCATCAACAATATAGTAGATAGTAATGCATTCTAAATTTTGTAACATCAACTAACTTCATGACAAAGTTCAATGGTAAATAACTATTTGTCAAACAACATACCAAAATCAAGAAACCTACCATTAGTGAATGATCTAGCATGAATCCAAAAACCTACTATTACACGCAATTTTTTGAGTGTCTTACTTGGTCAACGTCCTACGTGTTTTTCTTTTCTTTTCTCCCTCTCTTTGTCAACATGTTTAAGCATTCTTTCTTATATATATATATATATATATATATATATATATATATATATATATATATATATATATATATATATATATATATATATATATATATATAGTTCTTAGTATGTGGGCACTAGTTTTTGACATTTGAAGGCACATACTATGTAACCTTGGACTATAAGCAATAAAAATTAAAATTGATATGAGGCCTATTGTCAGACCCAGATTTTATAATCCGGAATCTACTGTGTTTAATTGCACTATTCCCTGGATCAGTAGATAGTGCACACAGTTACAGTTCTGAATATCAAAGTACATATCATGCGGAAACGTAATTAAAATAATAAACTTACACATGGGCCGATTAGGCCGAAATCAATAAATTGCAGCAGCGGAAGAACGAAGCACACAGGTGGGACCTTCAGGACATGCCCACAGGCAGCCAACTGGAGGATCGCGGCCTAGTTCTCGACATCTTCATCTTCTTTGCCATCATGATCCAAAAGTATTGTTGAAGCGCAGTGATCTGATTCCTGCTCCTGAATTTGTCGCAAAAGCGAGCATGAGCACTCCGACCCCGTGCTCAGCGAGCCAACACACAGAATGCAGTATATAACATGTATGGCTAACCAAATGATGGCTTAGGTTTATTTTATTTTTGCGAAGAGTGCTTTTGAATACAATTATATAAGAATTCCTAAGACCTAGCATTTTGAGCAAAAGCATAATGTTCAAGAACATACAATAATATTAGTGATCCAGACTCCATCCACCGTTACATGGCATCTGCACCATATAGCAATTTCTTTTCAGCGTTATAGCCGCTTAACTTAACACTGGGACGACACCCAGGACAATTCCAAACTAGGGCCTTACACTGCCCTTCCACTTTTCCAACCCATCATAAAGCATTTTGAAATAGAACTATATCTGGTTAAGTTCCCATGTCCGGCCTTTACCGTGGGCACGGCTATTCGAATAGTTTTGACTCTGCAGAGTTTGTACACTTTCACCACAAGAGACAATCAACTCATTGCCCCACATGATTCCTTAGTCATGTGGTTGAGCAGACCATCACAGTGACTTTTCAAAGTATCTAGACCCTTTTGTCATCTCACCCCTATGGGAGACTGCCCACTTGCGGTGGGTCCCATATGTTGCACGGGATGTTCCCCACAGCTACTAGCGTACGGGCTCCACTCCCCTCTGCGCTAGCACGACTGGGAAACTTCACCCTCCACTCGGTGTCCCTTTAGGCCTTCCCTTGCCCCTGCATAATTACTTCTCTCCCCCTACTAGTGAGATGAGTCCAGAGTTTTCGATAAATCTACTTAGCCAAGTTGTATTTTACAGACTTGTGGTTGTACTGTTTTACACGGGTGACATGACAAGATTCGGTCCTTAGGGTTATCTGGACGGTCTACCATTAATCCACTTTGTGCTTCTACTGCACCACATATTCACACACTCGAACTAGTCCGCCCAGATATTTAAGCATGTTGAGATTTTGGGAGCAAAATATATCCATAACCAAGTATACCAGTCATTCCCACCATGACTGCCCAAACCAGTCTTTCATGTTTCAAAGTGATGCTTTGGGGCATTTCAGCGCCCCCTGAGTATTAATGCAACACTAAGCATGGCATATCATTAGGGACTTATTTTCGAAATATTAGTATTATACTTTTGCTAGGGCGACAAGGTTTACACATTTAATCATTCCAAGGGAGGGTAATACTATTCAAGGTAAACATTGGCATTTAACTAGAATATCAAGTTTAGCATGTATTTGCATAAAAATAACAGCATGCATTTTGTTAATTTAAAACCAAGTAATTTGCAGAAAATGTAGGTTCAATATGATCAAAGTATTGACTCGCCTTGGTCACAGTGGTCGGGATCCGGATTCTCTGTTGCTTCTAGTGTCGCTGCTTCGATCTCTTCTTCTTGTGCCTCGTATGCTATTTTAGCACGCGCCAAAAATTTATACAAAAAGAAAAGCAGCAAATCAAACCAAATAACATCAGAGATTCAAATGAACTCTAAAAATTAGGATTTCAGTTCCATTGGATAGATCTTAATTTTAGATGAATTTAGAAATTTGTCTCACTCAATTTGGAGTTAAAATGAATAAGTTATGATTATTTGAAGTTCTCAGTTCTGTTAAATGCCAGAAAATGTAAAATTCTGACACGTGGGTCCCACATGTCATTTTCTTTTATTTTAATTCTTTTCTTGCTGTGCCGCTGACAAGTGGGTCCAGCTACTGTTCATGGGGTCCACATGTCAGCAGGGGTTTGGTGGATGAGTTCCACTGACCAGTGGGGCCCAGCAGTCAGCGGGTCGCTCTGGTCACGGAGGCTGACAGGTGGGGCCCACCTGTCAGTAAGGAAAACAAAAGAAATCGCTTGACCGCGCGCGCGGAGCCGGAGGCTCGAACACGCGACGCGGGAGCGGGGGGGGGGGGGAGAAGGGAGTTGCGCTGGTAACCAAGTGGGAGGGGGAGGCTTTGCCTACCCTATATGGGGAATGAATCCCTTTGAGGTAGCTCTCGGAGGCGGCCGGGCAGAGGGGGAAGAAGGCGACGGCGCCGGCGGCGAGTGGTGGCCGGAGGGGTCCGGTTCGTGCGTAGAATACAACCCTGGCGTGAAGGCAAATCTCCTGGTGTAGGCGGTCGGGGTGGAGGAGCACGGTGGCGGGCCGGCGGCGTGCGACGGCGGAGGTTCGGGGAGGTGATCGACGCCGGCGTTGCTCCGGCGATGGGAGGTCCGGGGAAGGAGGTGGTTGGCTTCACCGCGCACCCGTGAAGCTCTAGGAGCTTGGGATTGCCTGGAGGTGGCCGGGAGCGGCGGGGAGGGTGGCGCCGGAGCTCGGGAAGAAGGAGGGAGCCGACGGCGATTGGAGGGTTCTCGGGCCAATTGCTTATAGGGGATGGGAGAAGAGAGTAATGCGGCGTGTTTGAAACGCGTAGACGTGGCTTTTATAGCTGGAAGAGGGGACGCATGGCGGGGCGGAGGAGATCGCCGTCCTGTCGCCGCTGGAGGGGGGGTGAACCAAATCTCTCCGAGATTTGCAGGAGAGAGGTGGTGAGAGAGGTTCGCCTCCCCTCCTGTTTAATTTGCCCGCGAGGTGAGAGAGGGCGAGCGGGTGATCTGCTGCGGAGACGCGAGAGAGAGCTGGCGTGAGGGGCGCGGCCGCGTGGAGAAGAAAAGGGAGGATGAAGAAGAGAGCGCGGGCGCGGGCGGGTGTGGTCCACCAGCCAGCGGGAGAGGGCGCGGGGGAGCGGTGAGGCGTCGGGCCCGCGGGCAGAGAGAGAGGAATGCGAGTGGAGCGGTCCACCGTGCAGAGGGCGTGGTCGGGACAACGCGGGCGACCGCGCGGCCACGCGGCAGCGGGAGAAGAGGCGTGGGCGAGATGCGGGCCCGCGTGACAGCGGCGCGCGCTGCGCCCGCGGAAGCTGGGCCGCGCGATGGAAGGCGCGGGCGACGTGTCGCGCATCGAGACCGGCCAGGTGTCGGCCCGGGAGGGGAAGGAGGAGGATTTTCATTTTTATTTTTCAAGATTTTCAGAAATGCGCAGTTAATTGAATAAATCTCAGAAAAATATGAGATTACTTCCAAAAATTTCAGGAAAATTCACAGAAGCTCCTGAGGACCTTCTGGATGTAATAAAAATATTTTCAACTATTTTTGGTATTTACTTTATTTACTTCCCTTGCTTCTCATGTCATTATTAAGAATAAGATTTTATATTTCAGGCTTATTTCTCTCCCCTTTATTTTCTGGATCATCTTTCCAGATTCTTAACTTAGATTTTAAGTTTCCTTTATTTGTATGTTCTTATGTGTAGCATTAATATTATTGATTTTGATTTTGGCCTTTATTGAATTTCTTTAACTTTTGAGAGCTCAAAATACCATGAAAATCCAAATTCAAATATTATAATATACAAAAGTAACTCAAACTCCATATTTTCAAATGTAAAAACTTCAGGATGTTACACCTATGCCCCGCATTTGTAAACGTTCATCCACCCCTGCTAACCGCACAAGTGCACATGCCACCTTCTAGTCTAGTACCATGGTAACACACCTTGTTAGTTAGCTAGCCACTAACTAGGCGGCAATCGAACGATTGGCTATCTGTGTTATTGATTGTTCTGATTCTGACAAAGATGACCAGATATTTTTTACGAGAAGATGGACCAGAGTTAACTACCAAGATCATAAATTAAGTGTGGCGCCCCATGTAATTATCCCAAGAATAATCACACTTAAGCTATGGATTATTATTTGCCTAATTAGTAGAACACTATTCCGATGAATAATAAGCCTTTACCAAAGTTGGACAGTAGAAAAATAATATAGAAACTGTACTATTATTATAGCACTTACCACAAGGGCTATAGTCTTAATTACAGATACATAGGGGACATAAGGTACAACTGATACCCCATGGCTCTCTTGCTCAGCTTCGCCGGTTATCTACTCGTCCCAACTACCGTATAGGGGGTCCACCTCCCCCAGCTCCTCGCAACTGTCATCCTCATTCCCGGTGACCTCGACTGTGCCTACTGCCCCTTCATCCAACTCGGAGTATTCTCTGATCGAAGTAGGGCCTAACAAAGGAAATAATAGCAAGGGTGAATACTGATGAACTCAGCAAGCATAATGTTAGCAAGATGCATTGTATGCCTCTCTTTGTCCTTACTTCCATTTGTAATCATTTGCTTTCTAAAATTAGCCTCCTTAAATTAAGTAACATCTTTTAATTTATAAAAATTCTACTTTTCACTCGGGTGAAGAAAGATCCCTAGTGATCACCATAGTCTCCAATCCAAGGGACTAACATAAATTCATGATTTTATTAAACACTGCGTAGGCTTGTGCCACTGTACCCATAGCTACTCTGAACCATTAGAACTAGGTTTTCCACACTTCCTTTAGGTTATTAATGGATTGGAAAATTTTTTCCTTTCCCGCGTCGGTGGATTTCTAACCTATTTAACAGGCTAAGGTCTAAACAATAGCCAGCTATTCTACTATTAAAACTACCCCAAAGGCCCATGCATCTTGGCCCACGGCCACACTCAGCTCATAGCCAAGCGGCCCACAAAATCACCCCGCCTCCTCCTTTACCCGACCGATGCTTCACACTCCTCCCTTGGCTGTTGCTTCGCACTCCTCCCTCTCCTCACCTTTAACACTCAGTCCCTCTCGGCTAATGGGATGATCCTCCTTTCCCATTCAACTGTCGCTTGGTCTTTGGCCGCTGCTCTCCTCTTCCTCCGCTCTCCCTTTTCTGCGCCGGTGTTGCTATCTCCTCTCTTCCTTCCTTGAGGCCTACGACCCTCTCTCACCTAACTACCCAATGCACTCCCCCTTTCCAGTTCAGATCTAGACAGATCTCTCATCCTCCGGCCGCTCCTGCTAGATCTAGTCGCTTCTACCAACTCCTCGCCAGATCTGGTGGCTACCCATCGGATTTGGCGGCTGCTCACCAAATCTACGGCTCCTCAGTTTCCAACGGTTTGGCTACTTAGGCTATGGCTGCTTCGACTACTACTCCGGCCACTCGGCTATTTGGCCTCCTACGACTACTCTGACTACTCAGTTTCCTATGACTACTCTGACTACTCAGCTCCCTCGACCTCCTTTTCACCCTCAAGGAGGATCCCACCGGCCGGGGTATGTTACTGTGGGCATGGCTTGGCCGATGGTAATGGCTGAGGGGCTCGGCTTCGTCTACTCTCTGGTTCTATCTCCCTCTTCAGCCCCCATCTAAACTTGCTCGCTTTGATTTTAGTTAATGTTTTCATTACATTTGCACATGTTTTTACCATACCATGTTCTGGGGAATCCTAGTGGCTATGATGACGAGACTTGAGTTTGGGGTTCTCGCACCTAGGAGTGGTTCTCCATGCCTGAGGGGGCTCACGATGTTGGGGTAGCCACTAGTTGCTATGGTAGTCACCGGTTCGGCTGGGTGGGTTCTCCCTCCTTCTCAGCTACCTGGCTCAACCGGACGAGCCGAGAAGGAGAAGTGTCGAGTGTTTGTGTGCCTTAATGAGAAAAACCAAAAAACATGGGAAGAAAAACGAGAGGGAATGTGGGCCTACTTGTGTTGGGCTGAGAATGAAATGTGCCAGATGTAGGGTTGCTTTGTGGTCCTCATGCAGTTGCAGATGTTGACGAAGACGTGGTCGAGGTAATTTTCATAGTTGAGGGCGTTGTCTTATGGTGGTCGTTGCCTTGTGGTGGTCCACCATGTCGACCTCCTTGTCCTGTGGTCCTCGCTCTCCTTCGTCTTCCTCTACATTATGTCTCCCCTTCTCCGACACTCCTGTCTTCTCACTCGGTGTGCTATGGTAATGAGGTACTAGCTGGATTTGACGCTTATATATGTGGGAGTTTTCAGCCTCCACTTCTCGGTTTTTGGTTGGAGTCTAGCTGTGCACAGCTGGGTAGCACTGAGCTTATCCTCCTCTGAGTCTTGGCTTCCTATGGCTTTGGACCGATGGTCCTAAATGTGGGCGGTGCACTGTATTGGGATCCTTTGGGGGCTAAGGTAAGTTTGGAAAAAATGTGGGCTTTGGATTTTGAATGCTGGATGATGAGGCCCACTAAAGGTGAGAGGCGTCGACTGACCTAGGATGGTCTAGGAACTTCGATGAATGCCACTCTAATTGGCTCTAGTAGTCTGAGGTTACTAACAGCAAATCTAATTTCTTTTCTTTTTATACTCCCTTGGATTGTTATTTGATTGCTCTCCGATTGCAAAAGAAAAACGAGGGGAGGCTGGCTTGAGATTTTAATCCTAGCTAAACGCAAGGACAGGGCACTACAAATGCAAGGCAACGCTTTTAATTTAATGCAATTGTAACTTTAGAAATTAGTTTTTATTTATGCAAAAAATTTGGAAAAAGTGTTGTAATAATTAGTTATAATTCAATTCTTTGAGATTCTGAAATTGAGAGTTGTAATTAATGTGTTGCAATAATTCTTAATTCATTTTTAATTGTTGTTAATTGTACTGCTATGAGTTAATTGAAGTTAAGGTTCTTTCAGCCTTGCGTCTTAGGGTGATTTCGTCCTCGAAATCGGGTGCTCACTTGAATAGGTTGGGGTAGCTTCATTTAGCTCCTCTTCTTTCTCCCACGTCGCCTCACGCGCTGAGTGATTCTTCCACAGTACTTTGCAGAAACGTATCTTTCGCTTCCATAGCTTTCAATCTTCTGTTTCTAGAGTCTTTGCTAGATGCTCTTCATAGGTCAGGTCAGCTTGGAGAGGAATGTGTAGGTTGGTTAGATGCTACGAGGGTTTTCTTAGACATTTTTGGAGTTGGAAAATATGGAAGACGTTCTGGATTTTGGATAGTTGGCTAGGTAGCTCTAGTTAGTACGCTAGGTCACCTTTATGCTTCAAAATCTGAAAAGTTCCCACATACCATAGACTCAGCTTTCCTTTCAATCCGAATTGGCAAATCCCACACAATGGCGATACCTTTAGGTATACATAGTCCCTGACTTTGAATTTCAGCTCACGTCTGTGCTGATCTACACAGCTCTTCTATCTACTCTGAGCCACCTTGAGATGTTCTCTAATGATTTGGATTTTCTCGTCATTCTCCCTCACAAGTTTAGGGCCTAATAAAGGTCTCTCTCCAGTTTCATACCAGAATATAGACGATTGGCACTTTCTTCCATAGAGAGCTTCTTATGGGGCCATCTTGATACTGGACTAGAAGCTATTACTATAGGCAAATTTGGCAAGGGGTAGGTATTTGTCCTAGGTGTCTCCGAAATCCAGTACACAGGCTCTTAGCATGTCCTCTAGAATTTGGTTAACTCTCTCAGTCTAACCATCTGTTTAAGGGTGGTATGCCGTACTAAAGTTGAGTTTGGTGCCTAAGGCATTATGTAGACTCTTCCAAAATCCGAACGTGAATGTTGACCCTCTATCTAAGGTGATGGTTTTGGGTACACCATGTAGGGAAATGATTCTTTCTATATACAGCTCTGCTAACTTGTCTATTAAATATTTCTAGTTGGTGGCAAGGAAGTGAGTTGATTTCGTGAGGCGATCTACTATTATCCAAATAGCATCTTTCTTCTTGAGGGTTAGGGGTAGGCCGGTAATGAAATCCATATAAATATCCTCCTATTTCCACTCTAGGATTTCTAGGGGTGCTAATAATCCAGTTGGATGCTGATGCTCCACCTTTACCTTTTGGCATGTATCACATTGGCCTACATACTATGCTATTTCCCTCTTCATATTGGTCCACCAAAAGTTCTCCTTTAAATCCCTATACATTTTTGTTCCACCGAGGTGGATAGTATAGTGGGTGTCATGAGCTTTACGTAGGATGGTTTCTTTGATTTGGTCTTCATTTAGCACATGGACTCGATTTTGTCGCCATAATACTTCTTGGTCATCCATCCTGAGCTCTGATGGCTGGCCTGACTTGATTCTCCTAATTTCTTCTTTGATAAAAGGATCTAGTGGTTGTTTTTCTCAGATCTGGTTCAGTAGGGTGGGGTGGAATGTCATAGCATCTATGGTGGCTTCGGAGGTGGTAGTTTTGACATCTATTCTCATTTTGGCCAAATCTTGTATTAACTTAGAGGTGTGGACTTCAATGGCGAGGTAGTGGCATTTGGCCTTTCGACTGAGGGCATCGGCGACTACGTTGGCCTTTCTAGGATGGTAATCAATGGTTAGTTCATAGTCTTTGATGAGTTCAAGACAGCTCCTTTGTCTCATATTCAGTTCCTTCTAGGTGAAAATGTATTTGAGGCTCCCCATGGTGGCGTACTCTCTCTAATGAATCCTTTGGCTTCAAGGTCATCTAATTGCTTCTTCAGTTCCACTAACTCAAGTGCATTCATCCTGTATGGTCTTTTGGAAATGGGTGCAGTACCAGGAAGAAGATTGATGGCAAGCTCTACTTCTCTGCCTGGGCGCATTCCTGGTAACTCCTTACGAAATACATCTGGAAACTCTCATACTATAGGTATATCCTTCACTTTCTTCCGTTGGATACTGGCTAGGCTAGGGAAGGATAGCTTGGTCAAGTTCTGGCCCCTAGGTAGGTTTAGTCTGGTTCCGTCTGGCTTTCGAATAGAGGCATTCTTTGATTCACAATCTATATTTACCCTATGGGCGGATAACTAGTCTATACCCAGAATTACCTCTAGACCACTTAAATCTATCATATAGTGGTTGGCCAGAAATTTTGTGCTGTGGATAATAATAGCTTGTCCCCTCTTTATGGATGAAACCTCTATCATGTTAGTAGGCATGCTAACCATCATTGACTTATCTAGGCGTTTCGAGGTGAAGTTGTTTTCTGCTACAAATCTACAGGAAATGAATGAATGAGCCACCCCAAGATCAAATAACACGGTACCCATAGATGGTGATAATAGCAATTTACCAGTGATGACATCAGTAGCTTCTCCAACTTGTTCAGCAGTCACATGAGTGAGCCTGGCTGGTTCTCCCTTTCTAGCTCTTGCTAAGATGATATGATTATTTCTAGGTGGGTTTGGGTGAATGTTCTAGTATGAAGTTGGGGTTGGCAAACGTGACACATTGGTGGGTTGTACTGCTTGTCCCATATGTTGCTGAGGGTAAGGGCAATCAATCTTGCGGTGGCTTAGTTTCCCACAATTAAAGCAAGCATCTATGCCTTTCAGGCAGTCTTTGGTTAAGTGGCCCAATCCACACTTTGCACATATGATGGCTGATGCTATTGGCCTCTGTGGAGTAGTTGACCTCTGGAAAGTGTGGTTGTATGGTCTGGGTTTTGGAGGCCCATATCTTAGTTGATTGGATGGTTGCATTGGTGGACAGGGCTTAAAAGTAGGAGTGTGGTGGTGGTCTACTTTTGCTCTCTTCCTCCTTTCTTCGGTGAGGTTGGAATGCTCACTCTCTAGTATGATGGCCCGATTGACTAGGTCCTGGAATTTAGTGATTTTGTGGATGGACAAAAGCATATTAAGGTAGGGATGCATGCCTGCCATGAACTTATCTATTTTCTTCACCTTAGTGTCTACATCTGTTGTTGCATAATGAGAGAGTTCATTGAATTGGCTGAGATAATCTATCATTTTCTTGCTTCCCTGGTTCAAGGTTCTCTCTTTTCTTCAACTCAATCCTCCCTATGGTCACATGGGCCTCTCTAAACCTTTGCTGGAATTCCTCCTAGGTAATAGGTTGCTCACTCACACGATTACGATTATAATTGAGCCACCACGTGGCTGCAAGTCTAGTCTAATGGGCAGCATAGTGAAGTTTTTCTTCATTAGAGCAACCTATTGTGTCTAGCTTCTTACTTATCTCTATCAAACATCACTAGCATCTAAGGGATCAGTTGCTTTAGCAAAAGTAGGGGGGACGAGTATGTAGCAAGTCCCCAATTCTAACTCCATGGGGGTGGTGGGTGAGATGCTGTCACTCTAGTTAGAAGTGCTTCCAAAAAGCAGTTTTGGTTATCCTGGGATTCTTTTCTGAAGTTTTCTAAGAATCTGAAGACTTCTCCCATGACTCCCAGTGGGTCAACGGCTCTGGCTGGTGTTGGATGACTGGTGCCTGGCTGTAAGTTCAAGCTCCAATTAGATTGGTTTTGGTGATTAATGACAAATATAAATATGAGACTAACTAAATTAATGAAAAATCTAAATATGAGCCTAACTCATTAATGACAAGTTTAAAGGTGTGACTAACTCTTTTGTTGACTATGTTATTGCTTAGTTTCATTTGGATGAAAAGGTGAAAATCTTGCAGGTATGCATTTGATGTTATATTCTTATATCTTGTTGCATTCCTAAGATCCAATATATAGGTTGAACTCCACAAAAAGTCTAACTTGAATATATGCATATATTTTTATTACACATTCTTGTATGCACACATTTAGAGGAACTTCACTCTATGTCATGTGGTTTCATTAGTATTGATCCATGTTTCTTTTTCCACATATATTGGGATCTCTACTTTGAAACATATCCTTTGAGTATATAAAACTGGTGTAGTCTATATATATACTCACATTGACTCATATTGCTTTATACTCAATTATTTGTGTATGGGACTAACATGATTATCAAGTGTTTGAAAGGTTTTGTCCCGAATTTTGCTTGACAACTCGAAGACGCATGCTAAGGTTGACAAGAAGATCGACAAGCTTGAGACAAGGGTCAAGCATGCATTTGAATTTAAATTCTAAATCCAACTATGCATTGTCAGGATAATCGGTAGTAACGGTGTATAATTGGCGGTACTACCGCAGTGCAGTATGACCGACCGGTATGTGCGGCAGCACCGCAACTCGAAAGTACCAACCTTTAGTTGGCGATACATTTTCCAGAGAGTTCCTTTGAAGCTCTTCTGTTTCTCTGGAAAACGGTAATACTGAAATTTGAACGGGGAACTACCGCAGCACGGTATGACCGCAACTCCTGAGTGGTTTTATGGGGCAGTACGTTTTTTCCAGAGAGTGCCAAGTTTGGCCCTCGAGACAAACGGAAGTACCACGTCAGAAATCGGAACAACCGGAGAGCGAAACTACCGGACCATAGATGGCGGTAGTACTGCACTTCAAGTTTAAATGGTTTTGTATTCAATTCATTATCTCATTATTTGTTGAGATTGTCATCAATTACCAAAAGGGAAAGATTAAGAATCTAGTCCCTCTATTATGAGTTAATGGTGAGTTCTGATAATTAATGACAATCGATTTGTGGGACTAATATTTTCCTTGAGTTGGATGAATAGGTTACGTTCCATAATGATAAATACTTTAGATGGGTTCATGAGTTAAAGGTCATCAAGAAGAGGATGCATCATGTGTTGATGCACATGAAGATTCCGAAGAGGAGAGTATCATAAGTTAATCAAGATCCCAAGAAGAAGATGATCATGAGTTGGTCATCAAGTTAAGAGAAGACAATTACCCGAACTTAAAGTGGAGATGTACGTCATTAAATTTTAAGACGATGATCAAGACAAAAGTATAATTAGCTAGGGCTAAGGATGTGTTTCTAGACTTTTACCGGTCTTGGTGTTTGGTTGGAAGACCAAATTGCTACTATAGGTTTGCCGTACTGTTAAGAGGGTCTTGTCTAGTAGCTTGAGTCTCATCATGTATTGATAGCTCAATCCTGCTTGCTCTAGCTCACCATGGCATGATGCCATTTTTTGTAAATGTGTTTAACAAATAGTTGAGGCTTATGCATGTAATCATTGTAACATGTAACTATACTTTACAAATGTGTTTTGCAAAAGGTTAAAATCCATGTACCTTCTCCTTGTAGCATGATCCAAGTTTGCAAATGTGTTTTGCAAAAGTTGGAGATCATGCATTATCACTTGGCATAGTCTAATATTGTTGTTGTTTCCTTTGACATTAGACCATGGTAGTGACTCTTTGGATGTCTTATGATTTCTACATTGATCTAATATGTTTGAGATCATGCAAATAGATGGGTTGTATAGCCCTCTGAATAAACTTTTCATACAATCCAAGATCACTCAATTCCAACATCAAAGTCAAAAGTTATGATTGTTTTTCCGAGTATCATCTATGCTGAAAAACCGAAAACAGAAGTACTGCCCTTCTAACTGCGGTAGTTATGAAAAATGGAAATACCACTTTTATAACTGCGGTAGTTCCACAAATGATTAAATAACGGCTATTTTTCTAGCATTTATGCTGGAAAACAAAAGTACCACTCCTATAATGGTGGTAGTTCCAAAAATCCTTTTTTTTTTGTCTCAAACGGCTAGTTTCGATGTGTGGGGTATAAATACTCCCTTGTGGCCGGTTGGGGCAAGGTCTTTGGCTAGTGTGAGCTTCTTTTCTCAATTGTGCATATGTTACACCTTGTGAGCAAGGAGAAAGGTCTCTAGTTGCATGTGTTGCATCTAGAGGTGAATTTCATATCCACTTGAGCTTGTGCATTCGTTGCACATGGTGAGAATCAAGCAAGGGGCTTAACTTATTATTCTTGAAGTTTGCCGACTCCTAAACGGTGTTGGAGACATCATGCACAGTGAGAAGACCCGTCAAAGTTGTGAAGCTTGGAGCTCACCTACTCTGAGCGGGAAAAAGTTACCACTAGTGGATTGAGGTGTTTCGGCTCAATGTGGACTAGGGAAACCAGCAAGTCACCGAACACCACGGTAAAAAGAGACCGTGTCAATTGTGGTTTGTTTTCTTGTACTCAATTTATATTCAAGCAATTTACATACATAGAATTAAATTGATTGCTTGCCATCCTAGGATTGCACACCTTGATATAGCCTTAAGGTGTTGGTGCACTTAGGTAAACTTATTTTATCTAGGCGCTATTTGCGCTAAACCAAATTGATTTAAGCTTCCGCATTGTATACTTGGTTTAAACAAATAGAATAGGTCTTTAAATTGATATTAGTTGAAAGAAGAATTTTTAAGACTGCCTATTCACCCCCTTCTAGTTGCACTGCTACAGACAGCCCTATCACAGACGGTTCGGAACCGTCATCACAGACGGTTCCTGAACCGTCAGTGTTTAGGTGTCAGTGATACTAGGTGGTTATCACAGACGGCTCCCAAGTCGTCTGTGATAACTCACATTACAGACGGTTTTTTATAAAAAAACCGTCTGTGATAAACCGTCTGTGATACTCGACTATCACAAACGGTTTTTTATAAACACCGTCTATGATATACACAATATCACAGACGGTTAGTAATAAAGGCCGTCTGTGATATCATTCATACCACAGACGTCACTCTTTGATACCGTCTGTGATATTGTATCACAGACGATTTTTAACAACGAACCGTCTGTGATAGCAAGTGGATCAACCATTTTATTTGCTATTTTTTGGCTAGCCTCAGGATATGCTAGCCATGCCCTCTGAAAGCAAGCAAGCAGATTACAGATAAATGACAGATATAAGTTAATTGCAACTCAAAGTAAATTACAACAAAATTCGATACGCAGATGAATGTAACAAACTGCCAGCAGATCACATACATATATAGAATGAAAATCGTTACACAAAATCTGACAAATGAATTAAATTGAAGGAATTGTTTGATTTGTACAATTGAATCCAATGTTTCAACATCTAATTATCACCATTGCCGGCGTGGAACTCTCCCCTCTTATTTATGACCTCTGCTAGCAAGAATTGGGAGATGATTGCACGAATGTCGATGAGATTGTCAAGATCATATGCACTTTCGTTGAAGTCCACCCGCTGTCGCTAGGAGCAATGTTAAGTCATTAATTAGCATGTGTGTGTAAATATATATACATATATATAATCAAAAAATAATAATTATTGGAAGGACCAGACAAACCTCTGGATCATTGATCTTAGTATCCATGATTTCCTTCATATGGCGGCAAACGTAGAATCCACATACGTTGCCCTGTAGCTGCTGGTGGCACTGGAAAAATAGAATTACGTACATCAGTATTGTCAATTCTAGAGGCATTATAACAAAGTATGATATAGGATTGTTGTGTTGTAGCGGGTACCGGAAATCACGTGTTGTGTCGTAGTGTGTCACTGGATTTTTCGTGTCTTCCTCCTTGGGCAATATAATCGGCAAACGCCCTACGTGATTCAAAAAAGTTAGCCTCGGCCGTGGCAAATAAAAGAAATATTACAATAGAGTTATGTATGGAGGAAATGAGTTTACCTGTTAAGTACTTCTTGCACACGACTGAAGTCGTGGTTGCTCCTAAGGAGGGAATCAAGGTATATTACCTTGCTCCACTTTGGTACAATCACAATCAAAATCCAGTGATGCCTAGTCATGTGTGTCGCCATAGTGATTAATCCTAAGTTCATGCTGCATGTAAAGTACAAATGAAACATATGTGTGGCAACTAGTGAAGCACTTACCCTTGGTTGAAGGGTACCATGACGTACTACTTGTCGTTGTGAGCAATCAATCCCCTCGTTATGTAACCTTGCACGAAGGATGCATCTGCGTTGATAGATTGCTCGGAGACTAAGTGAGGGTCGAGGAAACCCACTGGTCGTCACGATCGCCGGACTTCTTGGATCATGTATCTATACATAAAGAAAGAGTAATGACATTTATCTGTATAACGTGAATGTAGAACTTCATTGTACAATACACTTACAGTGTCCAGCATCGTAGAAGTGAGGCGTCGAGTTCGTCGAGATTGAATAGTAAGAATAAATCTTCGAATGTCACGACAATATAGCCCGAGTCGTGGAGGAAATGCGTCTCGTTATATTTCAGAGTGAATGCACTCTGCCGGATTGGCTTCATGTTGGACTTCTCCATGTACCAGGCATGCAATGTATTGCAAATCAAACCAAGCTGGGATAATTGTGACTCGGGCACCAACGACACTCCTAGAATAAACTTCCATGGCACGGGACGCGGCTTAGTTTTCTTCGTATGAGCCCTGGAGCCTCGCTTATGATATGTTCTCGGTGGCGTCTCAGCGGGAGCTGATGCAATAGACTTTACTGGATTTGGAGGTGGAGGTGGAGCCACCGGAGCCGATGTGCTAGGTCCAAGGCGACGTCCCTCTTGGGCCACTGGATGTGAAGATTGTGGCACGGACATGTCGAGGACGATGTCCCTCTTGGGCCACTGAATGAATGTGTGGACGGCATCCCCTATTGTCTTAATCTCTTCGTTTGGGGGCTTCTCAAGAGGGACGGTCTTAAAAATATCATTAATCATGTCCACCTGGGCCATTATGAAACTGGTGTCTACTTGTACACCATGCACCAGCGTCCCTGGCAGCAATGGATACACCATGCCGCACCCAGCGTCAACGGGAATAGAGCCAACAAGCCTGACTTTGAGACTGCAAGGCATGGGCTCCTACATAACGACACAAGATGAGTTAAGGCGTCCACCAGAGAGATCTATGTACCATTCTAAAGAGGTACATTACCTGAATGTCGTCAATAGGTAAGTGGCCGTCGCTATGTTCAGAAATTGGTGTGGACACGCAGCTATTGCAACGTTGAGGGGGACTGGGTACCGCAGTAGTAGGAGTGGGTTGCGATTGGTTGCGGACTTGTCTCAGTTCTTCCCGCAATGAATCTATCTCTCCTCGAAGTGAGGCAAACTGCTCTTGAAGTGAGGCAGATAATTGTTCCTCAAGTTGAGCACGAAGCTCCTGTTTTATTTGTTCGTTGCGGTACGCCTTGGATCTCTTCCTACTCCTATATGTCTCAGAGTAATATGGAAATCCGTGCCTCCAAGGTACATAAACCCCCATGCCTCGTGTGCGACCTGGGTGCTCCTTGTTTCCCAAGGCCTGTGATAGTAAATCTCTCTCCCTATATTCTTCAAAGGAGCCACGAGAAGATTCGGTAGTCAATGATTGCTGCAAGAGACAATTAATCATTTTATTTTTGAACCCATAAAGTTCAAGAGGTGTTAACAACTATATAGTTTAACATATCTTACCATGCGTTGGGACACTTCCTCATCTGCGGGATTTTTGAAAGAGACACCCGAAGATGTGGTTGATGACCTCGCTCTTAACCAGTTTCGAGCGCGCTCGTTTGCGATCCCGGCAAATGGCGGAGAGGCCTCCGATCGGATTGCGACCTCATCCTGCATCCTCCATTGCGGGATTTTACCCGCGTACCCAGCGGTGCCGAGTCTATGAGGGTGAGTGTTTTGTGACTGGAGAGCCTTGTGCACCGCACTTTGTTGTTCAAATTCAGTCGTTGTCTTCATCTGCACAAAGGCATCCCATGTTTCCGGCGACACGAAAGGATATTTCGTGAAGGGCGAGACATCCTTGGCCACATACTTCGTCACAAGAGTGCTCTTAAAATTCTTCCATGCTTTTTCCATCACGAGGAACGCCTGCCGTTGCACAAGTCCCTGTACTTCTACTGGGATCTCGAACGAATTTGTAATTTCCTCCCATATCTGATTTTTATGATCCTTTGTCAAATCTTTCCAGCTTGCTATGGTGATGGGGACCCGTTGCCTTCCAATTATCCCGCAGGTAGTCCGAAATGATGACGCTGCTTTCGTCGGTTCAAGAGGGACCCCATTCGGAGAGACCACCGTGATGGTCATTCGGCCCTCTGGCCTTTTCGATACTCCTCGGCCACGCTTAGTTTTCGCAATCTTGGGAGCGTGAGACCCAGATGACGACGACGAAGACTGTGTGGATGCTATCTCTCTTCTAAGAAAAAACTAACTGCAGTTAGCTATGGGCCTTCCAAATAGACCTTGTAGCTAACAAGTGAGCTAAACAAAGTTCTATGAAGCAAATAACATGTCGGAACCCGGAGCAACGACTCCTGGATCCTCTGTGTAAATCGCACTAGTCCAGGATCAGCTAGTGCACACAGTGAACAACAAAGATAAATACCAAGCATATTGACCTTTATTTAATTTAAGGAGTACGGCCTTATGGCCAGTGTTTACATCAGTGCGCATTGGCAAAAATAACTGAAAAAGAAACTGCGGAAGCGAAGCTGGAAAGGCGAAGCCCAAGCCTGCCCACAGGCAAACAACTGCAAGACGTGGCCTACTCGTTCTGGTCTTCACCGTAGTCGAAGTCGTCTTCCTCTGTGTGGAGATAGCAACAATGAGTACAAACTTGTACTCCGCAAGTCACACGGAGAAATGCAATATAATCATAAAGGCTTCAATGGAAGGCTCATAGGGTTAGTTTGCATAAAACAACATTTAATGAAATACAGTAAATAGATTAAAATTGCTGAACTTGATACAATAAGTAAAACAGTACTTGTAATTGAAAATATTACCGTCAGTGCAGGCTCCGACCAAACACCAACCTATCCACGGGCATCCCACCCGGACCATCTTTTCCAAAAGATCACGTATGGATTCCATCCATCCACACGCTTTCACTGCGCAACTCTGATGAATTCCATCCATTCACCAGATTTCAAACTCTTACGGATTCCATCCATCCGTAAGGTTTTCATCTCTCGTGGATTCCATCCATCCACAAGGTTTTCGAAAACAATTTTGAAAAACAAAGTCTAATCCATGAAAAACTTTACTCAGCATGCCCATGACCGTGGGCACGGCTATCCAGGATAGATTATACACTCTGCAGAGGTTGTACAGCTTTACCCACAAGACACGATCATCCCATATTGCCACCGGTTTACACACTTCCTTTGGTGTGCGGCGAGGAGTCGTGACAAGGCCTTTATAATGCAAAGCCTTCAACCTGGCCAAGCCAACTCTAAGGTTTCACCCCAGTAAGGAATCCACCAGACCGGGACCCCCTCTTGAGCCGAGTGAGACTTCTCATGGCCTACGCCACGCTCACTTTCATCCTACGAAATGACCCAGGTTGGGACCCGCAAATTATTCAGCCAGGGCTGTCCCATACCAGCCATGTGGTAGTACGATTAGGGCTTTGCAATAGTAGCTCACAAACCGGTCCTTAATTTGGCTTAGGCTCAACCACATACCCCCTGTGCCCGACAATCAACACTGTGTCTCCGAACAACAGCGCATGCCTGCACCCACCACCTAACCATTAGCCTAAGTCTAAACCAGATTTTATATTTTATTTCAAAATATTTTATCATCCTTCTTGACTCTCCGAAGTCAAGAATACAGATCAAAAGCTTATCATTTTATGTAAAAAGGGTTTATCATTTTATGTGAAAGATATCCCAAAACAAAATTATATGTTTAAGCAGGGCTAAGCATTTGATTTAAAATTCTCTAGCCAATACTAGTGTACTAACTAGAGTTTGATTCTAAGGTGACAAGGTATAAGGATTTGCAATGTCAAAGGAGGTATTAACAAACAGGTATTAACTAAAGTTTAAACTGAATTGAAATACGTTGAATAAAAATATGCATGCAATATAATTTAAATCAACATAATTTTATTTGCAATCTGGGATCAACATGGTCAAGGAGTGTGACTTGCCTTGCTCTTCAATTTGGTTTGAATCTTCGTCGAAGAAATTTCCCGAATCGTCGAAGTCTACACGTCAAAATAACCCACGAAATTCAAATAAATTCAATTTAAATTTAAATTGACTTTAAATATTTGAATTTAGGCTAGAAATGGATAGAGGGGAATTTTTGATGAATTTAGAAATTTGAATGGGCTCAATCGGAGTTAGGATGAAGGAGAACGGGCTCCGGGAAATTTGAACAGAGAGAAAATGGAAAATCAGGATTTTTAGAATTATTTTTCTAAAGGAAATTCTGAATTATGACGTCAGCAGGGAATTAATTTTTGGCTGATTTATTTTTCTACGGGAAATTCGGATTTATTGCGCCTGCTGACGTCAGCCCTGGGGCCGGGCCGACTGACAGGTGGGCCCTTGGTCTATGGACCGAGTCCACGGGCGAAGGGAGGCGCTGAGGTGGCGGGGGAGGCGGCTGGCGCGGACGTGGCGCTGACGGGGCAGGGGAGGCCGAGGTGGCGCTGGCATGGCGCCCGATCACCGGCCACGTGGGCACGGGGACGCCGACGTGGGAGGCCGGCCGGTGGTGGCGCTCGGGGAGGGAGCTCGCCGGCGCTCCGGCGGGCGGCGGCCGGCGGCGTGGGCGGCAACGGGAAGAGGGGGCGACGGGGGTCTCGGGGGAGGGCGCGGGCTCACCGAGGGAGGCCGGGATGGGCCGGCGACGAGGGAGGAGGCGGCGGCGCTCGGGTCTCACGCGACGGCGGCGCTCCGGTGGCGGAGAGGTGTGGCCGAGGGGCGGAGGGTGTTCGCACGGCCACGGGGAGGCCGAGGGAGGTGGTGGCGGGGCGCAAGGACGCCGGAGGCGGCCACAATACCTCGCCGGAGTTGGCGACGGCGGCGGGGCGGATGCGCAAGGCGCGGAGGCGGTCGGGAGGCCGGGAGGGAGAGGGAGGAGCGGAGGGAGGTGGTGCGAAGAGAAACGGAGCCGGGGAGGGGTTTATATAGGGGCGGAGGGGAGCGGCGGCGCGAGGATTTCTCGCTGGAGATGGCGGCGGCGGAAAGGAAGGTGGGGGGGGAAAGGAAAGGCGGCCGCGGATGGAAAGAGGGTGCGGGGATGGCGGGATTCAGTCGGAGGGAGTCGGCGCGAGGAGTGGGGAAGAAGAAAGGGGGACGGGGCAGCGCGCGGGAGAGAGGAAAGGCACCGGTACGGGCGGGGCGGCACCATGGCCTGGCGGCGGCGCGGCCGGGGAAGAAGGGTGCCGCGCGGGAGGAGGGAGACGGGCCTGACAGCGGGCCCGGGCTGTCGGCGGTAGGGGAGGCGCGGACCTTCGATGATGCTACCCTCCGGTCGAGATCGATTGCGTACATAGGACTTCAGGATTCCCATGTACCTCTCGAAAGGGTACATATGACGTAGAAATACGGGGCCGCATATTTTTATCTCTTTCACAAGGTGGACAATGAGATGGACCATGATATCAAAAAATGATGGAAGGAAATACATCTCTAGATGACATAGAGTTGTCACCACCTCGGTTTGCAGAGCATCTAGTCCATCCGGATCAATGACCTTCTGAGCAATTGCGTTGAAGAAATAACATAGCCTTATGATTGTCACTCGAACCTTGTTCGGCAAAATACTTCTAATTGCAACAGGTAGCATTTGTGTCATTAGCACATGACAGTCGTGAGACTTCATGCCAATTAATTTTAAATGTTCCATGGAAACAAGTTTCTTCATGCTTGTAGAGTGACCAGATGGAACTTTCACACCATGTAAGGACTGGCACAGTTCAGTTCTCTCGGACTTAGACAGAGTGTAGCATGCTGGGAGAAGGTACGTCCAGCCTTTATCGGTCTCTATCGGTGCTAACTCGGTCCTGATGTTCATAGCGACCAAGTCACGCCTTGCGTTAACACCATCCTTTGTTTTATCAGGAATGTTCAGTAAGAGACCAATCAAACTGTCACATACATTCTTCTCTACGTGCATGACATCGATGCAATTGCGAACTTCTAAGTGCTCCCAATAAGTCAAGTCCCAAAATATTGACCTTTTTTTCCACATGTTCTTCCTCAATTTACGGCCCTTTCCAAGCACAACATTTATATCCTTGACCATATCATACACCTCTTTCCCGCTAAAAGGTCTTGGTACTGAGTCATCCTCTTTTTTCCGTCAAATTGTTTCTTCATCTTGCGGTATAGGTGATACTTTGGAAGGAACCTACGGTGACGCATGTACACAGTTTTTCACGAGTTGTTCAACCACACACTCTCGGTATAATCTAAGCAGTGCGGACACGCTTTGCCTTTTTTTTGTACTCAACCCTGACAGGTTACCAAGGGCAGGAAAATCATTAATGGTGCAGAACAACATGGCGCGTAGAGTGAAGTTCTCTCATTTGTCCGCATCCCATACTTGTACCCATTCGTTCCACAGTATTGCAAGATCTTCCACCAATAGTGCTAGGAACACATCAATATCGTTGCCAGGTTGCTTCGGCCCTTGGATAAGTAGTGACATCAAAATATACTTCCGCTTCATACACAGCCAAGGAGGAAGGTTGTACATGCACAGAGTCACGGGCCAGGTGCTATGTCGGCTGCTCATGTTACCAAAAGGATTCATTCCATCTGTACTCAACCCAAACCTTATATTACTCGGTTCCACACCGAAATCTACAAACATCCTATCGATGTTCCTCCACTGGGTAGAATTAGCAACATGTCTTATCATTCCATCTTTCTTACGCTGCTCGCAGTGCCAACGCATCAATCTTGCATCCTTGCGGTTTGCAAATAAACGCTTCAAATGGGGGATTACAGGAAGATACCACATCACCTTAGCAGGAGGTCCTTGCTTCACCTCGATGCCCTTCCCATCATCAGAGTCATTTTTACGCTTGTATTGGGATGCTTTGCACACCGGACAAACATGTAAGTTAGCATACTCTTTATGGTACAGGATACAATCATTCGGACATGCATGTATTCTTTCTACTTCCATTTCTAATGGACAAAGAATCTTCTTGGCTTGGTAGGTGGTTCTCAGCAACATATTTCCCGTTGGAAGCATGTCCGCTAGGAGACCTAACAATGCCGTGAAACTCTTGTCGGACCAACCATTGCTTTCCTTCAATTTCAGCAGTTCTAGAACTGATGACAACCTCGTGTATTACGGCTTGCAGCTCGGGAACAAAGGTTTCTCCGAGTCCTCCATCAAGCCCTCGAATTTACCAAACTCTCTCTCACTATAGTTCCCTTCTGCATCACGTAACATCTGATCCAGATTATCATCCTGCGACCTATCCTCATGATCCAGATTGTCATCCTACGACCTATCCTCATGATCGAAAGAACAGTCCACAACTGGCGTATCGTTGTCTCTCTCGACTATGTCATAACTACCTTCTTGTGTACTCTTCTCTTCACCGTGACTGGTCCAACATTTGTACCCTTTTCTGAAACCCCTTCGAATCAAGTGAGCTTCTGCGCTGAGTTGCTAAACATCTTGAGATTATCACAATCAATACATGGATAATACATATATTTCATCCCCTTCTTCAACATATCCAGCTCGGACGCCCTTCTAAAAGCAGACACGCCATTAATATACTCTTCACTCACACGGTTCTCAATATACATCCAGCTTCGGTCCATCTACGCTACACAAGTAACATATATTTAAGCAAGAATGTTAGCTAGCACTTACCCATTCTGAAATCCAGCAAACTAACATTATCTTTCTAAACCTAGCTAGCTGGCTACATTTAAATTAAACAAAAACCTAGCTATCATCTCCGGCCTTCAATTACAAACACATGCAGCAAAGTAATTGAGTACTAACCTCTGATCAGATCACTAAGAAGACAGTAATATGTTTTCACCCCTAACTCCCTAAAGCCGGCCGCCTTGCTCCACCAATGCAGCGCAATGAAGACAGGTCTGTAGTGTCGACATCGAGAAAGTTCGCCAAGTAATTAATAGTGTGCAGAATATCACAGACGGTTCCAACCACAAACGGTCTGTGAAAACAATATATCACAGACGGTTTGTGTTAATAACCATCTGTGAATTATCACAGACGGTTCTATATACGCACCGTCTGTGATACCAACAATATCACAGACGGTTCATATTAATAACCGTCTGTGATTGGTTATTATCACAGACGGTTAGTATAAAGAACCGTCTGTGATAGTCTACATTATCACAGACGGTTATTAACACGAACCGTCTGTGATGTCCATAATATCACAGACGGTTTGCAAAAAGAACCATCTGTGATTGGTGAGTATCACAGACGGTTCGTATATAAAACCGTCTATGATAGTCCTTCACAGACGGTTTACACTACAAATCGTCTGTGATAGTTCACTCGATAACTTAATTTTTTTTATTTTTTTTTGTCTAGCCTCAAGAAATTAAATAATGTACCCATAGCCTTCGAAAACAAGCAAATAGAGACGCAAGCACAACAACACATTCAGATCTATTACAGCTAACGAACCCTTCGTGGCACGACGGTCATACTAAATAAGACACACTTACGACACTTACGGCAAGAGTGTGTTGCCTAGTCGGCGTTTGCTCACGACATTAGTCGGCGTTGTGGAGGAACAAGCAAATACAGAGGCAAGCACAACAACACATTCAGATCTATTACAGGATAACAAGCTAACGAACCCTTCATGCCACTTACGGCAAAAGTGTCTTGTCTAGCGTCCCGCCGTACCGCGACGGAGGCGCTAGCTCAAAGCGTAGGGGAGATGCATGAAGGAAGCACAACAACACATTCAGATCGATCTATTACAGGATAACAAGCTAACGAACCCTTCATGGCACAACGGTGCGGCTGAACAAGACACACTTACGACATTTACGGCAAGTGTGTGTTGTCCAGCCACCCGTCGTGCCGTGACAGAGGCGCTAGCTCACAGCGGAGGGGAAGCTGGCTAGTGGATGAACTCACGCGTGACTAGTACCACTGGAAAGGTAGATGGGGTTATTAATAAGGGCTGAGTAGTGGGAGGAACTGCTGCCTGCCATTCGATGTGGAGAGAATGGACGGTCCAGATAGAAATCTTGGGTATTCGCCAATTATTGGTGACATGTGATTTTTAGAGACGGTTATTAACATGAACCGTCTGTGTTGTCCAGATTATCACAGACGGTTCGTATTAAGAACCGTCTGTGAAAGTTCATAGACGGTTCTTAATACGAACCGTCTGTGATGTCTTAATTATCACAGACGGTTCGTGTTAATAACCGTCTGTGAAAATATCACAGACGGTTGCGAGTATAAACCGTCTGTGAAAGTTTAATCACAGACGGTTCCGTATAAACCGTCTGTGATGTAGCCGTTCAGTATATCCTCTTTTGTAGTAGTGTTGGCCTCTTCAATCTTAGACTGGCACGGTAACTGGGGTGTCTGATCTGGGGTTGTGCTTTGAGGAATGGCTGCTGGGGTCTCTTCTGGTTGGGCCTGAGGAACAGGACCAAGTCTCAACCCTAACTCTCACTCTTCCTAATGACGGCTTCCATCTTGCAGGGGAAGGCAAGGGTTCTTTATTAAAAATTTCCTAGTATTATTCGATTTTTACTTGGAGGAGCAATTAGGTTGGCCTCTATAATTATCCTTATTTATCAATATCTTCGAGGAAAAGATGTTTTACTATTAGTTATAGGGGCCACTCTCTTTTAATATGTTGAAGTATCCAATTAGGGATAAGAATAGCCAGTTTGAGTTTATGGAGGGGGTGTATTAACCTCACTTTAGGGTTTTACTCCACCCTTTAGAGCACACATCCCTCCAAGCAAATTTGTCGGACCCCAAAGCATCAACTCCCAGATCCTCTATGCAAATCGCACTAGTTCAGGATCAGCTAGTGACACAGTGAACAACAAAGACAAATATCAACCATAATGACATTTATTAACTAAATACGGGCCTGATAGCCAAAGTTTACATCCACGGCCCACAGGCCAAAATTAAATAATAGCAGTGAAAGAAAAAACACTGAAGCGAAAGAAGCCCAAAGCTTGCCCACAGGCAAACGACAGAAAAACGTGGCCTCATCCAAGCCCTCATCGTAGTCAAAGTTGTCCTCCTCTGAGATGAGATAGCAAGGTAAGTACAAACTTATACTCCACAAGTCACAAAGGAGAATGCAATATAATGACAAAGGCAGCAAAGGAAGGCATATAGGGTCATTTGAGTGTAAAACAACATTTAAGGAAATATAGTAAATAGATTAGAAATTGCTGAATTTGATACAGTTAGTAAAGATAGTAATTGTAAATAAAATTAATACCGTTAGTGCAAGTCCATCTCCCACACTAACCTAAGCACGGGCATCCCACTCGGACCATCTTTTCCAAAATATCTCATATGGATCCTATCCATCCATACGCTTTTGAATCTCTTATAGATTCCATCCATCCTTAAGCTTTTCATAAACCATTTTGAAAACAAAATCTAATCCATGAAAAACTTTACTTAGCTTGCTCATGACTGTAGGAACCACAGTTTTAAATCTCCGGCTATAGCTGCCGCTATAGCCCGCTATAGCTGTTTTAGACAGATGAAGCTATTTGAGTCCATGTATAATTTAGCCGCTATAGCCTCATTTAGCTCCGCTATTAGTTGTTTGAGAAGTCATCCGCTAAACGTCATAACCGGAGATTTAAAACACTGGTAGGAACAGCTATCTAGGAAAGTTTATACACTCTATGGGGGTTGTACAACTTTACCTACAAAATATGATTAACTCATGATGTCGGGCACTACACGCTTCCATAGGCATGCGACGGAGTAATCATAACAAGGACTTTACAAAGCAAAGCCTTCAACTTGGCCAAGCCAACACTAAGGTTTCACCCCAGTAAGGAATTCACTAGATCGGGATCCCCTCTTGAGCCGAGTGAGACTTCACATAGCGTACGCCATGCTCACTTTCAACCTACAGTGAGACTCAGGTTGGAACCTGCAAATTAGTTAGTCAGGACTATCACATACCAGCCTTGTGATAGTACAAAAAGGGCTTTGTAGCAGTAGCTCACAGACTGGTCCTTACTTGACTTAGGCACTATCCACATACCCCTTGTGCCTGGCAATCAACATCGTGTCACCGAACAACAATGCATGCCAACAAGCACCCACCACCTAACCATTTGCTTAAGTCTAAACCAAGTTTTTATATTTTATTTTAAAATATTCCATAGACTTTATTGACTCACTAAAGTCAAGAATACATTTTAGAAACTCATCATTTTATGTAAAAAGGTATCCCAAGCCTAAAGTTATCACTATACAGGTCTATGTATTGCTACAAACATTCTCTAGCCATACAAATATACTAACTAGAGTTTTGTTCTAGGGTGATAAGGTATCTGGGAATCAATATCAATAGAGGTATTAACAAGTGGGAAATAACTAAGTTTAAAACTAAATTGAAATACATTGAATAAAAATATGCATGCAAAATAATTTAAAACAACATCATTTTATTTGCAAACTAGGATCAACATGATCAAGATGTGTGACTTGCCTTGCTTCATGAATTGGTGTGAATCGTCGTCGAAGAATTCTTCTGAATCGTCACAGTCTACACATTAAAATACCCAAGAAAACTCAAATAAAATCCAAATAAATACAAATAGACTCCTAATATTTAAAAAAGAGGGAAGAAAATGATAGACTGGAATATTTGATGAATTTAGAAATTTGAATGGGCTCAATTAGAGTTAGGATGAAGGAGAACAAACTTCTAGAAGTTTGGAATTCTAAAGAAATTGATAAAAGAGAATTTATGGAATTATTTTTCTAAAGGAAAAGAATTTATGACATCAATAATGTTTGGCTAAATTATTTTTAAAAGGAAAAGTACCGGATTACGACATCATGGATGGCTAGGAGTTTGACACGTGGGCCGCGTCTATAAACCAGGTCCACAGACCAGGGGCACTCAAGATGGCACGGGTGGTGCTAGCGTGGCTCTCGGGTGCCGATGTGCATCGCCATGTGGCATCCACATGACTGCCACATCAGCTCGGGTGATGACATGGCCTCATTGATGGGGAGGCGTATGAGACCCGATGGTCACCGGCGTTGGGGAGCACAACGGCGGCCGGTGAGCGGTGCAAAATAAAGAGGGTGTGGAGAGGAGCTGGATTATACTTTGTGAGCGGCGAAGGGACAATCGACGACGGTCGACGGTGAGGAAAAGGCAGTGGTGGTGCTCGGGCGAAGGTGGCGATGGCTTTCCGCTGGGGCTGGGGCATGACCTAGGGCCGGACAGAGCTCACACAGGCGCGGCAAAGCTGGGGAGGGTGACGGTGGGGCATGAGGACTAGGGCGGTGGTGATAGATCGCCATAGTCTCACTGGAGCCCAGAGAGAGGGGAATAAGGTGCGGGGGTGACTTGGGAACCGAGATGGGGAACTGAAGGTAGGGAGGTGAAGTACGGGGGTAGGGGGTGCTCAAGGCCACCTTTTACAGTGCCAAGGAGGGGGAGGCGTTGTGGGATTTGTTGCCGATGATGGCGGTGGCACAGATGGAAAGAGGGAAGAAGGAGGGAAAGCATGGCGTGGGATGGAAGGTGAGGCTCGAGGTCTAGGGCGGATTGATGTCGGTTTCCATCAGGGGTGGAGGCAGGGAGGGAAAGTCAGGGCTGTGCCAGATTCAGTGTCACCGACGCAAGAAAGGAAAGAGGGAGGGGAAGGAAAGGGGTGGCACGACGGGGGAAGATGGAGCTGATGGGTGGGGCCTATCCATCGGTGAGAGAGGGGAGCGGAGAGAGAAAGGAAGGAGGAGCAGATGGGCCTGTGTGGGGACGTGGCCTCATCTTGGAAAACCACGCATCGATCAGAGGGAGAGCGTGGGAGATGAGCAGTGGGATCGCTCAGGTAGTGACATGGGCGCATCCTGTTCACCTACACGTTGCCTGGGGAACGAGGCGGGAAGTTTTGAAATTTTATTTTTCGATTTTGATTTTCAGAAAACCTAATAAAACTCAGAAAAGGCTCACACAAATATCAAATAAATTCCAAACATTCCATAAAAATTCATAGAAATTACTGGAACTATTTTGGAATTAGAAAAAATATTTCCAACTTATTTTTGTATAAGTTTTTATACTTAAAATAATTTTTAATTTTAGAATTAGATTTTAAATTCTAGAAAATCACAGAAAATTCACATAAAGCCAAATAAGTCTAAGTAATTAATTTGAAATAGGATTTTATAAGAATTCAAAGTATCCTTATTTAATAATAGTTTTAGGTTTTTACTTAAATTATTTTTCAAATACAATCCTTTTTAAAAGCAGAAAAACAGGGCAATTCAAATGTAAAATTCAAGCAACCAAAATACAAGTTTTTATTTCAAATCAAATTAGTTTTTTCTCACTAAAAATTTGAAATAAAGAGCTAGGATGTTACAAAATAACACCAGAAAAGAAAATAAGAAAAGGCAGAAAGATCCAAATTCCACTACTTGGATCTATCGTGCCCAGCTACGCTCGAGAACCCGCTCTCGAGACCATCCAAAACTGCGTGTTTGGGACCATGCTCAGGGCTTGCCCCTGAGTGTGAACCTACACTACCCTGGATCTATGCACCCAAGTGTGTGCGAGACCTCGCTCCCGAGACTACCCAAAACTACGTATTTGGGACCACGCTCAGGGCTCATTCCTGAGTACGCCCAGGACTTCATTCCTGGGTATGCCCGAGCTACACGCCCGAGAGCACCACTAACTAGTCATTTAGGAAATTTGAAGTTTAGCAAAAGGGATAAGTCATCTTATATCGTCAGCCTTTGTTAGCTTACCTTTGGTTCAATACTGATTAGTGTATTTTTGAGGGTTGATGATCATTTCGAGTGTGATAGACGAAAAGGGAAGAAAAGCTATGGGCATGGTCCATGCTTGTCTGAAGACAAAAGGAGGTCCATGCTAGAGTTCTAACTCTATGCCTCTAACCCAAGCATTACTCCCTATGCCTTAAAATGAAACTGCCACCCCTATTTATCAAGCAACCTACCCTATGTTGAGCTATAAACCTACCAGGTTGAACAGAATAAAAGCATGTAGAAGGAAGCATAATAGGCTCTAAATAAAATAGAGGTACTGAATAGGAATGTAAAGCATGCAGGTATAGGCCAAAATATCAATGCTACAACTCAACAAAATTATACACAAGCTGAATCATACAATAACATCATAGTGCCACTCAGCAGATGAGATGTACTCCCCAGGGGTCTCACAGGCTATGGGCTCGCTGGCTCATGCTCCTCTAGATCACTCTCCTCCTCCTCTCCCTCATCCCTATCGCCTCCCCTAGGTCCCTGGCTGGTACCCTCTTCCCAATCAGCTGGACGACTGCTACCCCGATCCACAAAACAAGACTGGTAAAGCTCCTCAAGGGTGCTGGTGTCTTGGATGGACTCTCAGTGTACGGTGATACGAGCTCGTCGGGTCTCTATCCTAGGACAGCTGGGATGGGGGCAAAAAGGTCTAGGGGCTGAAGAACCTCCTAGATCTCCCTGAGGTGGTGGAGTAGGAAGAAGAGGGTAAGGATCATAAAGTAGAGTGGGGATACAAGAATAATAATAATAATCAAAGAAGTGGTCTGGGGCATAGTCTAGGGAAGGCACTGGGATATAGTCCTCTCCTACGAAAGTCCTAGTTGCAAAAGAAGAGGGTGGTGGTGGTGGTGGAGGTGGCGGCAGTGGTGGCGCTGGCTGGTAAAACCAATGGGGTGCTAGGCTGGCGGTGGGACACTGGGTGACTAGTCACGGGGATATCCATCGAAGGTTGGGAGGTGGCACTTGAGGTGGTGGAGTGATAGGATCCTCTCAAAGACTCCAGCTCTAGGTCACTGCAATGCCTCCTCCAAAACTCCAAGGTCTCCTCCACTCGCGCTAAGGCTCCATAAGTGGTATTATGGCGTAGGTTATTATCTAGCAATATTGTAGTCGTGGCGAGTATAGGTGTCCCTGTGGATCAGCTAGGTGGGATAGGACCAAACTGTGCACCCTGACTACCCTGGGCAATAGGGGTAATCTCTCCAAAAGGGAAATCTCTCAACTGACCACTGAAATGAGCTCGAAGTGTGTATGTAGCCTTGCATGCTGCCTCCTGGATGGGTAGGTAATTATCTGCTGAGCGCCATTTCTTGACGCACTCTAAGCTATAATCTTAGTTTAGGGGAATCCCTGCTATAAAAACTCCTAACTGCAGGGCAGCACCATCGGCGGGATACTCTTGAAAGTACTCCGGAAATGGAGCTCCTAGAAAATGTAGCAGCCTCCCTAGCATCAAAACATGCTCCCCGTGAACCCTGTTGGCGGGAATACTACAACATCCATCCTGCAAAAGTAGGGGTTCTATGTTAGTACATGCACTATTTTTAAGAGGGGTGAGCTTTTAACATAATAATTTTGAAACAGAGTAGAATAGAAATTGATGTAAGGGCAAGAATTAAATAAGGTACTTCGTGCAATATAGCAAGCAAGAAAGTCCACTTAAGTCAAACTACAATGTCTACATTATTAGCGTGGCCCTACTTATTGCTTTGATACTACTTGTGGTGCCCCGTGTAATTATCCCAAGGATAATCACACTTAAGTAATGGATAATTATTAGCCTAATCAATAGAACACTGTTCCAATGAATAATAAGCTTTTACCAAAGTCGTGCAGTAGAACAATAATATAGAAACTATACTATTATTATAGCACTTGCCACGAGGGCTATGGTCTTAATTACAAATACATAGGGGACAAAAGGTATAACTGATACCCTATGGCTCTCATACTCGGCTCCGCTGATCATCTACTCGTCCCAACCATCGTATAAGGGGTCCACCACCCCTGGCTCCTCGCAGCCATCATCCTCCTTCCTGGTGAGCTTGACTGTACCTGCTGCCCCTTCATTCAGCTCAGAGTATTCTCCGATCGAAGCAAGGTCTAACAAAGGAAATAATAGCAAGGGTGAGTACTCACGTACTCAGTAAGCATAATATTAGCAAGATGCATTGTATGCCTCTCTTTGTCCTTACTTCCATTTCTAATCATTTGCTTTTGAAATTAGCCTCCTTAAATTAAGCGACACCTTTTTATTTATGAAAAATTCTACTTTTCACTCAGGTGGAGAAAGATCTTTAGTGATCACCGTAATCTCCAATCCAAGAAACTAGCATGAATTCATGATTTTATTAAGCACTGCACAGGCTTGTGCCACCGTACCCATAGCTACTCTGAATCATCAGAACTAGGTTTTCCACACTTCCTTTGGTGTGGGGTCAAGTTCAAAGTACAGAACATTTTCCAAGTTACGTTTCTCAATTCTCCAGCCCATTTATTTTCCACCAGTATACCGAGTAGCTCACCCGGGCTCTACTGACTTCAAATAATGTTTGGTTGGACCGGCTCCTGGCGCAACACTCCACCTACGCATATAGCGCCTCGCAACTTACTCACATCCAAACTGGCATTACTGGTCTTGAGTTTCATCCATATCTACTCACACATATTTACTTACCTAATGTGGAGGGATAAATAACATAATAGGATACTAATTTCTGCCTATCCGAGACGAAAAAATGGTTGACACTTTATTTATGGTCCCCGATCTAAGTGAGAATTTGGTGTGTCCTTATATCATAGCCATAAGTAAAGGGGGCCTACTTCTCTTCTCTCTACCTTTCCAAGGTCCCATTTACCCTCCTAATTACATATAACTATAGTCCTACTGCTCCTCTTAGTTGGACTATGGACTCTAACTCACACTCTTTTTTATTTCTCTTTCTTTTTTTCCTCTTTCCTTTACTCATACTTAACTCTTCATCTTCCTAATCAATTTACCTTTTCAAAAACGTTTTCTAATACAAGTATATCATAATGGTACAAGAAATAATATGTACATTTGACATAACTATGTTTATGATCAAGAATTAACTTGTCTGAGTAGTAATAAGTACTAGAATCAACGGCAGCTTGATCTGCTACTTCGGCTTAAGCCTGGTCGATTTCTACATTACAGGCAGATGCTCGACTATAAGAAGTTATTTAATTAAGGTATTAATAGATTGGAAAATTTTCCCTTTCCCGCAACAGTGGATTTCTAACCTATCTAATGAGCTAAGGTCTAAACAATAGCCGGTTGTTCTACTGCTAAAACTACCCCAAAGGCCCATGCCTCTCGGCCTATGGCCAAGCGGCCAACAAAATTGCTCTGCCTCCTCCTTTACTCGGCCAACGCTTTGCATTCCACCCTCTCCTCGCCTTTAATGCTCAGCCCCTCTCATCTGATGGGATGCTCCTCCTTTCCTATTCGGCCGACGTTTGATCCTTGGTCGCTGCTCTCCTCTTCCTCCGCTCTTCTATCTCAGCTCCGGTTTTGCTAACTCCTCTATTCCTTCCTTGAGGCCTGCGGCCCTCTCTCACCTAACTACCTGACGCACTCCCCCTTTTTCGGCTCATATCCGGATAGATCTCTCCTTGCCTGACCACTCCCGCAGGATCTAGCGGCTTCTACCGACTCCTCCTCGCCGGATCTAGTGGATACCCACTAGATCTGGTGGCTGCTCACCGAATCTATGGCTCCTTGGTTTCCAACAGTTCGGCAACTTTGACTATGGCTGCTCCGACGACTACTCAGGTACTTGGCCTCCTACAACTACTCCGACTACTCGACTTCCTACGACTACTCCGACTACTCGACTTCCTATGACTACTCTGACTACTCGGCTTCCTATGACTATTCCAACTACTCGGTCTCCTACAACAACTCTGACTACTCAGCTTCCTACGACTACTCTAAGCCTATTTGACTACTTAGCCTCCTATGACTCGGCTGCTCGGTGGCTCCCTCAACCTCTTTTTTACCCTCAAGAAGGATGTCGCCAACTGGGGTATGCTACTGCGGGCTTGGCTTGGCTAGGCTAGTGGTAATGGCTGAGGGGCTCGGCTTCATCTACTCTCCGATTCTACCTCCCTCTTCTACCCCATCTAGATTTACTCGCTTTGATTTTAGTTGATGTTTTTGTTACATTTGCACATGTTTTTACCATACCTAGTTCTGGGGCATCCTAGTGGCTATGATATGGGACTCGGGTTTGTGGTTCTCGTGCCTGGGAGCCGTTCTCCAAGCCCGAGGGCGCTCACGGTGCTGGGGGTGGCCACCGGTTGCTGTGGTAGCCACTAGTTGGGCTGCGTGGGTTCTCCCTCCTTGTCAGCTACCTGGCTCAACCGGACAAGCCAAGGAGGAGGAGTGTCAAGCATTTGTGTGCCTTAACGGGAAAAACCAAAAAAGAAGGGAAGAAAAATGGGAGGGAATGTGGGCCTACTTGTGTCGGGCTGAGAATGGAAGGTGATGGACGTGGGGTTGCTGTGTGGTCCTCACACAGTTGTAGACATGGACGAAGGCGTGGTCGAGGTACTTATCATGGTCGAGGGTGTCATTTTGTGGTGCTTGTCGCCTTGTGGTGGTTCACACTGTCGGCCTCCTTGTCTCGTGGTCCTCATTCTCCTTCGTCTTCCTCTACGTTCTGCCTCCCCTTCTCCGACACTCCTCTCTTCTCAATCGGTGTGATGTGGCTTCGGTGGGAGTTGGCTCTCTAGCCTTCGGTCGGGAGCAAAGATGGATGGGAATGGGCTGTGGCTTGGCTTGGGTGTTTGGATGGTCTCGGCTGTTCTTGGTGGTGAGAGAGACTTGGCGAGCTCTCTGCTGTTTTGTGCTCTCAGTAGTTTTGGGCAATGGCAATGATATGCTGGCTGGATTTGAGGCTCATACATGTGAGGGTTTTTGGCCTCCACTTCTCGATTTTTGGCTGGAGCCTGGCTATGCATAGCTAAGCAGCGCCGAGCTTATCCTCCTATGAGTCTTGGCTTCATGTATTTTTGGACCAAATGTCCTAAATGTGGGTTGTGCACTATTTTGGGATTCTTTGGGGGCTGAGGTAAGTTTGGGAAAAATGTGGGCTTTGGATTTTGAATGCCGGATGATGAGGCCCACTAATGGTGAGAGGCGCCGATCGGCTCGAGACGGTCTGGGAACCTCGATGAATGCCACTCTAATTGGCTCTAATAGTCCGAGGGTACTGACGGCAAATATAACTTCTTCTCTTTTTATTCTCCGTTGGATTGTTATTTGAATTGCTCTCCGATTGTAAAAGATAAATGAGGGGTGGCCGGTTTGAGATTCTAATGTTAGCTAAATGCGAGGACAGAGCACTACAAATGCAAGGCACCACTAGACTTAGCTTTTAATTTAATGCAATTGTAATTTTAGATACTAGTTTTTCTTTTTGCAACATTTTTGGAAAAAGAGTTGTAATAATTAGCTCTAATTCAATTCTTTGAAATTCTGAAATTAAGAGTTATAATTCATTCTTGAAATTAATGTGTTGTAATAATTAGGAGGATTTTCTTTCTGTAGAAGGTGACGTGCCTGTCGTAAGTGAGGCGCCGGTGGTGACCATCATTTCTTCGTCAAGCATCCCTCTTCCTCGAGCCCCGTGCTAATAGCTATGTTAGTTAAAGAAACACTGGTCATGCCGCGCAAGATGATTTAGATATGATTAGGAGTAGTTGGTAACTGGAAGTTTAATTTAGGAATTGACCAATTTGTGGTGATTCAACTTGTTTCTTTAGGGTAACTAGTTATTTGAGTGGTCCTCATGTTTATGGGTGGATTCTTTTAGACTTATGACTTATGACTTAAATATTTGAATTCTGACTGTTCGCGAGAGGTAGTACGCACAGAAAAATAGTCACATGTGATTTTGATCAGTAAAGCTAAACTTAGTATACTTTTTACTACAATCTTTTTATTACCCCGTCTTAAAAAGTATTATTTAAAACTAGTTAATGTAGACAATACAAACATAAAGCCAAAAATAAGCCTAGCCGAACCCAGCCTATATTCCCGCAGCACACATTTAGCGTCTCATAATATAAATGTATCGAGGGAATTAAAGAGTAGTTATTACAATATTTTCATTCTTTACCTCTGATTTAATGCAAAAAAAAGTTGAGTAGGTATAGTGTGCCCTTTAATAGGGTGTGTGTGTGTGTATATGATCTAATAACATTAATTTTTTTTAGATTTAGTGTTTTCTTGATCTATGTATGTGATGGGCTTAGACTTATATTGCAAAGAGCAGGTTAGAAGTTTACCCACCAAACACATATATGTTTGAATTAGAGAGGACTAACTTTAACTCAAGTCAAAGCCTTTCAATCCCTTAGCTCTGAAACAAATAGTTAACCACCATACCTCCTTTGTTATGTTTTCTAGTACATGACCAAGATAATGGCTGGATGTTTTTAGTTTTATAACTTATAGCTTTTGGTTTATACTACAGTAACTAGCTTTCAAATGGTGTGTCTTTTCAAGGCGGAATTTACAAGTCGATTACAGTAGATACTGTACCGAATTCATCTATATTTGCTAAAATCACACGTGAGTGTCTCTCTATCCATTCTCTCTTGTGAACAGCCAGAATTCAAAATTTTAAACTATAAAGAATCCACCCAATAGCCCACCTAAAATAGTCAAAAAAATATTTTTGACTAACTAACTAGGCTAGTTATCAAACACAAAAAATGGATTAAGCTAAACGGGTTAAGGTTATCTAACCTACTTGACGTAGGCAACGAATCCTAAAAGAAATGATTGCAAGGCTCTTTCAGACATGTAGTAAGTGAGGGATTGACTTTGTGCTTCGAGAAGAATATAAGGATTGTATCGGTGACTTTGGCTATGGTGGTCACCCCAATTGTAGTTCCACCGCTAAACATTTAAGGTTCCATTTGGAATATAGGAATTTGATAAGAATTTATAGTAAATTTAGAGGAAACAGTTCAATTTTCACATGATTTCTTTTGGAATATAGGAATTTAACAAGAATTTATAGCAAATTTACAAGGAACAGTTCGATTTTCACATTAATCAAAAATTTCTCACGTTCCAAATATGCTTGATCCTCATGCACGCATATATATACTTAGCCAGCGTAGCACGTACTCCACATAACACTAGCAAAAAAATAACCGCTTTTTACATTAGCCAACGTACCCCATGGAGAATCGAAACCTGGTGGACAAAGTGCATGCATGCATCACCCGTCTAAGTAGCTAGCTTGTATACACAAAATGGTGAGCATATGCGCATGGTGATCTTGAGTGCCATCTCATCTTATCTTTTTTCCCTTTGGTACCTGCCATAAGTGAGCACTTCGATCACCTAATGCGAACCTGTAGCTGGGGGATAACTTGCCATGAAAAGCGCAGACAAGAGGCAGCCAGCATCGCATTCGCAATAGCGAATCTCATGTTCCAATTCGGCACGTCGTGTACTTTTGCCGACTCGAGCCGATCGATCGATCGATTTTGACGGATGGGTTGATGGAATGCGCCCAAGAGTTAGGGGGGAGCCTATTCCACTTATGGCCGTAGAATCTGGTCCGATTGCCACTAGCTAGGCCGAAATGATGCTCTTTTTTAACCATCGGTTATTGCGCTTACGTGTGCGAATCTAGACGATGAGAGTGTGTGCCTACGCGGGAGTGTTAGGAAACCTGGGCCTAGGTCAGTCCAGGCCCATAGTGAGCACATCACCAGAGACTAGGGATGAAAACGGAACGGAAATATCCCGTACCGAACCGCATCGTTTTCTACATTTGACCCGATCGAATTCGTATTTTCGGAAAAATTCGAATTCGGTTCGAAATACGGAATACCAAATTCGAAAACGGAGCGGAAATGGTTTAGGTATTTTCCGACTGTTTTCTACTTTTCTACATTTTATTCGGTATATACCGTATTGTAAATACGGTTTAAACCGAATTTGGCCCACTTACAGCCCAACGCCCCAGCCGGATCACACAGCCCACTAGCCCAGCGCCCCAGCCCTAACCTCTGCTCTGGCCGTCTCCTCCCCTTCCCTTCCTATCCGCCGCGGCGCCGCACCCCGCACCCGTAGTCTCCCGCACCCCGAACACGAGTGGCCGTCTCCAGCAGCGCCGCCGCCCCGCCGGCCGCCCGCGTGCCATCCCGGCGGCCACTCGCGTCCCACCCCGGCAGCTCCGCCGCCCCGCCAGCGCCGCCAGCCAGGCAGCTAGGGCCTAGGGCGCGGCCGCCCCACCCGCGTCGGACCTCCGCGCCGCGCTTTAGCCGCCAGCCCGCCACAGCCTGGCGCCCCCGTGCAGCCGCTAAAGCCGCCGACGCCCATCGATGGCGCCCCCCACTGGAGAAGGTGGATCTGGTCCTGTAGCAATGAGGAAGGGCAAAACCAAGACCAAATCCGTGCGCCACCTTCTAACGCCGCCAGCAGCATCGGCAGCGGCAGCAACAGCTTCTCCAGCAGCAGGTACTCCGGATAAGCAGCCCCCCTTTTTTTGTATTGGATGTGTTGTTGATCGATTAGATTAGCCGATTAGCTAGGCGATTAGGTTAGATGTCAAGTTGGGCTGCTCCTCCCATGGCTGCTCCTCTTGCCGACGTCGTGCTTGACCACCGTGTGCCCCTCATCGACGACGCGCCCGCGGCCGACACCCGCGAAATCAGGGAAGAGGAAGAGGCAATCGGCGGCGCGACCAATGTGGCACTCGGCGGCACCGACTGGCTACTGCCGGTGATCAGAATCGTTCCTCGCCTCGCCGACCCACCGGAGATATCCACCATCTCCCTGCAGTTGCCGACGACCCGCGCAGTGAGGACGCACCACCTGCAGCTTGCCCGTGCCATGAGCGCCGACAAGAACCTCCTTGTCCTGTATCTCGGAGCCTTCTCCGCTCTCCCCGGAAAGGAGGGCTTTTACCTGGTCTACGACGCCATCAAGAACTCCCTCTCCTCCATCCCGCGCATCGCCTGGCACGAGCTGTCCTCCCCCAACAGCGTCGGGCGGCGCACCTCCCCCGGCGGTTGCTCGACTACCACGCGTTCAACATGGAGTGGACATACATTTTTGTTTATGAAGGACATACATGTTTCCGATTGCTTGTTTATTGATTTTGGCAGTGATGAAGCTTGGCTATTTGGGACCTTTTGCTTGATTATTTGGGACCGGCATGCACTGATTTAGCAATGTTTCACTTGGCTCTTGGCAGGATCAAGGAGTAAAAGGCCTTCATCTCAAAGTGTTAGCTCTAGTGCAACTTGTGAAAGTCCAGCTACAGCAGCATCAGTGATGGCTTCTTCTGTTGCAAGTCAAGCTCCAAATGTTGACACCAGTGGCAGTGGAGATGGCGCACCAGCAACAACCACAGCATCAGCCCCGCAGATTAATATCGAAGATGATGACCAAGAGGATGACGAGGATGAAGAGCAGGCTCACCTTTCTGGCAAGAGGTTTAAGAAATGCACATCGATTGTCTGGAACTATTTCACCAAGAAAAAGGAGATTTTAGAGGTGGATGGAAAGTAGTTTGAGCAGCTGTGGGGATACTGCAATTTCCCTAATTGCAAGCAGAGGTACAGAGCTGAGGGCGCTTGTGGGACAACTGCATTCAAGAACCATTTGAAGTCAAAGCACAGTGTTGTGGAGGGACAACAACAGCTTAAAGTTGGTAAGAACCCTGGTACTGAAATTGCTCATGTTCAGCCTTACAAATATGACCAAGAAGCTAGCTTGAAGAAATTGAATTTGGCAATAACCATGCATGAATATCCTTTCAATATAGTTGAGCATGAGTATCTTGTTGATTTCATAAAATCTCTCCGTCCTAGCTTTCCGATAAAGTCCCGTGTCACTGTTAGGAAAGAAATAATGGACAAATATCTTGAAGAAAAGGAAACTTTGTATGCACACTTGAAAACTTTCCAGTGCCGCTTTAGTGCAACAATGGATATGTGGACCTCATGCCAAAATAAAGGATACATGTGTGTTACTATTCATTGGATAGATGATAATTGGCGTATGCAAAAGAGAATTATTGGTTTTTTCAATGTAAAAGGAAGGCATACTGGTGCAAAGTTGTCTGAGACATTCACTGAAGTTATGGTTCAATGGTACATTGAAAATAGAATGTTTGCTTTGACTTTGGATGATGCTGATGAACTGTAGATATTCTGCTAGCTGTTAATTGCTTGTTCTAGACTTGTATTGTATTTGTGTCGGCTATTGTGTTAATACTTAAGACCAAGGGTCATGCACTTGTTAATTATTATATGCACTTGAACTTGATCATGCACTTGGTAATTGTTATGTACTTGGTCACTGGTTAATTGTTATGCACTTGGTCCTACAGGTCGGTATTCCGTATTGAATTTTCGTATACCGACCGTGTTCGACATAATTTCGCTCGAATTGGTTCGTTTGCGAAATTCTCCATATTCCGTAAGTTCGCGTTCGTTTTCGTGTCCGGCTTTACCGCCTTCGCTTTCGTTTTCATATTCAAATGTAGAAGTAGAAAACGGTTGAGGAGTTTTCCAACCGTTTTCATCCCTACCAGAGACTATAAATAGGGAGATGTACCGGTATATTTTGTACACATACAATTGAAAGCAATAAAGAAAGATCATGAGTTCTCTCTACTTCTCTCTGTGTGTTCAATCTATTATTATGTCTTCTGTGATTGATTCGATTTGTTCTAACCTGCGGAATCGATCGGACTGGTCACCAGCGACGGTTCCTCAACACGTTATCAGCACAAGATCGCTCCGGTGAATCGAAGGTAATCATCGAAGCCCTAATAGATTGAATTGTCTAGATCACTTTAAATTCAAAGTTTTCACGTTCTAGATTGAATCTCTACGGTGCAAATCCGCCCTAATCTACCGCGAGTAGACCTGAAGTCGCCGGCACCATGTCGATCGGTAGAATGAATCACAGGGTAGATGTTGATTGCACTGTAGATTAGAAAAAGAAAAAAAGAAAAATGCAGCACCCATCGGTTTTGCATCAGCTACTACATATGGGGAAGAGAAAAAAAGGGGATCGGGCGCTGGCCGCCAGCCTGCCGCCAGCGGACCGCCGCCTCCTGCACGAGGCGCCGCCGCACCCGCATGTGCGCCACCGGCCGCCGGCCAGCAGCCGACCGAAGTGCATGCGGCTGCCTTGGCCGTCGCATGGAACCGCCGCCCTCGGGGGCCTCGGGTTCGTTGCCTGTATGCGTGCCGTCCCGGTCGCCTCGGCCCATAGCCGCCTCCCCGGCCGCCTGGTGCGCCACCGCACCGGCCCCGCCGCGCCCCGCACGGCGCCTTCACCTCGCCTCGGCCATGCACAGCCCCCACTTGCCTTCCGGCCGGCAGCCCCAAAGCCGGCCGACCGCCTCGGTCCCCACGCCCAACATCGCCCGAAGCGCGTCACCTTGGCCGCCGCGCACGCACCACCTCCCGGCTGCCTCGTCTTCATTGCCCATGCACGCGCCCGCATGCGCACCGGCCTCGGCTCCTCCGCCCGCGCCTCGCATGGCGCCGCCACCGCCGGACTCGGCTCCTCCGCCCGCGCCCCGCATGGCGCCGTCGCCACCGGCCTCGACTTCGCTGCTCGAACCGGAGCCACCGCCCGAAGCGGCCTCCCCGCACCGCCGCGCCCGCTAGCCACCCCGCATGGCGCCGCTCGCTCGTCGGTCGCTCGTCGCCCCGTATAGCGCAGCCCACTCGCCGCACCGCGTGGCGCCGCCCTGCACCAGCCGCCTCCCGTGCGCCACCCGACCAGTCGGTCGGGCACCGCCGCCGCCACAAGTGAAGTGAGGAAGGGAAACCCTAAAAGGCAGGTCGGGCAGGCCGGCAGGATTGATGGGCCGAGCGGGCCGTTCGGTTAGAAGGAAACGGGCCGAAATATGGCCCGGCCGAGGGAGGGGGCGGTGAATTTTGCAGAGAAGCCCCATTACTTTATGGATATTATCGATCGGCCCTTAAATCTTTAATATGGGTCCAGGTTTTTGCAAAAAAGGCCTTGTAGTTCCGAAAATTACAAATAAGCCATCAAATTTACGAGCGGGTCCAGAATTTTGCAGAAAACCCCTCGGTAAATCAGGAAATTGTGCGAATTTTTCTCTGAACAGAAAAATTTGCGTAGAAACCCTCGGGAATTACAGAATTCTCTGAAAATTCATATTCTAGCATAAAAGGGCCTCGGGAATCTGAATTTTGAATTATTTTTAGCATTTGAACCTTATTTATTTCTACCATTATTATTTTCTGTATTTATTTACTGTTTTTGGTTAATTGTAATTGTTTAAATTGCTTTTTATCACTGAAATTAGCAGTAAAATTTATAGAAAATGCATAGAAAATTATGAAACATTATGATAACCTATTGTACCATTTATTTACCTGCAGTAAATTATTCCAAGTATGTTTACCAGCAGTAAACTTATTTATTCCGTTCATACACTTGTAAATGACTGACATCACGAACCGGGAGTTCGAGGAGCTGGCCTAGCATGGCCAAAACTATCTGACGTGGGCATCCGATGTCGAGATAGTGCTTGGAGCTAAGAAGCTTCACGCAGCTATTGGGATTGGCAGATTGCATGACGCCCAACCCACGCCTGAGGAGAATGATCAGGCACTTCATTTTCTCATGCACCACCTCTGCCTCACTCTCAAGAATGAGTACATGGCGGAGAAAAGCGCGCTAGCACTCTGGACCACACTCAAGAAGCGGTTTGAGAGGCTAAAGTACACCATTCTTCCTCAAGCAAAGCAGGAGTGGATCAGACTGAGGTTTGCCGACTTTAAGACGGTCAGGGAGTACAATTCTGCCTTACACAGGATTTGTATCAATCTTCAACTATGTGGCAAGCAGATCACAGATGAGCAGAAGATCGAGAAGACCCTGTCCACCTTTCACCCCAATGTTGTACAATCCGCCCGCAACTATCGTCAAGACAGCTACAAGGAGTACGCCGAATTGATTGATATGATGTAGATTGCGGAGGCTCAGGATGAATTTCTCCGCAAAAATTATGTCACTCAGCCACCAGGCAGCTCCGTTGGCCGTAAAGCCAACGCTGGGAGCTACAAGGTGCGAAAGCCCTTGATGAAGAGAAGGGGGAAGAAGGGTAAGGCTGTTGCCTAGAAAGGCAAGTCAGATGCTCCAAGTGACAAAAAGGCTAAGAAGAGTGGCAAGACCTATGGCCAGCAGAACCAAGGTTGCTACAAGTGTGGCAAGTGGGGGCATTGGTCGAGGATATAATGATTTTACTACATCGGTTGATTCCTGTTGTGACAAACATTAATGGCGTTGCAATAATTCTTGTTGCTACTAAAGCAATGCGTTGCAATATACACTATTCCCTTCAACTTTTGGCGTGGCAATATATGCTATAGCAACAAAAAAACAGCGTACCAAAAGAGTCTATAGCAACAAAAGATCAAGCGTGGCATTAGAAGCTATGGCAACGAAAATAGTAAGCGTGGCAATAGAGGCTGTTGCAACCAAATTATGTGTGTGGCAATTGAATCTATTACCACGAATTCTTTGAGTGGCAATATCACTATGTCATATTACCACGAATTCTTTACGTGGCAATTGAATCTATTACCACGAATTCTTTGCGTGGCAATTGAATCTATTACCACGAATGCTTTGCGTGGCAATATAGTCTATTGCTACCACCAGTTTTCGTTGCAATTTAACTTATAACCACGAAATCGGTATGTTGCAAATGCTATCTACAGCAACGCCTCATTGCGTGGCAATAGTTGTTTTTGTCACGCAATACATTGTTGCATAAACTATGTATTGCAATGCTTTATTGCGTTGCAATAGGTAAACGTTATTGCAACGAACCGAAATATCGTGGCCCAAACTTTAGACCACGCAACTTCTTGCCACGCCTCCCAACAAAAATTTAGCGTTGCAATAGGTGCTATTGCAACCATTTTGGGCCTATTGCAACGTTTTGACGCCGTTGCAATAGTCCCAAAAATTAGTAGTGATGGCAAAGGGCAGCCTGAAGCCCACTTTGCAGCGGTTGAAGGGGAGCATCCTGAGCAGCTGCCTAAGTTGATGGAGGTTGAGCCCATCCCAGCAACAGCACCCCCTTACAACCTAGAGGCAGCCACCGCCATGATCTCTCTCAAAGAGAAGATCACTCCTGAGAAGATAGCCAAAGAAGTCTCTGATTTTCTAGCTGATTCAGTCTAATGCATAGAATGTATTAGACTTTAATTATCATTTATTTTGTGTTAAAAGAACAAGTTAGATCTTGTATGGATGGTACTTTAGTTTTGTTTTCTCGTGATGGTTGGATGATTTTGGAATAATTCATTCATTTATTCAGTTTATGATGGCATGATATGTTCTGATATTGGCGTATTTTATTTATGTGTTGAATGCCTTCTAATAAATGTTAATAAAATACCTTATATTAGAATACGTGTGACGCCCTATGGAGGAAGTGTGCCTTGCCGATAGCGGCACAACGAATACCATCTTAAAAGAGACTAAGTATTTTCAGTCGATTCGTAAGAGCACTGGCAGCCTTACGACAATCGCCGGAAGCGATGCATGTATAATTGGTTCTGAAAGAGTCACGATTATACTCCCAATGGGCACAACTTTGGTCATTGAAGAAGTCTTATTGTACATAGAATCGACTAGAACTCTCCTAAGTTTTAAAAATATTCGCGCCAATGGTTTCCACGTTGAGACTGAAGAAGAGTACGGTAAGGAATACCTACTCATCACGAAGCGCGAAGAGAATGGCAAAAGGGTATTAAAAAAATTTTCTTCACTAGAAACTGGGCTATATTATACCAACATTAAGGCACCTGCAGCCTACACTGTCCTAAAGACACTAATTAGAAGATCTGAACTATTCTGTCTCTGACATGACAGATTAGGCCACACAGGTCTTAGGATGATGAGAAACATAATCAACAATTCCCAAGGGCATAATATTAATGTAAAGAATTTCCCAAATCATGAAGATTTTGTGTGCCCTGCATGTGCCACCGGGAAATTAATTACTAGACCCTCCACTCTGAAAGTGAAGGATGAAGTCTCTACATTCCTGGAACGCATCCAGGGAGACATTTGTGGTCCCATTCAGGCCATCTTAGGGCCATTTAAGTATTTCATAATGCTCATTGACGCTTCCTCGAAGTGGTCATATGTGGGGTCTGTTGTCCACAAGAAACCATGCTTTCGCAAAGTTGATCTCGCAAATCATTCGCATCAGAAATGTGTTTCCTGGTCATCACATCAAGTCCATCAGAATGGACAATGCCAGAGGATTTACTTCAAAGGCTTTTGATGATTATTGCATGGCGATGGGGATTGCAGTTGAGCACTCGGTACCGTATGTCCATACCCAAAATGGTTTCGCAGAGGCTTTAATCAAGACAATTAAGTTTATTGCCCGACACCTTTTGCATAATTGTAATTTTCCAGCTACATGTTGGGGACACGCAGTCCTACATGCAGCGAATCTCATCAACTTTAGACCTTCGGCCTACAACATCCATTCACCTATGCAACTAGCGCAAGGGTCACCACTAAAAATCTCTCATTGCAGGAGGTTTGGATGCAAGGTTTATGTACCTATACCCCCTCTGTAGTGTACTGCAATGGGCCCACTCCGCAAGACTGGGATATACATTGGTTATGAGACTGCATCCATAATCAGGTATTTGGAACCCATGTCGGGAGATTTGCATTCCGCCCGCTTCGCTGACTGCATTTTTGATGAGGATAATTTCCCAACATTAGGAGGAGGAAATCAACATCTTAATGAAAAATGTTAGGAAATTATGTGGGAAGCCATGGGAATTCATGCACATGACCCACGCACTAGTGAAACAGAGAAAGAGGTCCAGTAGATCATCAACTTGCAAGCATTAGCAAACTAACTGCCCGATCACTTTTGTGATTTGAAGAGCGTGACTAAGTCGCATGTGCCTGCATGCAATGCACCGGAGAGCGTTGAAATACCAAAGAAAATTGAAGATATCCCTAATCCCGTCCAGATGCCTCAGAATAAAAGGACGAGAACTCCGGCTCCTCGAATCCAAAGTAATCGGGGACGCCCAGTGAAAAAGGATAAGGACTTATCACAGCCGATCACTGAAGTCCCCTAGAATGAGAAGGGGAGCCAATTGAGACCTGGCACCAGTATGGCACCCTCAGGAAAGGGCATACCGGATTTGAACATTCCTTTGCAGGGAGAAACCGACATGGATGCGTGCGCACACATCGGAGCCAAAAAACTAAAGGGACTTGCCACCGCAATTGAAGAAGCGATGTGCAAGGTGAAGCTCCAGAAGAAGCAATCGCTCCAGAAGTAGCAACTCATGAAGAAATAGCTATAAATTATGTGCACACAGGAGAGTCCATGAACAGGACAATAGCCAATATCGATATCTAATTCGCAAAGAAAATTGCCACAACCATCTATCTTGATCCCGAGCCTGCATCGCTCGCTGAATGTAAGAAAAAATCAGATTGGGAAGATTGGAAGAAGACAATAGCAACTGAATTGCTATCTTTGAACAAAAGAGAGGTGTTTGGGCCCGTATGCCGCACACCCCCCATGTCCACCCCGTAGGGCACAAGTGGGTATTTGTTCGAAAGAGAAATGAAAGAAATGAAGTGGTAAAATACAAAGCAAGGCTGGCAGCACAAGGTTTTACTCAACGTCCAAGAGTTGATTATGAAGAAACCTACTCCCCAATCATGAGTGGAATTACCTTCAGATATTTGATCTGAATGGCAGTGAACTTGAATTTAAAAATGAAATTGATGGATATGGTAACTACATACCTTTATGGTAACTTGGATTCGGAGATTTATATCAAAGTCCCTGAAGGAATTACTCTCCCGAACTAAGACAGAGCAAATAGAAATCTGTACAGTGTGAAGCTCATAAAGTCCCTGTATGGACTGAAACAATCTGGAAGAATGTGGTATAATCGTTTAAGCGACTTTCTCTGCAAGAAAGACTACACGAACAATAATGACTGTCCATGTGTGTTTATACGGTGATCCCAGAATGGATTATGTATCTGAAGGAATCTTGGTACATCAGTCGGCCTACACCCAGAAGGTGTTAGAAAGATTTGGCTTTGAGAAGGCATTCCCATCGAAAGTACCGATGATCGGGAGGTCTTTACAGCAAGAAAAAGATCCTTTCCGACCTAGGGAAGAAGGGGAGAAAGTCCTGGGACCGAAATTCCCATACTTGAGTGCAGTAGGAGCACTCATGTATTTAGCAAACTGCACTAGACCGGACATTGCATTTGCCGTGACCCTGTTAGCAAGGTACAGTGCAGAACCTACCAAAAGGCATTGGCAGGGCATAAAGGACATCTTCCGATACCTCCAAGGAAGCAAGGACCTTTGATTGTTTTACAGAAAGAATCAAGATCTGAACTTGATTGGCTATGCAGATGTTGGGTACATGTCTGACCCGCATACCGCAAGGTCACAAACAGGCTATGTATTCCTGTGTGGTGGAACTGCAATTTCCTGGAAATCGTCCAAGCAAAGTCTCGTGACGACTTCGACGAACCACTCAGAAATTATAGCATTGTATGAAGCCACACGAGAGTGTGCTTGGCTCTGCCGAATGATTCACCACATCCAGCAAACATGTGGGATGAATATTGTGCAAACCCCCACAATTATCTACGAAGATAATGCAGGTTACGTCGCACAAGTGCAGACGGGCTATGTGAAGAGTCATCTCACGAAGCACACTAACCCAAGTTCTTCTATGCTCATGAATTGCAAAAGATGGACGAGATTAAAGTACTGCATACTAAGTCTTGTGAAAATTTGGCAAATTTATTCACTAAGTCACTCCTTGCATCCAGCTGTGAAAGATGCGTGCGAGGAATTGGAATGATGAGACTTAGATAAGTGCAGAGTTCAGGGGGAGAATTCTCACAAGCCCGCTAGGAAATCTTGATCATGAAGATTAAGTACCCAAAAGAATAAAGTCCTGAAGACTGAATGAAATGGGGTGAATTGTACTCTTTTTCCTTGACGAGTTTTCCTGAAGTTTCTCGACCAAGGTTTTTAATGAGGCAATTTGTGCATCGCAGCATAACATGCATCATGTACTCTTTCTCCATTTTTCCCACTGGGTTTTTATGGAGTTTTAACGAGGCATGAGCGTGTCGGATGAGTGCCCAAGGGGGAGTGTTAGGAAATCTAGGCCTAGGCTAGCAGCTCTGGCCCATGGTGGGCACCTCACCGGAGACTATAAATAAGGAGTCGTATTGGCATATTTTGTACACATGCAATTGAAAGAAATAAAGAAAGACCAGGAGTTCTCTCTACCTCTCTCTGTGTGTTCAATCTATTATTCTGTCTTCTATGATTGATTCGATTTGTTCTAAGCAGAGGAATCGATCGGACTGGTCGCCAGCGACGGTTCCTCAACAAGGAGGACGTCAATTCGATTTCAATTCCTGCAATTTTCTTGCATGCGCATGCATACATTTGAGGTATGTGTAGTGTGAGTTATGTTGTGTGTTGCCAACAAGTCATATATACACTAGATAGCCACTTGGGATCAGCTCCCTAAAATAAAAACATTTAATTGGCAAATACTCCATATGCGCATAACTAGCTAGCTACTTTGGCCTCGTCCTTCTTAGCTTTTGGTTTCTTCAAAAATCAAAATACTAAACATAAAAAAAGGATAGTCTCTTGAAACGAATTCTTCAAACTGTGTGTGCCTCCACATCGGTGTCTTGCCTTCTGCTATCGTGTCAAAAGCACAGATAAAAGCCATCAGTTACAGCCTAAAAGAACACCTCAAAAACAACAGGGTACATCTCTGAGACGTCCCGTGCCATTACCAAGGGGTAGTAACACTTAGACAATGGATTATTATTCATTTGGCAGATAGAACACCACTCCAACAAATAATAAGTCCATCAGAGTATTGCAGTGGAACAATAGCTAGAGACAGTACTCCCTTATTAAAGTATTTTTGCCATATAGGGCTAAAGTATTTAAATACACAATTTCCTAATTTACAACAATACTACAAAACTTTTACAGAAGCTCTTTCATAAGCTCTATTTTTACAAATACCCAATATAGCTTTTGAAATACCTTAACTCATGAAGACGAGGTATTAAAGGTAGCCCACTCGTCCCAACCTCCGAGTAAGGCATTTAGCTCACCAAGGTCCTCGATACGCTCGCCCTTGATTCACACAGCATCTTCTACGCCTGAATACCCCACGTCCAACCTAAGGTAATCCCCAACCAGACAAGGATCTAACAAACAAATTTACTAGCAAGAGTGAGTACAAATATACTCAACAAACATTAATAGCAAAGAAATGCATTGCATGACTCATCTCTATCTCATTATCATAATTTATATTGCATCTCTTTCCTTGTAAAATAGATTATCAAACCAAGTGAAATTTCAAGTTTTAATTTTTGAAAATACTAATTTCAAGTTTTAGTTTTTGAAAATACTACTAGCCACTTAGTGAGAAGAAAGACCTCTAGTGGTTTCCATAGCCTCAAATTTAAGAGACAGGTATGAATTCATGATTTTAATTTTAGCACTGCGTAGACTTGTGCCACTTTACCCATAGCTACACTAAGCTCTTCAGAACTGGGTATCCCTCATTACCTTAGATGTCGTACCAAGTCCAGAGTACAGAATGTTTTCCCATGTTACATTATTAAATCTCCACCCAACTATTCTTAATCAGTAACCCAGAGCGATTTCTCACCCTCACCCGACACCCACCGACCTCAAATAGATGCTTGTTGGGTCAATTATCCCTTCACCCAATACTCCACCAGCGCTAATATATGCACCTTGGACCCCACCCACTTCTGGACTCTCACCAATCCTAGGTTCCTCCACTAATTATGCTACTTACTCATTGTGGGGAGAAAGAGTAAGTAACATGGTAACATTTTCCACCCGTCAAAAAACGAAAATATGGTTAACATTTGAGTACGGCCCCCTTTCCGAGTGAGAGTTGTTTGGTCTTTATGTCACACCCATATGTAGAGGGCCCCAACCTTTTCTTCCCTTTCCTGACCAAGGCACCCTCTACTCGTCTATAATACTTGTTCTTATCTTTTATCCCATCTTTGTCATCTTATCTCTTTTCTTATCTTATTTATCCGAATTAATTTTGAAATATATTTTTAATGCACATAACAATATAGGTTGCATGAATTTAGTTTTTATCAAGTAAAATAACTAGTTAAAGTGATCAAAGAATAAGTTTGCCTAGAATTTATTAAAAGATTCAAATTCAGGTAAGATCGGGCGAAGCCCTTCCCTTGACTCGGATCGTCACCTACATTTAATACGTAGGCTACAACTCAATTTATGAAAACATAATAAAATGCAACATGTTGGTGAGCTTACGCTCCTAGGCTAATGCTGCAGTCAATTAAATCAGTTGTAGCAATTTAATTAAATTATATCCTATACTTGCCACTCGACATTATTTTACTGGTGTGAGGTTGTGTGGCTTATCTAAGGGGTATAATTGGTATTTTGTTTATGGTTGGTAATTTATGGCTCAGACACAATTAAGTAGGTACTTGTACAAATATGACTCCAAAATTATTCCTATCCAATTTTACGCACACAATTATGCCTGTTCGATTTTACACAGGTGAGTGTGCATTTATCTACCTCTCTAATTAAATATGTGACAAATTCTATTTATATCAGGGTGTGTGTTCATTAATAATGGACTCTGGCCAGCCCATTTTAAGGGGGCATTTACTGGGTTTTGTTTAATTTCGTTATTTCGTCATAATTAAATCATTTCTAATGCATCAGATTATTTGTCTAATTTAGTGATTTTATCGAAGATTAATTTATTTATAATGCCTCTAATTATTTTTTTTCATTTTCATTGTTCTCTCTATCTCGATACGCCTTCTATATTATAGAGCAAACATACGATTTAGGTTATTTGATAGCAGTGCAATTTTTAATTTTATGTAGTTAGCTCCCCTTCCATGTGGATTTTTGTGGGTTTTATCTAATTAAATTCTATCAGTCGCCAATTTAATTTTAATGTCACTAATTAGTTTTGCACCTTCCCCCGCTATTATTTTCTCTCACTCGATTGGTTTTACTAGCATGGTTATTAATCTACACTTGCAATCATTGGCTTGTCTGCACACTGCGCACACACTACCCTGCACTACTGACATAACACCACACACCCAAACACCACACATGCACGCACACAAAACACCACATGGCCACACACACAACACAACACAACTGGCCACACACACGCACGCCTCTCCCCATCCCCAACCAGTTCCTCTCAAGGGCTCCCTCTCTCTTCTCTTCCATATACGCCATCGCCACCTCTTGGATGAGCTACCGATTCCCCAAGTGCAGCTCCGCTACTTCCTCTCCACTTCATCAGCTCTGCCACAGTTTGGCCTCTGGCTGTTTAGTGCTGTCTATGGAGGCTTCGAGCGCGCCAGCCACTAGCCTTCGGCTGATCACCATCAGTGTGGCTTCCCCTGGTTCCCACTATGTTTCCCCCTTTTTTCCTCCTTGCTCTTGGCCTCGGTAGCTGACGATTTGGTTTTCGTGGGCTCAGCCCGAGCACGGCGCCGACTCCTACGGCTTCTATGGTGCTCCTACTTGCTTTCCCCCAACCGACTCCATTGCCAGTTCTGCCGAATCAACTTCCTCCTCTTTCTACCCAAGATGGTTTGATCTATTCACTTTTTATGCATTATTTTTGTGATTAGCTATCATTTTCTCTCCTCTTTACTCATGAATATGCAACGGATGGGAATGCTAGCAATTGTGTTGCCGTGATGGTACTTGGGGTGTTACGTGCATCGGGGAGCACACAATCCACCAAGGGCACACTAGCAGCCATCTGCAGGCACACTGCCATGGCGTCGCAACCTTACCAACTAAGGTATGGGATGCTTCCCTTCTCCTCAAGCCATCCTACTCAGCCAATTCGGTTTGTTGTGTGGTGTGATGTGGTGTTTGTTCTATGTTGTGGACTGTGAGCAAAATAGAATGGTGAGGTGGACCTACTTGCTTGTCAGGATAAAAAGGAATGTGATGTTGATGGTTGTCGTGGTGGCCGAGACATTGCCCTCACATGTTCTAGGGTTCGGTCAGCCTCCTCTTGTCTTTGTCAGGTGTTGTCAGCTTGATGTTCCTTTCCTTGTCCTAGTCGGTTAGAGATGGTCCTGATGGTCATCGATGGTTCTAAGCCTTCACGGTTGTCGTCTTCACTCCTTCATCTTCGCCTACTCCTTTAGCACCTCTCCACCAGGCTCTTTCTTCCTCACTTCCTCTCTGTGGCTGGTTTTGGACTTGGGCGATGGTGGGGTTGTGTTCAGCTTGTTCTTTGTCTTTGGCTAAGCAATGGCAATGGGTGTTTTTGCTTGACTTGGTGCCTTCGGTTGGGGAAGGAAATGAGTTGGGGATGAGAAGTGAATGCTCTGTGTGGAGTGCTTGCTTAAATAGGGAGGAAATGGCTAGTTCTCTCTCTGACCTTGGTGATGGTTTGGTCTTATCCCTACCTCTAGCTTGCCTGGCTATACATTGGCCTTATCTCTCTTTCTCTCTTGGCCGGCTATGCTCTGGTTAAAGCTCTAGGACCTTTGGTCCATGGGTTGGCTTTGGCATAGTGCTTCAATTTCCACTGTATGAGGTAAGTCAGTAAAAAACTACAGTGGGTGTTGGCTTGATTTTTTATCGAATGATAAGACCCACTTAAGTGAGAGGTGCCGGCCAGTCCCAAACGGTCTTGGTATCTCAGTGGGTGCTAAGGTTCGGTATTCTAAAATCCAGACAGGTTCTGATGGCACGTAACTTTTATTTATTTATTTTGTTCGGTCTTTTTTGCTCTTCTGTTATTAGTTTTCTTCACAATTCAGATAATGCTAGTTATTCTGATTTAGTGATGTTGATGTAATTGCAATTATTTATTTTTCGTAGATGATGCTCTTGGTTGGAGATCGACATTTTGATTTGATGTAATTAGGATTGTAACTTATGTAATTGGAAATATAATTATTGGAGATCGAGAATTGTAATTGAATGTAATTTGATATATTATGTAATTCGAACTGTTATATTCATGTATTATGGACCGTTAATATTTTTATTTCATTGGAGGAATAGTTTTAATTATTGCTTGACTGGTGGAATTAATTGTTGTAAATGGATTACAAATATTTTACTTGGCTTGTGTTGCTTGGAATCATGTTGAGAGGAATTTGTATTCGAAAATTTGAATTTTGAGATGGTTTGTAAATTCTTAATTAGACCCATCTTATGAAAAAGATTTATTTATTCATTCTTTTCTTGCATAAAAAACTTCCATGCACAATTGCTTAATTCAGTTCTTAATTAATTTCTATTAATATCGATTTATTAATTAAAACGGATTAGGAAAATGGTATGTCACAAGCAGATGACATTGTGTTTGAGTGGTGAAATAGACGGTAGATGGATGGCGATGTGCAACCAGCTGATGTAAGTTTTCTCCTCTTTTTGCCGCCTCCAATCGAGGAAAAAATTGCAGTGTACATGACCCTATGACAGGGGCTTGTGGTGAGCACAAAGCACCTAGCTAGCTTTGTGATATGCATAGCGCCAACGAGTAGTAGAGGTGATCGTCACCCCACTGCCTTGCAACTTACAAGATGCTAAGAGATGCAAAGCTAGCTAGCTCCATTACATTGAGGAATTGACATGTACATCAGCGACATTGTTGCAAGCTAGCTCATGTTACCCGATATATCCAATTGTCTAATTGTCCGACCGATGAGCTAGCTAGCTAGTATTTTCTATGCATGTCTTGAACTTTTAAATGAACCGGTCGATTTACAAGACATATTGTAGAATCACGAAAAGAGTAGTTATGCTATCTATCTCGCAGATGGAAAAATTCTATTATATCACGGTGGCACATATAAGGATATGTAATAAGCCAATCAGCGTATGACACGTGGTACATATACACTGTAGCGACTGTTGGATTAATTGGGATTGGCCCATTTTAATTTAGCAATTAATCAAATGAAATTCCTAGGCCCACTATTAGTGCTATGTGCAAAAACTGTTTAGTCTCATATGGAGAATTGAATGAGAGTTATACCACTTTAAAAGGTGGAACGAGGTAACCCCCTTGTGAAATTGAAGAGAGCCAACACGCGCGCGCGCTCGCTCGCTCGCCTCGCCTCGCCACGCCGAGCCGTGCGTGTGCGTGCGTGCGTGCGCGCAGGCGTGTCGGGTGCGGGCACGTTTTTCTTTATCTATTCGAAAATCGAAACGCACTGATTCGCTGGCAGTAACGGTGCAGTTACTAGTGGTTTATAACTGCAGTTATTGGTGAACAGAGCATAAGAAGGCTCTCCTCTCCATACGAAAAGGGATACGAACAAACAGTACTCTCTCTGTTTTTATTGCTGCTCTCTGCAATCTCCGGTCCAGAACCTTGCGCGCACAAGTTTCTGGGTGAGTAGACCTCCGGAACTTCGTCTGTTTGTGTACCTGCACGGGTAGGCGGGCGATCAAGTTTTTGGGGAGCGCATCGGCACGACTACTCAATCTGCGACATCTACTTCCTGGTGGTGAATCGTTCGCGGGACTGCACTGCGAACATCTTCCTGCATCAAGCCTCGTCCTGCATCACGCCTCGATCGACTACACCAAATAGGCCATCATGTCGACTGATGGTAACGGCGCCTCTGGTGCCTCCGGCACTGCCCCGCCCGAGGGTATAAACTGCAAACTTCTTTGATGTATTTTCTGTGCGCTATGAATTTGTTAATAGATGTTGCTGTTACCTTGTTCATTAGCGAATATGAATACATCATTGTTAGATCGCTCATACCTTTCTATGTCATGTTTTATATGCTAAATTTCTGGATTAAAATATGCCGAAAATTGACTAGATCTCCAACAATCCAAAAACTTGATAGGTCTTTTTCGGTAGTTGGCTTTGCTGCGTCGCTTAAGCCACACCCTCCATTTGATGGTTCAAATTTTAAGAGATGACGTGCACGCGCGATCCTATGGTTTACTGCCATGGAATGTTTTCATGTTGCACAAGGAAAGCCCGCTGAGCCTCTGTCTGATGAGGATGAACGCAAGTTCAATGTAGCGGATAACTTTTTCCGAGGTGCACTTGTCAACATACTGGCGGATAACATTGTGGATGTGTACATGCATTTGCCTACGGGCAAAGATATGTGAAATGCACTTGAGGCCAAGTTCGGAGTTTCTGATGCTGGCAGTGAGCTGTATATCATGGAGCAGTTCTATGACTACAAGATGGTCGATGACCGTTCTGTAGTAGAGCAAGCTCATGAGATTCAGGCGCTGGCAAAGGAGCTTGAGAACAATAAGTACGAGTTACCGGACAAGTTTGTGGCTGGCGGTATTATCGCCAAGTTACCACCCTCTTGGTCGGATTTTGCTACTTCTCTAAAGCACAAGAGGCAGGAGTTCAGTGTTACTGATCTCATTGGCACTCTTGGTGTTGAAGAGAAGGCGAGGGCAAAAGATACTCGTGGCAAGAAAGTTGCTGCTGAGGGAGGTTCTAGTGCCAATTTGGTGCAGAAGAAGAATCCTCAGGCTTTCCACAATAAAAAGAAAAATAAGCCTTTTGTCAAATCCCAAGGCTACCACTGAGTTTAAGAAGAAAGGCAAAGGAAAGGGCAGCTGCTTTGTGTGCGGTGATTCTGGCCATTGGGCTAAGGATTGTCCAGATCGCAAGGATAAGCAGAAGAAGTCTGCCAACATGGTTATTAGTGACGCTGGAGGAACATCGGGGTACAGTAATTATTTACCTACAGTTCTTTCTGTTTGTCAATCAACTGAGTGGTGGGTTGACACAGGTGCTAATATTCATGTTTGTGCTGATATTTCCTTGTTTTCATCTTATCAGGTCGGTTGAGGTTGCTCCTTGTTGATGGGGAACGGATCGCATGCAGCTGTTCATGGTGTTGGTACGGTCGATCTGAAGTTTACTTCGGGAAAGACCGTGCAGTTGAAGAACGTGCAGCATGTCCCCTCCATAAAGAAGAATCTCGTTAGCGGATCTCTACTATGTAGAGATGGTTTTAGGCTTGCTTTTGAGTCCAATAAATGTGTCGTGTCTAAGTATGGAACATTTGTTGGTAAAGGCTATGAGAGCGGAGGTTTGTTCCGTTTTTCTTTGATGGATTCCTGTAATAAAATTGTGAACCATGTGTGTAATGATGATGATGAGTCTAATGTTTGGCATTCACGACTTTGTCATGTTAATTTTGGGTGTATGACGCGCTTAGCTAATATGAGTTTAATCCCGAAATTCACTTTGGTCAAAGGTTCTAAGTGCCATGCGTGTGTTCAATCGAAACAACCTCGCAAGCCTCACAAGGCAGCAAAAGAGGCGAGGAATTTGGCACCGTTAGAACTCATTCATTCTGATTTATGCGAGATGAATGGCGTGTTGACTAAAGGGGGAAAGAAATATTTCATGATGCTTATAGATGATTGCACTAGATTTTGCTACGTGTACTTATTGAAAACAAAAGATGAAGCATTGATTACTTTAAGATCTATAAAGCTGAGGTAGAAAACCAACTTGAAAGGAAAATCAAGCGGGTAAGGTCTGATCGTGGAGGAGAGTATTTTTCAAATGAGTTTACTGTATTCTGCGAGGAACATGGAATTATTCATGAGAGGACGCCTCCCTATTCTCCTGAATCAAACGGGATTGCCGAAAGAAAGAACCGTACTCTAACTGATTTGGTTAACGCCATGTTAGACACTGCGGGACTTTCTAAGGAATGGTGGGGTGAGGCTATATTGACCGCATGTCATGTCCTAAATAGAGTTCCTACAAAGAACAAAGAAGTAACACCATTCGAGGAATGGGAAAAGAAGAAGTTGACTCTCTCATACTTGCGCACCTGGGGATGTTTGGCCAAAGTTAACGTGCCAATTGTCAAGAAGCGCAAACTTGGACCAAAAACCGTAGATTGTGTATTCCTTGGTTATGCTATACACAGCGTGGGTTATAGGTTCTTAATTATAAAATCTGGAGTACCTGACGTGCGTATTGGTACAATCATAGAGTCCAGAGATGCTACATTTTTTTAGAATGAATTTCCTGTGAAAAGTGATGTATCTAGCTTATCTAGTCAAGAACCTATAATTTCCCTTGATTCTTTTGTGCCGATAGAACATACTGAGCAAACGCCTGTGGAAAATCCTGAGGAGGATAACAATGAAGTTACTCGAAAGAGTAAGAGACAGAGGACTGCAAAGTCTTTTGGTGATGATTTCATTGTATACCTCGTGGATGACACTCCAAGAACCATTGAAGAGGCATATTCTTCTCCTGACGCTGACTATTGGAAGGAAGCAGTACGGAGTGAGATGGATTCTATTATGTCTAATGGAACTTGGGAGGTTGTTGACCGTCCTTATGGGTGTAAACCTGTAGGATGTAAATGGGTTTTCAAGAAAAAGCTTAGGCCTGATGGTACAATTGAAAAGTAAAGGCAAGGCTTGTGGCCAAGGGTTATACCCAGAAAGAAGGCGAGGATTTCTTTGATACTTATTCACCTGTTGCCCGATTGACCACAATTCGAGTACTACTTGCCCTGGCTGCCTCTCATGGTCTTCTCGTTCATCAAATGGACGTTAAGACAGCTTTCCTAAATGGAGAGTTGGAGGAGGAGATTTATATGGATCAGCCAGATGGGTTTGTAGTAGAAGGTCAAGAAGAAAAGGTGTGCAAGTTGTTAAAGTCTTTGTATGGCCTAAAGCAAGCACCTAAGCAATGGCATGAGAAGTTCGACAAAACTTTGACATCTGCTGGCTTTGTTGTGAATGAAGCTGACAAATGTGTGTACTATCGCTATGGTGGGGGAGAAGGAGTGATCTTGTGCTTGTATGTTGATGACATACTGATTTTTGGGACCAACCTCAATGTGATTGAGGAGGTCAAGGACTTTCTGTCCAAGAATTTTGAGATGAAAGATTTGGGAGTGGCTGATGTGATTCTTAACATTAAGCTACTGAGAGAAGGTGATGGTGGGGTTACACTCGTGCAATCCCACTATGTGGATAAGGTTTTGAGTCGCTTTGGCTATAGTGACTGCAAGCCTGCTTCTACTCCTTATGATCCTAGTGTGTTATTGAGGAAAAACCGAAGAATAACAAGGGATCAATTGAGATACTCCCAGATCATTGGCTCATTGATGTATTTAGCTAGTGCTACGAGGCCTGACATCTCGTTTGCTGTGAGCAAGCTAAGCCGGTTTGTTTCAAATCCGGGAGATGATCATTGGCGTGCTCTTGTGCGCTATCTAAAGGCAACTGTGAGCTATGGCATTCACTATGCTGGGTACCCAAAGGTACTGGAGGGCTACAGTGATTCAAACTGGATCTCTGATGCCGATGAGATAAAAGCCACGAGTGGATATGTGTTCACACTTGGAGGTGGTGTTGTTTCCTGGAAGTCTTGCAAGCAGACCATCTTAACGAGGTCAACAATGGAAGCAGAACTCACAGCATTAGATACCGCCACTGTTGAGGCTGAGTGGCTTCGTGAACTCCTTATGGATTTGCCGGTGGTTGAAAAACCGATACCGGCTATCCTGATGAACTGTGATAATCAGACTGTAATTATCAAGGTGAACAGTTCTAAGGACAACATGAAGTCATCTAGGCATGTTAAGAGGCGGTTGAAGTCTGTCAGAAAGCTGAAAAACTCCGGAGTGATAGCACTGGACTATGTCTAGACAGCTAAGAATCTGGCCGACCAATTTACAAAGGGTTTATCACGTAATGTGATAGATAGTGCATCGAGTGAGATGGGCCTGAGACCCACATGAGTCGTACCATAGTGGTAACATGTTCTACGTGATCGGAGATCCCGTGAAGTAGGATGGTGAAACAAACTGTTGGTTGACTGGAAGGAGAGACCTTTACAAGGCTCATTTCTTCAGTGATGCACTTCTCTCCTATTCTGTATGGCAGGTTGGTTTTTACCTCAATGTGATCCGAGTGGCTTATTTAAAGCAGAGATGTCGCCCTACAGGACATCTTAGAAGGAACACACCTATATGAGTTCGACTGCTGGTCATAGTCTATGAGATTTGGGTGATCTCTAGATACTCATGAATAGGCATGGAGTATGACTTATACGCTCCAACCAGAGGGGATGCTTTAGGCAGCCTAGTACTAGTAAAGGAATTGGGTAAAGCTTGTTCGCACAAAACTGTCAATTCAAGGCATAGTCCATTGTTCAGTTGTGGATGAGTGTAACTCCTTTCCTAGGTGGATGTTCAACTTAACAGTCTCCATCGAAACACTGGTATATCAAACAACAGCAGAATTGAGAGCATTTATCGTGTGCCTTGAAATTTGGTGGGGATTGTTGGATTAATTGGGATCGGCCCATTTTAATTTAGCAATTAATCAAATGAAATTCCTAGGCCCACTATTAGTGCTATGTGCAAAAACTGTTTAGTCCCATATGGAGAATTGAATGGGAGTTATACCACTTTAAAAGGTGGAACAAGGTAACCCCCTTGTGAAATTGAAGAGAGCCAATACGCGCGCGCGCTCGCTCGCTCGCCTCGCCTCGCCACGCCACGCCGAGCCGTGCCGTGCGTGTGCGTACGCGTACGCGTACGCGTGTCGGGTGCGGGCGCGTTTTTCTTTATCTATTCGAAAATCGAAACGCACTGATTCGCTGGCAGTAACGGTGCAGTTACTAGTGGTTTATAACTGCGGTTACTTTCGAGTAATGGCTGCAGTTACTGGTCTCTTCATTTTTGCTGTTACAAGAGAACAGAGCATAAGAAGGCTCTCCTCTCCATACGAAAAGGGATACGAACAAACAGTACTCTCTCTGTTTTTGTTGCTGCTCTCTGCAATCTCCGGTCCAGAACCTTGCGCGCACAAGTTTCTGGGTGAGTAGACCTCCGGAACTTCGTCCGTTTGTGTACCTGCACGGGTAGGCGAGCGATCAAGTTTTTGGGGAGCGCATCGGCACGACTACTCAATCTGCGACATCTACTTCCTGGTGGTGAATCGTTCGCGGGACTGCACTGCGAACATCTTCCTGCATCACGCCTCGATCGACTACACCAAATAGGCCATCATGTCGACTGATGGTAACGGCGCCTCTGGTGCCTCCGGCACTGGCCCCGCCCGAGGGTATAAACTGCAAACTTCTTTGATGTATTTTCTGTGCGCTATGAATTTGTTAATAGATGTTGCTGTTACCTTGTTCATTAACGAATATGAATACATCATTGTTAGATCGCTCATACCTTTCTATGTCATATTTTATATGCTAAATTTCTGGATTAAAATATGCCGAAAATTGACTAGATCTCCAACAGCGACACTGTAGTATGCACAGAACCGCACATAACGCATCTGCTACAGTGCATATATGACACGTGTCATATGCTGATTGATTTGTTATATGTTCTGATCTGTTCTACCGTGATAAGATAGAATTTTTCCTCGCAGACAAGCAAATGAGAAGAAAAAAATCCATTTGTAGGGCAAGTATCGAGCTTAATTTTCTATACGAATTTGGCGGTCTCACGAGTCATATGCTCTATGACCATAGAGATCGAGTGCAGTGACACGCATCCTGCAGAAAGTACTATGTCAATCGAGTGAGGTGTGACCTGACATCCTAGCCACTAAACAGGAATGGCCGACGAACTAGAAAGGCAGTTTTTTTTGGGTTTCATTCTTTTTTTTATAGTATCTAACTTTTAAACAGTATATCCTTTTAAGATAAAGTCTATAAATTAATTTTAGTAGACACTATATCGACTTCAGCTATACTAACTATAAATGTATGTAGTTGTCTCTCTCTCTTCATATCCTCTCGTACGGATAATAAGAATTCAAAAATTATAAGTTAACAGATAAAAATTACAGTCTAAAAGAACCCAACTCGTAAAGAGGCTACAAGATGAGCGAAGAAATAATTGGGCAGGATAGAAGCAGGTGCGCCAATACGAATCCGGCGAGTGCCAAAGTGCAACAGAGATGGTTTACATGGAATCAACAGGTGAATAGGGTGCCACTAGCTAGTTACAAACGAAAGTTCAGTTTTTTAAAATAGGAGGCTTATGGCCAAACCTACTCGGCAAGTATAAGATAGGCTTAACACGTGTATGGCCTTTTTGGTGGTGCTACCCAACTACCTGTCAGGTGGCTCTACGTTTTCTAAAGGTAGTCTAAAGTCGCATAAACAAAGGTGGTCTAAAGTCTAAACACAATCGTTGGGCACAAACGCTCTTGCATTTGTTGTTTTATTATTTGTAGGCAGTTTTCTATTTTAACTAACGAATTCAAAACACCCCTCACAAAGAAATTTCTAAATATTACAAATGTTGATTCTACAAGACGTAAGACGATATACCTCCCGATTGACTATATCCTCTAGAACTGTCCGTAATACTTTGATGTGTCTTTTGAGAGTAGAAATATGTAACCAATAGACACGGAGCTGTGTAAGAGCAATGTGTATAGTTGGACCTCCATTTTTTCCTCAAAAATCACTTTATAGTAGTAGGCAGAGGTGGATTTAGAATTTTCGGGATATGTGTTTAAAGTTAAAGTAGTTGTTCGTAGTAGCAAAAATCAAAATATAAATTATTTGTAATAGATACAACATCTTAAATAATTTAGAAAAAATTGTTGAATTGGAAATATGGGATTCAGAACCTGGAAATGAAGATACACTTGCAATGTTGTCGATATGCGCAGCTTGCCTTATCGGCCTCAGTGACCCAACCGCTGCCACACGCTCCCTCCCGAGACCTTGGCTATAGACGATCTGGCTAAGCCACGCTTGGCGCTCACCGCTGCCTGGCCGTTTACTACATTGAATTTAAATTCTACATAAAACTCGATTTTGACTAAAAAATTTTAAACTGTCTATTCACCTACCCTCCTTTAGTTAGGTTTTTTGAACCTTCAGCTGGATTGTAATTTTTGAGACGAATTGGAGAGTATGAGGTGTGTGAGTGGGCTAAAACCTATTAGAGATGTAAATATGAAATATTTGGATCAATTATTAATATATATGCCAAATATACCTACTAAATACAGAGTATTTCACCAAAAAAATTTAGGTATTCAGCTAAACACCCGAAAACTACATGGGATCCACCCTCTAGTAGTAGATGCACTAATTCTTAGGATATATCCCTGTATTTGCTATTAAGAAACCTAGGCCTGGGCTTGAAGCCTTGGCCCGTGTTGGGCACCTCACCACTAGGTTATAAATAGGGAGTACTATTGGCTATTTTGTATACGGAATCAGAAAGAAAGCAATAAAGAAAGAACATGAGTTATCTCTATCGCTCTATGTTTTTAATCTACTATTTTCTGTCTTCTGTGATTATCTGATTTTACATAAATAGAGAAATCGATCGGACTGGTCGTTAGCGATGGTTCCTCAATATTTGCATCCCTAAACGTAGTACTATATGGAATGCTGATCTGTTGTATTTTTGGTATATATGCTCAGTGATGAAGCTATAGTAGGGAATAAATTAATATTCCAGGTAGTGGAGGCCTGGACGGTCAAGTTCGTGCCCGATAACGGTGCGTGCATCTTCCTTTCGCTTTCTCCCGTCGCTAGATTTAGTTTATTAATCGGGGCAGTTACCGTTGGAATTAGCGGAGACATGGAAAATGACTTGCCTGGTATCGTGCTATACAGAAGATTGAAAAAAATTTGCCGACCAAAATGACTTTTTTTTTTGCCAAAAAGGGTCGTTAATCAGCTCTGTTAGTTGGGACAAAAGGTGGCTTCATTAGAGCAAATAACATGATTAATTAACTAATGGCGAGATGGAAAGCAGGCGAAAAGGAAGCAAACCTCTGGCATTCTATAGCTTTGGGACCATCCGATCGGAAATAGACGCTTGAGATTAAAGCCGATTTGTGCCTCGTGATTAGAGCAAATAACATGATTACACTGCTTACACAAAGCCTGGAGTACGACTCTACATAGCTAAAGCGGATCCACATCCAGTAAAAAAACACGCCCCTGCATAAGAGCAAAAAATAAAATAATTACATGAATGTGTTGATTCTCGAAGAAGTGATCACCGTCAGAAGAAATGTAAAATGGATTTTCGAAAAACAAAATGGCTTCATGTATACAAATATACAATAATAGCAGGGAGGGAAAAGAGAGAATAACGGGAAAAAAACCTCGTTGAAATGGTCTGAACGCTGGATTGGAAGAAAGCGTGGGCGGCGGTGTTGTCACTATGCACACTCTCCGCGGGGCGCCAACGAAGCATGGGCACCTGTAAGGACTTGCGTGGTCTACATGCAACGTGCGACGTTGACTTGAAGAGATGCTTGACCCTCCGCCAACCCCACGAAAAATTCTATTATATCCCGTTGCACAATCCAATTTGTATAACGAGCAAATAGAATAGTAACACGTGGTAAAAAATACTTTAGCAATGCACTGTAGCAGAACTGTAGCCCGTACAAAAATAATATTTCTATTTTTGCTACAGTACCGGATCATACGAAAAGAAAATATTTTAAAATAGTTGTTACAGTAACTTTGCCACGTGTCACCACTCCATTTGCTCGTTACACAAACTGGATTGTGCAACGGGGATACAATAGAATTTTTCCAACCCCAGATGGGAATATTGATTTAGATTTAGCCGCACCTGAGCCCGCAACTGCTGCCTCTACTCCGCCTACTACTTGTGCCGACTTCGCCAGCCTTGCGGGGTATCGATTTCCTCATGCTTTGTGTGCATGCCATTGACTCCTTTAATGGGTTGAAACCTACTTAATTCTCATTTTTATTTCGTCTATACAAGAAAAGAATTTTTTGTGTTTAGCAAGACAGAGAATTGAATAAGTAAAAAAAAAACACAAGTGTGTATCCTTTACCAAAAATCAAATATGACAAAATACATACATATATATAGTATAAATAATAGGGGCACCATGGTGCTCAGACTCCATGATTGAGATTTTCCATCCATAATTAAGACTTTCCATCATTTCTATCCATGATTGAGACTTTCTATCCATGATTAAGACTTTCCATCTAGAAGAGTGTGCTCTCTGTTCTTTTATATTGCAACCGATGATTTTTTGTTGTGACTGACAACTTTTGTCTGCGTTTTTAAGATGGCGGAGATGTTGATATGAATGATGCACACGGTTTTAAACTCGGAAAGTCGTTTCGACAAGCGGCTTCTCAAAGTCGCTTGGAGAAACCGGTTTGTTTGTTTCGGCTTCCAGAGAAACTAAAACCAACAGCAAAAAAGAACGAGGCACATGTCGTGTCTTTATCTTCAGCGACAGTTTCAATTCTCATTCCGACAAAACCAAGTGGAATGAACCAAGTAACAATTCATAGGGCATGTTCTTTTTGGCTTCTACTTATGGTTTTTAGATGTGACTTATGACTTTTGGGCTGTTCATGAGAGAGAGTACGGAGTAACAGAAACTCACTTGCAGTTTTAACCGATATAAATAAAGTCGTTGCAGTTTATACTATAATTAGCTTGTAAAATATATTTTTAAAAAATATTTTATTTGAAAGCTAATTACTATAGAAAAATTAAGAAGTAGTTTTTAGAGGCTAAAAAAAAGTCCCATACACGCATGGAACGAGTAGATATTTGAGACGGAAGTTTGTATTTGCCGCTATAAAAAATCAGAAAATGCGCTTTCGACACATGTCTTTGGTGGAGTACGTAGACCACAGTGATGTACGAGTCCAAGATCGTGCAAAAACACTATCAATCCTGAGCTCGAAAAAAGTGTTCCTGCATGGTCCGGATAAAATAGAGAGAAATGGATTTATTCTTTTTGTTCTCCTTTCAATCACGACCCCGAATGTAACTCATTCCAGTAGCGAGCCACCGAAAGCGACCGCGAAACGGAAGGAAGCAGCGGTTTTACCATGAAAAGCACGGCAAACGCTCGAGCGCCAACGATCGAGCAACACGTGGACCCATGCGACGCCATCGGCCGATGGTGACGGCGCCACCTCATCAGCCCCCATCCAATCACAGCACCACACGCGTCCGGGCACAATTAAAATGGCGGAAGATCCGAGCGTACTGTTGCTACTGACGTCCTCGTCGAAGCCGCGGCAGATTACGCTCGAAAGCCCCTCGAATGTGCGCTACATTTTGCCGTTTTTGGTCGCTAGTGATGTCCATCTATCCGGTAGTAGTTGTAAGATTCGCGGCAGGGTTGTCGGCTTTAATTTGACCAGGTCCCTGCAAAATCCCTGTGGGATCTTTCATGGGGGAGAGGTGAGTTTTTGGTTTTAAGGAAGCGGAGCGATCGAGCTACCAATCACTGTGATACACGTATGATGTCATGTCGCTCCATCACTCGTATCCAAGTCAGCATCGTGCATGCCAACGCAAAGCAATCGGTGAGATCCTTTTCCATTGCGGTTGATGGCATATGACTACAATTAATAGATTTTATCTCTAACATAAGTGTTTATATGAATGAATTGAATATTAATAAAACGATAAACCGTTTTAAAAAAACTATTGCATTAAATCACTTCGAAACAATGACGAAGAAACCGTTCTACTTGTTTGTTCAGAGAAAGCCATAAGCTGAAAAAACTACGCCATTCCTTCCTTGCCTTCCTTAGCTCGAAATGTTTGATTCATGGTTCTCGGGTAACTATCCATTCGATTGATTTGGAGGATCAGCTTTGCACATATATAATTTTAGATTAATAGAGTAGTCGTTTCGTTTATTTATTTGGACGAAACTATAAACTAAAAAGAGCTAGATCATTCTTTTCTTGTCTTCCTCAGCTCGAAATCTTTGCTTGATGGTTCTCGGGCAAACTATCCGTTTGATTGATTTGGAGGATCAGCTTTACACGTCTAATTTAAGATCTGTCACACTATTTTGCAAGTCCTTTTAGTTTGTTGTTGAATCGTAGCGCTCCGTCAAACATAATAGACGTTGGTGTTCTTGTCCCCACATGTCAGCAGTAATTAGTATTTAAGGTAGCTGTTTGATGTTAGGATTTACAGGAAACTAACATAGAGTGTTTTAGATATTCTAAGATTAATTTATTCAGAGTATAATACAGAAAATTAACATGTAGACCCACTTACTTGCGTGCAAAATACGCTTCATCAAATTTGATACTACTGAAATTTGCCGGTTTTTGTAGAATCGATTCACGATTAAATTCATACAACTAAGCAAGCTCAAGGATAAGGCAGGCTAAAATTGACGTCCAAAATCTAGAAGTGACAGAGTTGGAGAAGTTCAATGAAATAGTAGTGCATCTTTAATTTGAACCAAGAATCTAGTTGATGTCATATTGTCATTCCTTGCGTGAAACCCTTGCCGGCAAGGTCGATCGGCCGCACTTCACCGTCGGCAAGACAGTCATTGCGGTGCAGTCTGTCGTCTCCGCCCCTGCCGCGCGACAGTCCGCCAAACCCTCTCCCGACACCGATGCACTTACCACCCTCCGAATTCCGAATGGGGATGCGTGCTCCTTTTCTACGCGCCGCCCCGTCACCTTGTGCACGCGGCTGTGCAGGTCCATCGCCTACGCTTTCGACAACAAAAAAGAAAAAAGTTCAGTTTGGCAGTATAAACAGATTTCGCCGGACGGGTGGGCTGCTAGTTCACGCTCAACCGACCAAACCACCCCATTTCCTCGCTAGTCAATGCGTGAAACTAGAGCTGATGTAAAACTAAACTAATGAACGCATCAAGTAGCAATATTATAAATCACAAAGAGTTAAGAAAAACTATTTATCAACTAATATTTGTATAGATAGTACTAAATTATTTATGACCATAAGTGATAGATCGCTAGGTGAAGTGAAGAGCTACTCCCTCCGTTCTTTTTTACTTAACTTCCTAGAATTCGTGATGTCAAATTTTTTAAAGTTTGACCGTCAATAGATTTAAAACTATCAAGATTGGCTACACGAAAATTACATCATTGGATTTATCATTAAAAATATTTTTATAATATTATAATTTTATTAGTACATCTTAGTGTAAAGTTATAAAAAATAGCGATCAAAAATACATCTCGAAGACCGTGAAAACTCAAAAACGTCAAGTAAAAAAACAGAGAGAGTACAAAAGTACAAGATCACATGTTCTACTTCCACCCATACATGTCGCCTTCATCGTTCATCTAAAAATAACAATAAAGCAATGGTGAGTACATGACTCAGCAAATACACAATAAAACAACAGAAACAACAATATATTCATATCACTTATCAATTTTCACCATTCTCTTTTTCTCATCTTTCTTTCGGCTAATGCAATGTAATGCTCATGCACATGTCTTTCTCTTTCTGTAGCTCATACTGGTATAGCAGACAGAACACACGTTGATGTTCACCCTCTACCACTATTACGTGAACGTGCCTACCGAAGTAGGTCTCTTAGTATCTATCGAAGTAGGTCTTTTCCTCCATCCCATGGAGGTGCCTACCAAAGTAAGTCTTTTAGTGCTTATCAAAGTAAGTCTTTTTCTCCATCCCATAGAGGTGTCTACCTTTGTAGGTCTTATTCAAAAGCACTTCAGAATAGTCAAAATAGCTTTGCTTATAGCTATTTGGCTTACTCACCGCCCTGGTTGAATGCTTATGTTATAACATGAGTGCAACCTTCCATTATTTTACCACATATCACATTTATTATTGAATTATATCATACCGAACAAAAGGGTAATCAATTATTACATAGCATGAATACATTAATAATAATGAAAAATTAACAACCACCATCTATCATTCTATTATGCACTTGACTTTTCAAGTTGCGATGATTAGGTTGATTAGAGTGTAACACCAACTTTGAACCTAGTCCTCCTACAGTAAATCCCAAACAATACAAGTCATAGAAATATAAGACAATAATTAATCGACAACGCTCCTACATGCTTCTCAAATCCACAGTTCTCCCCTTTACCAGACAATCACCCCTACTATCCTGGTACTAAGAACAACATAGCTTTGAACTCCCAATTCCTATCAAAGCAAACCATACCAATTTTGAAATCTACATAAATTTTTCTACTACTTAGTTAGCTACATGACTAGTTTAAAACATCTAAACCTCTATTTTTAACCCAAAAGGCAGATATATCAACTTTTGGATAGTAGAACTAGTATTTTCATATCTATTAATGTACTTATGCAACTCTAGTAAACCATGACATTCTCGGAAACTACAGAAAATTTTATAACTTTTTTCTAGTTATGTAAAAAATTCAATTCTGCCATCTAATCAGTCAAATTAATAATTTTCCACTACTGTGTCTAGCAGTAACTAGTTCTGGATAGCAGTATTCCAAAATTCATAACTTCTATTCTATGTATCCAAACTTATGTTCTTGGACTCTCTGGAATGCTTAATAAATTACCTACACTTTTTATATAGACCAAATAGCCTACTTACACAGTTTACTATTTTTAATTTACTGTTTATTCTAATTCTGCCAATTGATTACAATTCTCTAGACAACAAGTTTATAAAAATCATAACTCGAATTTTAACCATCCAATCAACATGATTAAATATTATATAGAAATCTAGCAATATTCTTTGTAACTATCTAGTAGATAACATTCTCCAGTTATACCTATATGGTATCCGAAATCACAGTAGAACAATATAACAGATTAACCAATCTACTAATCGATCCCCTTATAAATGCTTGCTACTTTCCTATCTAATCTCGACTCTAATATCCAATAAAATTAGCAAAACAAAGAAGAGACATCGAGATCATCGCCCAAGAGCTGAACACCAAACAACCATCTCCTCACTTTTTCTCCCTTTCTCGCTCCTGGTCTTTTCCCTGCCACTGCTCTAAGCTCCCTTTGCCTTCCTCCTCGACCGGTGCACTGTAGACCTAACCACTGGCTGAGACGTGGCTGCGTTGACGTGCGGCGTGTGCAACGTGTTGGCGCGCACGGGCGACGTGGCCAGCGGCACACGGGCAGGTGGATGCTAGCGCGAGGAGCTCCTACTGGCGCGTGGCGAAGCAGCCGACATGGCGGAAGAGTTGGCACGCGGGCGGGCGCATGCATGCGCAAGTGCGTGGCGTCGGCGGCAAAGCGGCTTCACGCACGGGCGATGTGCGGGCTGGCACGCTCGGACGCTATGCGGCAGGCAACGCTGGCAGGGATGCACACTCAGGCGCTACGCGGCAAGCACTAGTGTGGGACCGGGCGACGGAGCGAGATCAGACGGCGGTGAAAGACGGCTTCGGCGCGTGAGAGCAGAAGGTGTACCGTGCCGAAAACAAATAGAAAAAACTAGGGAATTGCGTCCTCTCCTCATGTTCTCTTTTATCACGGTATGAGATTGATTCAATCTTCAAATTTTCTAGGCTATTTGTTCCAAGAAATAACTCCTCCTCTAAAAATTCAAGCATTCTATTTTCATGTATACCTTTTTCGTTATTCACTCATAGATCCTTAAGAGGCTTATTTTCATAATATTACGTCGGCGGTTCATTTGTCTAACTATCCCCAGACGGGAACAAAGCCGCAGTGTGCGTCCTTGTCTCGGGTGCTCGCAGCCGTTTGCACAAGCTTCAGCTTGGTGCACGCGAGAACATCAACTATACTTCTCTGCTACATCGAATCTGCCTACTCAGTCGATGACATACTGCTTTAATTGTAGTACTCCCTAACATGTTCTCTTGCAAACAAAGGGTTCAATGAGAAAGCTTAGCAGTAGCAAAGTTATAGCACGGGTGAAGGACACACGAGAAAGTACAAGATAATGTTATAATGAACCATTGGTAAGTTTATAGAGTAAAAATTTAAATTTTGTAAAGTTTGTATTTTTGCCTCTTTATTTTGTCAGACTGGACAATCTAGCCGCTGGCCAGTAGTTACGTTGTTTAGTTGCTGGTTGCAATTTTCCAGAACGGGTCATTTTGTTCTGAGTGTGACCGGTCTGACCAGCCCAACAATTTGATTTTGGATTTTTGGGAAATTCATGGGTTGATTTGAATTGTGTTTGGTCAGTGCATTAATATTACATGATGTATGTTTTAACTAATGTGGATCAAGTTATGAAGAACTTGTACCCAGAAACAGTTTCTTTTATGTTTGGATGTGCAAGAAGTTTTAGAGTCAATCATAGAAAATGACAAGGATCGGAGCTACACTCACTGAGGAGCCAAGGCTTAGAACGGCCAAAGATGCTAAGTGAGATAGTTGAGCCCAAGCATAGCACGAGAAAAGTGGAAAGTGTTGAAAGGAAGGTTCGAGCGATGTGTTGTATCAAGTGGTTTAGTCGGTCGAAGTGAGACGTGATCTGATGGAACTGAAATGAAAGAGACTTGCTGATGCATGGCAAGTCATTGGTGTACCTACACGTGACGAGCATGATGATTACTTGCAAGAGAAGATGAATGCCAAGTCAAGGCAAGGGTATTTTGGTAATTTGCCAAATGTAAAAGACTATGTTGGATAAAAAATGTGACGCTTGAGCGGCACATGAGAAAGTGGTTTAGGTTAAGGAGATACTGAGAAGATCAAATGATCAAAGGCTAAGCACTCAGTGGATTCGGGGCTCATGTGCTTTAAAAAGCGTGCATGAGTTAAGTGTATGAGTAAATTCCGTATTGTGTAGGATTAATGGGTTTTCCCCAAATATACTAGCGGATATTATCCATTAAGGTTATATGTGAGCTGATTGCCTTGTTTATTTAATGAGTTGGGATGGAGGCTTACATGCTAACCACCCAAGCTTGTATTTTAAGGTTATGGTTAGTAGAGTAAGTGCTATGGTGTGCTCTTTTGTCTTCTAGGTAAAGTGGCCATAAAATTTTCATCTTTAAGTAGCAATATAATCAACTTTTGTTTATCTCCTATGGTATCTTCTTGTTTTGGTTGACTTGCTTTTGTTCTTATTGATTTTGATATCTTCTCTCGTCTTCTTGATCTAGCTTCATGCCAACAAAGTGTAAGTGATAGAGGTGACTCATGGAGACTATATCTCATCTATCTAGTTTTCTTTTTGAAAGTTTTTGAAGTTATCTGGTTTTGCTTGATTGTAGCTTAGAGTTTCTTGATCTCAAAGTTTTTGCTTCGAATCTTTGAGAGTTCTTACTTGTTATGACATGTTGGAATATATTTAGAGCCATCTTGACCATCATATACCCGTAAGCAAGTTATATTCTAAGTTTTCGGTTTTGCCTGGTTTTAGTGTAACTTTGCGTATTCTCAAGAAGGTCTGAACATTGATAAAGATTCAAGTGATCCTCGGATGACATAGGTTTCTAAGACCCATAGCAAAGTGTATGCAAAGTTTTTATCTTATTTCTCTATGGAATTTTAGAGTTGCATCAAAAGTGGTTTGGATTTGGACTGATTTTCTGTTCTGGAAACGGGGAACGGTCATATCGCCCCTAGGCTCGGTCGTACCACTTACCGGTCAAACCGCTCTCTTGTCGTCGATCTAACTGCGTCGATCAGACCGCCAAGGCACCGCCGGTTAGACCGCTTCCTGTAGCTAGTCATAATACTAGGTGTTGAAATTTTGCTCTCCTTGGTTCTTTTGGCTATTGCTTTGGAATTGGTTTTCAACTTTAATCTTCATAGCTTTGTGCTACTAGACTAAAGAGTTCAATAATACTTAAGGGAAATTTTTCTGAGGCACTATTAACCCTCTCTGTTGTAATTCGATCCTACAACGGGGGGTGACTCCAAGGCGCAAATACCAAGGACAGGTCTGGAGGAAGAGGAAATTGAGGGAGATAGACAACCTCCGAGTTGTGACTGTAAACATAGACACTCGATCGTGAGTTGGTCCTACTATTCTATTAAAAAAACGGAGAAGACACCAAGGAAAAGAAACACAAATTAGGGCATCTCTAATAATGTCACTTCAGCTCTCTCTTAGCTATACCACGTCAGTAAATTCCTATGTGAAGGAGAGAAGAGGTGAGGAAAGAGAGTATGTTATCTCTTACACAAGAGATAATCTAAACATACAAACCAATGTAAATGATAATGAAATGTGAGGGAGGACATGTGATGAAAATAATACAAAATAGTTAGATAATTTAATTTTAGAGATGAACTGTTGATAGGGGTGCAAACGGGGCGGATAATTTTTGTCGGTCCGACCGACCGAAAGCTTGTGGAGCGAATACAGAATGGATAAATGGATATCTGACACTATCCGTATCTGACTCTGTGGGAAAAAATATAGAATAGGATACAAGATGAGTTATATCCATCCATATATATTCGTATATCAAGTGATATTAGAAAGTATGTTGTGACTTCACTTAGGAATAAGATAACATATAGATGGATTGCTACATCTAAACATGCGGGGAATACTGAGTGCTATTCCTTCGTTATCTCGGCAATTAGTCTCTTCGTGCTTGCTTTGATTTCGTCCGACTGATCGTCCGAAGGCTTATGAAATAAATACGGAACGGAGAAATGAGTATCCGGCATTATTCGTATCCAACTTTGACCCCGAGAAAAAAATATGAAATATGATACAGGATTAACAATATCCATCCGTATTCTCTCTAATTGCACCTCTAACTTTCAAAGATATTGTCTTTAATACTCTTTTTAGACAATGTGAAAGTGCTAGAGAAAGCTTAGGAGACTTGTACATGCCGTCAGCAGTAAAGGCGCTTGCTGGTGGGATCAGCCCGCCCCCGGAGCGCACCACGTGGGCACCCGCAATATGTCAATTCATCGGACTCGCGTCTCGCCCATTCAAACCGCCCACACCTCGCCCACGCCCGCGCCCGCGCAAGCGCACCACCTCCACACCGTCCATCTGAACCCCCCCCCCCCCCCCCCCCCCCCCCCCCTCAATTCCCCAGTGCTAGTTGCTACCGCTTGTCTCGTCCCACGGTCTCACCCACCCACCCTTCGCTCCCCTTCTCCGCAATCCCCCGCAGCTGTATATATACGCTCCCCCTCGCAGCCTCATCCAACAATCCATTCCAAACCAGCAAGATCACTCCCATACGCGCTCGCAAAACCCACCCCAATCCGCTGAAAACCCACGCGATTCGAGCCAAAATCCGCGCGATTCTGCCGTGCCGATGCCAACTCTCACGACGCCCAGCTCTGTTTCCATACGGCGGCACAGGCCGCGCGGCCTCACGTGCCCAACGGCCAAGCCCAAGGCCCCCAATTCGGTGAGGTTCTCCGCCCGCGCCATCAGCTCCGTGCCGAGCGCGCCCTCCGGCGCCGCCCGCACGCCGGCCTACCTGCCGGCCCCGTTCGTGCCCGGCGCCGACGCGCCGTCGTCCTCCGGGATGTCTGCCATTGGCGTCCCGAAGGCGCCGGTGGCGGACTCGCCGCGGAGAGAGGGGAAGAAGCTTAACTTCTTCCAGCGCGCGGCGGCGATGGCGCTCGACGCGTTCGAGGAGGGGTTCGTGGCCAACGTCCTCGAGCGCCCGCACGGGCTGCCGAGGACGGCCGACCCCGCGGTGCAGATCGCCGGCAACTTCGCGCCGGTCGGGGAGACCCCTCCCGCGCGGGCGCTGCCGGTGTCCGGGCGCATCCCGCCCTTCATCAACGGCGTGTACGCGCGCAACGGCGCCAACCCGCACTTCGACCCCGTTGCGGGGCACCACCTGTTCGACGGCGACGGCATGGTGCACGCCATACGGATACGCAACGGCGCCGCCGAGTCGTACGCCTGCCGGTTCACGGAGACGGCGCGCCTGCGGCAGGAGCGCTGGCTGGGGCGGCCCATGTTCCCCAAGGCCATCGGTGAGCTACATGGCCACTCTGGGATAGCACGGCTTGCTCTGTTTTACGCGCGTGCGGCCTGCGGCCTCGTCGACCCATCGCACGGCACCGGGGTGGCCAACGCCGGGCTTGTATACTTCAACGGCCGGCTCCTTGCCATGTCCGAGGACGACCTCCCGTACCACGTGCGCGTCACCGACGACGGCGACCTCAAGACCGTCGGCCGCTACGACTTTGACGGGCAGCTCGGGTGCGCCATGATCGCGCACCCCAAGCTCGATCCTGTCACCGGCGAGCTCCACGCGCTCAGCTACGACGTGATCAAGAAGCCGTACTTGAAGTACTTCTACTTCGCGGCCGACGGGACCAAGTCGGCCGACGTCGAGATCCCGCTCGAGCAGCCAACCATGATCCACGACTTCGCCATCACAGAGAACTACGTCGTCGTGCCCGACCACCAGGTGGTGTTCAAGCTCCAGGAGATGCTGCGCGGCGGCTCGCCCGTCGTACTTGACAAGGAGAAGACGTCGCGCTTCGGAGTGCTGCCGAAGCACGCCGCGGACGCGTCGGGGATGGTGTGGGTGGACGTATCGGACTGCTTCTGCTTCCACCTCTGGAACGCGTGGGAGGAGGAGACCGGCGAGGTGGTGGTGATCGGCTCCTGCATGACCCCCGCCGACTCCATCTTCAACGAGTCCGACGAGCGCCTCGAGAGCGTGCTTACGGAGATCCGCCTCAATACCCGCACCGGCGAGTCGACGCGGCGCGCCATCCTGCCGCCGGCGCGGCAGGTGAACCTCGAGGTCGGCATGGTGAACCGCAACCTCCTGGGCCGCAAGACGCGGTACGCCTACCTCGCCGTCGCCGAGCCGTGGCCCAAGGTGTCCGGCTTCGCCAAGGTTGACCTGGTCACGGGTGAGCTCACCAAGTTCGAGTACGGCGAGGGCCAGTTCGGCGGCGAGCCCTGCTTCGTGCCCATGGACGGCGCGGCCGCAACGCCCCGCGGCGAGGACGACGGGTACGTCCTATCCTTCGTCCACGACGAGCACGCCGGTACGTCGGAGCTCCTGGTCGTCAATGCCGCTGACATGCGCCTGGAGGCCACCATCCAGTTGCCGTCCCGCGTGCCGTACGGCTTCCACGGCACCTTCATCACCGGCAAGGAGCTCCAGGCCCAGGCCTGAGCCGAGACAAGCTCCCCTTGCCCACCTCCACGTTTCTTGGAGGAGGGCAAGAAGCCGAGGAGACTGAGACATGGAGGGAAGAAGTCACCAGAGGGAGCCTTAGGCATAGGAGGTCCCCGGAGTCTTCCCTTCCTCCCCTACAGTTACAGTTAGTAGCAGTTGGCTTCTGTTCATTCTTAGCTCACTTGCTTCAGTTCACACCAGTGTAAGCAGTATAATTTAGGTGTCAATAGTGACAGAGGAACACAGAGAGAGAGGGCCCAGCTCGTAGCTTTTCTGCTAGTGCTTGCTTCTAGAGAGCAACCAGAGCTCAGCTGTTGCCTAGTGAGCAGTAGTATATATATATATATATATATATATATATATATATATATATATATATATATATATATATATATATATATATATATATATATATATATATATATATATATATATATATATATATATATATTTTCTTGCCCTTTTCATTTGGATCAGACAGGATATGTTCCGTTCTTGTCGCTCACTGTTCAGTGTTTGGGGTCCTGCCTGTCACCCAGTTGCTGCTTCTGCTACTGTGGTGTTGTTGGCTTATGTCATGGCTCGTGTGTACATTTGTTCATAGTGTAATAAGATGATATTTCCTCGTCACTTGTTCACTTCCTTTCTATTGGCTCAGTTTTTGGATTTTTAGTTTCTCCTGAATGAAACGATTTCTTAAAACAAATTTTCTAAATAGCTTCTTAAGTATAAAACCATATGTACTATTCGTGTTGATGTCTCCGTCGTCTACTAACATTTTAAAAAGTATAAATAGAAATCATCAGTTATAACCAAAATAATATGGCCATTGTCATGTTATGGGTTTCTGTTGGGCAGCACTGACAGCAATATTGGTGCCGAATTAGCTCTAGACGGAAGCTTTGCTTCTTCCACCAGCCTGCCTGTCTGTTTGTATGGATTCTACTTTCTTCCAGGCACTGTGCTCTGATGGTGCAAGCTTGATCGTTGCTGCCAGTTAGTTTCCAAGTTTAGTCAATTGATAAAATTTCTCCCTTTTGGGTTGAATTTGAGCGCCGCCGGGGAGGGGGAGGGGGGTGTTTCGTAGCTATTTCGTTTTCGTTTGCAATCTGAGTCGTAAGTCAGAATTGAAGACGTCCATGCATGAGCGTTCAGTCTCCACAGACAAGCTGTAGCAAAATGCCGGAGAGGTTGAAACAGCCCCAAATTTTCAATTTTTTGAATTTTTGCCAAATTTCTGCCTTCCCCTTTGGAAATCTGCTTTTCTAATCGCTGAAACACCCTCAAGCTGCTACACCGTTGCCTCTGTTCCCGTCGCCACACGATGCCGTCCGCACTCACTCACGCTGCCTTGCTCGCCCGTCGTCAACACCGCGTCAAAAGTTGCACAGTATCTGCACCACCTCGCCGACTGTCCGTACCCTGCCTTAATGCAGCTGCTAACCACACACTGCACCGCTCCACCATCGATCTGTGTCGCTCTAACCTCCCACTACTAGCTGTTCGACACGCATCGCAGCGTCGCTGCTCACCGCACCAATTTGCATGTTCACGCCAGTGAGAAGCAGCACCTCTCCCGCTGCCAGCTCTGCCGCTGCAGTGCAAAAGAGGCTCAACCATCCATGCCGCCATCCATGCGCCGAGCACACTACTGCACCGCTACTTGCGACACCGCCTACGTAACCTATAAAGCCAAGCTCGGTGACTCCTTACTCACTTTCCGTACCACCTCGCAACCACCAAAGCCCTTCCTTCCTCCTCTGGTCACGCCGTGTCGAAATCACCAATACCCAAATCTTCGCCGGTGTGCTCAATTCCAATTCCTCACCGCTACCACCTTTCTAATCAAATTGCCTACGCCCTTAGCATCTCTACATCACCACAAAGCTATCCCTTAGCTTCCCACCTAGCCTCGCTGTCCCTAGCTCACCGTTGTCATATTCCACCGCATCGCCACCCACGGTCACTGTCGTCAAACCATCTCACACCACCGCTACAAGGTCTCTTTGGAACACACTAACATAACATTATAAATGGATCTTGTAGCAATAACATGACCTTCCCTTAAAGTTGTATCTAAGAACTCTAACTCACTTAGAAACAATACCTCCAATAATTTATCTCTAAATTCATTCCCTAACTATATTATCTCTCGGCCGAAGACCAGAGAGTCTCATCCCAAAACCAGCAGCCTACCCATAGAAGTAAGGAGAGAAGAGTCGGAGGAGGGGATATGTATTTCCCAACAACTACAAGACAAACATTAAAACACTGTACACTTGGCCATGAAAAGGCATAAAGCAAATTAATTTGCTTCATGCCTTTTGAAGTACATGTGTATTGTGTTGTATATTCCTCTTATACAACTACTACTCCGACTCACAGTATTTCATGCTATTTTTTTACTTGAACCAGCAGCTCACCCATAAAAATAAGAAGAGAAAAGTTAGAGGAGGAGAGACAAGAACATAGTGGAAGCCAAAAAGGAGCATGGACCACTGGGGACTCAGAAGGCTGACCGTGAGGACCACATGAAGGCGACATTTTCAGCAACGATAAGGGAACACCATCCACATCTTCATCTGCACGAGGACCACACCGAGACCACCCCCAGCAACCTTACCACTTTTAGCCTGACACAAGTAGGCCCACCTTCCCTCCCAGATCCATTTCCCCCATTCCTTTTTGGGTTCCACATAAAAAAATGACTAACAGATATGGACAAATGTAACACACATAAGGTAAAAAGTGGAATTTGGGATCCATACCTTCAGGAGGAGATGCGACGGGGAGGAAAGAACTCATGAACACACAATAATAGATATGGACGGATTTGTAACATCCCAAAATTTTATTTACTTCTTATTGGGCTTATTGGAATTTATTTGGTTCTTTTGGATTTTATTTCCAAAACTTAGAGTAAGAAAACTTAATTTGTCTGTTTCTAAAAGTCAATAAAATGATGATTTTATTTTTCCTAAGTTCCCCTAGATCTCTCCATCTATCCTCACTCTCACTGACCGATAGGGCCGTTTGTCATCTCCTTCCTCCCCTTCTTCCATCCCCAACCGCCGCCATTGATGACCATCCAAGCTCTTAATAGCCAGCCGTTACTTCCTATTAGCCGGAGCAATTGATGCCTTTGAAAGTCCTCATCAGTTCCCACTTCCTCCATCGGTTTTCCTTGCTTTAAACCTCGTTATCAATCATGATCGTGCACCACTACACCAGTCATAAATCTGGCGCGCCATCTTTTGACCATTCCTTTTCTCTGAGTATATAAATACCTTTCCAAGCATCTCCTATTTACACTCTTCCGCCCCTCAATTCTTTCTTTCATGCACCAGAGAATGTTCGCACTGAGTTTTTTCGTCCCCGGCCTTAAGTCGAGCTCCGGTGAGCTTTTCTAGTGAACCCAGGATTCTTCGCACTTCGCTGCCACCACCTCTGCCTTCATCGAGCCTGACCAATTGTTCATCACCCCTTCACCGATCCAGTCTGCCATCGGAACCCCTTTGCCATCGATGACCGAGCCACCTCCGCCGCTTCTTCTTCGCAATTGACCAACCTCCGACCTCCTCGTAGTCCGTGTAGAGGTACTCAACTCTTCTCTCTATATCTCTCAACTACCAAAGTCTTCTCTGACTTTGGTAGCCTCAGATTACTCTGACCACTTTGAGCTGTTTGATCACTTAGACCGCTCCAAACTGTCCAACTCCTTCGACCTCCCTAACCCTCTGATCATTCTGACCATCCCTTCGACCACAACAACTCTACGACCATGGTCACTCATAACCACGGTCGCTACGACTACGACTACTATAGTGTATCTATGACCATGACCTACGAATGATATAGTCAATCTACAACTTTGACCATGGCCGCTTATTCGACCACCTTCGCTTTTGATCGTACTCTTGTTTAACCATTGCCCTGTTCGACCATGGTAGCCATTTTGACCACCTCAAACTTTTCGACCACTCCTTCCGACCATGTTTTGACCACCAACCACTCACAGTAACTTCGACCACAGCAACTTTACGACCATGGTCGCTCACGACTGGTGTCGCTTTCAACCATAGTTGCTTCCAACCCTTGCCGCTTTTGACCGCTAAGCTTCAACACACTGCCATTTCTGACCACTATAACTTCTGACCACATATATCTTTCGACCACATATCGCTTCAACACATGGTGACGCATGTACACAGTTTTACACGAGTTGTTCAATCACCCACTCTCGATATAATCTAAGCAGTGGGGACAGACTTTGGCTCCTTTTGTACTCAAACCTGACAGGTTACCAAGGGTAGGAAAATCATTCATGGGCATCATTGATGGTGCAGAACAACATGGTGTACAAAGTGAAGCTCTCTCATTTGTCTACATCCTATACTTGTACCCTTTCGTTCCATAGTGTTACAGCATCTTCCACCAATGGTGTTAGGTACACATCAATAACGTTCCTAGATTACTTCGGCCCTTAGATAAGTAGTGATATCAAAATGTACTTCCATTTCATATAAAGCCAAGGAGAAAAGTTGTACATGCATACATTCACGGGACATGTGTTATGTTGGCTGCTTATGTTACCGAAAGAATTTATTCCATATGTATTCAACCCAAACCTTATATTATTCGGTTTCACACCAAAGTCTACAAACATACTATCAATGTTCCTTCATTGGGCAAGATCAGCAGCGTGTCTTATTATTTCATCCTTCTTCACTCCTCTAAGTGCCAACGTAGCGATCTTGTATCTTTTCAGTTCGCAAATAAATGCTTCAAACATAAAATTATAGGCAGATACCACAGCATCTTAGCAAGAGGTTCTTACTTCACCTCGATGCCCTCACCATCATTGGAGTCATTCTTACGCTTGTATCAGGATGCTTTGCATACCAGACAAACATGTAAGTTTGCATACTCTTTACAGTAGAGGATACAATCATTCAAACATGCATATATTCTTTCTACTTCTATTTTCAATGGACAAAAGAACCTTCTTGGCTTGGTAGGTGATTCTCGATAATACATTTCCCTCTGGAAGGATGTTTGCTAGGAGTCCTAACAACACCATGAAACTCTTATCGGACCAACCATTGCTTGCTCTCAATTTCAGCAGTTCAAGAATGGATGATAAGTTTGTGTATTGCAACTTGCAGCCTAAGAACAAAGATTTCTCCGAGTCATCCATCAGGCCCTCGAATTTAGCAAACTCTCTCTCACTATAGTTCCTTTCTGCATTGCGTAGCATCTGATCCAGATTGTCCTCATGTGACCTATCCTCATCAAAAGCACAGTCCACAACCGGCATATCATTGTCTCCTTTGACAATGTTATAACTACATTCCTGTATAATCTTCTCTTCACCGTGACTGGTCCAACATGTATACCGCTTTTTGAAACCCTTTGAATCAAGTGAGCTTTGATCTGCACTGAGTTGGTAAACATTTTCAGATTATCACAATCAACGCATGACTTCAACATTTTTCGCTTGGCTACTCTTCTAAAAGCTGACACGCCATTAATGTACTATTCAATCACACGGTTCTCAACGTACATCCAGCTTCAGTCCATTGATCTATGCTATGCATGTAACGAATTAGTGTCAAATTATATTATTAATACTATTATAGCTAGCAGCATAATACTTACACACAATTGTTATTCATCTTAATAAATTATTCATATCTAAATTAGGTCTATAGCTACGTACGGACTATTAATGAAGCAATATATATATATATATATATATATATATATATATATATATATATATATATATATATATATATATATATATATATATATATATATATATATATATATATATATATATATATATATATATATATATATATATATATATATATATATCTCAAAGCCAGCCGCCTCCTTCAATGTAGCGCAATGAAGACAAACCTGTCGGAACCACTCTGACTAGGTATTAATTAATAATGCGGCATATCCCAGACACGTCCAACCACAAACCATCTATAATACGTAATTATCACAAATAGTTCTAATTAAAAACAGTCTATGATAATGTTAGATTTCACATACGGTTATTATTACGAACCATCTATGATAATTACTTTTCACAAATGGCTTGTTTTAATAACCGTCTATGAATATATATCACAAATGGTTCTAAAGTAGAATCGTCTGTGATAAATATACTATAGATTGTTCTAAATGCTTTTCTCATATACATAAATGAAAGTTCACATATATATGACACATTCTCATATACTAAATGCCTTAGAAGTAAATATGTATTACTTTGTTATTTTTTACCAGTCAGAAATGTCGTCGATCATGTCATTATAGCGAGACTGTTTACATATATAGAAGACAGTAAATACAAATGCAACTGCTTGTATTTACATATGGCCAAACAACATGGCCAGTCGCTTCTTACAAAAGATAAAAAAAGTAAAAACCTAACTACTTTGAAGTTTTTATAGTCGCGGAGGTAGCATAATATCTCCGTCTTTAAAACTTCGTAGGCGATGTGGTCGGCAACAGATGATTCAGGATCATCAGCGAAGAAAGCCTAAAATGCGTCCACCCACTGACACACTCTTTTGAGTGTCTCCCAATCACCCTTTGACTAAATAATTAAGTCGAATTGAGCCCACATGCTCTCTTCCCTTTCTTGAGGAGTCTCGGCATGGTTGACTCAGTCGCCCACAGCCTTTACTAAGCACTCCAAGTGATGGCAACCCTCCTAGAGACATGCAACATCGTTGTGGAGGACCACGTCGATGGGGAGGTTAGCTCACTGGAAGTAGGAGACCAACTGGAAGACGTGGTGGAGGAGAATGTCAAGACAATGGAAGGTGGCCTTCAACTGCTTTAGCAAATCCTTAGATATAGAAGGGAGGACACTATTGGCACAATGTCCTTCTACAGCATTCACCAGTGTACGGCCGACAAGGTGCTCAAACAGTATGGCCAAGTCGGCCATCAATGTTGGCAATAAGGAAGAATAGGGAGCCATTTATATGTTCTTGAGAGACAAGGAAGATAGGCGGGTGGCCGGCGAGGTGCTTGTACAAAATCAGCGATGTAGAGATTAATTTTCAGTGGTGAACGATCATTTTTAAACAACAAGTAATAAATTCAGCACGTGAGATGAAGAGACGCATCGAGGAGCTAAATCGGTCGAAGAGACACGCGCATTGGGGAGACGAAGCACCATTCATGCGTATAAATACATATCACAGACAGTTCCAACTATAAACTGTCTGTGAACTATCACATACGGTTCTAATTAAAAACCATCTGTGATATACACAATTATCATAGACGGTTTGTATTAATAACCATATGTAAACTATCACATACGGTTCTAATTAAAAACCATCTATGATGTCTGTACTTATCACAGACGGTTTGTATTAATAATCATCCCGTTTGTGAACTATTACAGATGGTTATTAACAAGAACCATCTATGATAGTTGCATATCACAAATGGTAGACGGTCACGCTTGTACAACCATCTATGATAATTACAGCACAGACAATTCCCCATGAACCATCTATGATGAGGCATCCAGTATAGCTTGTTTTATAGTAGTGGGAGCAAATCAAGACCTAGAAGAAGTTGGCTCAGTCGAAGACTACGAGTACAAAGGCAAGTCACATATCTTTGATCAAGTTGATCCCATATTACTTAAATATAATTACTTCCATTTACGTTAATATGCACTTTTATTTACATAAAATAATAATTTAGAATGACATGATGGATAGCTAGATCCTACTACCGAAAAGCCCAGTCATATTCTTGAAAGATATATTCATCTTGACAACCTTGGCATAGTTTATAATGGTAATTAATAATTGTATAAGTAGCTGGTAATCAGGTTAGACAACTAAAATGATTTACTTATGCAAATAAGAATTACTTGACTCTGTACTGGTAAGCTTTAAAATAAAAGCTGGTGGTTGAGGCTACTTGGTTGGTAGCCACAGATGGTTGGAGCCCGTAACCTCACCCTAGGATTGAGGCTTTGGTATGATTTTGGTGGTATTGTGTTGTAATGCATGTGGTATATGAATGATAGCCTCATCTGTGGCAAGTAAGGACTGTTGTAGATAATGAGGTATAAGCATATATTTGTATTTAATTCTAGCATGATAAAACACAATTAAAAAACATTTCAAGCAGTATACAAATGACATAAATTACATATAAACATGTAATTCTACCATGTCATTTATATCAGAACATATACTTAACATATGAACCAATATTACTGCTGAACTAATCATGTAAAGCATTCTCATGAATAGAGAATTAACTAATACTAGCACAAAGCTCAAGTTTTGATTTGATATGATGCTCTCAGCAGAGTTGCTCAAGACATAAAACTTGGCCTTCTCAATACTATGTCGTTACTCTTCACTAATTGAAATGACAAACAAAATTCAGATTATGAGCTCTAAGGTTGGCTTTACTGTGCTGTCATAGAAAGTCATAGAAATGAGCACCATACATATTACTGTCAGTTCAACTGAGCACCAACAAAATGATCTCAACTAACAGTCTTCTTAATAACTTTTATATTAGATAATCATCTATTTAACACATGATAATAGATTAGCTAAAACAGCAAGAACTCCAACTGAAGAACCAAAAAAATGCTACAAGGTACTAAAAACTAGAGATCACAGTAAAGACAATAGCCAGCGCAAAGGATGCTCAGAATCAAATGACAGGAGTAAGCACTAACAATAGAGCGCAAATCTAGATTTGATAATCAGATCAATTTCAGTATACGATAGACTTCATCATAGAGCATTTAATCCCACAGCCCACAAGCATTCAATGTAATGTCTTCCAGTACTAGAGCAATTCACAGAATGTAATAAACTAGAATGGCTCACAGAACATCAAATGTGCAAAGAATAATCGAAAATCTCATAGTGCAAATGCCATTCAAAGCCACCAAGAAGATTAGGCAAAGCACCTGAGGGTGCTGACCCAGAAAACCTAACACCCCTTTGTGCCGCCACGATAAAGGAGCATGGTTGATGGAGATACAATGCCCACCTTTGCTGTTTAGGAATCACCAAGCCAACAAAGCCGAGGTGAAGGGAAACGCTACAGAAGAACACAAGAAGCACTGGCCAAGTGCCTCGTCACCAAGCACTAGGGGCCGTGAATCACCACCGGCAGTTAAGTACAGACGAAGAAGCCCCAGGAACCAAAATGCAAAACCAAATTAGGAAGGAGAGGAAAGGGTGGAAGAGATAGAGCTCACGGTTTTCTGATGCATCTCCCGGATGGAGGTGGCCTCCTTACATAGCCGAGAGGAGGAGGGGAAGAGGAGCTCGACACGGTGGCCACCAATGGCCGGAGCCGAAGCTCCAGGCCCACAACTGCTGCCTGCATCGCCTCATCCCTCCGCCTAAGTCATCGCCACCCCCAAGGATCGGATCTGCCGAGACGAAGCCCGCACGAGAGACCAGATCCATCCGGATGAGACGCCACTTGGGAGAGTCTCCTCCCCTTATTTCTTCAAACCAGCTCACCGATAGGTAGGCCCCACACTTCCTTTTTTTCTTTTTCAATTGGGGAAGGACTAGACACTTATGCCAAGTAAAGGATATAGATCTTACTCAACCACAAGTTTGACTTGTCATACGCTGCTCGATCCGATCTAATATCTATAGGAGAAACTACTATCCTAGAGTTTCTAATGAGGACATCCCTTCCATGGATAAAACTCATCCACAGCATGTGTTGCAAGGACCACTTACTCGAGCTTGTGCTCGTCAACTTAATTACCAGGTGAACTCATTCCTAGGTTCATATGTTACTGAGAATAGACCGTTACCTAATGCAAGTGATTTAATTATGCTTAGGAATTTGGGAAAGGGTGAAGGAAAGGGACATAGAGTCATGGACATGCATGGAAGGAATAATGGAGGTCACCACGTCACTTTGGGACCAAGGCAAGCACAAATTCGAGTTGGACACGTTCTGGAATCAGATTCGGACTACTGCGATGGTACCAAGTTCAAACGGGCATAACTTCCTCATACGGACTCCGTTGGGGACGTTCTTGTACTTCATGGAAAGCTTATGAAGACTAGTTTCCAACGGATCCAACCTCATCTTCAAATTCCATATGAGCTGGTCGCAATCATTAAAAGAGTCCACATTAATTTCTGAGTCCGAGTCAAAAAGGGTGCTACGCCACCACCACTTGGGCCCATGGGCCTTGTAACCCTAGGGCGTGCACTTGGACACCACCCCTGGTCGTTCTCCCTATATAGGTGCCGCCGCCTCACCCCTGGTCGTTCTCCCTATATAGGAGCCGCCGCCTCACTTGCTAGGACTTGGATTTCATTGAGTTTAGGTTTAGCCATTGTGCAAACTTCTGTTCTTCAGTTATGTCGGACAACCACCTGTCAAGACAGCTTTTCGGGATCCCAACTTTGTTTTCATCTATGCTTCAATATTATTCGCAATGTCAGATTGCATATATCTTATTCTTGCTAGTTCTTCGATTGCTCGTAGGGATTGAACTTCATGTTCAGGTTGATCGCGCATCCAGTTAGATCAATAACATCTCGGAGTTGGTTCAGCATTGCTAAGGCGCAAGCGTCGTTGTACGGTTGTAGTCAGATCGTGAGGGTCATCTCCATCGAAATCGATAGTTATCAATCTCATCGAAAGATCGGGCACCTCGTCTCCATCAAGTGGTATCAGAGCCCAAGGTTGCTTGATGAGAATTTCCAGTTTACCATAGATTAGATTGTTTTTCCTTACCTAGAGTACACAAAACCAAAAATAAATTATTAGCAGTAGATCATCCTGTCCAAACCAGTCTTAGCCTGGCAATTTTTCTTTTCAGTACATTGCATTGTTGAACTTTCGGTTGCATCGTCGTGACCTTTGCTGGTCTTAGTGTCTAGTTTCCTCTAGAGTTTCGAGTTCTGTTCACGTTTTGGTCTCACCGTTGCGGTTGGATTCAAACTGCCACGGCGAGGGAAGAAAAGGAGGACTCGGTTTCTAGGGAGGCTTTGCCCTAGTTGGAATCGGAGTAGGACTCGGTTTCTAGGGAGGCTTGCCCTAGTTGGAATCGGAGTAGGACTCGGTTTCTAGGGAGGCTTTGCCCTAGTTGGACTCGGAGTAGGACTCAGTTTTAGATTCAATCGCGTTGTGTGTGTGAAAAAAAAGAAAAAAAGAAAAAAAGAGAGAAAAAGAAAAAAGAAAAAAAGAAAAAAGTGTAACTTTTGCATACGACCTCCGATTGAGGCGTTTCTTGATCCGTTGGAAAGGAAACGGGAAGATAGAGTGAAAAAAGAAGTTCGAGAAATCTGGAGATTTCACATCCGCGTAAGCCTCCAGGCACACGCGTAGCAGCTTCGACCCAAAAAACGTTGTTTTGGGCCTCAAAACGGGCCCGCAAACCGAGAAAAAAATCAAGTTTCTCAGAATTTGCTCCAAATTGACAGGAACCTTTTATAAGTGATTCTAAGGTTCCCCGTCCAGACGACATCCTTTGTCGAGCTCCTGAACTCCGTGTGCAGCGTCATCTAGTTTCTTTCTGCGCGGTGTATTCGTTTGTGTTCTAGGCTCGCGTCTCTAGTACGGTCTAGCCTAGGACCAGCACCAACCGGCGTTGAACGATTTTTCAGCTTGCATTTTCTGAATTGATTATTACTACTCCTTGCTACCAAACTTGAGCCTTCCCAGCTACACCTTTTCTACACCGTACAGACTGAGCTCCACCTGGCGATCGCTCCATCCAATCTTTGCAGATATATTGTCATCGCTGGTTGCCGATCGCCCCTATGTGCTTGGTAAGAATTGGTAAGAATTCGATAGAAGGTTTGAGTGCGAGTGACTTTTGAACCACCATACCCTAGTACTTGTTAGGGACATATTCTTGTGTTTTTTTGCTAACAATGGCAGGTTCTGGAGAGTTTACAGATCAGCATACATCTCATACTCCTTGTACGAAGGGAATCATACAACATTTCACTCGTGAAATGAATCGTCGTACGGAGGGCCTTGAGGAGGATGTCAAAGTCACAAATGAGCGACTTGCTCAACTCGAGGGCGCCCAGATTGAGACAAACACAACGCTCGCTGCGATGGAGAGAGCACAAGGTATCACTAACTCTTCTTTTGGCAGATATTATGGTGGCCTTGAGGAGATTGCCCAAGCTTCGGCTACTGTTCCCCCTGCTGGGATGGTAGAGGGACAAGATGAATTTGATGATGTGGGTGATTCCGAGGCAGATGGCAGGGCTAACCACAACAACGATCGAGCTCATCGACAATTGCGTTTTAACCAACAAGGTATGCGAAGAGAACCCCCACGACGTGAGGTACGTGACCACGATGATGCTTTTGCTAAGGTTAAATTCACTATGCCCTATTTTAATGGTAAATATGATCCTAATGGTTATCTTGATTGGGAACTAGCTGTTGATCAAAAATTTGCTTGCCATGATTTTCCTGAGAATAGACGAGTTAGGGCTGCTACTAGTGAATTTACCGACTTTGCTTCTATTTGGTGGAAAGAACATTGCCGTCAACAACCCAACAACATACCTAACACTTGGGAGGCTTTAAAATTGCTTATGCGCCATCGATTTGTTCCCTCATATTATGCTCGTGATTTGATAAATAAACTGCAACGCTTACAACAAGGTGCAAAGTCTGTGGAAGAATACTATCAGAAATTACAAATTAGTATGTTGCGCTGTGGGTTAGTTGAGAATGAGGAGGCATCAATGGCAAGGTTTTTGGGCGGATTGGATCGAGAAATTCAGGACATCCTTGATTACAAAGATTACAACTCCATGACTAGATTGTTTCATCTTGCTTGCAAAGCTGAACGTGAATTGCAGGGACGCCAGGTGAGGACACGATCTAATTCTTCTGCTGGTCGAACGAGCTCATGGACACCACACACCCCTACTGCCCCGTCCGCTGTGACACCACCACCATCATCCTCCAACCACAAGCCACAGCGTCCTACAACTTCAAATTCAGTGCCACGAGTTTCCGAAGCACCCAAATCAGCACCACAACTTTTTGCAAAACTTCCTCTTCGGTTGCTTCGACAGGACGAACGAGGGACATTCAATGCCATCGTTGCAAAGGCTATGGACACATGATGCGGGATTGTCCAAGCAAGCGTGTATTGATTATACGCGATGATGGTGGGTATTCCTCTACTAGTGATTTTGATGATGAAACATATGCTATGCTTGCAAATGACGCTGCAGGACATGATAATGAATCTGATCATGAGGAGGAGCATGTTGGCACCGGAGATGCCGACAAGTATTTGAGCATTATAGTGCAACGCGTACTAAGTGCTCAAGTGTCTCGTGCCGAGCAGAATCAGCGCCATAATTTGTTCCAAATCAAGAGTGTTGTCAAGGAACGCTCGATTCGCATAATTGTTGATGGTGGGAGTTGCAACAATTTGGCGAGTATGGATATTGTGGAGAAGCTTGTTTTGTCGACTAAACCTCATCCCTACCCATACTATATTCAATGGTTCAACAACATGGTAAGTTGAAGGTAACACGGATGGTGAGAGTACATTTTTCTATGGGTTCATACCATGATTATGTTGATTGCGACGTTGTTCCTATGCAAGCTTGTTCATTGTTATTAGGAAGACCTTGGCAATACGATACTGATTGTGTACATCATGGTAAGAATAATCAATACTCTCTCATGTTCAAGGGAAAGAAAATTGTGCTACATCCCATGACTCCTGAACAAATTGTTAAAGATGACCTTGCTAGAGCTAGAAGAGAGAAAAGTCAGGAGAATACTGAGAGCGAAAATCAGATTGTAGCAAAAGAGTTTGAGCAACATAAAAAGAAAGAACCTAAATCTGTTCATGACAAGAATAAAGAAATTAAATTGAAAGGTGCTTGTTTTCTTGCTACCAAATCTGATATGACTGAACTGGATGCTAGTAATTCTGTTTGCTATGCATTAATTTGCAAAGAAGCTTTGTTTTCATTTGAGGATATACCTTCTTCTTTGCCACCTGCTGTCACTAACATTTTGCAGGAGTACAAAGATGTCTTTCCAAAGGACATACCGCCGGGGCTGCCACCGCTTCGTGGGATTGAGCATCAAATTGATTTAATCCCCGGTGCATCATTGCCCAGCCGAGCACCATACAGGACCAATCCAGAAGAAACTAAAGAAATTTAGCGTCAAGTTCAAGAGTTGCTTGATAAAGGGTATGTGCGCGAATCTCTTAGCCCTTGTGCTGTTCCGGTCATTTTAGTACCAAAGAAAGATGGATCATGGTGCATGTGTGTGGATTGTAGAGCAATCAATAATATCACCATTAGGTATCATCATCCTATTCCTAGGTTAGATGATATGCTTGATGAATTGAGTGACTCTATTGTCTTTTCCAAGGTTGATTTACGTAGTAGTTATCATCAAATCCGCATGAAATTAGGCGATGAATGGAAAACGGCATTTAAAACTAAGTTCGGGTTATATGAGTGGTTAGTAATGCCTTTTGGTTTAACTAATGCACCTAGTACCTTCATGAGACTAATGAACGAGGTTTTGCGTGCTTTCATTAGTAGATTTGTGGTGGTTTATTTTGATGATATATTGATATATAGCAAATCACTAGAGGAACATCTTGACCATTTACGTGCTGTTTTTAATGCTTTACGTGGTGCATGCCTATTTGGTAACCTTGAGAAGTGCACCTTTTGCACCGATCGAGTTACGTTTCTTGGCTATGTTGTTACTCCACAGGGAATTGAAGTTGATCAAGTCAAGGTTGAAGCTATACAGAGTTGGCCGACTCCTAACACGGTCACACGGGTGCGGAGCTTTTTAGGACTTGTTGGGTTCTACCGCCGCTTTGTGAAGGATTGCAGCACCATCGCCACACCATTGAATGAGCTTACCAAGAAGGGAGTGCCATTTGTTTGGGGCGCCGCACAGGAGAACGCCTTCACCACATTGAAAGATAAGTTAACACATGCACCTCTACTCCAACTCCCTGATTTCAATAAGACTTTTTTGCTAGAATGTGATGCAAGCGGAATTGGTTTCGGTGGTGTGTTGTTACAAGAAGGCAGACCTATAGCATACTTCAGTGAGAAATTGAGTGGGCCTAATTTGAACTATTCTACTTATGATAAGGAGTAATATGCCCTCTTTCGAACCTTAGAAACTTGGCAATATTATTTATGGCCCAAAGAATTTGTTATACATTCTGATCATGAATCTTTAAAACATATTCGAAGTCAAGGTAAGCTGAACCGTAGACATGCAAAGTGGGTTGAATTTATTGAGTCTTTTCCCTATGTCATAAAACACAAGAAGGGAAAGGAGAATGTTATTGCTGATGCTTTGTCTAGGAGATATGCTATGTTATCACAACTTGATTTCAAAATTTTTGGATTAGAGACTATTAAAGAGCAATATGTGCACGATGCTGATTTTGCAGAAATACTGTTAAATTGTAAAGAAGGAAAAATGTGGAATAAATTTGTCATTAATGATGGGTTTGTGTTTAGAGCCAACAAGTTGTGCATTCCTGCTAGTTCCGTTCGTCTGTTGTTATTACAGGAAGCACATGGAGGCGGGTTGATGGGACATTTTGGTGTGAAGAAAACGGAGGACATACTTGCTGATTATTTCTTTTGGCCAAAAAAGAGACGGGACGTCGAGCACTACGTTGCTCGCTGAACTACATGTCAAAGAGCTAAGTCATGACTTAATCCTCATGGTTTATATATGCCTTTACCCGTTCCTAGCATTCCGTGGGAAGATATTTCGATGAACTTTGTTTTAGGATTGCCTAGGACAAAGAAGGGGAGAGATAGTATATTTGTGGTTATTGATAGATTTTCTAAGATGGCTCATTTTATACCATGTCATAAGAGCGATGATGCTACCAATATTGCTGATTTATTCTTTCGTGAAGTTATTCGCTTGCATGGTGTGCATAATACTATAGTTTCAGATCGTGATGCTAAATTCCTTAGCCATTTTTGGAGAACTTTATAGGCTAATTGGGGACTAAGCTGTTATTTTCTACTACTTGTCATCCCCAAACTGATGGACAAACTGAGGTTGTGAATAGAACTTTGTCTACCATGCTTAGGGCTGTGTTGAAAAAGAATTTAAAAATGTGGGAAGAATGCTTGCCTCTTGTTGAGTTTGCTTACAATCGTTCATTGCATTCTACTACAAAGATGTGCCCTTTTGAAGTTGTTTATGGTTTTGTGCCTCATGCTCCTATTGATTTAATGCTCATTCCATCTTCGGAGAAAGTGAACCCTGATGCTAAACAGCGTGCTGAATTGATTTTAAAAATGCATGAGACAACTAAGGAGAATATAGAGCGCATGAATGCTAGATATAAACTTGTTGGTAGTCAGGGGAGGAAACATTTAACTTTTGAACCTGGGGATCTTGTTTGGTTGCACTTAAGAAAAGATAGGTTCCCCGAATTGAGAAAATCAAAATTGATGCCAAGAGCTGATGGTCCTTTCAAGGTGTTAGAAAAGATTAATGATAATGCATACAAGCTTGACCTGCCTGTAGATTTTGGGGTTAGTCCTACTTTTAACATTGCAGATTTGAAGCCCTACTTGAGAGAAGAGGACGAGTTTGAGTCGCGAACGACTCAAATACAAGAAGGGGAGGATGATGAGGACATCCCTTCCATGGATACAACTCATCCACAGCATGTGTTGCAAGGACCACTTACTCGAGCTCGTGCTCGTCAACTTAATTACCAGGTGAACTCATTCCTAAGTTCATATGTTACTGAGAATAGACTGCTACCTAATGCAAGTGATTTAATTGTGCTTAGGAACTTGGGAAAGGATGAAGGAAAGGGACATGGAGTCATGGACATGCATGAAAGGAATAATGGAGGTCACCACGTCACTTTGGGACCAAGCCAAGCACGAATTCGAGTTGGACACGTTCTGGAATCAGATTCGGACTGCTGCGATGGTACCAAGTTCAAACGGGCATAACTTCCTCATACGAACTCCGTTTGGGACGTTCTTGTACTTCATGGAAAGCTTATGAAGTCTACTTCTCGATGGATCCAACCTCATCTTCAAATTCATCTGAGCTGGCCGCAATCATCAAAACAGTCCACGTTGGTTTCTAAGTCCGAGTCAAAAAGGGTGTTGCGCCACCACCACTTGGGCCCATGGGCCTTGTAACCCTAGGGCGTGCACTTGGACGCCACCCCTGGTCGTTCTCCCTATATAGGAGCTGCCGCCTCCCTTGCTAGGACTTGGATTTCGTTGAGTTTAGGTTTAGCCATTGTGCAAACTTCTGTTCTTCAGTTATGTCGGACAACCACCTGTCAAGACAGCTTTTTGGGATCCCAACTTTGTTTTCATCTATGCTTCAATATTATTCGCAATATCAGATTGCCTACATCTTATTCTTGCTAGTTCTTCGATTGCTCGCAAGAATTGAACTTCGTGTTCAGGTTGATCGTGCTTCCAGTTAGATCAATAACATCTCGGAGTTGGTTCAGCGATTGCTAAGGCGCAAGCGTCGTCGTACTGTTGTAGTCGGATCGTGAGGGTCATCTCCACCGAAATCAATAGTTATCAATCTCATCGAAAGATCGGGCACCTCGTCTCCATCAGTTTCAGGATGGCCCGCGTAACAGGGGTGAGATGGAAGTTGGGCATTTTAATGTCACTTGCCATTCTTCACATCAGTAGACCCATTTAGTGTTGGGCTGCAAATTCCGCATTGACCACTAAATTCCTGATCATAATTGAATAGCCCAGACTTACCGAGTAGAGACTAGAAACTAAAAACCAGTAAAACAACCTTGTTATCTCAACTCAATCACACGCTATCGTGTTACATGTCTATGCATAGCATTGTGAGTTTGAGATATCTTGTGAGTAAAGTTGGGAAATTTTGCAGAGTATAACATATAGTATTCAGATACACCGTGCTTCTTGTCAATGAAGTTGTGTTTAATAGGTGAATCCAACAACAACACATAAATAAGGTTTGAATGATTTTAAAATGATAAATGAGATTGTTAAATCCCCTTTTCTCTTAATAGAATAATGCTTTGTATTTCAAGTCTAAAGATGTTTTAAAACAAATATGCATTTATACCATAATAATAGAACTGCCATATCATGTTCTATTAAAATCCTGGCAAGTAGTTAAGTAGATATTCTCGTATGGCTTCCTGAATAGGGTTGTATTCATACTTACTTAATCACTTCACTTTAACTTGTTCGAAATATATTTATTTATTTTGTCACTGGACGCATGGGACTCACATGCTTGTCGTAGAATTGAGAAAGGCATTGCATACAGAAGTCCTTGGCTTGGGACGTGTTTTTCCAAAATGCAAATTATAATGGTGAAGGATTAACGGGCATGCATGGATTGGCGGCATGAACAATGTGACGTTTGGGTGCAGATTCCCTGGAATTGCTATTTGACTCCACCGGATGGATTTGCCCGAATGTGAGCCATTCCTCCTTCCTACAGCTCGGATTCTGCCACGTTCTCTTGCTCAGTGCTTCAACCTATAACATAATAAAAAAAACATGACAAAAACAAGGATATAACGAAACTGTGATACGATATTTTGTAAAAATAAGGATACAATGATACGACAAGTACATATGTACAGTCTATGAGAGAGCGAAAAACTGAGATTATCTTAATAAATGCTATATATTCCATTATTTCTTGACTCCCTCAGTCGCTACTTTCAGTTATGCACTGCATAATTGACATTGTTTATGAATTCTAATTCACAAAATATAAACATTTACAGTGAGCAAAGCTTCCTTTGCTAATAAATTAACACACAGTCCTAGCAGTATTGTGTTTGGCACTCTTTCCTACTACTATCTCAATATGTGGGAATCAAGTCCAAATTTAGTTTCATTCTCAGTAAAAAGAACCAAACATGTTGCCAAAACAAGAAATGAGCCACACTGGCAATAAAACAAGAATTTAATCTTCTCTAACCTTGGCCTTTTGGAGTGGATGGCCTCTCAATCCATTGTTTATTTCCACAGTAGATGTCCTAATCTCTACACAGGTCAAGGGGAGGTTCAGAGAGCAGAACAATGAATCTTGTGGTATGACTATGACAACAATGTTGATCGAGATGAGATGATGACACATAATCTACAATACAAGGAAAGAAAAAGTTCTTACTCTTCTCAACAGCGAGGCTGCTGTTTTTCAAAATCTCTACCACGGTCACAACTGTTGCAATGGCTGCAAACAGAACAAACAACTTGGTTAGTGCTGACTTAAACAATACAAATATATTGCAGCAAAACATGGCCATCGATTCAAGTTTTATTCTAGATATCTACAAAGAAAACATCAAACCACATTGACTAAATAGATGCGCCATTAGTCCAGCTAGCAGTCAGCAATGATCTAAACATACTAATCAATTTTTACTTAACCAAAAGTGACAATAATCCTACAGAATGCTGAAAGGGTGTCATGACACATAATGACATAATGGTGCTTTTGTACATCTCAAAATAACAATGCCTGTGATTTGTGAAAGTTATGTGGGTATGTCTGTAGTTACATGAAGAGTGATGGCTGCCTAAAACTCAGAAGGCCAAAAACAATAAATCACTCCTCGGATATGCAATTAACTTTGCATAACTGAGCACACACTACCCTGCAAAGTAGTTAGAACATATCCCCTGACACAATGCTAATTAGAACATTGAAGGCAAATGTCACAGTGGAAGATATTAGGGTTTGATAACTAGATATTTTGGGGATCTAGCAGTCCTGAGAGGCTAGAGCAATTACACATGCAAACAGTGCATTCTTAGATCGTGCAGATTCTCTTATGACCGCATCAAATTCGTGAACAAGAGCCAACTCATCTTACTATAAATAGTCTAAAGATAACATTTTTAGAGAGATACTACAAGCAGTGATGCCAAAAGTAGTACTATAACTAACAAAATAACAATAGATAGAAATAAATCAGAAACAAGGAAGAAACAAAAGCAGTGACGCGAAGTGGCGACAGCTAGGGTTAGCCATCCGTGCCGGGCTGCAGCTGATGAATGAGGTTGAAGACTTGAGGTTGCAATATGGGCTAGGCCGCTAGCGTTTCGGGCTTAGCTACTAATCTTTGAATACTTTAGGCCCATATCAAAATATTACTACTTCTATTTTATCTAGACCTCGGGCTACAGCCTACCTAGCCCGAGGCCCAAATCCGCCCCTGGAGACGCACGCATGGCCTAGCTACATAGGAACACCAGAGAGGAGGTTATCCTGGAACTTAACCTTGAGAAGGCTAGCGATTGGAAGTCGTGGCTGCCAGGTTAGCCCTTTGAATGTTGTCGGTCTTGTTCTTTTTTGTTTACTTTTAGTTATCTTTTGACTTCTCTTAAAATCGAAAAGCTAAATGTCGAAACAAAATGACTTCTTAAAACGGATTATTCAAACGGATTTTTGAGTCTAGAACTGCGTACGTTGTTCGTTATCTAGAAAAACACAAATAAAAGATATCAATCGTAATAAAAAACCATTAGCCCTAAAAAAACACTCCCGTTATCGGTGAGGAGGGTGTCACGACTCAAGCCTTCCACTGAGGCACTTGCCATGGAGGTAAATTGGACAGCAACGCGGTGCTTTCCGAGGTCACCAAGTTGCCGCGGGGGCCGAGGTCATGGTGAAGAGGTGAGAGCGCCCGTCTTGCTCAGCTTCACCTCTAACCACATCTGTTAGACTGCTATCATCTAATTTCAAGAAGACAATTATTGTGCTGTGTTTTCAACTGGGAAGACAATTATTGTGCTGTGTTTTCAACTGGGAACCCACTACTCCATTGTTTTGACAGCATTTTCTTTCATCTATGACAGGATTTTTATAGAGCACAGGTGTGTTGCTTGGAATTGATTTGCTAGCAGCCACGAAGTTTGGGGAAGACAAGATTGTACTGCCAGAGATCGAAAAAATAAATCAATCTCCCTCCAAATCCACTAGGTGAGATTATTAAAGTTGGAGATGTTGACGTGCACAACCTAGGTCATACGAACGAAGGAATGGCTTAGATTTGGGCAAATTCACTCAATGAAGTAAACAACTCTAGGGGATCCCGTGACATCTCCAAAGAGTCAAAGCTTATAGCTTATGGTTTTAACTGTTAATTTTTTTATTGAAATTGCATTATAACGATTATTAAATTTTTCTAAATCATTTAATTTAAAAGTTAAAAAATAAGAAAAAAAATATCACTATAGGCAATACAAATAAATAAGACAGAAAAATAAAAAATAAAAAATTAAAATTAAAAATCGATGTGTTTCAAATAACTTCTAAATTAAATAAATAAATAACAAAAAAAAAACAAAAGCTAAAACCGTCTGCAGCGGTCCAAAAAGTCCTCTCGTAGGTACGTACGTAGCTTTCGGCATGTACACAGACGGTCCAAAAAGTCCTCATAGGTAGGTACGTAGGTTTCGGCATGTACTGCCCTCGCAGCATGTTACATGCTGTTCTTGTTAGGAAATCGTGTTTCACAACCACGCCGCTGCAGCCCGCAGTCCAATGCAAGAGAGGTCCCCCAGAAGGAAGAAAAAAATTATATAGCTCCTGGCAGGGAAAGTGCCTCTTTTAGAGCATGTACAATGCAAGATGCTTATATATGAGTGTTTAAAGAGAGATAATATAGCCACATCATCAAGCATTCATACAAAAGTTATTTCCTCCAATGCAAACATCTCTTCCATAGGTGCTTAGATGCTATATTATCTATTAATAGATATAGTTATACACATAAACACCTACTAAGCACCGGTACTTATTTAAGCATCGATGCTTCAAAATAAGCACCTTATCTATCCTATGTGGTAAGAAAAATTAGTTTTTTATTACTAAGCATCTCTCTAAGCGTCTGCGTTGGACATGCTCGTAGCGCAAGTTTCATATGGATATCGTACTAGTTTCTAATTTGAAATGTTGAAGCCTCAAGACACGCGTAAAGAGCCTTACAATTAATCTACAAACAAAGTGCTCTCGGTTAGGGTGGAAAACGATAATGGATAATTCATTTTATCTGGTATTCGTATCGGAGAAAATGTAAATGTGATAATCAAATTTCGTATTCGAAAATATTTGTATTCGAGAATATTCGTATTCGAGAATATTCGTATCCGTATTTGAGAGCATTCGTATTCGAGAATATTCGTATCTATATTCGTATTCGAGACTATTTGATTCGTATTCGATCCGTTTCTAGAACTCATGAAAAATTCGTGTGAATTTTGTGATTTAAAATTTGAATTTAGACGGTTTAAAACCGGTAATCGGTCAAAAACTGGTAAAAAATCGGCAAAACCGCTAGGAATCCGTTTTATCTGATATTCGTATCCGAGAAAATCCGTATTCGAAAATATCTGTATTCGTATTCGAGAATATTCGTATCCGTATTTAAGAATATTCGAATTCGTATTCATTTTTAAAATATGGATTTGTATTCGTATTTGCGACTATTCGATCGTATCCACTCCGTTTCCATCCCTACTCTCGATGTTGTCTAGTCCAGTGGTGTGCCACCATTTCTAGCTTAAGGTTAGAGTTCAGCTTTCGTCAGCCTGTTATCTTAGTGATAAAATCGTTCGTTCATCATAACACGTAAGTAATGTTACTATTTGAAATCGGGTCAGTATATTATTTAAACTAAATTGCAAAATTTAGATGATCAAATATTCGATTTTATAGTTTGAAGTACTGGATGGACTTAATAAAATTCAAATTGTTATATGTGAACTTATTTCTTTTAGAAATTGCACCGACCACATTAATGCCGAGTGCAAGCGCGACACCTCCCGCTGAGTACCACCAGCTAGCACGAAAGTGTGACCTTGAGGCCGTCTAGTCTTAACTGTGATTCATTACGGATTTATCAGAATTTGATCCTAGTTAGGATGCCCCTGTTTTGAGTTTTGACCATGGCTTTCAACTCGGGACACGCCGCCATGCACATCCCTGAATTGACAAATGGCCGGTTGTTAGCTGTTGCATGGAGGACTGCACACTGAGTATATCCGAATTTTTTTTTAAAAATAATCTATTTTATTCTAAATTACAGTAATAATATATCTGTATTTTATTTTTTGAAATAGTAACCATCTGTCGCTAGGGCTGAAAACGGATCAGATAGTTTCCGACCGATCTGGACGAAAATGGATACGGATTGTGTCGGATCGGATTTTTTTCGGATAATTCTCGGATTAGATATGGATATGGATTTTTTTATCGGATATGAATACAGTAAGCCTCGTATCTGTCGAATACGAATACGAATATGGATTATCCGGATAATACGAAAATGGATATCCGGGATTTTAGCCCAATAGCCATTATCCAGCCCATAATGCCATAAGTCCAGCCCAATACGGCGACGGCCCATCAGATCAGCCCAACGCGTCCACTCCCGCTCCAGCGATCTAGAGCCGTCCGCTCCCGCTGCAGGCGATCTAGCCGTCCGCTCCTCCGGCGATCGCATTTTCCAGGGCGCAGTCCGCACTCCGCGGCTAGGGTTTCTCATTCTCCACCGACTGCGCATCTGCCTCCGCGGCTCAGCCTGGCTACCGAAGGTCCGAAGCTCGCTCGCCTCCACCGGCGGCCATCTCGCCTGCCTCCGTAGGCGCCTTCTCCGGCTCCCCCTCACCGCCTCACGGCCCCATGCGGCCGTGCCTCCGCGGCTCTACCTGCCTACCGAAGGTCCGAAGCTCGCCTGCCTCCACCGGCGGCCATCTCGCCTACCTCCGCCGGTGCCTTCTCCGGCTCCCCCTCACTGCCTCACGGCCCTGCGTTATCACCGGCTCCCCCTCACAGCCTCACGGCCCCATATGGCCGTGCCTCCGCGGCTCCGCCCGCCTACCGAAGGTCCGAAGCTCGCTCGCCTCCACCGGCGGCCATCTTGCCTGCCTCCACTGGTGCCTTCTCCGGCTCCCCCTCACCGCCTCACGGTTTGTCTTGTTGAGATTTGAGACTGTAGTGGTTACTAATGAATGATGATCAACAGAATGGCAGTAGAATGGTTCATCTTTTTCTTTTTGTTGATTGTTGAGAAGATTTGCATCAGTTTAATCAGTTTTGAGAATATAAGGTGTTCGTTCGTTAGGCAGATATGCAATTCCAACTGAGGATTTAATCAGATTCGAGAATATAAGTTGTTTGTTCGTCAGTTTAATCATATTTGCATCAGTTTAATACAGTAAACATATGGTGGAGGATGTAATGTAACCCTCTTATAAGCAACTTAAGTAGTCAGATATGTGGTGATTGGGGTAGTCAGATCTGCATGAGGTGCACAGTACTGCATGTATTGCATCTGTTGCAGATATGTGGTGATTGGGGTTGTCAGTTTTGAAAATATCAAACATAAGCAAAAGAATTAAGTATTGGTACGAATGTTGCTCAATGCTTTTACCTTTGTACCACCACTATTTGTAAATTAAGTATTGGTACGAATGTTGCTCAATGATTTCAGACTATCCTTGTAGCTTGTTTAATATGCATACAACATACCTCATTGATATCTTATGTATTCCCTCTAATATGTTGTGCTAGATTTGTGATGGAATCTACAAGTTCTAGGAGCATGGCAAGTATAAGCAATACATCTCCTGTTTTGCCGGGGGTGCCACAACCACCATCCACTACTACAGATGTTTATGATCCAGCTGCTGGTGCATTGATGCCAAGGAATGAGGTTGATTTGACTGGTGAGACTGCTACCGAGACCGACATTCCTGCTCCTGCTGCGAAGAGAGCAAAGAAGTGCACCTCCGATGTTTGGGAGAACTACACAAAATATGAGAAAGACGAAAGGACCAGATGGCAAAATGATAATAGAGCAATGGGCCAAATGCAACATGTGCAAGTACGAACAATATAGTTTAAGGGGTTTTCATGTTCCGATAAATATTCGTAACCGTATTTGCTTCGATTCGTATTCGCTCCGTATTTGTATTCGATATTATTCGCATTTGAGTTATCCGTATTCGTATCCATATATGAAAAAAATATGAAAACAAATATGGTAGAGGCATTATCCGTCTATATTCGATCCGTTTGCATCCCTATCTGTCGCTTTATGGTTGGGGGACTACGCCTTAGTCGCTCAATCTAGTTGAGCGACTAGCATAAGTCGCTCAATAGTTGGGCGATTTAAAATAATAATATTATTATTTTATTAATCCGATGAAAATAATTGTGGGTTAGTAAATAGCAATTTTTGTAAGTAGTATATGTTTTTTTAATAAATAGGCAGACAATGTCGGTTGGTCTATTTGTGATTTTCGTATATTCTGAAGTGTACGAAATTTGTTAGACTCACAATAATATTTTGTGATCATCATATGTTGTTGCAGTGCGATAAATTTTTGAAGAATTTTGTGAGGACGATTGAGGTAGATATGATTCATAAGTAGGAAAGTAAATGATAAATTCATACATCGAGGAGAACTTTGGATAAATGATGTAATGATAAAAACATGACAGTTGATCCGACAAGGGGTTACATGGTATGCAAGCTAACGAACGAAGGACGGTATACGCATGCCTTTAGGGAATTAGAAATACATGGGACATATGGATAAGGAGAATCAAACTACTATGTGGAACGCGGCCATTTACCCTTGCGGCCCAGCTCGACATTCTACTCCTCTCCTTGCGCCTTAGCTTTTGTCGTGATGGCCCTCTTCCGTGCCCTCTCGGTCTCCTATCGCCTGGCATGCTCATGCTCCTGCTCCTCGTGCAGCCTCTTGTTCTCCTCCTTCTTAGTCTGCAGGTCTATGAGGCACCTTTCACGGCCCTCGTAGTCCTCCTTGGCCCAGCTCTTCTATGTCAATAGCATCCACATGTTGTACGGGTGGATTTTGTTGTTGATCCACTGGCTGAAGTGCATAGGTGTGGTGGAGCATGCGGTGGGAAGAGAGACATGCTTAAGGTGTAACAGGAAGAAAAATAGTGGTGTGCACTAAAATATGATTTCATTACCGGCTACCTGTAGTTGGGGTAGTCCGCACAGCGGTTTGGGCAGCACCAATAGCGCTACCCAATGCTCCACTCATCGGTTGATTTGACACACTTATAGGCGTCCCGACACCAACAAAGGGGTGGCACCACCCCCACTAGGGGCCTTCCGAAGGGCGTTCAGCTGGTATAGAAGGGGGGCACGGCTCGACCCAGAATCATTAGGTGTGTTGTGAGGCAGCCTCCTTAGATCGACAAGCTCCGAAGGTGGCGGTTGAGGATGTGAGTGGTGTGTGTAAGGCCGATGAGTAAATGCCTTGTAGTGAGCAGCGGTCCGTTGGGGAGCCTCCTAGTCCTTCAAGAGCTCGTGGATGTGCTTCTGTTCATTCTCCTTAGCCATGTTATCTAGGTAGTATTTTTTGTGAGGAGTTTCTAGCCGATTAGCGCTATATTTATAATGGGAGTTGCGATGAGGCACGAATGTTTTTCACATCCATGCGCCGCGTCCTTTGAGGAGGAAGATTGCGACAGTCAAGTGCTCTTTTCGTGTTTTGCAGAGTGAGGTCACGTCCTACTTTCCAGAGAGTGGTCACATCCTACTTTGCAAAGAGAAGTCATGTCTTGCTGTGTACAAAGTGGTCATGTCCTGCTTTGCAAAGCGAGGTCATGTCCTACTTTGCAGAGCGAGGTCATGTCCTACTTTGTGGAGATAGTTAACGATGATGGATCAGCATTGCAAATGAAGTTATAGTTTGCAATTATGGTGCAATTAGTTCCACACTACGTACAACAAGCAAAGTACTAACTGAGTACAAGTTACAACATGATAGAATTTATAATGTTAGTACCACTACACGCACAATAAGAAGTGGTGGCCTTCCTGGCCAAAGCGGTTGCAACGTCTACCCCCTAATGTGACGACTCTGCCGACGGCCCTTCCCACCCTTCAATAGCTCAAGATCTGGAACCCAAGTCCTTTGTGCAATATCCAACATGGCGAAGTTACCCACAACCCTAAAGCCTCTTATCTCGCCTCACCACGCCTGCAGCACCCTCTTCTTCATAAAGTACTCTGATATGAAGCTCGATGGGCCCGTGTTAACAGTCCCGCATGCAGCGAGGATATGAGAGTATGGCTTGTGAGGGAGCTTTGGCTTGTTGCATGTGCAGCTAGGTTCATTCACATGATTCTAAGGCATACCTCGTGGGTAACAAGAGAGCAAGCCATCCCAAATCTGACTCTATCCCGAAGGAGTGCGTCGAAACGATGCTCCATATTGCCCATCATGGAGATTGTGTGCGACTAACCCTTCTTAGTTTTGGCCTACAAGTACGCTGGAATCTTCGATCAATACGGTGTGTGTGGGTTGGCTACATGAAGTGCTGCATTTGTATACCTTTCCCTAAAATATCCGATTATACCATGCAGAATGCCTTCCATGATGGCGATGAGAGGCTGAGCATGGAGGCCCCTAAGAACTCAATTGTACACCTCCATAAGGTTAGTGGTTATTATATCATACATCACACAGTCAATGTCGTGCAACAAGAACCACTTCTCTACTGGCTCAGCCTCAATCCAATGGGAGAAGCACTTGATGTTTCTCAAGGATCTTTGTATCACACTGGGAGGGTCAAGCTCCAGCAATGGTGCGAGGTGTTTGGGTTGTGCCACCCTAGGAATAGGCGGACGCTTATTCCTGTCGATGACGTGCTTTGTGATGTGCTCCTCCAACATCTCCCACGACGCATCAAATTTATGCTACTGGTTCTACATAGCCAACCTCTTGCACATCTTCATCAATGGTTGCTGCAAGAACTACTTAAAGAAGTTGGCCCCGAGATGGCGAACACACCATATATTTCTCATATCTGGCCAAGGGAACGTCTCCTTGGGGTCTTGCTGAAGTTTTCTTATGAGTAGCGATTATAGATTATACAGATATCAGGACGTGCCCCAACTACTCCCTCCTTCAGATGTCGAAGGAATCATAACCAATTATCAAAATTCTCACTTTCGATGAATACGATGGCCAAGAGAAGAATCTAATTGTTGCCGTCGACGTCGATTGCAGTCAGGATCTGACCCTTGTATTTTCCAATTAGAAATGTTCCATCGACTGAGATCATGGGAAACAAGTGCCTGGAAGTATTGACACAGGCACCGAAGGCTAAGAAGACCCTCTGCAAAACCATGAAACCTGGCGGTCTTCTAGATAGCTTGTCCTTCACAGAAATGTACGTGCTTAGGTTCCTATCCTGCAGCACTTGCAGCATACGAGGAAGGCTATAGTAAGCCACCTCGAAAGAACCGAACCTTCTTTCCAAAGCCTTCTACTTCACCTGTCATGCCTTCGCGTAGCTAATCTTGTACTTGAATTTCTGCTCGATAGCCATTATGATGTGCTTGGCCTCCAGGTCCTTCTTCTGCATTATCCCTCCATACATGACATTGGCTATGAAGGTGGACGTTAGGTTGTGATGCTTTGGCAAAACACTACTGAACATGCAGGAGTGCGCCTCCACCTTGGAGACAATCCAGTGAGTCTCATGCTTGGGTTTACATGCATGCACATGTCAAGGACAACCAACCTACTCGCAGACCATGGTGTACTGCTCCTGGCTAGATTTAGGACCCGCAACATCCATTGCATGGACAAGGCCCACAGCTTAGTGGCATCCTACATTGATCCCTTATCAGCAAACGTTGCATGAAGCCAAACCTCTGTACCATTGTACTCCCATGGTGATCCATACTCGTCGTGCACAGCAAGACCCTCCACGTCCACCCTATTTCATCCCTGTGGGATGGGACTTTCGTCCTCATCGGAAGAGTCATCGCCATCCTCTTCTATAGCTTCCTCCTTGGCTCAGGCCATTAGGTCATCGATCTTCATCTGATGCACTATGCTATTGATATACTCCCCTGTGTCCGCCTATCCAGTGGGCTCAGCATGAGGTGTGCGATCTTCCTATTCTGTCTCAGCAACATCTGCAACCGCCTGTGCAGTAGGCTCAGCGTGCGGTGTGAGATGTTCTGATTTTGCCTCTACAACATCGTCCACCAGGTCCTCTTTATGAACCACACGTTGCGTGCCTGAGCTACTCCCACCAACCGGACATAGCCGTCGGCAGGGCCTCCTACGACTCCCTTTGGACATGTTTGCACGAGTAGCACGCACTCGTATCCACGTCACCGGCAGCCTTCCACAAAACTCTTCCATGCAACCGTGCACATCAGCCTCTTCAACTCCCACCGAATGTGCATGGCTGACAACTCCAAAGCCCATTTACAATGACATTACACACCTCGGGGTCCAAGGAGAAGCTGCATGTGAGCCAATGCAGGACATCTCCGATTAGAGCACTCTCCGTATCCGGGTGTACCAAACTGACTTGCAACAAATTGCTTAGGTCAATACCATATGGACCTTCACGAATCAAACCAACACTGTAATGCACTTTTAATCTTGTGGGCTCTGACATGACTGATTTCTCACTACAAATATTATCATTGGTCAACATATATTCATTAAATACATTGCATACATTTGGATAAGAATAAGAACAGAAGAGATTATTACCTTCATGCGAAGACCTTCTCTTCTTACCAACGAGTTTCCTTCGTCTTTCTCTCTTACCTCACAAGTTCCTCTCATTCTCGCCCTCTCCTGAGCTCCTCTGCTTCTCCCCGCCCGTCCCCCACGTACGCACTGGGAATTAAGCGTACACACGTGTGAATTGGTGAGCCATGATCAATCGATCGGCGAAGGGATGAGGCGACGGATCAATCGGTCGGTCGGTATCATTGTCTCATTGCACTGCCAACCTTGTGCCGCACTGTTGATGTGATGCCATCGACGTACCGGTACCACGAAGGCATGGATCTGTTGTGGCTACATCTTTCTCAGGGCACGTACAATACAAGATGTTTATACATGGATGCTTACAAAGAGAGACTATAACCACATCATCCAACACTCATATAAAAGTCATTTCCTTCGATGCAAATATCTCTTTTGTAGGTGCTTAGATGGTTTATTATTTATTAGATATAGTTATATACATAAGCACTTGTTAAGTACCAATGCCTAATTAAGCATCGATGCTATAAATAAACACATTATCTATCTTATGTAGCAAGAAAAATAAATTTTTATTTGTTAAGCACCTCTCTAAACACTTACATGACACGTGCTCTGAGACAAAGGTCGAGTACCACTCTAAGCCCTTACATAGTTACATGTAACGCGGGAAATGAGAGAGTGCAGACTCATCTTGTACGTGTCAGCTTGAAACTACTACCTCTAGCTACCGTAGCTCGCAAGGTAACATGCGAATGCATGGTCCAGTACCAACATGATTGGACGGCCAGGATTACGGGTTCATATCTCCTACTACAATCATTAAAGTGGCGCACATGCGCTGCATCTTGATTACGTCTGTGCTCACCGTAGAATCTACCTCAGACTCCGGTATAGCCATTAGAAGCGGCGAGACACAGGCCAGTAAGCTTGATGCTTACTACGCATGGCACATAAGCTTGAAGCTAAACACCACGGCCTCGTCTCTTTTCCTTCTATCAAACCCTAGCAAATTAATTTCAAGGCTTTCTAGAAAAATTTTTAATAGAAGCAAAACTCTTTACTCCAGTAACTATAGAAGCTATAAAGATTAGAGATAAATAGACACAAGAAAAGAACCGAGCAAAACACTCTTTGACGTGCCCCTAGAGGTCTAACCTCCAACCGAGGGGCAGTCTGACATCTTTTTGACGGTCTGGCCGCTATGAACAGTGAAATCAGGAAAATGAATAGTACTTTTCAATCAAATTGCTACTACAGCGCCGGTCAGACCGCTACTATAGTAATTTCAGGATGAACAGTAATTTTTGTGCTATTTTAAATTCAAAAATCTATGTAACTTTTGATGGGTTGATCCAAATAACTTCAAACTTTGTATGCACCTTCTTTAAAATGTCAGAAACCTATTCCAGTCAATGATTAAGAAAATCATTGCAAAAATTTTGACCTTTTTCTGTTCAAAATAAGGGTGCATCAAAACTGGGCAAAATAGGCAAATCTCGATCTGCTTTTACTCGTGAGCTCTTAATGATCCAGATGACCTTAAATGGGTTCTTACATATCATAACAAGCTAGATCACAACACGAACTCAAGCCCAAAAGCCCACAACACCAAAACTCACTACACCAGCAAGGAGCTATAGTAACACGTCTATATGCTACTACATGTCAATAAAGGTGTTACTAGTCTTTGCAGTAGCACAATTTTTAAGTGTTCTTATAGCCCATGTTACTAGCTAGGTTTGAAGTAACACATGATAAGTGCTACTACATGTCTGAAAACATGTTACTACCTTGCAACACATATCTTATCTATAAGAACACATATTATGTGCTACAACAAACTACCCTGGTAACACAAATATGTGCTACAACAAGCTACCCCAGTAACACATTTTTGGAGCAATAGTAACACCATTGTAATATGAGTAGCAACACACTTTCTTACACCAAAACATTTTGTGGAAACTTATTTTAATACATATAAATATATATACACAGAGATCTAGAGAGAGGAAAAAGTAATGATTTTTTCGAAATGACAGTTAATTAATTGCAGAATTATTTTCTTTCACAAGAATCACATATTGCACAAAATTATAACCATCACCAACATTGCATTCCACAGGGAAATATATAAAATATGGTTCACATAATTTTATAACATACATGACAATCCATTTGAGAAAACAAGTCTTGGGAATAACAACACAAACTTTTCATCCTAGAATGACATAATGATATCTATCTATTCTTCTCAAAATCTTTGCCTGATGATCTATCCATGAGGTGAAACAAGTATGACATTTCAACCATTAATCTTCCGAACCTGCATGTGGCAAACATTACTGAGCTTTAAGGATACATGAAAAAGTATATATGTAGTATTATATGGACCAAGGTTGAAATATCATACACATATTGAAGGCCAAGCAATCGGCATTCCTTTAGCATGGAGTAAGCAGCAGAATCGGACGTCACCACCGCTGTCCTCGTCGGACCTGCAATGGAGTAAGCAGCAGAATCGGACGTGAAAAAAATAGCAACGGAGAATCGGACAACTTGTTTTTGCGAGGAAGAATCTGTGATCGATGGGACAGTACCGAAACGTAGGACGCAACAAATTTTCAAGGCAAATGCTACACTTAAAAGAAAGAAATGAATCTGCATGTCACCTGTCGGCGGAGTCCAACTGCGGCAGCGTCGACGACTTCCACTGGGACGGGAGAAGAGAGCAGCCGCCTCCGGCCTGCATGTTGAGAAGGCACCTACCGTGAGTTTTGATCGATCTCGCTCTCATCAAGGCAGGACTAACCATCTTGGACACGGGCAATGGTTCTTTCGAACCGAAACAAGGAAACGAATAAAAACACCAAAGTCAATCACGCAGCGGAGTGAGAGACGGAGAGTGAGATCTGAACCATAAACACAAAAAGCGCGCACGCACCGTTGCGAGCGCCCCGCGGAGGCTGCCGCTTCCCCCCCCCCCCAAGATTCCTTGCGAGGTCACCGTCGCGACTGGCACTGGAATGTCGGGTAGCTCTGCCTCTGGTGCGATTCCTTCGAACCTCTACACAGCTTTCTTGATAAAGATGGGAAGGCAGTTCGTTACTTGTGAGGACTGAGGGGTGAGGAGTGGGGACTTAGGAATTGTGACCAGGTGATGTATACGAGGAGCCACCAATGAGTTATGGCGCATGGAAAGTTGAACTAAGAGATTTGCCTGAGATTATTGGAGGGAAGATTTTACATTAGTGGAAAGTATGTGGAGGGAGATTTGTGTGTGAAAAATTTCAGGCCATGCATAAAACAGCATCATTTTTAAATGATTTTTATATTTGATCGCTCCATGGAAAAAATATAAGGCTTTTTTAAAGTATATTTAGCAAAAATAGAGCGTACATATTTTCCAAAACTCTAATGCTTTTTAAATGATTTTAATATTTGATCGCTCCGTGAAAAAAAATATAATTACGGACTCGGCTCTAGATTTTCACTTGTTTTAATTCAATTGTTCATTATACACTTAGTCACATCACTTTAAATTGTAATTAAATTTAGGAAACTATATTTTTGAAGATACCTGCTTATCATGACGTTATCAAATTTCCTGCAGCAAGTTGTTACAAGAGGTATGAACAAAATTTTATTCATGTTGTAGACCTAGGGACTACGTGCCCAGCGACGCTCAAGAACTCGCTCTCGAGACCGCCCAAGTCTTTCGCGTTTGGGACCACGCTCAGGGCTCATCCCTGAGTACGCCCAGGACTTCGTTCCTGAGTACGCCCGAAACTTACGCGTTCGGGAGCGCCACGGACCACTCGTCCGGGAAATATCATATGCAGAAGTGAGAAAAATAAATTTTATTTTGGTTCATCTGCCATCATGAATAGTCATAATATTTCCTTTTTTTGATGGTCTCTACTAAATTTTGTGATGGCGGATGCGTTCATTTAGTTGCAAGAGCGAAAAGATAAGGGTCTCAGAGTTTTAGTTCACTTCTAAACCATTATAACTACTCATATTTACCTTAGTTTGCGCTATGTCGCTACGGTTGAGACAATAGAATAGCAATCATGTATTTGGCTGAAATGCAATAATTTAATGTAGAATATCTAATTGCAGCAAAAGTTTAACGTAGAATATCTAATTGATGGAGTTGCGGTATTAACGTAGTTATTCATCGTTCGTTGGTTTCAATCTATATTGACATATAAAAGTTTAAATTCCCCCGTATCGTAATTCATCACTTATGGTTAATTAATGACGTGGGTCGTTACATATAATGTCTAATTATTTTGGACTATACAAATCTGGATTATTTTGTATGAAGAACATGTTAGCACTTTTCGTCATAATTAAATTTTCAACTTTACAAATCTGCCTTGTGGTTCCACGACCTGAAAGCAGATTTTCTAACATGAAAAATAGCAGCGAGGTTCCACATATTTACCTTAAGCTGCAATTTTAAGGTTCCAAACCAAAACCTGCAATTTTCTGTTATAAGGGACAGTTAGTGTAAATTTAAGGACTTCTACCTTTGCCCTTCTAATTTCTTTTAAAAAAAGATCAATATCTTCAATCTAGTAGTGGTGTTGTTTGTACAAATCTATCAATGTTGAACAAGATTATCCCTACAGTAGAGAGTAACACATGTCCGTAACACATATATTGTATGTTACCAGATGGCTTTGTAACACATGTTTATGTTGCGGTACTATATGCTTGTAACACGTTTATTGATCATACTGAGTATGTGTTACAAGGTCTCCTGGGGACACAAAGTATGTGTTGCTGAGTTTTTTGCCTGTAACACAATTTGTATTATGTTGCAGTCAAGTGTTACCATAGCCATGTTCTGTTGTAGTGACTCCAATCACCCCTTCTTGAGCCAAAACCGAGCAAATACATTAACTTACAAATACAAGTGCCTAGATGAATGAGATCTAATCTCCAAGATACATCTTCATCACTTACAAATTATTAGCATGTAGCAAGATCAAGGGAAGAAGAGACATGAGACGATCCGCATTATTACCATGGGGTAATAATGCTAGCCAACTGATTATTATTCATTTTAGCCGATAAAACATCGCTCTAACGAATAATAAGCCCATCAGAGTGTTGCAACAGAACAATAATTAGAGACACAATATGATATTACAAGAATATCGCCATGCAGGGCTACAGTTTATTACAACGCCTCAAGGGCTTGAACAACATACTCTTTAGAAAGGAAAGAAATATTCTAACTACTTCCTATTCAAAAATGACTCTACAAGGTGTCCACCTGATACCCATTGTATCCCGAATCCACGGTATTCCATCCACGTAGCTTCTTTCTGATCCTGGCTATCCTCTGCATTGACATACTCCTAAACAAGGGAGGATAATAGCAAGGGTAAGTACAAAAGTACTCAGCAAGCTTTATTAACAAAAATGCACTGGTATGCTCTCATGTCCTTAAGTCCAGATTCTAATCTCTTTATTCTGAAAATAATCTTACGAAAATAATTGATCTTTCCTTTTTAATTCCCAAAATAATTTCTATTTTTCACCTAGTAAGGTACGATCCCTAGTAATCACCGTAGTCCACATTCCAGTGAACTGGCATGAATTCATGATTTTATGAGCACTGCGTAGGCTTGTACCACTGTACCCAAAGCTGCTCTGAACCTTCTTAACAAGGTTCTTCCACACTGCCTTAGGTATGGAATCCAGTTCAGAGTACAGAACCTTTGTCCGGTTACGTTATTCCATCCACCAGCCCATCTATTATCCATCGGTGTACCAAGTCACTCACTTGGGCTCCACCGACTTCCAATAGTGTTTGGTTGGACCGGTTCCTGACCCAACACTCCACCTAACGCATATAGCGTCTGGGACTTACTCACTTCCAGACTTGCGTTACTGGTCCTGAGCTTCATCCATCTCTTTACTCACACATAGATACTTACCCTATGTGGTGGACTGGTTAATGTAACGGGATACTAAATTATGCCCGTCCAAAACGGGAAATTGGTTGGCACGATAAGTACGGTTCCCTATCCGAGTGAAAACGGGGTAAGTCCTTACATCATAGCCCTATGTAAAGAGGTCTGCCTGGCCTCTCTGCATCCTTTCCCTGAACCTCTTTACCCACCATATACATCTCTGCTTGTGGACCTGCTGCTCCTCTCAGCAGTACCATGACTGTTCACTTCTTTTCTTACTTTCACTTTCTTTTTCTCCTGCACTTTTTTATTTCTCCTAATTTATTTTACCTTTCCCCTTTTTCTTCTCTATCCTTCTTTTCTTTCCGCCTCATCTGCTACTTCTATTCGCCGACACCTCGGCTACTCCGCTTCTTTTTCTCTTCTTCCACCGACGTCTCACATCTCTACCCCCGCCTCCTTTTCTGCTTTACCACCGAAGCCTCAGCTCCTCCATCCCTTGCAGCGTTCCTACAGTCGGCTCCCTCGCGCACCTCCTCCGCTTCCTCTCTCTCGGCTGCTTCTCCTCCCGAATCCAGATCGGCTCGGCGCCGCCTCTCCGGTTCCTCTCTCTCGGCCGCTGCTCGTCCCGAATCCAGATCGATTCTGCGCCATCTCGACTCCTCCCCGGGCACCTCTCCTCTCTTACGCGTTCCTCCCCTTGTGCCGCCAATCCTGCTGCGCCACGCTGCCCTGGCGCCGCCGTCCCGCTACTGGATCCGTGGCCTATGGCCCGGATCTGGTTCTTACTCCCTCGAATCCACCCCGGGTTGGTTGATTTAAGTTGTTATTTTAATTTTAGTTCTAATGGGTTTGCTCAAAATGTACTAGGCTTGGAGGTAGGCTGCCATGGTTGGCCACGGCCGAGCTAGAATCGTCCGTACGCCAGGGAAGTGCGAGGTGGCGGCTGGGTGCGTGCCTACATCGATAGTAGTGCGCTGCCACCGGTCTACGTCTACGATAAACCCCGTCCTGCTTACTCCCGTTACTCTCTTCTATCTCCGGTTTACACGCTCCGTGTTGGTTCGATGATGCTCTAGTGGGGCTTGGTGACAACTATGGGTTGCTTACTGTATAGAGTTACTCCGGATTTACTATTGAGATGAATGCTATTGGTATGAGTGATCTGTGGCCTACCTTCGCCGATCGAGGGTTAGGGGTTGCTCTGGGAAAGGGGATCGGGGTTGCTGGTGGTTGTCGCCTTTTTGGTTGTGGGGATGCCGTCTGATGGTGACCTTCTCCTCCTACGGTTGACGGTCTTACGGCTTGTGGTTTGGTCTCTAGCCGTCGCCGTCGCCTTGCTCCTCGTCTGCTCGCCTGGCCTTCGCCTTGCGGTCTAGCTTCTTGCTAGTTTCTTGCTGCGACTTGTTGCTTTCTGGTGCTAGTGTTGGCGGTTGTTCTGTGGCCGGATGGTTTTAGGGTTTGGGGATGAGAATGACAGTGAGGCTGGCTCTGCCGTGGTGTTTCTTCTCTCTTCTTTGTTGGCTGCGTAGGATATTTAGCTTGTGGATACAGAGTATTGAGCTGGGACTTGAGTCGCTGGGGGAGGTGGTTTTCGGACCACTCCCTGCTGGTGTTTGAGAGACCATGTGGAGGTCATCCCGGGTTTATGATGAGTAATTGACATCGCTTTAGGATGGTCGAGTTTGGTTTGGGTGGTTCAGACCTTGACGTTGCATGGTGCAATCGGGCTCGGTCGAACTTTGGTCAAACTTGATCGTATGGGATTCGGATGTATATTCTGATGATTTTGACAGGTTTGGACTTCGGCATGGTAAGTGTGATGTTTTGATGCTATTTACGCTTTCATGTATCGAGCGGTGCTATTTGACGTGTTTCTTGTCTGTGTGGCTGCAGGACGTCGAGGCGGAGTCGTGGCGAGACACGGTGGACCGGACTAGGCGCAGGTGTCGCTGAGGTCAGAACGGTCGGGATGTGTCGAAGACGACGTGGACTCGAGGTGGTTGCGAGGCTTGGACGACAAGGAGCGCGGAAGCTTCCCGGAAGGTGCAGGAGGGGCGAAACGGGAATTTCGCAAAGCTGCACAAACGGAAGCGGGCTCCGTTGGATTTAGCGGGTGTAACGGGGCGGAGACCCGTTAGCCAAGGCTATAAATAGGTTGGAGGGGCTGCATGCCCACTTGAACACTTGAAGGGATTTTAGGGTTTCCTTTAGTCAAAATAGGCTTTAGAGTTTGCTTTGGCTTTAGGCTTTAGTTGTTGAGAGTTGTTGGTGGAGGCAGAGTTGTGTTCCCTCTGTGTCCCCCTCGATGGTTTCCATGTGAGCTCTCTATGTTGGTGTTCATCCTCCTCTCAAGCATGTATGGGTGTGTTGTTCTTGAGATGGGGAGAGGAGAGGATTGAGTGGAGAGTCATGTAATCTTCCATCTTGTTCTAATGTCCATGCGTATGGTGACTGCTTGTAACCCTTTTCTGTGATGGAATGAAAATCTGAAAGTTTTTCCTCTCGTGCTCTCTGTTCCTGCTTCGATACCTCTGGGCTTGATTTCTTGATTTTGTGTTTTCTGGTTGGTTCTTGTTGGGAAGGCCCAAAATGGATTGCTATGACATTGGAAATGCTAAAATGCCATTTGGCTAGCCAATCCTAAGAGCAAACCTTGTTTAATTTCAGGTTTTCATGTTTGGGACTTCCGCTGTTCTTCATTTGCTTTTCTAGGGTTTGGTGCTATTTTCATTTCCCTTCACGCGATGGCGTGAAACCTGGCATAAGAGGTCCAGAGGCTATTGCTAACCTATCCTCAAAGTTTCATAGCCAAATGATCAAAGATGAAACGGGAATTTGAGTTTTTGCGCAGTTCTCTGAATATTTTCGGTTTTGGGCATGAATCTGAAATCCTTTTGATTTTCTAGTGGATTCTTGATTTTGGCTCTTGGCTTATTCTTCTGGAAGTGTTCCCTAGGTATCCTCAAAGTTTCCCAAGCCAAGAATCCAAGAATCTTTGTGAATTTCTCAGATTCCTGAAAATCCTGTTTGCTGAAAATCTTCGTGCGGTACTACCGCTCCTGGAGAGGTACTACCGCTCAGAGGTACTACCGCTCGGCTCAGCGGTACTACTGCCCATGTTCGGACCAGTCCGATCGGCAGCGATGAAACGTTCGGACGGTCCGAACGTCTCAAGTAAGAGGTACTACCGCTCGGCATAGCGGTACTACCGCCCAGCGGTATTACCGCTCGTCTCAGCGGTACTACCGCTTGCAGGCTTATTTGCTCTGAAATTATTTTTCTTGACTGTCTTTTTTTGGATCTGGTTTATCCTTGTTGCTGTGATTTCCAGTAGTGCCTATCTTCTTTCTTTATAGCTACCATAGCTATTAGAAAAGAAGTATAAGTGTGGATTCTTGAGGGGCGAATTTATTTTTGAGAGCGCCATTCACCCCCCCTCTGTCGCCATTTCGGTCCAATAATTGGTATCAGAGCCGGTTAGCTCTAATCAATAGATCTTAACCGGTCTCAAGAGCCATGGCGACGGACAAGTACTCCACCAAGCCGCCCATTTTCGATGGCATCGATTACCCCTTCGAGAAGAGCCGAATGGAGACATACATCCAGGCTCAGGGGTACGCCATCTGGCGGAAGGTGAAGGTGCGATATATTATTCCTGCCGATGAAAACATTAATGTGGCAAACATGCCCGATGTTGAGGCAAATGCGAAGGCAAGGAACATCATTATCCAGGGCTTGAGCAGAAGCGAATTCGATCGCATCTCTCACCTGTCGTCCGCCCACGATATCTGGGTGACCCTCGACGCATACCATGAGGGCACCACCCAGATCAAGACGGTTCGATAGGACCAGTTCAAGCGAGAATACAACAAATTCGAGATGCTTGCTGGTGAGTCCCTCGATGAGTGCTTCGCGCGTTTCCACAAGATCTTGAGCAACCTCCGAGCGGTCGGTCTCACATACCCCGACTCGGACAACGCTCGTCAGATGCTCGCGGCACTTGATCTGCGTGTTTGGGAGATGAAAGTGACCACCATCAAAGACACGACAGACCTCTCGACCTTGACTCTTGACGCACTGTACTCGCGCCTCAAGACTCACGAGATTGACGTTGTCTCTCGTAGGTCGAAGTCACAGTCGATGGCCTTGGTCACCGATCCCGTTTCTTCTTCTGGTCCTTCTTCTGATTCGCTTTGCGGTTTCTCCCTTACTGCTCTATGTGACGTAACTGATGATCAGTTAGAGCAGCTCGAGGATGAGCAACTGGCTCTCCTAGCTCGGAAGTTTTCCCATGCTTACAAGAGGAGGAGGGACAGAAAGAAGGGAGGACCCGTGATTTGCTTCGAGTGTGGTGGCCCGAACCACATTCGGGCAAACTACCCCAAGCTGGAGAAGGGCAAGAACGACTACGGCGGTTCGGGCAAGAACGACTACACCGACAAGAACTGCAACAAGAAGACTCCAGCGCACCCTCAGGGCAAGAAGAAGTTCCGCGACTTCGGGAAGGCCAAGAAGCTGTTCCACCGCGTCCTCACCGCGTTCGACGACCTCGACCTCAGCGAGGTGGAGGGATGGAGCGACGACGATGGGTCAGGTGACCAAGATCCCAAGAGCGGCGACGACTTCTCCGGCATGTGCTTCATGGCCCTCGAGGGCGAACTGAGCGACAGCGAGCTGTACTCCGACTCGGACGAGGTATGCCCCACCTACGACCAGCTCAATCATGCTTTTCTTAAGCTAGGTGGATTTCATGCTAGAGCTAGGGCTAGGTGTACTGAGTTAGAGAAGAAAGTAGATAGATTATCACGGGAGCTTACTTCACTTACATCTGCTCCCTCCCGTGATGATTGTGATACATGTTGTACTCTGTTGGGTGACATGGAGAAACTAAGGACCTCGCATGATAGTGTGTCCTCCGAGCTTGATATTGTTAAGGTGGAGAATGTTAGTCTGCTTGCCGAGTTAGAGTTGAGTAGGATGGCTGTTACCCTACTTACTACTGATGAGACTACTTCTCCCACCTCATGTGAGGTTAAGGACATTGCTGCTAGAGGACCTTATGCCATGCTCCTTGATCTGCCCGAGTCTTGTGAAAATTGCAATAACTTGAAGATGAACTTAAAACGGGCAGATCATAAAATTGCTGAACTACAAGCTTCTTTACTTGAGCCGATTGATTCATGTTTGAACTGTCCTAAGTTAACTGCTGAACTTGAAGTTGTCTCCAAACAGTTTCAAGATATGATTGATCATGATAGGAAGTTGGCTCAGTTTGCTTCTAAGGACCCTGTTAGCTCACCATGCATTAATTGTAACAAACTAAAATCTGACTTGATTGCATTGGATGAGAAATGTGTGAAGCTAACTAAGGACCTTCTAGAGAAGCCACATTGTGCTTGTAATGTGATTGTGGAGAAGGGGGAGAAGCCCCAAGGTAAGGTTGAGACGCTTAGCGACGTGAACCAACTGGGTAGTAGTAGGACTGTCTCCTCAGAGTCGGCTGTGCGTGCACAAGCCATTCTTCCCTCTGCTGTTGGTTCTTCTTCTGCTCCCTTACCTTCTGCTGTCTCTTCTTCCCCCTGCTCTTCTTGCACCTCTCTCTTTCGGGAGTGTCAGTATCTTATGAACACTCTCGGGAGGTTTGTAGGAGGCAAGAAGAAGCTCAATCTTATTCTAAACCAATCTAAGATCTGCAGATTTAATCAAGGTCTAGGATATGAGGAAGCATCCACCTGCCGTGCTCAGACCCATAGCACCAGGTGTGATCGAGACTAAGCCCAGGACCGAGAAAGTCCAATTTAAGTCAGCGGGCTATGTCCAGGGGATTTCTGACAGTAAGGTGATTCCACCTACTGCTTCAGCCTCTCAGAAGGCGAAGCCTCCCCGTGCTGCTTCTACCTCTCAGAAGGTGAAGTATCACTGCACCTTCTGTCAGAAGGATGGACACACAGTCGATCGATGCTTCAGGCGCGCCAAGATCGCGCGTAGAGACCGTGTTGAGTCTTTTGGGCGTATTTAGGGTCGGCCCCAGACCTTGAGTGCACCTAAGACCAACACGAGGTCTAGGACTGTTGAGTCTGTGTTTGGGCAGTATCGAGGACTCGGTTTTACTGAGTTTTCTGGTTTTCGTCCTCGATATACTCCTGGTCGTGACTTCCGCCGTCCTGAGGGTAGATCTCGTTTTCCCCATCGAGATAGCTACCCGCGGCGTGTTCAGCATGTTGCAGATGCTCCGACTCGCTCCCTCATAGCAGTTGGACCTAGCAACAGCTTCAGGTCTGCTCATAGACCTTCTGCTTCGAGTGACAGAGAGCGTAGGGTAGATAGAGATCAGTCATGCTTGACTACTTCATCTGCTCGACGTGTTACTCAGTATTGGGTGCCAAAATCACTGTTGATTTACCCCAGTACTGAGACTTTACTCTCTTGTTGACTCAGGTTCGCCGGGCAGGGAAGGGAAAGGTTTGGCTCGTCGACTCCGGGTGTTCACGACACATGACCGGAGATTCTTGTTGGTTTTCTTCCCTAGCCCGTGCTCCAGGTGATGAGAAGATCACCTTCGGAGATGCTTCATCTGGGCGCGTCATCGCCAAAGGTACTGTGCGTGTGAATGATTCTTTCATTTTGAAAGATGTTGCCTTGGTTAGTAAGTTGCAGTACAATTTGCTTTCAGTTTCTCAGCTTACCGATGACAGTTTCGAGGTGAGCTTTAAGAAAAACAATTGCAAAATTCTTGATTCTTCGGGTAGTCTGGTTTGCGGGATTTCTCGTTATGGGAGGATCTTTTGTGCTGAGTTTTCTGAGTCTTCTGGCGATCCTCTCAGGTGTTTAGTTGCTTCTGAGTCCCGCGATCTCTCCTTCTGGCATAGGAGACTTGGTCATATTGTATTTGACCATTTGACCCGAGTTAGCGGCCACGATCTCATTCGTGGTCTGCCGAAACTCAAGATGGTCAAAGATCTTGTTTGCGCTCCATGCCGGCACGGCAAGATGGTTGCCGCTTCTCATCCTCCGGTCACAGTTACTATGACCGATGCACCGGGACAGCTGCTCCACATGGACACAGTTAGACCAGCTCGAGTGCAGTCAGCAGGAGGGAAGTGGTATGTTCTTGTTGTGGTCGATGACTTCTCGAGGTATTCTTGGGTGTTTTTCTTAGCCTCGAAGGATGAGACGTTTTCACATTTCTGAGGTCTTTTTAGTAGGCTTTCTGTTGAGCTTCCAGGTGCCTTACGAGCGATCCGTAGTGACAATGGCACGGAGTTCAAGAATTCCTACTTTGAGAGTTTCTGTGGTGAGATAGGTGTAGAGCACCAGTTCTCTTCTCCATACGTCCCTCAGCAGAATGGCGTTGTGGAGAGGAAGAACCGTACCTTGGTCGAGATGGCCAGGATGATGCTTGATGAGTACTCTACACCGAGGAAGTTTTGGGCTGAAGCCATTGCGACCGCGTGCCATGTTTCGAATCGAGTTTTTCTTCGGGCACACTTGCACCGCACTTCTTATGAGCTGAGATACGGGCAGAAAGCCCAGCGTCTCTCATTTTCGGGTGTTTGGTTGTAAGTGCTTTATTGTAAAGTCCGGGAACCTAGACAAGTTCGAGTCACGTTCTTGTGATGGTATCTTTCTAGGTTACTCGCCTTCTTCGCGGGCGTATAGGGTCTGGAACTGCGAGTCTAGTAAAATGGTAGAGACATGTGAGGTGACCTTTGACGAGGCCAGTCCGGGGACTAGGCCCGACATCTCAGGTTCTTTAGAGTAGTCCGAGACCATCTTCGTGGATGATGAGGACGATGGAGATGAGGGTTGTCTACCCGATCCCGTCTTTCATCCACCCCTCGAGGTGCCCTCTTCCACTGCACCTCGAGGCGATCAGCCCATGCCTTCTGCTTCTTCTAGAGCTAGTGGCTCTGTTCCTACCTCGTCAGCTCACGAGGTAGAAGCCACTTCTTCTCATCCTGGACCTCCCCGACATATCCAGAAAGCTCATCCTTCAGAGCAGATGATTGGAGACCTTTTCGAGCGTGTGACCCGCTCAAAATCTGGCTTATCTCAATTCTGTCTCCATTCTGCCTTCATTGCTTCTTTAGAGCCCAAAGATGTTTCTCATATTCTTTCCAACGAGTCTTGGGTCAATGCCATGCATGAGGAACTAGAAAATTTCGAGAGAAACAAGGTCTGGTCGCTTGTTGAGCCCCCGCGAGGTCACAATGTCATTGGAACCAAGTGGGTGTTCAAGAACAAACAGAGTGAGGATGGGGTAGTCATTCGAAACAAGGCTAGACTGGTAGCTCAGGGGTTTTCCCAGGTTGAGGGTCTAGACTTCGAGGAGACCTTTACCCCTGTAGCTCGACTTGAGGCCATTAGAATCCTGCTTGCCTTTGCAGCTTCTAAGGGTTTCAAGCTCTACCAGATGGACGTCAAGAGTGCCTTCCTTAATGGAGTCATTGAGGAAGAAGTTTACGTCAGACAGCCTCCAGGTTTCGAGAACCCCAAATACCCATACCATGTCTTCAAGCTTTCCAAAGCGTTGTATGGACTTAAGCAGGCCCCCAGAGCTTGGTATGAGAGGCTTAAGTCCTACTTGTTGAGTCATGGGTTTGAAATGGGTAAAGTAGATAAGACCTTGTTTATCCGTAGACTTGGCAATGACCTTCTGCTCGTCCAGATCTATGTTGACGACATCATCTTTGGCGGCTCTTCCCATGCTCTGGTTTCTCAGTTCTCGGATGTCATGAGCACCGAGTTTGAGATGAGCATGATGGACGAGTTGACCTTCTTCCTTGGTTTCCAAATCAAGCAGACTCGGGAGGGTACCTTCTTGCATCAAGGCAAGTACACTCGCGACAATCTGAGACGCTTCGACATGAGTGATGGTAAGCCGGTGTCAACTCCGATGGCTTCTACAGCCTATCTTGACCCAGATGAGGATGGCGAGCCAGTTGATCAGAAAGAGTACAGAAGTATGATCGGCTCCCTTCTTTACCTCACTGCCTTGAGACCAGACATACACTTCTCCGTGTGTCTGTGTGCTCGTTTTCAAGCTTCTCCTCGCGTATCTCACCGCCAGGCGGTGAAGCGCATCTTTCGGTACCTTCGAGCTACCATTGACTATGGTATCTGGTACTCTTCCTCTTCTTGCCTTTCCCTTAGAGCCTACTCGGATGCAGACTTTGCCGGCTGTAGGATAGATAGGAAGAGCACTTCGGGCACATGTCAGTTCATTGGCACTTCTCTCGTTTCCTGGTCTTTGAGGAAGCAGTCCGGTGTTGCACAGTCCACCGCAGAGGCCAAGTACGTTGCTGCAGCCAGTTGCTGTAGCCAGGTGCTTTGGATGGTCTCGACTCTGCGGGACTTTGGGTTAGTTATCGACAGTGTTCCACTCTTTTGTGATAACACTTCTGCGATTAACATTGCTAAGAACCCAGTGCAGCATTCTCGGACCAAGCACATTGATATTCGATATCACTTCCTTAGAGACCATGTAGAGAAGGGTGACATAGTGCTCCAGTTTGTGGAGAGTGACCACCAGTTGGCTGATATCTTCACCAAGCCTTTGGATAGGTCGAGGTTTTCAGCTCTGCGGGGAGAGCTTGGGGTGGTTTGTCCTTATGGGCTGTTGTGAGGGGGAGCTTTGTGCTTTACTGCTTTACTATTTTGATTATGCTTTTATCTCACTTCTGTTGTTTGCACTTGGGGTGCACTTGGGTTTAGTCCTCCTAGCATAGATTAGAGTGTTTCTCGTGACTAGCTGTTCAGACTATTACTCTTATCTTGTGCTTCCAGGATTAGCTGTTTCTTGTCTCACTAGATTGAGCTCACTCACTTCTTGTAGGTTCTAGCGAGGGTTGGGCCACCCTCGGGTAGATAGGGTACGTGTTTCCTCTCTAGTGTGTGTTTTTCGGTCAGCTAATAATCCTAGAGTCACATGGGGTAGATGAGAGTCAGTCTGAGTCATAGTATCCTCTATATCTTATCTATGCTTTAAGGACTGCCTGTTTGCTGTTTTCTTTCCCAGCTTATTGCTTTGGTTCAGGGGGAGCTTCTGGAGCTTAATATTGCCATAACTCAACTTGAACTAAAAGTTGCATCTCATGTTGAGGGGGAGCTGGATTTTCATGCATTCTGCATTGTAATATAACTACATTGAGCCTTGATTATTATCCTGTTATGACATGCTTACAATGCTTTACACCTTGCCATGTCTTGTGCTTATATGCTTGCTTTATCATGACTTCATATGTGTAGACTAGCTTTTGCCATGATAAGTTAATTAAAATTGCTCAAATTGAATTAAAACTTGTCATGCTAGTACTTGAGCCTAGTCTTTCTTGAGCTATCCTTTTATGATCCAGGCCATGTCAAATAGGCTTAGCTGAGCATTGAATCTTTATTGAGCCTTAGATCGAGCTATTTTAGTCTCTTGATGATGCATGAGTTCGTACAACATGTTTAAAAAGCAAAAAGATCTCATTTTGTGCGAAAAAACTGATTTCACCAATTCTTTCTCATGAGACGGCTTGCCATTGCACTAGGCATGAACTCAGGGGGAGTTTTGGATGACCTAGACTATCTTCTTAAGCTTCTTGCTTGGAGTAGTCGCATAAGGCTTGAGATCTAGCACATGATAAAACAAAATGTTGGATGGAAACAACCATAAGTTTCAAAAGAAAATATGTCATTTATGCTCAATTTGCTTAAGCTACAAAAGGAATCAAGTACTTAACCAATGTTTCAATCTTGAGCTTATAGCACTCTATTTGGACTCAATATTAGCTTCCTTGTTCCACTTAGCTTAATTGACATGGCCTGCATCATCCTTGGATATCTCTAGTTAAACTTAGCTTATTGATGACTTGACATACTCGTAAAATGCATTACATTTCAGATCGTCATCTATGTGTTCTAGCTAGGATATACATATCTTGTCATGATCTAGATAGCCTTTTATTTGAGTTATGGCTTGGTGTAGTTCATTATGGTCATTATGGATAATTCTCATGGCTCTAAATGCTTAGAATAAACAAACTTCAGCCATTTTCATCCATTGACATCTCATTGATGTGACGATGGCCCGATCTTCCGAGAGGTACCGATAAGTCGATTGTAGAGATCTCGACGTTGATGATCCAAAGGCTCCAACCAAAACATATCGAACCCCTCGCAATCACTACACCACTGCTCCGTTGGTTATCAACCGTGCCGAACACGATTGACCTCGCCAAGAAGGCTATCTCCTGCAAGCGAATCGAGAACACAAGCAAGAGAGTACAAGATGCAATCTGAAATTGCGAATAATGTTTAAGTTCACAAGTTGGGGTTTCTCAACCGAACATGCGGTGAAACTGCTAAGCAGAATAATCTCTTAAGAAAAACCCGAGGAAAACTAAAGGGGTGTGGCCTCTTTAAATAGGGGAGGGGTAAGCCACACTTATCTAATAAAAAGGGATGTGGTACTATTCCTAGTTACTGTTCACGCACATGGTACTGTTCACGTGAACAGTTCCGGCCCAAATGGCCCAAGTTACAAGGCCCTCGGCCCACTTTGACTCGGACTGGAAAAGTGACGTGTCTTCTTTCGCAGTTTCTGATCTGCTCAAATGGAGTTTGGAGGTGAGACCAGATTCATCTGAAAGTAGACTTCAAGATCTTTCCAACGAGTACTCATGGGCCCCGAGAAGCCTTCTAGATCAAAATTTATGGCCGTTTGAAGTTGGCTTGTCAAGCTGAATCCGAATTGATCTGGAGGCTGAATTGGATTCCAAAACCTGTCCAACTTGAATCCTTGCTTCAATTGGTTCCAAAGTGATGTGGTGCTACAAATATATATATTTTCATCATTAGGTAGCATCATATTCTCATTTAAAATATGTTGAAGTTGAAGAAACGAATTCACCTTTAGTTCATTCTTGATATTGGCCGCTATGGTCGTACGTGTTGGTGACGTGGTCACATCATCCTCCCCTTCTTGATGGAAAACCGTCCTCGGTTTTAACACATGTGTAGTGTCACGTATTGCATGATCTTGATCATAAATCTTGGTGTATGATAACAAACGCAACAAACTCTCATTATGTAATATCATAAGTTCTTTATCAAATAAAGTAAAATCTCTTTGAAACGAGCTCACCTCATAATTTAAGTGATACGTAGGAGCTCTTGTAATTGGAACAACAAGTATAGCAAATATGGTTGTATCCATAGGGTACATGTTCTTATCACCCTCCCCTTCTTGCAAACAAAGCCGTCCTCGGCTTTTGATAAGCTGAAAATATGGTAACAAAGAAGCCAAGGTGTATGCATGGTATATGTATATGTCATCCGTTTTAACAGTTCTTCGTTGTTGCACAATTAATGTTATAAAACAGCAGTGATCGTAAAAGCTCATTATATTATTAACCCAAGAGTAATCATATATGTTAATGAGTAATTCAAAATTTCTCACACATTAATTATTGCAACTTGTTTTGCAAATGTAAGTGAAGCATTTATGCAATTCAAATCTTTGACGTTGTAAACATGTAGGGGTGGCACATATGGGCAAAACCATAACTTTTGGAATCAAGCAAAGTTCATCCATATAATCATATCTCAATCGAACCATAGCAAATTCATCTAACAAGGGTGAAGAGATTTGTATGTTCTGCCATAATTCATCATCTTTATTCGGATTGTCCATACTAGATGGTGCAAAAAGAGATGAACACATAGGCATTGGATGAGTACTAAATTTTACTTCCCTCTCACATTGAACATGATTCAGCATACAAGAATTGTTGTCCCAAACAGCAAGTTTCAATTCATCCATGTGATCGCAAGTTATGCATATTCGATATACAAGAAATTGATTTTCCATACCATAATCTCCAATCAAATTAAACTTATATCCAGGGTTGTAGGCACTAAACAAGAATTTCGAACATGCAAGTTCAGAAACTTTCTTCATAGCGTGTGACAATTTCATAGGTAAATCCAACATGATGTAACACAATGAATTAGCAGGAGAAATTCTAGGCAAAAATTCTTTATGTGTTATTAATTCGACATGTGCAAAATTATGAGAATTTAGATCCGCACATGGTTCATTTAAGTCAATACAAGGAACATCGAAAGATTGCACTACAGCAGGTATATACTCACAAGGTTGCTCTATGTCTTGTTGTAGCACCAAATTAGTACCGTGAGCGATGATAGCACCATGGCCTTTACCTTTTTGGCTCTCCTTAAATGATGTAAGTGCATCCATCTCCTTATCTTCATTCTCAACCAATGGGGTCAATGATTCAATCAGCTCATGCCCCTCTTTGGCATGGTTCTCAACTACCTGCAAGCTGTTAGTCATAGAAAATGGCACAAACACAGGTTTGTTCTCATGATCATCACCATTACCTGCAAGGTTAGCTGCAAGAGCATATTCATCCTCAACATCACAAGCACTTACATAACCACCATCTTCTGTCGTAATATACGCCTGCTGACTTGGGCAATCTCTCATGATGTGGCCCATCCCTTTACAACGGTGGCACACAATGACCGTCGTACGGCCCGTGGAAGCAACCGATGAAGTGCTCTTTGTTGGTGCTTGCATACTAGTAGATTTGCTCGTCTCGGATGCGCGTGATGGTGGCGGAGGCGCTGCTGAATGCGCCCTACTCACAGAGGGGGCAGCAGTTCGAAAAATAGGAGGTGGGGCTGTCTTGGCTTGCCCTGGTGTCGATCTCGATGCAGACGTACTCCCAAAGTTGCTCCTAGTCCTTTGTCGCCTACCCTGCAATTCCTTCTCTGCCAAACAAGCAAGCTGGATCAATCTATTGATATCATTATACTCTTTGTAATCAATTATGTCCTGAATTTCACACCTTAAGCCCCCATAAAAACGATCCATCGTATCCTCCTCATCTTCTACAACATTACAACGCAACATGCCTATTTGTAGTTCTTGATAGTATTCCTCGACAGATTTATTACCTTGGTTTAATTGCTGCAATTTCTTACGCATTTCATGGTTAAAAGCAGGAGGAACAAATCTAGCACGCATAGCTACTTTCAATCTATCCCATGTATCAGGTGCTAAACCAGAATTAACTACATGAGTCCACCAAATGATAGCACGATCTTTAAATTCACTAGTAGCTTGTCTGACTCTATGCACTTCAGGAACTAGATGGGCATTAAATTTTTGTTCAACTGTCATCTCCCAATCTAGATAAGTTTCAGCATCATAAATACCCGCAAAGGATGGTATGGTAAATTTAACTTTAGCAAATGGTTCATCATTAGCACGAGCATTGTAGTGCTGAAAATTATTACCTCCCATACCATGACGATTGTGATGTAAGCGGTGTTGTGGGCGTGCATCATGGGCAGCAAATGCAGCGCCAGCCTCTCGGCTTTGTCTCTCATTGATGGAACTGATGGAGCGCTGCAATGTGTCTATCGAAGCTTGAAGCTTCCTATCGATGCGTCGTTCATCCAAGAGCATCATGAACTCTCCCTTTAAAACACACTCTTGATCATCAGACGACCCACCTATCATGGTTAGTAGATGAGAGACCAGGTGGTTATGACTCCATGTGAATGATGAGTAATTGATAAAGGTTTAGGATAGTCGAGTTTGGTTTGAGTGGTTCGGAGTCGAGCCGTTGCGTGGCACAATCGGGCTCGGTCGGACTTTGGTCAAACTTGGTCATTTGGGCTTAGGATGTATATTCTAATGTTTCGACAGGTTTGGACTTCGTCTGTGGTAAGTGTGATGGTATTTACGCTTTCATATGTCGAGCGGTGCTATTTGACGTGTTTTCTTGTCTGTGTGACTGCAGGACGTCGAGTTGGAGTCGTGGCGAGACATGGTGGACCGGACTAGGGGCAGGTGGCGCTGAGGTCAGAACGGTCGGGATGTGTCGAAGACGACGTGGACTCGAGGTGGTTGCGAGGCGTGCGAGGCAAGGAGCGCGGAAGCTTCCCGGAAGGTGCAGGAGGGGCGAATCGGGAAATTCGCAAGGCTGCACGAGCGGGAGCGGGCTCCGTTGGACGTAGCGGGCGTAACGGGGCGGAGACCCGTTAGCCAAGTGCTATAAAAGGAGAGGAGGGGCTGCATGCCCACTTGAGCACTTGTGATAGAATTAGGGTTTTAGAGTCAAAAGAGGCTTTAGGAAGGTTGTTTCCTTTAGCTCTTTAGTTGGTGTGAGTTGGTGGTAGAGGCAGAGTGTGCTCCCTCTATGTCTCCACGATGGTTTCTATGTGAGTCTCCTCTCTCTGTGTGTTCTTCCTCCCAAGAAGTGGTGAGATTCTTGGTGTTCTTGAGGATTGAGAGGGAGATGAGGGATTGAGAGATTGTAATCACTCCTTTAGTCCTAATGTCCATGCGTATCGGGACTCCTCTGTATTCCATTTGATCCAATGAATGAAAATCTGAAGTTTCTCTGTTCGTGCTCCTGTTCTGTTCTTCGTTGCTTTCTTGAGTGATTTTTGGATTTTCGTCTTTTTGAGTTCTTTCTTGTTGGGAAGGCCCAAAATGGGTTGCTCCTTGATGGGATAGTGCCTCAAGATCATTTGATCAATTTCCCGAAGAGCAAACTTGCTTTAAATCTCAGATTTCAGTTTTGGCCTTCCTCTGTTCTTGTGTTGCCTTCCTAGGTTTTGGTGCTGTTCTTGATTCCCTTGTTGAGATGGCTTGAAATTTGGTATGAAGAGTCCAGAAGCTATTAATTAGCTACCCTCAAAATTTCATAGCCAAAGGATCAACGGTTGGGGATTAATTTGATTTTTGGCTCGGGTTATGGAAAAATTCAGATTTTTACCCATAATCTGAAATTCTTGCTTCTTGGTTTGATTCTCTTGTTTCCCAAGGTCCCCTTACTATTTAGTATGTTGTAGTAAGGCCTTGGATCAAAAAGATTGAGAGCAAACCTATTTTTTAGCCAAAAATCCGAAGTCTCAAAGTTCCAGCCTGAAATTCCCGTTTGCTGTTTTTCTCGAGAGGTACTACCGCTCCTGGAGCGGTACTACCGCTCAAAGGTACTACCGCTCGGACCAGCGGTACTACCGCTCAGCGGTACTACCGCCCGTTTCAGCGGTACTACCGCTTGAGGCCAGAATTTTCCCGATTTGATTTTTCTCGCTTGCTGGTCTCTGTATTTGTGTTTTTCCTGCTGCTGGGGTGTCTTGTGAGCACTGGCCTTCTACCTTCATAGCTCCCATAGCTATTGGAGAAGAAGATACGTGTTGGGGCGATTTTTAGAAAGCGACATTCACCCCCCCCCCTCTGTCGCCATTTCGGTCCAACAGTAGAAAACAGAAGACAACACAAAGATATTATCCCTATCAACTACTAGGTGGTGGAAGGTGGAATCACACATTCTTAAGCGTCTTACCACACCCTTACAAGTGTTCTTATCAATGCAGCGGGTGGTACAACCGGTGGCTGGTTCGTGACACCGTGTCGAGCATGGGTACGATTGCAAGAGGGGACCTGTTCTGATCAAGAGTATGTGGAGCTTGGAAGGCACAATATGTAGCAAAGGAGAACAATCAGTTAATTTCAGAAATTGCATAGAATTGAATTATAGTCCGTATGTAGCACTTAGCCTATGTTGCTGACCAACTAAGAATGTAAGAAAGGCTAAAAACAAGTGTATGGCAATGTGTAGGAGTGGTAAATACAAGATAATTCAATCCAATTCAATCTGGAATTGAAGAACACAAGGATTGACCCAAAACTGAAAACTGAAGATTTCTGTCCACTGGACAGTACGTCGGTATTTTGGCCGTAACTTTTTTCCAGATGCCTCTTTTTCACTGATTCTTTTTTTTCTCAGTTTTCTGATGGCTTTTTCTACATATTTTATTTTGGGACCAACTTCTGAATCCCGACACAGAAATTCGCACAAAAATCACAACTACTGACTGTTGCAGATTCAAAACAGATAATTGGGTCAACTTTCACCGCATATATCTCTTAACTGCCTTGCTGGAATGACGTGAAAGTTTACAGATAGATGTATAAGGAATGTTTGAATCTAATGGCGGTGGTCTCACTCAAAAATAATATCGGAATCAAAAGATATGATGTTTTTGGTGGCGGCTGCAGAGAAAGGTAAAATCAGCCGAATTTGAAAATTAGGGTTTGGGGTGGGGAATTTTTTCTTTTGTTTGGATATTTAATGGAACAAAGATATGACCAGCAACTAGACAATGCTAATATGGACACAAATTCAATTTAGCAAACCAAAACTAACAGATTGAAAGGCACAACGGGGTTTGGACAGCGGAATTAATTCTTTTTGTAGGGCAATTTTTTTCTGGACTATAGGAAAATAAAAACCAATCTACTAACTAGGGATACAAGAATTACCTCACGGGCAACCGTTGCTCTGATACCAACTGATGTGACGATGGCCCGATCTTCCGAGAGGTACCGATAAGTCGATTGTGGAGATCTCGACGTTGATGATCCAAAGGCTCCGACCAAAACAGATCGAACCCCTCGCAATCACTACACCACTGCTCCGTTGGTTATCAACCGTGCCGAACACGATTGACCTCGCCAAGAAGGCTATCTCCTGCAAGCGAATCGAGAACACAAGCAAGAGAGTACAAGATGCAATCTGAAATTGCGAATAATGTTTAAGTTCACAAGTTGGGGTTTCTCAACCGAACATGCGGTGAAACTGCTAAGCAGAATAATCTCTTAAGAAAAACCCGAGGAAAACTAAAGGGGTGTGGCCTCTTTAAATAGGGGAGGGGGAAGCCACACTTATCTAACGAAAAGGGATGTGGTACTATTCCTAGTTACTGTTCACACACGTGGTACTGTTCGCGTGAACAGTTCCGGCCCAAATGGCCCAAGTTACAAGGCCCTCGGCCCACTTTGACTCGGACTGGAAAAGTGACGTATCTTCTTTCGCAGTTTCTGATCTGATCAAATGGAGTTTGGAGGTGAGACCAGATTCATCTGAAAGTAGACTTCAAGAGCTTTCCAACGAGTACTCATGGGCCCCGAGAAGCCTTCTAGATCAAAAGTTATGGCCGTTTGAAGTTGGCTTGTCATGCTGAATCCAAATTGATCTGGAGGCCGAATTGGATTCCAAAACCTGTCCAACTTGAATCCTTGCTTCAATTGGTTCCAAAGTGATGTGGTGCTACAAATATATATATTTTCATCATTAGGTAGCATCATATTCTCATTTAAAATATGTTGAAGTTGAAGAAACGAATTCACCTTTAGTTCATTCTTGATATTGGCCGCTATGGTCGTACGTGTTGGTGGCGTGGTCACATCAGTCATATTCTCTCTTTTTGCATCTTGATGTGTTTATTGCCAAAAGGGGGAGAATAGAGGAGAAAAAGTCATTTGGAAGGCATTTTTAGAGCTTTGGAGAAAAATTTGCTCTTTCAGCTTGTTGCTCTAGTGCTTCCTTCTGTCGACATGGTCATTAGCTTTATCTTCCTTCTTTCGACCATGTTGGACTCTTCAAACTCAAACTCAACTTTGCTTTTTCTGGGTTTGTCAATATACTCATCAAGGGGGAGATTGAGAGACCATGTGAAGGTCATCCCGGGTTTATGATGAGTAATTGACATCGCTTTAGGATAGTCGAGTTTGGTTTGGGTGGTTCGGACCTTGACGTTGCATGGTGCAATCGGGCTCGGTCGAACTTTGGTCAAACTTGATCGTATGGGATTCGGATGTATATTCTGGTGATTTTGACACGTTTGGACTTCGGCATGGTAAGTGTGATGTTTTGATGCTATTTACGCTTTCATGTATCGAGCGGTGCTATTTGACGTGTTTCTTGTCTGTGTGGCTGCAGGACGTCGAGGCGTAGTCGTGGCGAGACACGGTGGACCGGACTAGGCGCAGGTGTCGCTGAGGTCAGAACGGTCGGGATGTGTCGAAGACGACGTGGACTCGAGGTGGTTGCGAGGCTTGGACGACAAGGAGCGCGGAAGCTTCCCGGAAGGTGCAGGAGGGGCGAAACGGGAATTTCGCAAAGCTGCACAAACGGAAGCGGGCTCCGTTGGATTTAGCGGGTGTAACGGGGCGGAGACCCGTTAGCCAAGGCTATAAATAGGTTGGAGGGGCTGCATGCCCACTTGAACACTTGAAGGGATTTTAGGGTTTCCTTTAGTCAAAATAGGCTTTAGAGTTTGCTTTGGCTTTAGGCTTTAGTTGTTGAGAGTTGTTGGTGGAGGCAGAGTTGTGTTCCCTCTGTGTCCCCCTCGATGGTTTCCATGTGAGCTCTCTGTGTTGGTGTTCATCCTCCTCTCAAGCATGTATGGGTGTGTTGTTCTTGAGATGGGGAGAGGAGAGGATTGAGTGGAGAGTCATGTAATCTTCCATCTTGTTCTAATGTCCATGCGTATGGTGACTCTTTGTAATCCTTTTCTGTGATGGAATGAAAATCTGAAAGTTTTTCCTCTCGTGCTCTCTGTTCTTGCTTCGATACCTCTGGGCTTGATTTCTTGATTTTGTGTTTTCTGGTTGGTTCTTGTTGGGAAAGCCCAAAATGGATTGCTATGACATTGGAGATGCTAAAAAGCCATTTGGCTAGCCAATCCTAAGAGCAAACCTTGTTTAATTTCAGGTTTTCATGTTTGGGACTTCCTCTGTTCTTCATTTGCTTTTCTAGGGTTTGGTGCTATTTCCATTTCCCTTCACGAGATGGCGTGAAACCTGGCATAAGAGGTCCAGAGGCTATTGCTAACCTATCCTCAAAGTTTCATAGCCAAATGATCAAAGATGAAACGGGAATTTGAGTTTTTGCGCAACTCTCTGAATATTTTCGGTTTTGGGCATGAATCTGAAATCCTTTTGATTTTCTAGTGGATTCTTGATTTTGGCTCTTGGCTTATTCTTCTGGGAGTGTTCCCTAGGTATCCTCAAAGTTTCCCAAGCCAACAATCCAAGAATCCTTGCGAATTTCTTAGATTTCTGAAAATCCTGTTTTCTGAAATTCTTCGTGCGGTACTACCGCTCCTGGAGAGGTACTACCGCTCAGAGGTACTACCGCTCGGCTCAACGGTACTACCGCCCATGTTCGGACCAGTCCGATCGGCAGCGATGAAACGTTCGGACGGTCCGAACGTCTCAAGTAAGAAGTATAAGTGTGGATTCTTGAGGGGCGAATTTATTTTTGAGAGCGTCATTCACCCCCCCCCCCTCTGTCGCCATTTCGGTCCAACAGTGTTGCCTTTGCCTGGTTGCAGCTGGCTGTCCTTGCTCTTATCCACTTTGGGGTCTTCCTGTGCCGAAGGACCTTTGGTCCAGAGGGTGAACTGGATACTGTGGCTTTGATGTGGGCTGGCTGGAAAAGAATTTGTGTGGGCTTTTGGGCTGGAAATGAAAGAATTACACTTGTGGGCTTTTGTGGGCTAAAAGGCATATATGATGGTGTTGTGGGCTGAAACAATGCATGGCTTGCGGGTTTTGGGCTGAGGCAAGTGTTGTGGGCCTTGATTTCTTAAAGTTGCCAAATGATGACGCCCATAGAGACGAGAGGTGCCGACCGGCCCGGGACGGTCTGGGAGCCTCTAAGATGTTCTCGCATTGGCCATAGCAGCCCAAGGGCACTGACGGCAACTTCTTTTCCTCTTTCCTTCACTTAATTTTATTCGCTCATTTGTTAGGTCTTTTCCGGTATTATAACTACTAGTTCGCTCACAAATGGAATAGCGGTGTGGTGGCAGCTCGACGATGGTTTCTAATATATGAAATGGTTTAAGTGTAATCTGGCTTCCTCTTGATATTGATGTATAGATGAGAATGTATGTTACTCTAATGTAATTTCTGTTCTCTGTTAATTTGGATGCAAATGAAGATGTATGAGATGAACTTGGAGTAGTTTAAATCACACACTTCCTAGCTAAATACAATTATATTGCAATTGTTTAGTTTTTGAAATGGTTATCTGATTGAGACATGAATTTGTATATTTGTTGTAGTTTGTATTATCATGGTTACGTAATGCAAATTGTAATATTTTTATTTGACTTGTTATAAGTTCTAATTGTCGCTCGATGGATGTAATTGATTCTATCATAGAAGGATTGTACTTAATTACTGTTGTACTACGTACTGTTATATATATTTTTTAATTGAGTTGCAAGTTTTTGCTTATCATGCAATCAAATTTTATCTCTCTAGTGCTTGAACGTGCAAAAATAGCACACCCGCAAGTGCACGGGTTGCCACTGAAATAGCGGTGAGTGTCGTGTTCTCCACAGGGACTAGACTAAGGCTACCGGTGCTCAGCTAAAGCTAGGTCAATCAAAACGGGGGAGAACTAAACCTAAAACAACTACCAGAACAGCTGAACGAACGGACTACAGAATGAACTCTAATTCGCAAGGACAAAACGACGAATCGACTAAACAAACGAACGAAGGACGATAGGACGAACAACCGTACGAATGAACGTCGTACGACCGAACGAACAAAACGACGAAAGACTAGACGAACGACTACCGACCGACGACCTAAATAACTATCGACCGCAAGAAAGAAAGAGGTAGTCGAGAAGCACTGAGGGAGGGTTTAGAAGCACTAGGTGGGTTGAGAGGAAACGAGGGAGAAAACGGTTGACGGCTATCTAGACGATGACGGCACACGACAACACAACAGACCACGACAAACACTCGCACAATCTAACTGTCGACAGACCGCGGAAAGAAAAGGGAGAGAGTCTAGAAGCAAAGGGGGGATCGAGACAGCACGAGGGGAGGAAACGGTCGCCGACTCGCTAAATCGCACAACACAAACACAAGGAGATCCACAGAAACTAACACAGATCCTAAATAACAATTACAACTACACTAAACACAGGACATAACCTACACTTGCACTGATCACAAACTGACCAACATCATACTACTAACAACACAAATTTCAGAAGCTCATGTGCAAATTAACTCCTAATCTCATTTAACATCTCAGAACATAAGCATACATAACAGAGCTAAATTCACCAACATCACAGAATCAGATTAACAATTCACAGTCCACAATTGCAGATAGATGAATAACTAGCAAAATCAAAATATCCATATCCATATCCATCATGATCCCCAAATCCAAATCACAGTTCACATCCACAATCACATTATATACATGATTCAATAAACATGAGCAGTGAATAAGAAAAGCAATGAGGCAAAGGGAGAGATGGTACTAAACCAAGTAGAGCAGTAGCTGTGTAAGCAAGATGAAGGTGAGGCTGTCGGTTTGGTGAAGAGGTGGCTGCCGGCGCTGTAGGGGACGCAGTGGAGAGGTCGGCGTGGAAGAAGAAGGGCTCGGGGAAGATGTCGACGCCGTCGATGTTGGTGAAGAGGCGCTGCGGTGAGGTGGCCGCCGGCGAGATGGCGGCGCACTGGCGGAGATGGGGATGAGCCGGTGCTAGGGTGGCGATGCAGAGGTGGACTCCGGCTGCCCGGTCTCGGTGGAGGAGTCGTGGCCGTCGATGTCGGTGCTGAGGGGGTCGACGCGGTCGGCGGCCGGAGGTGGATGAAGAAGGCGGCGGTGGATGTAGCAGGAGGCGGCGCACGCAGCACGGGTGGAGGAGCAGAGGTGGGGCGCCGGGAGAGCTGCGGAGGATGGAGGCGGCCGGCTAGTGAAGAAAGGATGTGGAGAGGGTGGAGAAGGGGGGCGGCCTAGAGAGGAGAGGAAGACGGGGAGAGGTAAGGAGGCGCGGTGGCGATGCGGTGAGCAAGGCGGCGCACGGGGTGGAGAAGACGGTGGCGCGGTGGGAAGGTGGAGAATGGAGGCGGGAATAGGGGCGGCGAAGAAGTGGCTCGCCGGCAAGCCGGCCTGGCCTCGCCGGCGGCCGGAGATAGAGAAGAATGGGGGGAGAGGAGAGGAGCTAAGGGGGAGAGAAGGGAAACCAGGCTCTGGGTTCCACAGGAGGCGGCGGCTTAAGGAAGGAGATGGGGATTTTGCATCTTTGCGATTTAGTCCTCAAAGATCTAGGGTTTACAGTTTGGTCCTTCCTTCAATTTGGTTACTTCTGTATTGGCCCCTCCGGAGCTCCGTTTTCAGCGCGGTTTAATCCCACGCGTTCATGACGACGCGTACAACTGTACGGAGCAGTCCAGATTTGTCATTTATGCGCCTAGATCGCGCCGGCCTGCAGAAAATATAGAAAAATGTAAAATGGTCCATTTTGAGCAATTAAATATGGAAAAGTATGTAAATGATGATAAATGGTCTTAAAATGCGAAAAATAATGGGGTAAAATGACGGGTAAATGTATGTAAATATGACGCATGTCATACCCCCAAGCTTTAAACATTTACTTGTCCTCAAGTAAATGACATGATATTATCGAACCCGGACAACAAGTAATCGTGACATAAGAGACTAGTTAAATGCATGAATAAGTCAAGAGGCATACAACAGTGTAAAGTGTGATTATCTAACTCGAATTTTGAGGATCATCCAAGATGAGAATGAATCAAGCAAAGATGACAAAGTGATAACTATAGCATTTGACCAAATCAAGTTATACATCAAGTGATCACATGAATTCAACCAAAATTGTAAGGCAATCGGAACTAGATATAACATCAAGAATGAGCATAGCAAAGAGTCATGCTAAGGCATATACTATTTAAGATAAAGAGACTAATACTCGCATGTAATTTATGAAAAAGTCCACACTTGAGCCATGATACTTAATTTTTGTTGATTTTTAGCAAATTTAAAACACAATGGGCACAAGTGCCACTTATTCAAAGCTTTGGGCAAACTTGCCGCTTATTCACACTCACACTTCACTTGGGCAAAAATGTCACTTATTGAACACATTTTCGAACCAATGTGACATAGTCACTTATTCCACACACTCACACATTGCATCAAAATTTTTCTTTTCTTTTCTTTTCTTTTTAGATTAAGCATCTTTAACCGGTTTTCATTAATACTAAGTAACACGTGTCCTAAGACATGGATACCTAGATAATTCAACCAAATTATTGGCTCAAGATAGGACTACCCCTTTCACAAATTTTACATTCAAGCAAAGTATCAATATCTAACATAACATATGTCAAAGCATGAATCTAAGATATAATCATTCAAGAGGCTATGACTAGAACCAATTCAATCCGCAAATGGTTAAAACACATGCGTAACTCGCAATGAATCAAATGCTATAGGATCACAAGGCTTCTAAGCACATCAAGGATAATAAACAAAACTCAAGCTCTATAAAATGATGCCAAGTGACTTAAGACATATAAGGAACTAGTGACAATATAGCTTAATGAAAATTTCGGCATGACCTTTCTTGTTTAATCATAGCATGGGCTCACATAACCAAAATATACAATTAAGCATAACATGAGAGCAAATAGTAAAGGTCATATGTCATCACATAAGCATAATATGAAGCATAAGAGTGACCAAATATCATCAACTACACAACAATAAGCTCAAATACTCACAAATATAATACAAACATGCTAGAACATCATCCATACACATACAAGTCCTCCCCCAAGCTTAAATTGAGCAATGAATCAAGAATGCGCCAAAAGGGGTAAGAAACAGCTCACCGGGCATATATGATGTAATGTAAGTAGGCAAATCATCCCATGGCTTCTCGCATATACAGGGATGAGGATCTAGCACGGGACCTGAAATAAAAATAAAGAAAAGAGGAGAGGAGAAACTAACAAACAAAATGGAAATAAAAGGAAAAAAGAGAAGCTCATTTGGATGTAGCGGGAGGAGGGCCAAGGACGGGACATGGAAAAGGCACATGTCCGCCCTCCTCATGAAGCAGCATGCCTCGAAATCCACCTGGATCCCAAGGGATATCGACTCGAACCATGTCCGCTCGTAGTCGATGGTAAACAAGCGTAACCCTGCAAATAGACTCAAAAACATGGCAAATATGTGTGATAGGGTCGACGCCCTCCAAGTCATCAATAGAATATCCAATCATGTAGGTATATCGATAAAGTACATCATGAGGACTATCAGTGAGATGAGCACAACTAGTAATAGCATATGTCTCGTCAGGGCCAAAGAAATCAAACCTGAAGTGGTCGAGGAAGAGTTTCCAAACTACCTGAAGGGTAGGTGAAGTAGAATGCACGGTAGTAGAAACCTCCAGAGGGGCGATATCGACGAAAGAAGTAGCCGGTGATGGATCAATAGAAATGTGCTCCTCGTCGACATCGGAAGCAGCCCCCTCATCATCAAGAATGAGTATCTCCATCTCAGGCTCAAAGATAAAATAATCATCTAAGTGGCCCACATCCTCAAAGGTGAATCCCTCCATGACAGTCTCAAGAAGCACAGGAATGAGGACAAAGCAGTGAGAATCCTCCACATCAAATCTCTGAGTCTCAAGCTCGGGCTCATGAACACAAGTATCAGGGTCCATATATGGTGAGTCCATGGCATCAAAAGTGACTAACTCTGGCTCGGGTCCGTCAATAGAAGGATCATCATCAAAGCGAGGCACCTCTATGGGGATCGGAAGTGTCTCAGTGGCACTAAATGAAGACTGTGGTGTGGCATGATTGTCCAAGCAACTACTCAATGACTGAAGTGAATGTCTATGATCATCCACTTCTGAAATCAATATGCTCAATGCACTCAACTGGTTTTTTATGTCACTAAACTGAGTGTCCACCCTAGTAATATATGATACTACCATCTCCTCCAACTTGGACATATGATCAGATTGAGGGGTAGGAGGCAGATGCTGAGGTACAGGATAGTGCTGGTGTGAACAATGAGAAATATCCTGATCTCTATACGTAAAACCCTGTAATGGTGTACTAGAAGAAAATGATGAGATATCAGGGTTGTTGTTTCCATATGACAGACTCAAGTGCTCAGGCCATCCAGGGTGATAAGTGTCAGGGTATGGCCCACTCGGCTGAGCAAAGCTCATCCCATAACACTCTGGAGTGGACAAATAACCACGCTGGCACTCAGCGGGTGAATGGCCCTGAAAACCACAAGTCTGGCATATAGAAACAACTGGAGAGTGGGCGCCTAATAAAGAACTGTAATGATTATGCCCGCTCTCTAACACAACTCCTCGCTCTAAAGCATAGCATTCTAATTGACGAGACAATAGATTTACCTGTTCTTGAAGAGTATCATAAGTACTAGGGGTGCTCATAAAACCACGAGAATCAGAATAGTAAGCCATAGCCTCAATAAGTACCAATATCAATCAACCTGCGAGAATGGATACGAAAAATCGCGCAAGAGAGAAATAACTAGAGAAAGGGTTAGGGATTAGCAATATATCACAAATATGGACAATGATAATATGAAAGACAAGTCAGCACAAACGCAAAACAAGAAAAAAAAACAAACAACGACCTAGTCTATAGCCTAACACTGTCGCTCTAAGCTAATCCCCGGCAACGGCGCCAAAATGCTTGAACGTGCAAAAATAGCACACCCGCAAGTGCACGGGTTGCCACTGAAATAGCGGTGAGTGTCGTGTTCTCCACAGGGACTAGACTAAGGCTACCGGTGCTCAGCTAAAGCTAGGTCAATCAAAACGGGGGAGAACTAAACCTAAAACAACTACCAGAACAGCTGAACGAACGGACTACAGAATGAACTCTAATTCGCAAGGACAAAACGACGAATCGACTAAACAAACGAACGAAGGACGATAGGACGAACAACCGTACGAATGAACGTCGTACGACCGAACGAACAAAACGACGAAAGACTAGACGAACGACTACTGACCGACGACCTAAATAACTATCGACCGCAAGAAAGAAAGAGGTAGTCGAGAAGCACTGAGGGAGGGTTTAGAAGCACTAGGTGGGTTGAGAGGAAACGAGGGAGAAAATGGTTGATGGCTATCTAGACGATGACGGCACACGACAACACAACAGACCACGACAAACACTCGCACAATCTAACTGTCGACAGACCGCGGAAAGAAAAGGGAGAGAGTCTAGAAGCAAAGGGGGGATCGAGACAGCACGAGGGGAGGAAACGGTCGCCGACTCGCTAAATCGCACAACACAAACACAAGGAGATCCACAGAAACTAACACAGATCCTAAATAACAATTACAACTACACTAAACACAGGACATAACCTACACTTGCACTGATCACAAACTGACCAACATCATACTACTAACAACACAAATTTCAGAAGCTCATGTGCAAATTAACTCCTAATCTCATTTAACATCTCAGAACATAAGCATACATAACAGAGCTAAATTCACCAACATCACAGAATCAGATTAACAATTCACAGTCCACAATTGCAGATAGATGAATAACTAGCAAAATCAAAATATCCATATCCATATCCATCATGATCCCCAAATCCAAATCACAGTTCACATCCACAATCACATTATATACATGATTCAATAAACATGAGCAGTGAATAAGAAAAGCAATGAGGCAAAGGGAGAGATGGTACTAAACCAAGTAGAGCAGTAGCTGTGTAAGCAAGATGAAGGTGAGGCTGTCGGTTTGGTGAAGAGGTGGCTGCCGGCGCTGTAGGGGACGCAGTGGAGAGGTCGGCGTGGAAGAAGAAGGGCTCGGGGAAGATGTCGACGCCGTCGATGTTGGTGAAGAGGCGCTGCGGTGAGGTGGCCGCCGGCGAGATGGCGGCGCACTGGCGGAGATGGGGATGAGCCGGTGCTAGGGTGGCGATGCAGAGGTGGACTCCGGCTGCCCGGTCTCGGTGGAGGAGTCGTGGCCGTCGATGTCGGTGCTGAGGGGGTCGACGCGGTCGGCGGCCGGAGGTGGATGAAGAAGGCGGCGGTGGATGTAGCAGGAGGCGGTGCACGCAGCACGGGTGGAGGAGCAGAGGTGGGGCGCCGGGAGAGCTGCGGAGGATGGAGGCGGCCGGCTAGTGAAGAAAGGATGTGGAGAGGGTGGAGAAGGGGGGCGGCCTAGAGAGGAGAGGAAGACGGGGAGAGGTAAGGAGGCGCGGTGGCGATGCGGTGAGCAAGGCGGCGCGCGGGGTGGAGAAGACGGTGGCGCGGTGGGAAGGTGGAGAATGGAGGCGGGAATAGGGGCGGCGAAGAAGTGGCTCGCCGGCAAGCCGGCCTGGCCTCGCCGGCGGCCGGAGATAGAGAAGAATGGGGGGAGAGGAGAGGAGCTAAGGGGGAGAGAAGGGAAACCAGGCTCTGGGTTCCACAGGAGGCGGCGGCTTAAGGAAGGAGATGGGGATTTTGCAACTTTGCGATTTAGTCCTCAAAGATCTAGGGTTTACAGTTTGGTCCTTCCTTCAATTTGGTTACTTCTGTATTGGCCCCTCCGGAGCTCCGTTTTCAGCGCGGTTTAATCCCACGCGTTCATGACGACGCGTACAACTGTACGGAGCAGTCCAGATTTGTCATTTATGCGCCTAGATCGCGCTGGCCTGCAGAAAATATAGAAAAATGTAAAATGGTCCATTTTGAGCAATTAAATATGGAAAAGTATGTAAATGATGATAAATGGTCTTAAAATGCGAAAAATAATGGGGTAAAATGACGGGTAAATGTATGTAAATATGACGCATGTCATCTAGTCTATTCTATTTGGTCTTCACCCTCGTCGATGAAATTGTGAAGACAACATATTAGTTTATCGCTCGATGAGTTCGTTTAAAATGATTGCAAAGAAAAGTTTAAATTCCCTCGTATTTTTAGCTCATTAGCTACCTAATTAATCATACTTAACGTTGTAATTCGTCACTTAGGGTTAATTACTAACGTGGGTCGTTACATCCTTCCCTCCTTAAAAATGATTTCGTCCCCAAAATCGGAAATGACTTAGGAAGGTTGCAGTAGGTCTCTTATTGACCCCTTACGAAACGCATTTTTAGATATTCCTATTTATTCCGCCCTTTGGGTGGATACACCGCCTACACAGGTATCGCTCGTCGACTACTCACACATCAACGTTGTAAGTTCATACCAAGCTTAAGGTTATCGATTATCGTCACTAGGGGTTTGGTAGCATTAGGGTCGAGATCATAACTCGTATTGAGGTAGGGGAATTCGTTTGATTTATCCTAGGATGCACCGGTTAGGATTTTTTCTAACCATAAGTAAAAAAAATTTGACTGTATTGGCCCCTTCCCTCCTTAATCGTTTAGCTACCCCTTGGTTCCATCGGGCCGGTTCTTTCATCGGTTTTGCACGTCTTGCTCTTTGTGCCGCCATGCACATGAGTCCTTGTCTTCCTTAGCCGGAGCATATTTCGCTGAGCGCCTTGAAGTCTTCGTCAAGTAGCCTCTTTTTCCTATAGCGGGTCTACTGGACTGCTATGGGTGGCGGTTTAGCAGAGCAAGTTGAAGACTTGGCGTTTAATACAGCAATTTGGGGTTGGAAAGTAATCTTATGGTAGAAAGACTAGAGACCAGAATTATTCTAGGGTGTGTTTGGTTCGTGGATGGAGGTTGTATCGTATATCCTGACTGAGTGGATACAGGCTGAGTGGAATCGTATTTCAGAAAAAGAAGATGTTTGGTGAGGTTGCATGAGCGGATGCAAAAAAAACTGAGATGTTGTTTGGTTGCCTGTATGAGCGGATGCAGTCTACCAAACCTGAGAGGCTGACACGTGGGACCGCATAAGATACACTGCATCAACACATCCAGGATGGCCAGGGAAGCTCATTTTGAGTGTATCCACCCATCCAGGATGAGGGCGTATTTTTGCATCCGCTCATGCAGGCTGCATCCACTCATACAGGCAACCAAACAGGCTCTTTCTCAGATTATACGGATCCACCCAACCAGGACGAAGGAGATTCAAGCAACCAAACACACCCCTAGTGTCCTGGCATTGTACTTGGAATATTTAGGGGTGGGTATTTCCTAATTGGTTAATATTGTTACTTCCTATTCGGATGGTATGATTGAGCTTGGTTGGCTTTTTGTTGCTCATTTTACAGTGGTTCAAGCGGCTTTATTGGTCGCTATTAATACTTCTGGAGTGTTAAAGTGGAGTTGGCATACGTCTAGTGGGTAGGTATTCAGGAAATGGCGTTTTGGACTTAACAGTCTACTTCGGAGATACTAGCCTTTTAGCCTTGGTTTCGATCTTCGGAATGAAACGGATCTCTCTAGGTTAATAGGTAAACCTGGAGATTTATTTGTTACACTCAAAGGTATGGTATCACCATACGGTTTTGGGTTCAATAGATGATAGATTAATGGTATTGAAAGAGTGAACACTTCCCCCTATTCATAATATATGTCCTCATGGAATGCATGAAATACATTTTCCAAAAACTCTTAAACACTATGGTGCAAGAAATATTAATATAAAATGATGCAAAGGGATTTTTTTTGTGAAAATATTTATTTCCTAATGTCAAATCAAAACCATTTCTGTTTGTGAAAGTTTTTTTTCTTCATGATCAAGTCATGCCCCGGGAATTATGCCAAAGGTTCCTGAAATCATATATTCATGAGTTTGGGGAAGTGCACCCGACATAGATCACCATACTTCGGTAGATCCTTTTAGACAACTTATGGATGCTGGGATGATTAATTTCCGCAACGGCAGGCTTAGAACCTCGAGACGGTTCGTGTCCGAATTACAATGGAGAAACATAGATAGATACGGATACCTTCCATAGGTCTGATACGAGAGTTGGGTGCAGGGTCTGACCATACCCTCCACAAGAGATAGAATTAAGCAAGAGAAAAGTTTCTCGGGGTATTTAGGAATAGATTATTAGGGAAAAGGCCTACTTGGTTTAGTAAAGGCTTTATGACTAGGCGGTCTACTAACTCGGAGTTGCAAAATAGCTAGCGTCATTTTAATTCAATTACGCTCTAGAGATAATCTAATTCAAATTACATGATTCGTAAAGATATATGATAAAAATGCATGATCAATAGTTGGCCTCTAAATGACTAGTCTAAGTCTAGTAGTCTTGGTGGTTCCACATGACTTTTGTTTTTGAAATAATCAGGAATTGAGCGCCTTACGGACTAAGCTCTAGATTTTTCACTTGTTTTTAATTCGATTACTCATCTTACACTTAGTCACCTCAGTTTAGGTTATACTTAAATTTATGAAATTATATTTTTGAAAATGCCTGCTTATCATTACATTATCAACTCTCTTGCAGCAAGTTGTTAGAAGAGTTACGAATAAAATTTTAATTATCTTGTAGACCCCAGTTTTCGTATTAATGTATAGCATGTGAGTAGATGAGAAATTATTTAAGTTCAAGTAGTAGAGAGCCACATTACTTCCTCCTAGATGTTGATACTCACATTACCACATACACAATAGGCAAATAACACCCAAGAAACATAGAGATGCAAAAAGAATCAGCTCCTACACTACACTGGGACTACATGCCCAGCTACGCTCGAGAACTCGCTCTCGAGACCACCCAAAACTACGCGTTTGGGACCACGCTCAGAGCTTGCCTCTGAGTGCAAACCTACACTACCCTGGATCTTCGTGTCCAAACACGCCTGAGAACTCGCTCTCAAGATCGCCCAAAACTGCGCGTTTGGGACCACGCTCAGGGCTCATCCCTGAGTACGCCCAGGACTTCGTTCCTGAGTACGCCCAAAACTTACGCATTCGGAAGCGCCACGGACCACTCGTCCGGGAAATCTCATATGCATAAGTGAGAGGAGTCCATTTCATTTTGGATCATCTGCCATCATTAGCGATTGTAATCGTTGTCTTTCTATACTTCCCTCATTGATACTGGTGATGGCGGATGAATCCATTTAGTAGCAAGAGCGAAAAGATACGGGGTCTTGAAGTTTGGCTTACTCTTCTAACCACTGTAACTGCTAATATTTGTCCTAAGTTGCCCTATGTTTCTACAGTTGAGCCTATGTCGCTACGGTTGAGACAATTGAGTAGCAATCATATATTGACTGAAATGCAATAATTTAAATGCTAAATACCCCCATTGCAGCAAAATTAAATATTGCTTTCATAATTAAAATGATATTGTTCACCAGTTACTACTACTAGAATTTGGTAGAGATTTAACACTATTACAATTGAGAAGAGCTAGTAACATAATTTAAATCGTCATAACTATTATTGTCGTTATTCCCCTCCTCGCTACCCACTCTATTTTTTTTATACTTGGTAGTCTAAAAGTACCGATGCCGAAGCCTAGAGCTAACCCAATAAGAAATGACGTAAGGATAAGAAGTATTAAAGAATACGTATTGCCATATAGCAAGGACAACATCCTTAAGTCAAGAACCGTCTCCAATTATTTGCGTGGCCCTCGAACCATTGCTCTGATACCACCTGAGACGACCCGCATTATTACCATGGGGTAATAATGCTAGCCAACGGATTATTATTCGTTTTAGCCGATAAAACATCGCTCTAACGAATAATAAGCCCATCAGAGTGTTGCAACAGAACAATAATTAGAGACACAACATGATATTACAAGAATATCGCCATGCAGGGCTACAGTTTATTACAACGCCTCAAGGGCTTGAACAACATACTCTTTAGAAAGGAAAGAAATATTCTAACTACTTCCTATTCAAAAATGACTCTACAGGGTGTCCGCCTGATACCCATTGTATCCCAAATCCACGGTATTCCATCCACGTAGCTTCTTTCTGATCCTGGCTATCCTCTGCATTGACATACTCCTAAACAAGGGAGGATAATAGCAAGGGTGAGTACAGAAGTACTCAGCAAGCTTTATTAACAAAAATTCACTGGTATGCTCTCATGTCCTTAAGTCCAGATTCTAATCTCTTTATTCTGAAAATAATTTACGAAAATAATTGATCTTTCCTTTTTAATTCCCAAAATAATTTCTATTTTTCACCTAGTAAGGTACGATCCCTAGTGATCACCGTAGTCCAAATTCCAGTGAACTGGCATGAATTCATGATTTTATGAGCACTGCGCATACTTGTACCACTGTACCCAAAGCTGCTCTGAACCTTCTTAACTAGGTTCTTCCACACTGCCTTAGGTATTGAATCCAGTTCAGATTACAGAACCTTTGTCCGGTTACGTTATTCCATCCACCAGCCCATCTATTATCCATCGGTGTACCAAGTCGCTCACTTGGGCTCCACCGACTTCCAATAGTGTTTGGTTGGACCGGCTCCCGGCCCAACACTCCACCTAACACATATAGCGTCTGGGACTTACTCACTTCCAGACTTGCGTTACTGGTCCTGAGCTTCATCCATCTCTTTACTCACACATAGATACTTACCCTATGTGGTGGACTGGTTAACGTAACAGGATACTAAATTATGCCCGTCCAAAACGGGAAATTGGTTGGCACGATAAGTACGGTTCCCTATCCGAGTGAAAACGGGGTAAGTCCTTACATCATAGCCCTATGTAAAGAGGTCCGTCTAGCCTCTCTGCATCCTTTCCCTGAACCTCTTTACCCACTATATACATCTCTGCTTGTGGACCTGCTGCTCCTCTCAGCAGTACCACGACTGTTCACTTCTTTTCTTACTTTCTCTTTCTTTTTCTCTTCTTTTCTTTTCTCATCTTACTCATCATAACATCTTCATTCTCTGATTTCTCATTTTAAAAGAAAAGCTTTCATGCATTTAATTAGAGTTATTAATATTGCTGGAAATACACATATTTTTAACATAACTACGTGCATGGTTGAAAAATGAGCTTGCCTGGATTTCAACCATAGATTCGGACTCAAGTAGGATCAGGTGAAGTCACTCCCATAGCTTGGATCGACGTCTGCAATTACATATGTTGACTACGATTTAATTTACAAAAATATAGTAAAATACGATGGGTTGATGTGCTTGTGCTCCTAATGTAAGGCGTCACTCCACTTAATCCCAATCACGGTAATCGAGGTTAATTTTGGTACACTTCTCGTCATTCGATAACATCGCACTAATGTCATAAGATATGGTTGATCTAGTAGGTATGCTTGGCATTTTATTAATTCCTAGCAATTTTTCAATTACACGGGATTAACTAAATGCATGTACAATTAGAATGGCGAATATTAATCTAGTCAATCTTGAGTATGCAATTAGGCCTATTTAACTTTTTACTTTAGTTATTTGCATATTCTTACAGCTTAACTACTATTTAATCATCACGTATAATTTTAATCGCTTCGCGTAATCTTAAATTGACACGTACTGTTGTAAACCAACGCGTGCTATTCTACTCGTCGCGGACAGCTTTAGATCTTCAAAGGGTTAGGAATTTATTCCACTAATTCAGAATACTTATTAGTTGATTTCTACAATTTATAATTGACTAATACCAATTAACTGGACATTTAAATACACAATAGAGTGATCTAAATGATACTATGCTAATATACTTCGCACGCATACAAATTCCAGCCTATGGGCATCGTTTGATTTATCTTTCCTAACCAAGAATACTTACTAAGACAGTTATATGATTTAACACTGTCTAGGTTAATTAGGTATTTTAGTTACAATCCCGAATGATTTAACTAACAATGCATTAGTTAAATCGGTACACTCTACGTTTTTATTCTACAGATGGCAATTCATTTATCTAATCATTGTAAATATTGATTAGTGGTTTTCTATTGTTTAGATGAACTTAACTAATTTATCCGCATATTCAAACCTGCAACCAAATGGTCTTAGACTATAGTACTTTAATTTAATCCGCACACGTATAAGTTTAGTTGACTTGCATCTTTTAAATCGTCGGACTATAGTGAGTTCATTCTAATATTCCGAAGTAATCATGGGTGGATTTATATCATTTAAATGCCATTAACAGCATCGCCTGAGTATTTAAATATGCCTTGGGTGGTCTAAACGACAATACACCCATTTTTAATACACCTGCGTACCAGTTTTAATCCATTAACGGTATTACATTTATTATAAGAACTGGAGAAATATTCTAGACTTCTGACTTAATCTATGACATCGAGGAGATAACAAGGCCTAATTAATTAAGTGTATTCCATTGAATGTGCTCGCGGTCTTTCTAGTTTCTCGTTTCGCCTATAATCCGCTCAACGTCACTTGTATGCATAACATTCTAAGTTATTGCCCTGACACTAAAGGTCGTATTAATTCTCAGCTCGTTTCTACAAGGATGTCTATCCCGTTGCTGCGGCTAATATTCAATTACGGGGTTCTTTAGTATATTCAATTAATTTATTTAACCTCGACAACTCTGTTATAATAAGGTTTCTACAATGCATGATTATGAACGAGCATCCCTAAATCTAGCATATCTAGCCTGCACTTTTTTTTATTTCTCCTAATTTATTTCACCTTTCCCCCTTTTCTTCTCTATCCTTCTTTTCTTTCCGCCTCTTCTGCTACTTCTCTTCGCCGACACCTCGGCTCCTCCGCTTCTTTTTCTCTTCTTCCACCGACGTCTCACTTCTCTACCCCTGCCTCCTTTTCTGCTTTACCACCGAAGCCTCAGCTCCTCCATCCCTTGCGGCGTTCCTACTGTCGGCTCCCTCGCATGCCTCCTCCGCTTCCTCTCTCTCAGCTGCTTCTCCTCCCGAATCCAGATCGGCTCGGCGCCGCCTCTCCGGTTCCTCTCTCTCGGCCGTTGCTCCTCCCGAATCCAGATCGATTCTGCGCCGTCTTGGCTCCTCCCCGGGCACCTCTCCTCTCTTACGCGTTCCTCCCCTTACGCCGCCAATCCTGCTGCGCCACACCGCCCTGGTGCCGCCGTCCCGCTACTAGTTCCGTGGCCTATGGCCCAGATCTGGTACTTACTCCCTTGAATCCACCCCGGGTTGGTTGATTTAAGTTGTTATTTTAATTTTAGTTCTAATGGGTTTGCTCAAAATGTACTAGGCTTGGAGGTAGGCTGCCATGGTTGGCCACAGCCGAGCTAGAACCGTCCGTACGCTAGGGAAGTGCGCGGTGGTGGCTGGGTGCGTGGCTACACCGATAGTAGTGTGCCGCCGCCGGTCTACGTCTACGGTAAACCCCGTCCTGCTTACTCCCGTTACTCTCTTCTATCTCCGGTTTACACGCTCCGTGTTGGTTCAGTGATGCTCTAGTGGGGCTTGGTGACAACTATGGCTTGCTTACTGTATAGAGTTACTCCGGATTTACTATTGAGATGAATGCTATTGCTATGAGTGATCTGTGGCCTACCTTCGCCGATCGAGGGTTAGGGGTTGCTCTGGAAAAGGGGATCGGGGTTGCTGGTGGTTGTCGCCTTTTTGGTTGTGGGGATGCCGTCTGATGGTGACCTCCTCCTACGGTTGACGGTCTTACGGCTTGTGGTTTGGTCTCTAGCCGTCGCCGTCGCCTTGCTCCTCGTCTGCTCGCCTGGCCTTCGCCTTGCGGTCTAGCTTCTTGCTAGTTTCTTGCTACGACTTGTTGCTTTCTGGTGCTGGTGGTGGCGGTTGTTCTATGACCGGATGGTTTGAGGGTTTGGGGATGAGAATGACAGTGAGGCTGGCTCTGCCGTGGTGTTTCTTCTCTCTTCTTTGTTGGCTGCGCAGGATATTTAGCTTGTGGATACAGAGTATTGAGCTGGGATTTGAGTCGCTGGGGGAGGTGGTTTTCGGACCACTCCCTGCTGGTGTTGCCTTTGCCTGGTTGCAGCTGGTTGTCCTTGCCCTTATCCACTTCAGGGTCTTCCTGTGCCGAAGGACCTCTGGTCCAAAGGGTGAACTGAATACTATGGCTTTGATGTGGGCTGGCTGGAAAAGAATTTGTGTGGGCTTTTGGGCTGGAAATGAAAGAATTGCACTTGTGGGCTTTTCTGAGCTAAAAGGCTTATATGATGGTGCTGTGGGCTGAAAAGGGATGGGCTGAAAAAAATGCATGGCTTGCGGGTTTTGGGCTGAGGTGAGTGTTGTGGGCCTTGATTTAAAGTTGCTGAATAATGACACCCACAGAGACGAGAGGTGCCGACCGGCCCGGGACGGTCTGGGAGCCTCTAAGACGTTCTCGCATTGGCCCTAGCAGCCCAAGGGCACTGACGGCAATTTCTTTTCCTCTTTCCTTCACTTAATTTTATTCGCTCTTTTGTTCGGTCTTTTCCGGTATTATAACTACTGGTTCGCTCACAAATGGAATAGTAGTGTGGTGGCAGCTCGACGATGGTTTCTAATATATGAAATGGTTTAAGTGTAATCTGGCTTCCTCTTAATATTGATGTATAGATGAGAATGTATGTTACTCTAATGTAATTTCTGTTCTCTGTTAATTCGGATGCAAATGAATATGTATGAGATGAACTTAGAGTAATTTAAATCACACACTTCCTAGCTAAATACAATTATATTGCAATTGTTTAGTTTTTGAAATGGTTATCTGATTGAGACATGAATTTATATATTTGTTGTAGTTTGTATTATCATGGTTACATAATACAAATTGTAATATTTTTATTTGACTTGTTATAAGTTCTAATTGTCGCTCAATGGATGTAATTGATTCTATCATAGAAGGATTGTACTTAATTACTGTTGTACTACGTACTGTTATATATATTTTAATTGAGTTGCAAGTTTTTGCTTATCGTGCAATCAAATTTTATCTCTCTAGTCTATACTATTTGGTCTTCATCCTCGTCGATGAAATTGTGAAGACAACATATTAGTTTATCGCTCGATGAGTTCGTTTAAAATGTTTGCAAAGAAAAGTTTAAATTCCCTCGCATTTTTAGCTCATTAGCTTCCTAATTAATCATACTTAATGTTGTAATTTGTCACTTAGGGTTAATTGCTGACGTGGGTCGTTACAAGACAATACAAAAAACCAAGCCAAAACAAAATTTATCACTTGAGCACAAGAGAAAAAAATATTTGGACGAATTTTGATCTCAATTGACACTTAGATATGAATATTTATAGCCACACATAAAGCCTGAGGATGATAAAACGCTTAGCCATAAGAGCCTCTCACATCACCAAGACCTAAATCATTTAAGCCAACTTCGTGATTTCACACACCGTTACTTTTTCGGTATTGCAGAATTTGTCAAAATGTCCCTCTACCATCTTCTACGAAGTTTTCCGCTTCCTTTGCCACCAAGCATCGCCCATGCTTCGTCATCTACTATGTGGACCTAATGACTTGCTGTCAAGTCTTTCACACATCAGGATCCCACTGAATCATCCTCGCTTGCAAATGACTCAAGTCACTTTGCTCACCACATGTCTTTCCTCGCACATGATAGCACCTAGCTTCCTTGATCGCTACAGACCTCAGCTCCTCCCTAGGCTTAGTCCCGATCCAACTTACCGTTCTGTGTCATGTCCACCACCAATAGCTCCTAATCTGGTTCCTCGTCGTCCCAGCTTACAACCACCTCACAAGTTTCGGTCATCTTCGACGGCTTCTTGATCATTTGGACCTCGGCTCGTCCTAAGCGTAGTCTCGATCTCTTAACCATTTTGGACCTAAGATCTCTTAGCTTAGTCCCAGTCCCATCCGCCTTAAATTGATGTAGCTTCGGAGTCCTACAACTAACACAAACAACAACTGTCATGTAGCACAGCACAATACATAAAGTCATCAATTGATATAAATAATGCATATAATACAACATAAAAAATATATACAACCAAATCATATTGATCCTAAATTTAGGACCAAACAATAAACCCCAGGATATAAGAGCAACGAACCGCCTTACGGTTGAACCGCTGGCCGACAACACATTCGTATCACGTACATGTAACTCAACTAAGCTGCCCTCGTCAAAGCAAACTCAAGGATATGGATGTCTGCTACATGCATGCAAGCCACTAAATAATGCCGTCTGTACTGACCTCGAGAATGGGCTTCCATAGCTATTGATTTGATTACTCAATTGCATGGCAAATTAGTGAACATCACAAGCATACATGGCTACAGCATTGGTCACTATTGACTGCTACTACTAATTCGCCTAACACCAGAACGTGCAACACGACATCACGTGAGCAAGGTTAGATAACGAAACTAACACGCATGACTTTCAACAGTAGTAAACAATAGTCAACAGTAGAGCTACTGAGACCGTGGGACAATTGCAAAAGATCATATTTTTCAAATTTTAACTCCTTAAATTCTTAAATATAAACTTAACTTTGTATCTGAATCGAAAGTTAATTATTCATCGTAACTCCAGAGTAATCTCCACGTGATCGCGCACTCTCCTCTATCACCATCACAGATTATGCAGTGACGGACGGGTGGGCAGGGCAGGGCTACGCAAGCTATGCCGGAGGGAATGATCGATGGTGTCAACACATATTTGGTATATAATGCGATGCAGGGCCATTGGGAAAAATGGAATAACGTGCAATTAAAATTGTGTGCACATCTTTTGCCAGTTTTTTCCGTATTTATTTACATTGTCTGTGATGAGCTAGCATATTTTTTCTATTTTTAAATTTAATTACGCTAAATAAGCCACCTTCAGCTACAATGAAATTTCAGCTGTTACGGTGCAATTTCAGCCATAAGCCACAGCTATTCAGCCCAACCGAGCGGGACCTAAGATAGTGACAGTGCAATCATCCTGCCTCCTCTTGTTGTTGGTGCTAAGTGGTGTTACCTTTTTTACCCTTAAAACGCATTATAATGGAATGATTATGTCTAAGTGCCAAACTAATTAAGCACCAACACCACTAATATGAGTTAGATCGATGTATTAAAAAGAATGTTCGCCTCTTCCAGCTGCTACCAAAAGCTAGGCAGGTACGCAGGTACGCTGAAAAGAGCCCAATCAAAGTATTTCTACCGTACGTGTGTGTAGAAAAAGAAGAAATTCTTAAAACGTCAACATGTAGAATAGTGAGTCTAAAAAAATGTAGAATATAATAGTGATTAGTAAGCTCTTGGTCAATGTAGAGTAACACGTTTTATTTATTTTAAAACCACCACTTAAGCAGACCAAAGAGTTTTTTACACTTGATTCTCACTAGATTTCTTAATTGCTAGCGAGAAAGAAAGATTATCAAGTACTGACCCTGCTATATATTACTTTTGCTTGCCAAACAATGTATTTTCCGGAACAGAAAATGATAAGAAGGGAAATAATAAATTTGTCGAAATGTCGATGTACGTGTCGCGTCCTATGCCTTCTCTCATTTTTCTTTGCGCTATTTCGTAAGCTTTGCTTAATTTGTTCTAAAACATATTTATGTCGATTTATTGGATATACATATATAGAAAATAATTTCATAGTCCCACTTGTTATATACCGTTTAAATGATATTGTTATACCTCTTTATCCTTTTGAGTATATTCTAATAATAATTATAAGATACTCTGAAGTAAGTTCTCTAAAAAATTTCATAAAAATCCACTTTTATCGTATAATTTATGTATATACTGCTCTTAGAACTACTATTTGTGGAAAGTAATTAATTACATACTTGTCCTCTTCTCGTTTTGACATACTTGTCATGTCTGGGGCTAGCTAGATGATTTTTTTTTAACGGGCAAGAGTATTGCCAAATATATTAAAACTGAAAGGAGAGTTTATATATAAGTTCAAGGATTGCGAGCCTAGGAGGACCACACCCTAAGGGAAAAAATTAAGACATTACAGAATGAGGTAAAAGCTCCGCTAGCCTCTTTGACCTAGCTAGGATCCAGGCATGAATCTCATCCTTAATTTTTGTGAGTGATGTGGGGGAAGACTCTACAGATAGAATAATGCGAGAATTCCACTCTTTCTAGATCTCCTACGTGACGCGCATCAATAACGAAGCTAGAGATTTGTGGGACACATCTGGCTGCAGAATGGCGAATTCCCACCAATGCCGAATGGAGGCAGCGTTGTGCCACGAAGCTGGTTGTATGGAGTACAAGGCGATCCATTGGCTGATAAGGATCCAAATTCTTTTCATGTAGTGGCAATCGGCGAAGAGGTGGATGGAAGTTTCCGGGGAGATTCTGCAGAGGGGGCAAATTGATTGGCTTGGCCATCACGTCAACGAGAGTCGTTCTACAGTCCATAGCCTATTTTGAATGGCCAGCCATGCTAATATTTTACATTTTTGGGGGCCCAAGTCTTCCAGATTAGGGGTTCATGGAGGTGCTTATTATGCCAAGGAACTGCGCTTTGTAAGCTAAGGCCGCGGTGTAGCTTCTATGAGGCATGAGCTCTCAAGTTATACTGTCATGTATCCCTTCTTGAAGATTCAAGGAAGATATGTGGCCCTAGATGGTGATGCGTTCGTGAATGTGCAGCGCAGTTGGGCCATCCAACCAGTTTAGATCTTGTAGCCATTTATTTTCAGTTAGAGCCACATGCAGCGAACAGTTTTTTGTTTTGGAGGCAGCGAAAACATGCGGAGCAATGTCGCGCAGATGTCTCCCTTGAGCCCAAGCCGAGTTTCAAAAGCTTGCAATTTTTCCATCACCGATTGAGATGGAGGTGGCCGCCATAAAAAGAAGCCTATCGTGCTCATCACAAGGGGTTTGCATCCCTTTCCACAGCTTGTTAGGAGCTACCCACTCATTCCATAACCATATGATTCGCAGGGCCCACGCAAAACGTTGGAGGTCCAGGAGGCCAAGACCCCCAAGGTGTGTGGGTTTTCACACTTTGTCCCAACTAACCTTGTATTTTCCTCCAGTTAGGTGTTCAAAACCGGCCTAAAGAAATTGCCTCGTTTGTCTGTTTAGAAATTGGATCATGTCATTTGGTGGTTTGATAACCGTGAGAAGGTATGCCACTTGGGCATTTATCACTGACTTTGCCAGAACTTTCCTTCCAGCGAGAGTCAATAGTTTCCCACACTAGTTTGATAATCGACCATACACTTTGTCTTGTAGCCTTTGAAAGTGCAGGTGACGTAGCCTTCGAATTGCCAGGGGAAGTCCCAGGTATTCCAAAGGGAAGGAAGCTAGATTTACCGGTAAGTCGTGTAGCACGATTTGTATATCAATCCCTTCACAACAAATCGGAGCCACATGGCTTTTTTGAAGTTTAGTATAAAGGCATGTGGCTTCACCGAATTTCTTTAAAATGTAGACAAGGGAGGTGACATCTGGCTTGTAAGGGTGTAGGAATATGACCGTGTCATCTACATAGAGGGAGGTTCACAAGGTTGCTGCCCGTCCGCATAATGGTTGTAGGAGGCCTCGTTCCGATGCTAAGTTGACGATGTTTTGGATAGGGTCTATCGCTGTTACAAAGAGGAAGGGGATAGCGGGTCGCCTTGGCGAAGGCCTTTACAATGATGAATAGAGCTACCAAGAAGAACTCTAGAGGTTGCAATGGAGAGGAGGCAAGAAATCCAATCCCTCCAACGCGGAGGGAAACCCTTGACTGCTAGCAGCTGCAAAAGGTAGTCCCATCGAACTGAGTCGAACGCTTTGGTTATATCTAGCTTAAGGACGAGGGTTGGCGTTCTCGCCTGATGAAAGATTCTTGCAAGATTCCGGACGTAAAGGAAATTTTCTTGAATACATCTTCCTTTGGCGAATGCACTCTAACTCTGCGAGACTAGCTTGTTCATGAAAGGGGTGAGGCGCAAGGGCAAGGTTTTGGTAATGATCTTGGAAACACTGTGAATGAGGCTTATTAGTCTATAATCTGCCATACATTGGACTCCGTCTTTCATTGGAAGAAGAATAATATTGGCGGTGTTGGAGCACTGAAAATTGGTTGTTCTAAGGCTGTGAAAACTGTGTAGGACTGCCATGAGATCCACTTTTATGATGTCCCAGCATGCAGGGTAGAAATTTCCATTAAAGCCATCTAGGCCCGGTGCTTTATTCTTCGGCAACTGAAGGATGGACGTATGCACCTCAAGCTCGGTGAAAGGCACGTCTAGGTCATGTAGGTCCAAGCAAGGCAGTTGTAGCATTTCCCAATTGAAAGTAGTGGCTAAATGCAAACTATGTCCAAGCATTTGAGAAAAGTGGTCAAAGAACATGTTGGATTTTTCGTCATGTGAGGTCACCCATTCTTGTTCCGTTCTGAGGTGTTGGATAAAGTTCCTTCGTTTGCGGGAGTTGACTTTGATGTGGAAAAACTATGTTTGCGTCTCCCTCTCGCAACCAATTGATGCACGATGCTTGCTTGGTACGAGATTTTTGGACTACTGCCAGGCCCATGTTTCTCTTTTTCAGGCAGGCTCGAAGGTCCACCTCTTGTGGAGTCCAGATCTTGTTTTCCTGTGCAATGTCCAGTTGCAGGATGATCTCTTTGGCCATGTGTAGTTGTAGTTTGACGTTTGGAAGCAACTTGTTCCTCCATGTCCTTAGTCGAATCGCCGTGTTTTTTAATTTTCTGTTGAAGGTGGAAATCGGGTTATGGCTAGTTGTGGTCTCCGCTCAAGCCTCTTGGGCTACCTGTTGGAAAGTTGGCAATCGGGTCCAGAAATTTTCCAAACGAAAGAATTTAGGTGGTCGTGCTAGATGATACATGCATACATGCATGCATGGGGATCTTACTCCACGTCATCTGCTTATCCGGATAGTGTTCCAAACTTTTGCTACCAATAAGTATCGGAGGGTTCATCGAGACATTCGTGCGTACGTTTGAAATGTGCAATGTGAAATGAGGAAGCTTGATACAAAATTGAGGAAGTGCCAATCTAACATTACGAGTCTAAAACAAATACATAACGGGATGGAGTTTACATCAGTTTGGCTGATGAAGTTACCTATATGGAGCTATACATTATTAAATGGTCTAAAATAAAAGATCACACAACATTCCTCTGCACTATATGCACTTGATGATAGATCAAGAATTGTGAACAATGGCGCTCCTAACCACATACTTTGTTTAATCTATGGACATCATAATATGGGTTACCGACGACCAACCTTTCGAAGAAAAGAAGGTAAAGAAACCTCTGCGTGCTCAGCTGACAATGACATACGCACGAATCTTCGCGTTCTTCAACACTGATCGTCATTGCACGTACGATCCAAGCTCTTAGCAAGGGCAAAACGAGAAGATTAAAGAATGTATTAAAGTAAACACACGTAGGCTTGGCTGCAATCTGCATAAAGAAGCTGTTTAATACAATGTTTTAAATTGCCGGCTATGGCATTTAGCGGTAGGGGTTTTCCACAGCTATTAGCGGCTATAGCCGGCTATAGCTCCGCTATGGCATTTAGCGGTTTTGGAAAAAAGTGAAAAAAAGAACAGCAAAACCAGGTATTCTCATAACAGCAGCACCACTCAAAAAGTGAAAAACAGAACAGCAGGCAGCAGCGCCACTCAAATAGCACAAAACTAGCTGAATACAACACATCAGTTCTCACTTCTCAGTTCTCAGTGTTCTCATGCCGAGGCAATTTAAAACATTAGTTCTCACTTCTCAGTTCTCAGTGTTCTCACTTCTCATCGACAACACAAGTACACAACACCAATCAAATAACACAACCAGATATACACTGCACCAGCAAAATCAAATGGCAACTTACAGCAATCTGGCAGCATGTATGGCGAGTTGGCAACTGGGACATTCTTCCTCCAAAGAAAATCAGCAGAGACGATCTGTTCTGGGCTTCTGGCTCTTCTCTTCTAATCATCTCCGGATCCGGATACAGAGGGAGAGTTATCATGATCAGAAGAATGCATTGAAATGTCGCCATTGCCATCACCATCTTCAGATTCAGAAGATGAAGTAGAGGCTGCCGGCTGCTCTAAAGCATCACGCATCAAAGACTGCAGGCTCTTGATTTTCTTCTTCCTATGGCGCACAGGCCTCTTCCTTTTGGCTGGTGGTTGTGATGTTGATTCTCTATGTGATGCTCCATCTTCTTGTTGCTCATCATTTGCAATTGGTACAGCTACAGCCCCAGTGATGAACTCATTGCCATCATCACAGAGAACATCATCTATATCCTTCTCTATGGGATCTCTGCTTTTGTTCTCTCTCTTGTGCCTTAGTTTGGAGTTAAACTTCACAAACACAAGATCTCTCATCCTGTCATGAAGTAACTTGTTGCGCTTCTTTGTATGAACCTGTGAGTGAAGTAATGAACAAAAGTTAAAAGAGGAACTGCAGGTCAAATAATGAACAAAAGTCCTCTCATCCTGTCATTTTTTACCTGTTCGAATACTGACCAGTTCCTCTCACAAGCTGAGGAACTGCAGGTCAAATTCAGAATCCTTGATGCCAATATCCTCAGATTAGGTGTGCTTGTGCCATGATTGAGCCACCACTTTGCTGCATAAAAAAGTTAAAGAGTTAAACAGTGGTGACAACAAAAAGATGATATTCATCAAAAAAAAATATTAGATTCAGTTATTCACCTGGATTGAAACTTTTGTTTCTCCTCTGCCTTATGGCAATGTCTTGTCCAAATGACCCTTGCTGATCCTGATATGTGTTTAGTTCTTCAATAATATTGTCTTGGGTTTCTTCATCCTCAATCATCTTTGTAATACATGCAATCACACCTGCTCTAAAGGATCCATCATGCTCAATCTCTGACTTGTTTGGGTAATAAAAATAGGGGTTCAAATAGTACCCAGCCAAGTGTAGTGGAGTCTTAAGCTTGCTGTCCCACCTTTTATCAATGATATCCCAAGCAACTTTGTAGCGACTCTCATCATTGTCAAACCTCCCAGAAATTTCTTTCTTTGCCTCAAGCATTAATCCATGGAAGAATCCCATTGCAGGAACATCACTGTCCATTCTCCTCAGCACATTAGCCAATGGCTCAAAGAAATTAACAGCCATGTCAACATTTTTCCAAAAGCCTTCAGATCTCACCACTTTGACGGCTTTCTTCCCCTTTTCCTTCTTCAAGTAACCCAAATCATTGAGCTCATCTGATCTGAAGAGCCTTGTCAACTCCTTCTTGTTGTCTAGCAAGCTTTTCAGATTCAAATAAGCAGTGGCAAATCGAGTAATCCCAGAGCGAACCAAGTCTTTCCCAAGAAATTTCCTCATCAAATCCAACACCCTTGTATGAGCATACAAGAATACAGTCACTTGTCTTGCACTAGCAATTGTTTGTTCAACCAGTCCAAGCTTCCCAAGATCTTCCAGCATGAGATCTAGGCAGTGAGCAGCACATCCATTCCAAAAAATTGAGGGTCTCTTTGCTGTCAAAAGACTTGCTGCTGTTGTATTGACACTAGCATTATCAGTCACCACTTGGACAACATGTTCCTCCCCTATCTCTTCTATGCATCTGTCCACAAGGTCAAAGATGTATTTGCCATCTTTCTTCTCACCTGAGCAGTCCACCGAATCCAAGAAGCAAACCCCACAAGCACTATGCACAACTAAGTTCATTACTCCCCTGCCCTTCTTATCTGTCCATGCATCTGTCATAACTGTACAACCAGTGAGCTCCCATGATTCTTTATGGTTCTTGAATCCTTCCAACACCTTTTGCTTCCTTTTCTGCAAGAATGGTCCACTCATCTCATAGGGACTAGGCCCTCTCAAACCTCTGCCAAAGGCTCCTATGGCCTCAATCATATGGGGAAAGCTAGGAAGGGTGATTGTGTTGTGTGCAATGCTAGCTTCATAGAAGAACTGGCATATGTACTCACAAGCTCTGTCCCTCCTCTCTTCTCTTTTCTGAGTTGTCAAAGATGTTTGAATCTTTTGGCCGATGTTACTTCCTTTCTGCATCTTCTCAACAGCCTCTTCTATAGAAGGAGCCTTGTAGAACTTCTCAATAGGGCCAGAACCTGCTGAAGCTCTAGAGCTAGAGCTATTATATCCTCTTGTTGGCTTTGGCTTCAGCACAAGAATCTCATTCACATGTTCTTCAGACTCTTCTTCACTACAACTTTCACCATCTGAGTGATCTAGGTCAATTTCAGCTCTGCTCCTTTCCTTTTCCTTGACTTTCTGTTCCTTTTCAACAGTCTTCTTTGTAAGCAAAGCCAGCATCTCTTCCTTCACTGGAGTTGGAACTTTCTTGCACTTAGTAACATTGAAGCCTTTAATGCCAGCAAGATGGTACTTTATTCTAGTAATCCCAGCAGTGCAGAGCTTGTCACAATACTTGCACTGTAGGCAATGCTTTTTGTTCAAGTTTGGGCAAAAACAATGAGCCCATGCAGGGTCATCTGAGTTGACAACAGGTTGTGCTGGTGGTGCATTTGTTACTGAGGCAGAGGCGGCACTTGATGGGTTACCTATGCAAATTGCAAATGCAAACACTGAATTTCATTCTAATCTAATTTCATCGTAATTGAGTAATTCAGTGTATGATACATCCAATATCTAACTAATCTTCTATACAACATCTACAGATCTACCTAATCTTCTATCTTTGGCAACACTAGATCTACGGATCTACCTAATCTACAACACAGAACACTAGATGTCTAGAACAAAGGACAGAACGGTGAGATGAGGAGAAGAAAACTTGCCTGCCTGTTGCTCCGGCTAGGACATGGTGGAAGCTTGGTGGTCCTCACGACCTCACCGCCGGTTGCAGCCTCAGACGAAGTAGCCGTCGGTCGCGGTCGTCTCAGCCTCAGGCCTCAGCTGCACTGGCTGCCGTCGCCTGGGCCCTTTTCGGGGAGGAGGAGTGGGGAATGCGGAGCTTGTTAGTCTTCCTCGCCGCCGGTCGCATCCACCGTCGCCGCTGCCGGTCGCAGGCTCGCAGCGAACGACGGCGCTTTTTGTCGTAGCAGTCGCCGCCAGCTGAGAGGAGCCAAGAGGATAGCGAATGGTTAGGGTTAGACCAGGAGGAGCCGCCGTCACAGAGGATAGCGAATGGTTTCGGCCCAGCAGGCCCCGCGTGCGCTGAATTCGGCCCAGGAGGCCTGGAGGAGAAATAGCGGCGCTAAGCCTCTTGCATATTTAGCGGAAATAGCGCGCTAATAGCGGTTATTAGCGCAAAAGATCACGTAGCGGCAAAAGTGCACTATCCTAGCGTTGTTGCTGCCCAGCCGCTATTTCCGGCTATAGCGGCCGCTATCTCCGGAGATTTAAAACATTGGTTTAATATGCAGCACTGCATGCCGTGCATGCAAGTACTGTGCATCCTAGATTTCCAAGACGGCAGGACCGGTCCTTATCTTGCAGACGTGGCTTTGTAGTAGTGATAATTAATCACATGATGTAACTTCCCAAAATTTCAACATCTGTATAACTATTTTCAAAACCGTCGTTTCTTTTTTTTATGCATTTTCAAAATTTTCTGCATTAAAGAATCTTTTTCTTAATTTTCCAATAGCTAAAAATAAATTTCTGTAATTAATTAAAGAGAAGTACTACTGAACGGTATGCCGTCGAGAGGCATCTCAACGACATACCTCCCCTTGCATTGTCCCTCCCTTACCTTTCTCTATGGTTCATGGAGGAAGATAAGAGTACCTCATTGCCGCGTCACCCTGGGCAGCTTCACGCGCTTCCTCCGCCGCCCCCGCCCCCTCCACCACCACATGAGGCTGGCGGCGCCGTCGCCGCCTCGCCCCCAACCCCTCCTCGCCACGCCACCCCGCCCAATCTAATTGCCACAGCCATCGCTGTCATCGCCCTCCAGCTCCGCCCACCGCCCTCTTACCCCACCCATCGCCCCCGTTGCCGCCCACCATCGGACCACCACCTCCCCCTGACCTCCTTCTATGCCTAGGGTAAGGATGAACACGTAGTAGAGGAGCGGGATTTCCTTCCTCTGACGCCAGATCCTGCAGCGGTGCCCCTCCAGGCCGTCGAATCCGGTGCATAGTGAGGCCGGCTATGAGCAAGGGCGAGGAGAACGACAATGGTGCTCACACGAGAAGGAGAGTGAGAAGGAGTTCGAAGAAGGGAATGCGAGGCGGAGGTCTGTGCGAGCGGAGCGGACGAGTGGTTATGTGTGAGCGGAGCGGACGCTTTAAGATTCGTTCATGCAGTATCGAACGGCGATGGACTGTTCCATTGAATGGTGTCCGCACGGTATGCCGTTCTTTAGACTTTCCCTTAATTAAACTTGACCAAAACTTGGAAATGATTTGCGTGAGTTATTAATAATATAAAGACACTATCCAAAAATTTTCAAAATTTTTGAAGTTGGTTTGCTAATTTTAAGAATACAAATTTGATTTTGTGATTAAACTAAATAAAAAATGAATTTAATTTCTAAACCCTATTCTTGGATAGAATTCATTACTATTGGTCCAGTCCAACACTGTTTTGGCCTTATTCCAACCCACCTGCCATCCTCCCGCACCCACCTCCTGTTTCTCGCCTTCTCCGTGTGGAAGCGCCTTCCCTAGATTGCACTCTTCCTCTCCACTCTTTTCTCCACTGTCATCGATGGGTGGGGCCCAGCTGCAGTCATTGTCTTCAACGGACCGCACCTATCATGGGTGAAAGCCTGAGCTCACTGTAGTTCTACAGTGCGCTAGCCAAAAAGGCAACGTCTTTTAACTCTGCGACTGCATCCACAAAAAGCCCTGCTCTACCCCTTCTCCAAGTCAAAGATGGCATCGACCACAAGCACTGACTTCTTCATAAGAAATTGAGCTCAACCGCATGAAATCAATGAGAATAACTTGATCATCTCTCTACTTAAGCCCTATCCGACAGCGTCATGAGACCCCTCTCCACGCCCTCTCCATTTGCCCCTTTGTAGCCCATCTCCTCTATTGAAGTGCTCAGAATGTGCTCGTCATTCTCGGCACCGGCATGTGCCCATTGCTGTGCTCCACCTTGGTCGCTGCCGCTCCCGGTGAGCTCTTGCGTCAACGCTCACGTCACATCGTGCCCTTCTCTCTCCTAAGCAAAACCCCTCAAATAATTTTGTGTTTGGTGTAGTGTGGTGCCAAACCCGAGTCTCCTTCGTCTCATGTCACTGCTGTCGCTGACACACAGTTCCTTCTTTAATGAGCCTTAGACACGGTTGCCTCCACCATTACCTTGTAGTTAGCAACATCAAGCACCCCAAAAGCAATGGTTGGCCCCAGAGCTTCGATGACATCTTGGGCTTCTTGCCTTTGGTCAGACCCCACGTCGATTGGCACAAGGAAAATGGGTATGCCTGGCAGCCCTAGGACGTGTAGAACATTGTCTGTCCTAGGGTGAACAGCCCTAATCTATGAAGATATCACACCCCTCGAGCTCCTCCAAAGAGCGGATGGGTCATCCACGGGCTCCTTGTGCTTTGGAGCTAGAGGAGGCATCGTGGACTAGAAATGCTTTTTGGTATGAGCCATAGCCTTTCATCAATCAGTTACACTCCCCACGAATGACGCCAATGTTGTTGGTGTAAAAATTGAACACGAGTGAAGAGCCGGACGTCGGCCATGTTACGGGTCGATGTCCATGGGAGGAAAGTGACATGAAGGTTTATATAGATTCGGGGGTCCGAAAGAACCGCCCTACTTCTGTCGTGGCCTACGGGGCGTTTCGAGTGTTCTTTCCGGAGGCACACCAGTTTGAATGTCTTCTTGTATTCCGTATGAGCTCAAGTTACAAATGAAAGATATATGGGGTATTTATAGGCTCTTAGGCCTATACAAATAACAAAAATGCCCCTTAGTGATATAGCTAGTTTATGAGGACAAGCAAAGAGTATGGTTGTCTTTTCTAAGCACGACTGCCATTCTTGATCTGTATGTGTCTTCTATAAAGCGGGACCCGTTAGCAGAGTTGCAAGATTATCCCTCCAACATCGCCAGTAGCAGGTGTAGCGCTATTCAGGAAGTGAGTCTACCCGCATGTCTACGACGATTCCTGTGTCGGCTTGGCACGTACACCTGGAGTTTGGCGCTGCAAGGTCTTGGTATTTCTACTCGCTGGGAGTCTACGCGAACATTGCAGCTTTGACTAGAACTTGTGCAATCTCACGCACAAACACAAAGAGGATTTGGTGCTGCCCCAAGTCTGCAGCTTTTCCTTGTTTACTCCTCCTTTTATTTAGCAAATAAAGTAGTAACTTACATGCACTATTCAAGAAGAAACTGAAGACTAAATGTATACATGAAGACATGCAGACTACTAACGCCCATGCATGCATGAAGTGGGCGGCAGACTTGAAGAGAAAAAACTGACATGCAAATTAACTAGATTATCTAACATTACTCCCCCTAATCTAGTTGTGGTTGATGTCGACGATGCCGAGCTTCGAGCGCAGGTGTAGAAAACGAACCCGGCCAAGTGATTTGGTCAATATGTCCGCCAGCTGATCGTCGGTGTGGATTTTGCGGATGGCGACTTGGCCACCCTCGACGCACTCCCGGATGAAGTGAAAGCGCGTCTCAGTGTGCTTGCTCCGGCCATGGAAGACCGGATTTTTGCACAATTGAATCGCTGACTGATTGTCGATGTAGATTGTCGCGGCGCCGATGTCTCGCCCGTAGAAGTTGTCGATCAGCCGCCTGAGCCAGATTCCCTGGCATGCCGCCGCTGAGGCCGCGATGTACTCGGCCTCGCACGATGATAGCGCCACCACCGGTTGTTTTTGTGATTGCCACGACACAGGCGCGTTGCCGAGACAGAACAAAATGCCGGAGGTGCTCTTGCGATCATCCACGTCGCCGGCCATGTCCGCGTCGCTGTACCCCTTGAGCTCGATGTCGTTGTGCCCCTTGGTGTAACAAAGGCCAAAGTGGAGCATACCAGTGACATAACGAAGTAGATGCTTGACGGCGCTCAGGTGTTCCATCGTTGGGTTCGCCATGAACCTGCTCACATACCCGACCGCGAAGCTGATATCCGGCCGGGTGTGGACCAAGTACCGGAGGCTGCCAACCACACTACGGTAGAACGTAGGATCAACAGGTGGATTGGAGCTCTCCTTACTCAGTTTAAGACGTGCCTCCATGGGCACTTGCACGGCATTGCAGCCGGCCATGCCGGCCTTGTCCAGGAGCTTTGCCGCATACGCAGCTTGGCTCATGGTGATCTTCCCGGGCAGCTGCTTGACATCAATGCCGAGATAGTAGCTCAACTGCCCGAGGTCGCTCATCTTGAACGAGCGCTTCATTTCCTCCTTGAACGATTCGATCTCAGCTTGGTCGGCGCCAGTGAGGATCAAATCGTCAACATACACGCCCAGGAGCACACGTCCTCGCCCCTTGCCGCGTGTGTACACCCCGTGTTCTTCCTCGCAACGCGTGAACCCGAGCGCCACCAGCGTGCGGTCAAGCTTGGCGTTCCACGCCCGAGGAGCTTGTCGTAGACCGTAGAGTGCTTTGCGCAGCCGCAGTACTTGCCGCTCTCGCCCGGCGATCGCGAATCTCGGTGGTTGAGCGACGTAAACCTCCTCCATGAGGTCGCCGTTCAGAAACGCAGACTTGACGTCGAGATGGTGGAGCGCCCAGCCCTCGTGCGCTGCCACTGCTGTCAGTGCGCGTACGGAGTCGAACCGCGCCACTGGTGCAAACACCTCATCAAAGTCCACGCCAGCGCGTTGTACGTACCCCTTAGCCACCAGCCGCGCCTTGTGCCGAACCACCGCCCCCTGCGCATCCTTCTTGAGCTTGAACACCCATTTGAGGCCAATCGGGCGGTGTCCGGCCGGGAGGTCCACTGCCTCCCACGTGCCATTGTCCTCAATGGCCGCCATCTCTTCTTCCATCGCGGCGCGCCACGCCGGATTGGTGGCTGCCTCGTCGTAGGAGGTGGGCTCCTCGGTCGCAACGAGGAGCCACTCGTCGGGGTCCAGTACGCGTGGCTCGGCAGTGTTGATGCAATTGTCCACCATGCGGAAACGTCGCGGTGCGCCGTTGTCACTATGGTCGAGCCCCGACGGGATGTGCGACGGTGGAGTGCAGTGCTCGACTTGAGCACCACCAGTGTCGTGGGTGGGCGTTCGGGGTGACGCCCCAGCTTCCTCTTCTTCCTCCAGGGACGGGACCGCAGGGGATACAGGAGAGTTCGGCTCGCCGCCGCCTAAGACGCCGCTGACCGTGTACTCCACGGTGAACGTCTCAGGGCAGGCGTTACCGTTCGCCTCCCAATTCCACCCTTTGGTCTCGTCGAACACCACGTCGCGAGTCACATGGAGCCACCCGCCCACCGGATCGTACACCCGGTAGCCTTTGGAGCCCGGCTCGTACCCGACGAAAACCATCTTCACGCTTCGGTCATCGAGCTTCGCAGCGTGCGGACGTGTAACCTTGACGTGAGCGAGACAACCGAACGTGCGCATGAAATGCACAGTCGGTTTCTTGCCATGCCAAGCTTCATAAGGCGTCATCCCGGTGACGCTCTTCGTCGGCGAACGGTTCAAGATGAACACGGCTGTGCTCACCGCCTCCCCCCAGAATGTACTGGGCACCTTCTTTGCCTTGAGCAGGCATCGCGCCATAGCCATGACAGTCTGGTTTCGGCGCTCCACGACGCCGTTCTGTTGCGGGGAGTACGGCGCCGTGAGTTGCCGGTGCACACCTTTCTCCGCGCAGTACTCGCCAAAGGTCACGGACGTGAACTCGCCACCACGATCGGTACGTAGCGCGCGTAGCTTCCGCCCAGTCTCGACCTCGACGCTGGCTTGGAACTTCTTGATCGCGCTGGCCGCCTCGTCCTTGCTTGACAACAGCACTAGCCACATATAGCGACTAGCATCGTCAACGAGGAGGAGGAAGTAGCGCTTGCCACCGTGCGTCGCTGGTGTGACAGGCCCGCATAGATCTCCATGTACGAGATCAAGCCGGCCCTTCGCGCGGTACTTGGCCTCCAGAGGGAATGGCGGGCGTCGTTGCTTGCCGACAAGGCACGCGTCACACAGCTGGTCGACATGATCCAGCAGTAGAAGCCCACGCACCATGTCGCCACGCCCAAGTTTCTTCAACCCCTCGAAGCTCAGGTGTCCGAACCGCTCATGCCAGCGCCACGCATCGTCGTTGGCGTGCGCCAGGAGCGAGATCGGTCGAGCGAGCGTGAGGGAGATCTTGTACAGTCGATTCGCCGATCGCCGTACCTTGGCGAGAAGCTCCCTCCTCGGATCGCGCACCCGCAGTACGCCGTCCTCGATCAACACTTGGCACCCGACCTCGTCGAGTTGTCCCAAGCTGATGATGTTGCTGCGCAGACGTGGGATAAAGTACACGTCCGACAGCATACGATGGCGTCCACCCCGTGCCGCGAACATGATCGTGCCGCGCCCGAGGATGTCCACCATTGATCCATCGCCGAACTTTACCGTGCCCGTGATGTCGCGGTTCAGCTCGGAGAAGGCCGCGTCGTTTCCCGTCATATGGTTTGACGCGCCCGTGTCGAGGTACCACACGCCGTCGTCCTGGCCGCCGGTGTGATTGTTGGTGTCACCCAACTGCACCGTCGCGCGTTCTTCGTTGAGGAAGACCCGACCGCCGACATGCACAGGTGCGGCGCGCTCTGGAAGGCACGCGGGCACCGGTGAAAGAGAGGCCACCTGGGCCATCAACAGGGATGGCTCGTCGTCGCCGCCCTCCTCCACCAGCAGCGCTGCGGCCGCCGCCTCGTCTCTCTTCTTCTTCCGGCATTCCCGGGCCCAATGCCCAGTTTTCCCGCAGTACTTGCATGTATCCTTGTCGGTGACCTTGCCGCCACCGCCCTTGCGTGCGTCATCGGTACCGCGCTTGGGTGGCTGCGCGCCGCGCCATGGCGGGACCGAGCCTCCGTTCGTACCACTTCCGCTGGCGCCAGCGCTTCCGACGCGCGCACCCTCCTTGTCGCGCTTGCGTAGGCGACGTATGAGGTCCTCCTCCTTTGACGAGAGAAGCAGCCGGGAGCCCAGTTCTACAGCCGCTGCCCGCGCGTCGAGCCGCTGCTCCACGGACCGAAGACGGCCCGTGACCTCCTCGATGGACAAGTCGTTGATATTGAGCAGCGTCTCGATGGAGATTGCAACCTGCATGAACTTATCAGGGACCACCTGCAGCATCTTGCGCACGACCTCGCCTTCGGTGATGTGGTCGCCGAGAAGCCGCAGATTATTGGTGAGGCCCGTGATGTGCATCGAGAAGTCATCGATGGCCTCCCCTTCCTTGAATGCAATATTGTTGAAGTCGCGTCGGAGTTTCTGCGCGTTCGCCTCACGCACGCGCTCGACGCCCATCCGCATGACCTTGACAGCATCCCACGCCTCCTGCGCGGAGTCCTTATTGCCGATCGAGGCCAGCATCTCCGGCGGGACAGCTCGTGCAATCGCTGCTAACGCCAGCCGATCCACGCTGTACTCTGCGTCGCCGGGTTCGATTGCTCCCCACAAGCCTTGCGCCTGCAGGTTGATGCGCATGAGCATCGCCCACTCCGGGTAGTTGGTCTTGGTCAGCATCGGATATTGTACCGACGCCGACGCTTCCTTGACCACGCGCTCGATGACGACCTCGCGCTCCCGACCATGCTGTTGTCGCGGACGGCGAGGACCACGTGATGGCGACCGAAGGCGATCCCGCCGCGGAGGAGTGATCGACCCTCGTCCCACCGGAGCTGACATGGCTACCAGGATCCTGAACGGAGCTCTGATACCAATTGTCGGCTTGGCACGTACACCTGGAGTTTGGCGATGCAAGGTCTTGGTATTTCTACTCGCTGGGAGTCTACGCGAACATTGCAGCTTTGACTAGAACTTGTGCAATCTCACGCACAAACACAAAGAGGATTTGGTGCTGCCCCAAGTCTGCAGCTTTTCCTTGTTTACTCCTCCTTTTATTTAGCAAATAAAGTAGTAACTTACATGCACTATTCAAGAAGAAACTGAAGACTAAATGTAGACATGAAGACATGAAGACATGCAGACTACTAATGCCCATGCATGCATGAAGTGGGCGGCAGACTTGAAGAGAAAAAACTGACATGCAAATTAACTAGATTATCTAACATCCTGCAGCCTCCCCTTCCCGAGCAAAATACCTCTCCTCCCACCGCCCTGTCCTAGATGAGAAACATGCAGGATGCACGGTGATGGTGCCCATTGTGAATTTGTGATTTCTCTATTATAGGGTCAAATTGGTACCTGGGATCACGATAAGCAAGGTCCCCAAGGTCAACCTTGTAGCGAACTTGGGGAATTGAAAAAACCTCATAGTGTGGCGATACAGTAGGATCAAAGACAAGGTGCTTGTCGGCAGAGAAGAAAAACTTCGACATGCACAAAGGCGAGAACGGGGCAAGCGTGCTCACTATTGTGTGGCGGGGGTTAACCACGCAGCCGTGAAGTAAGAGCATGTCATTGTCATTGCAGTCATCCTCGATGTAGATTGACGGAATGTAATCGTCGAGCTTGCCAAAGATCATGTTGCGAAGGTTGCAAGCAATTATAGGTCATGGAAGTTGGTGATGATGCTGCCAAATGAGTGCAGGACGAGGTTATGAGCGCAGCAGGCGGCGGTCGATGGCGACAGCGCACCACGCCTTACAAACGCGCTAGGGCGTGGTGAGGCTGCACGATGCGAGGTGGAAGAGGACGTTCATGAGCTGGTCATCGGGTAGCATCGGTAAAGCCGAAATGCAGAATGTACAAGATCATTTAGCACAATTTGATTTAGGCTCTGTTTATTTCCACTTAAGATTATTATAATCTAGCTTATAGGTGGGGATTATATAAACTAGCTTATAATAAGCTGGTGGGAAATAAGCTGTCAGGTGTTTGGCAGCCTGGATTATCAGAGTTATAGATTGTTGTATTCGAATGTTTAAAGACTATAATGCCCTGGGAGAGAGAGGCGCGGGAGTTGGGGGTTGGATGAATGGTAAAGGTGGGTAATATTCCTAAAGTTTTATGGTCATTAAGATAAAAGGTGGATCTATAAGCTGAAATAAGCTCCTTTTTGAGCTTATTAGATTACAATAATCTGGGCTATTAGATTATAATAAGTTACCTTATAATCTGGACTGTTTGTTTCCACTTATGATTTATAAGTTAGATTATAATAATCTTAAGTGGAAACAAACAGGGCCTTAATCAAAAGCAATCTTTATATGTGCTACAAATACAAACCCATCTTACAATATATTAGCTCCTTATATGCTAGTATAGTCCCATTGATGATTGAAAAAACCAAAGTAAAAAACCAACTGAAAAGACGAAAAGGACAAGACCTTGGTTTGATCAATATTGCAAGGTTTCAAACCAACACATGACCTGGGCTGGAAATTAACTGTTCCAATCCAAGGTACATCAAAACACGTTGAACTACCTCCCCACGAATTGGGCCACGTGGCCCGCATCTGGTCCATTTTCAAAATAAACCTAGCTTCTAACTTTCGGTCTAAAAATACAAGCCACAAGTATAAAATATAACCCGCAATTGAAAAGAAACTACACTCCGTAGCAGAAGCCCATTAAAGCTTCCCGCTCAGCCCGTCTTTAGCCCAGCCCAAACCCCAAGCCCACTTTCCTCTGTTCCCCCACCCCCAGAAATATTCCGAACCAAATCGGCGAAACGCCCCCAATTCTTCACTTCTTCCTTCCTTCCGCACCCCCTCCCCGTCTCCTCTTCCTCGCGAGAGGCGGGTGCGCCGAGACACAGAACCCTACCCCCCCCCCCCCCCCCCAATCCCCGGCACGCCACTAGGGATTGGGTTGCTGCCTCCATGGAGGACGACGAGTACGAGGAGGGGATGGAGATGGAGATGGGCGGGCACCACCACGGCGGCCACGCGGGGTACGGCGCTGACGAGTACGGCGGCGGGGAGGAGATGGAGGACGAGGAGGGGGAGGGGGAGGAGGAGGCGCGGGACGAGGAGGAGATCACCCAGGAGGACGCCTGGGCCGTCATCTCCGCCTACTTCGAGGAGAAGGGCCTCGTGCGCCAGCAGCTCGACTCCTTCGACGAGTTCATCCAGAATACCATGCAGGAGATCGTCGACGAGTCCGCCGACATCGAGATCCGCCCCGAGTCGCAGCACAACCCCGGCCGCCAGGCCGAGTTTGCCGAGGTTGCCCCCCTCCCGACCGTAGCAAATATGGCTTGATTTTTGCTGTTTGCTGATCTTAAATTGGGCGATTGGGGTTTGGCGAGCTTGGTGCGGCGGGCTTCGTCGGTGGTGATGGGCAGGTCTCGGTTTTTGCACCCTTTTACCGGGCGGCCACTTTGATTAGATGACCAGTTAGGGTTTTGCGTGAGGATTCAGTTGCTTGGTGCTGTTTATGGTGTGGGGCTGAGAATTTTGACAGTGATGTAGCAACTAGAAACGGTGATGTTGATGGTTGGATTGTATTTTTGAAGGGTGGAATTGTTTGGTGTCTAGTGTTAAGATTAGAGCTCTGTGAAGTTCTCTCTGTGGGATGAGGTGGAGAATGAGTGGATTTCGTAGGATGCCACCTGTAAAGCATAGAATGAGTTTTGCATTAGGGATATTGCTTTGTAACTCTGTAGTTTCAGTTGTTGCTAGTGATAGCTAGAGGAAGCAGAGTTGATTTCCTGATGAGGATAGTGCATGCCTCAGGGTTTTGACTATAAAGATAGCTTCTGTTTTTCGGTTGTGTGGAGATTGCGTACAATGATTTGCAAATGATGGACAATGTAAATTGATAAAGTTATATCAATTGAAAGCTTAACTTTTGATGTTTTCAGCAAATTCAACCACTGTAAATTGATAAAGTTATATCAATTGAAAGCTTAACTTTTGATGTTTTCAGCAAATTCAACCACTGTTCTTATTAGCAGAGCACATGCAGAGAGAAAAATAAAGAATATGTAAATTGCTAACTTGTAATTCCTTGGACAGTGGTGCTAAGTAGCATGTATGGTAGAGATAGATATCACAGAAGAAATGTTACCAGTAAAGACAAGGCATATTTATGCTAAGGGAAGAAACTGAAATGGAGTAGGGACTGTCTTACCTCTTGTTATTGTCAGATTGCTTTGCAAGACTGCTGTGAGGACTTTTAGTCAACTGTTTAACATTGTATGTTTGAAGTGTTTTCATTGGTTGTTATGTTTGCTAAATATTGAGGGTCATGAAGAAGATCCAAAATGTCGAGCCTATGCTAAAAACATATTGTGTCAAGTTCATGTGGATGCAGTTAAGGCTGGACTTACTGGTTGATGAGAAGCTTTGATGCTTTTTTTGTAACATATAAAATTATTTTAGGTGACTGAATCCTCTAAGAATCCTAGAAAAATTACAAACATTAATCTCTTCTAAGCTTTTATCAGTGATAAGTGAAAATATCCATTAAAGGAAAAATGAGAAGAAACTGTTTTGCAAGTTTTGAAGAGGAATGTTATTTCTGGTCGGCATGATCAGAGTCCTCCTTTGTTGTTTTCTTGTTGAGGTATATGCCTTACGTATGCACACTTCACATCTCTAGAATAAAACAGATGCCATAGCATGGTATAGATGACTCATGCTATTTAAACACAGAAAATAAACAAACACTTCTGCATTAAGTGAGATCAAGGCAAATTTTGAATGTTCCTTTTCTTTTAGAGCATGGGGGTTGCTAGTGCCAGCATGTGCACTTGCTGATGCTCTTTCAGTTTAAACCAAATGTTCTTAGTATTTGTTTTTTCCATTCCCTTTGTGCTGTGACTTATGGTGGTATTGTATTCTTCTTTAGACACTCCACAAGATCAGCTTTGGTCAAATCTATCTGAGCAAACCAATGATGACAGAAGCTGATGGAGAGACAGCTACTCTATTTCCAAAATCAGCAAGACTCAGGAACCTGACATACTCAGCACCACTATATGTTGATGTATCATACAGAGTTGTGAAGAAAGGACATGACTGTGAAGAAGTTACAGAAACTATGGAGTACCCGAAAGTCTTCATTGGAAAGGTGTTGTAATTAACAACTTAACAAGTGCTGATAGTATGCTCTGTTGTATAGTTCGCTTTTCAACTGTTTTTTCTCCTGCAGGTTCCAATCATGTTGCGTTCTAGTTACTGCACACTGTTTCAACAATCTGAAAAGGACCTCACAGAACTTGGGGAGTGCCCTTATGACCAAGGAGGATATTTTGTAATCAACGGTAGTGAAAAGGTTCTCATAGCCCAGGAGAAGATGAGCACCAACCATGTCTATGTGTTTAAGAAGAGGCAGCCAAATAAATTTGCATATGTGGCTGAAGTCCGTTCTATGGCAGAAAACCAGAACAGGCCTGCTAGTAGCATGTTTGTACGGATGCTTTCTCGGGCGGGCGCGAAAGGGGTCAGTCTTACTGAAGCTTTGAAAAATAGTTCTTCATACATGCATGTGTTTGTATAGTGGTCTTCGTACATAGCATACATATAGGAGGGTGCAATGAGCTGAATTAATTTTATAATCTTAAACGCTGTTAAATGTTCCTTATGCTGCAGGGTTCATCTGGTCAATATATCCGTGCTACTCTGCCCTACATTCGTGCAGACATTCCCATCATCATTGTGTTTAGAGCATTAGGATTTGTTGCTGACAAAGATATACTGGAGCACATATGTTATGACTTCTCTGATACACAAATGATGGAATTGCTGCGTCCATCTTTGGAGGAAGCTTTTGTCATTCAAAATCAACAGGTATTTGTTTAGCTATTTGTTAAGTGAAACTAAATTGTTCTTTCTTACTTGAATTGATAATGCATCCAGTTGAATTTAAGACATGTAACTAAAATGAGCTCTCAACTGGAACTTAAGTAGTTATATGAGTTACTAAATTTATGAGGCTTGGCTTTTGTTTCATCTTTTTAAAATTCTAATATACATGTATGCAGGTTGCTCTGGACTACATTGGAAAGCGTGGAGCTACAGTTGGTGTAACTCGAGAAAAGAGAATTAAGTATGTCAGGGCAAAAATAAACTCTATATTTGCTAGAAGATTATACTATATTATATTAAGTACTTAGGGCCTGTTCTTTTCAGCTGCGGCTTATGGATTTTGGCTGAAATTTTTGAATTTTGGCTGTTTACGGTACAGATTACGGAGAGACAAATACTCACTTGTGATTTTGGCTGGTACAGATGTTGGGCTTTTAACGTGTAGATTGTTTAACTTGTAGACCCCGTCTTAAGAAAATACTCCGTTTGAAAGTTAGGTACTGTAGCAAAAGCCAAAAGCCGCCAGCTTTTGACTTAAAGAAGAGGCCCTTATTATACTATATTATATTAGTACTTATCTTTGTGAATTTTGCAGGTATGCCAAAGAGATACTTCAAAAGGAAATGTTGCCCCATGTTGGTGTAGGTGAATTCTGTGAAACTAAAAAGGCGTACTACTTTGGGTATGTGTTCCAAATTGCCTGTTCAGTTCATTATCAATCAACAAGTATGCATGCTAATATGATATAGTTTGGTTGAAAGCAGATCGGCTAATTTCCTGTACACTCATTGTGCAGGTACATTATTCACCGTCTATTGATGTGTGCTCTTGGTCGAAGAGCTGAAGATGACAGAGATCATTACGGCAACAAAAGGCTGGACCTTGCAGGTCCCTTGCTTGGAGGATTATTCAGAATGGTTTGTCTCAATATATCAGATAATTAAGATGGTGTTAGTCCCTCTTTCTGGGTTGGGAGCATAACTCTATTATTCTCCGTTGCCAATACAGCTTTTCAGGAAATTGACAAGGGATGTGAGGTCATATGTTCAGAAGGTTTCTCCCTTCTCTAAATTCTCAGGCTCTGTTTCTTGTACTCAGTCTTGGTGATTACTAATTGCTTCTTTTCCTTGAACCCAGTGTGTGGATAATGGAAAGGAAGTTAATTTGCAATTTGCTATCAAAGCCAAAACCATTACTAGTGGGTTGAAGTATTCCCTTGCTACTGGAAACTGGGGACAGGCTAACCAAGCTGGTACCAGAGCTGGTGTGTCTCAGGTTTGCACCCTTTTCTTTATCACTTAATGTGTATGCTTCACTGCTTCCAACTTGGTTCAGCAAACAAATGTTCTAATCTGTGTTCTGCATTCCTTCTTTTTTGGCACGAAGGTGCTTAATCGCCTTACCTATGCTTCTACATTATCGCATCTGCGGAGGCTGAACTCTCCCATTGGGCGTGAAGGTACATTTTCATTTAATACATTACTCACCATTGAGACTTGATTCTTAAGATTATGTTGATCTTATTAATAGGGAAACTGGCAAAACCTCGCCAATTGCATAATTCTCATTGGGGAATGATGTGTCCTGCTGAAACACCTGAAGGACAAGTGAGTTATTAACATTGTAAATTTTCTTCTGTTCAAAGGAAGCTTGGATGATTGTCTTATATTTCCATACACTTGTATGCAGGCTTGTGGCTTGGTTAAAAATCTTGCCTTGATGGTATATATTACTGTTGGTTCCGCTGCAAATCCTATTTTGGAATTTTTGGAGGAGTGGGGCACCGAAAATTTTGAGGTTTGTTTTTATTCCCTTGTCAGTGTACATATGCATTTTGATTTGGTTTACCTTCCCAGTCTGACGGGTTGGGTTTTGATGTCGTTTACAACAATAACTGATTTTGGTCCGCATTCATTTTTTACAGGAGATATCGCCAGCAGTCATTCCTCAAGCTGCTAAAATTTTTGTCAATGGTTGTTGGGTTGGAATTCATAGGAACCCTGACCTATTGGTGAAGACACTTAGGCGTTTAAGAAGACAGGTTTGTACCCTGCTTCTCTTGTCTACTTTGAAGCCAAAATGCTACAGGCCATAAATTGGGGAGTAGATATTAGTATAAAAAACAGACATTATTATCCACATTCATGGGCTTACATCTATATATATGACAGATTGAGAGCACTCTTTTAACAAAACTGATGTGATTTTTTTTTGTTCTCCTTTTCATATCCAATCCTAACTTTGTTTGATATCTATCATTATTTAATGTAAATACCATTTTCTGCAGTAGGTTAAACATAGGTATGTCAAGTGTTAGCATAGACCAGGTCAAGAAAAGAATGCAATTTATTGCTAGTACGTGATTTTCAAGGACAGTCAGATCACAAACTTACATGCTGAGTATTGTGTCAATTTTCAGATTGATGTCAACACTGAAGTTGGTGTGGTTCGTGATATTCGCCTTAAAGAACTTCGACTTTATACAGATTATGGCCGTTGCAGTCGTCCACTGTTTATTGTTGAAAGCCAGAGGCTTCTCATTAAGAAGAGACATATCCGAGCATTGCAGCAAAGGGTCTGATATTGATTACTGTATGCTAGTTTTTACTCCAATTTAGATTGGCATGCATGTATTTGTTCTCATATGCTTCTATTATCCTACTGTGTGCTTATCCAGGAGACTCCTGAGGAAGGTTGGCATGACTTGGTTGCAAAAGGATTTATAGAGTACATAGATACTGAAGAGGAAGAGACTACTATGATCTCCATGACCATAAATGTAAGTGAGATCTGTTGCATTTAAAGTATGCCTGATTGAACATTGGCATTCTGTGCCTCTGTGGGAAGTCTTTGTCTACTCCATTCCATTGGTATTCCTTTACATGGAACAGCTTTATCTACTCTGTTCTGTTGGCATTGCTTTATGTGGAAAGGCTTTTCCTTCTAGGTTCATCTTCAGCTAGTAATGCCATAAAAAATTTCAGGACCTTGTAAATGCGAGACAGAATCCAGAGGAGGCATACTCTGAGACTTACACGCATTGTGAGATTCACCCTTCATTGATACTTGGTGTTTGCGCATCGATTATTCCTTTTCCTGATCACAACCAGGTGACCCATCCCCTTATGCAATGCTGCATACTGCATATTTTTTAAGCATGTCTAATTCATTCCTTTGATTGTACAGTCACCTCGTAATACATATCAGTCTGCTATGGGAAAGCAAGCCATGGGAATCTATGTGACCAACTATCAGTTGAGAATGGTGAGTGTGCCATTTATCTGTCTTTTTTGTTTTGTTGGTCTAGGTTTGAACCTTCACCATCCACCATTTGGATCCAGGACACATTGGCCTATGTTCTGTACTACCCACAAAAGCCTCTAGTTACTACTCGAGCTATGGAGCATTTGCACTTCAGACAGTTACCAGCTGGCATTGTAAGTGAATATTCTGCACAGCACTTTGTCTGTTCATATTTTGAATCTATGTTGTTATATTATGTAATCACTAATACCTTGCTTTGGTGACTTGTGAAGAATGCAATTGTGGCTATTGCATGCTACTCTGGATATAACCAAGAAGATTCAGTTATTATGAACCAATCTTCGATAGATCGTGGATTCTTCCGATCCCTATTTTTCCGCTCTTACAGGTGCAGTAGACATTTCAGCATATTATACGGTAGGTTATGCCACCACTCAGTAGTCCAATGCTTGCAATATAACCATTCTAACTTCATATGCAGGGATGAGGAAAAGAAGATGGGGACTCTTGTCAAAGAGGAGTTTGGTCGCCCAAATAGGGAGAACACTATGGTAATGTTTTCTAAAGTTCATTTGCAGGTTTTTTTTTCCTTTGCAGCTCTGGGCTTATATTCTTGTAATTTTTCCTTGTAGGGAATGCGCCATGGGTCCTATGATAAATTAGACGATGATGGACTTGCACCACCCGTGAGTAGAAAACTTGATTGTTGTAGGCTTATCTTTATCACAGAACCATACTCTTGATCCCCTAATGTATAATTAATTTATCAGGGAACAAGGGTTTCCGGCGAAGATGTCATTATTGGGAAGACATCTCCTATTCCACAAGAGGATGCTCAAGGGCAAGCTACTAGATACACTAAGCGTGATCATAGTACTTCTCTACGTCACAGTGAAAGTGGAATGGTGGATCAGGTTTGCTGTTTTCTCCACCTCTCTTTATGTTTCTGTGCTGGGTTTATGAATTTGAAACCAAGTAACCAACAGCTTGTAAGTCTGCTGTCTTTTGTGCAGGTTCTGTTAACAACAAATGCTGATGGTTTAAGATTTGTCAAGGTTAGAATGCGATCAGTTCGCATACCACAAATCGGAGATAAGTTTAGCAGTAGGCATGGCCAGAAAGGAACTGTTGGAATGACTTACACACAAGAGGACATGCCATGGACGATTGAAGGCATCACACCTGATATCATTGTGAATCCACATGCTATTCCATCTCGTATGACTATTGGCCAGCTGATTGAGTGTATTATGGGTAAAGTTGCAGCTCACATGGGGAAGGAAGGAGATGCAACTCCTTTCACTGATGTTACTGTGAGTAATCTTCTGGAGACTCATTATTCTTGATTTCTTCTAATTATTCATGAGAAAAGATTGAATCCTCATTCAGTTATAATTTATTTTCTGAGAATAATAGTGATAGTGATATCTTAACAGTGATTGTAACTTCCGTTATCATAACTTTTGACAACTGGATTTGCTATGTGAATCGTGTGGACTCTTTTTTTTTTTTGGCTTCCTTTTCAGGTGGATAACATCAGCAAAGCACTTCATAAATGTGGTTATCAGATGCGCGGATTTGAGACCATGTACAATGGTCACACTGGGAGAAAATTGACTGCAATGATTTTCCTTGGTCCCACTTATTACCAGAGACTCAAGCACATGGTGGATGACAAGATTCACTCTAGAGGCCGTGGTCCTGTCCAGATACTTACCAGGCAGCCAGCAGAAGGGCGCTCGCGTGATGGTGGTCTCCGTTTCGGAGAAATGGAGAGGGACTGCATGATTGCTCACGGCGCTGCATTTTTCCTGAAGGAAAGGTTATTCGACCAGAGCGATGCTTACAGAGTGCATGTATGTGAGAAGTGCGGACTCATTGCAATTGCTAATCTCAAGAAGAATTCCTTTGAGTGCAGAGGCTGCAAGAACAAGACCGACATTGTCCAAGTAAGTAAAACTTTCTGCATCTCTGAACTGTTGATTTACTGATATCATATGATCTTAAACTATCTTTCCCTAGCATGTTTTGCCAAAGAAAGGAGATTAAATTGTCTCTTCCCCCCCCCCCCCCCCCCCCCCCCCCCCGGCAGGTGCATATACCATACGCATGTAAACTCCTCTTCCAGGAGCTCATGGCGATGGCCATTGCTCCCAGGATGCTTACCCATGACATCAAGACTGGGAAGGATCAGAAGAAACGTTGAGGCTCGTATCCGGGTGCTTAACTGGAGCCATTTGCCATACGCTTGGGTTCATGCCGTGTGATCATTTAGATTTGGGACCTGCCCAACACTGTTGTATGGGCGAAATACTACAATTGTTCTGATCTGGACTTGGCTTCTGATGGACACGAGCATCGACTAGCATTCACTCTCGGGGGGCTGTTGTGCTGATTCGTGCTCTGTATGGCTTAGACCAACGCCAGCCGCGAAGTATCGTGCTGATTCATGTACATCAGGAATTCACCCACCGGACTAATACACTGTACCCTCCTGCAAATCCTTAACGGACTGATGATCCAGAAGTATCGTTTTGTTCCAGTTTTTGCTTTTGGGATGTTAAAAGAGAGCTCAGCTCGAACAATACTCTTATCTTGTGTGTTGACAGCTGAATGAGTTACTGGCACAATATATTAATAGCGTTCTGCGAAGACCTATCAACAAATAATGGTTGAATAGATTTCTGCTATATTTGTTTTGCTTCTGGCGACACCTGTGTTATGGGTTATGTCGACAGTTGAATTGAGTCACTGGCACGATATGTTCTTTTGTTTGGATTTTTTGAAAAAATATTTACTGTCAACCTGCAAGTGTCGGAAAAGATCAAATTGTGTAGCTTTACACCTTTCTAGTTTTTGCTCGTAGCATCGGGCGCGCTTTTAAGTACGGGGGCATATCATGTGAAATTGTCCTCAACGTTGTAAATATCGTGAAAATTGGTTTAAAAGTTTTCAAAAGTTCTTTTTAAAAAACCAAAATTAGGGAAGGTCATGTTATATATCCATGCAAAATTTTAAGATCAAAATTAATTGCATGTGCAAGATAAAATAGCCTTTTTCATCTCAAATGAGATTTGAGTTTGCTATTGAAATTCTGTGGAGAGTATAGCATCACTTCCCTAAATCTAGTATTTTTTCAAATTTTCGAAAACTTCTAAAGCGATTTTCATAGCATTTGCAACTCTGGCCGTTTTATAAACTGTCCTACGAACCAGGGTTATATATCGACAGAGACCTTGCACAAACGCGAAGAGCCCGCATTCAGTACTGGATCCACATTGCAATCCAGCACACAGAACAAATTGTCGGACCCAGATTAGCTAATCTAGAATTCTCTGTGAAACCACTGTATTATTCCTTGAATTGGTAAATAATGTTTACAGATACACCGCTAACTCATTTCATACATGATGTAAACCATATCATGTATTTAATATTACAAGTCATCAGAGTTCAAATAGATTGTATCGAGTCGAGTTTACAATAAGGCCGTTTAGGCCAAATGGTTAAATTATACAAAAGCAGAAGCAGCAGCGGAAACAAAAGAAGACACATCCTGTCATAGGCAAGCGACTGAGATGACCTGTGTACAACCGATATTAACCAAACACTTAAATAATATTGTGCACGCAAACGTTGGTCGGTCAGACGGGTGAGACCTAGACTACTAGAGTCTATTCTACTCTTCATCTTCATCACCATTACCTCATTGATCTTCATAGTAGACATAGTGACCTTGTTTTACAGGTTCTAAAGCATTTTGAGAATGGGGATGAGTACATACAACGATGCTCTGTGAGCCAACACACGGAATACAAGTATTTATACATGCAAGGTTTTAATAAGGATGACTCTGGTTCTTTTATTTACTAAAAGTAATATTTTGAACTACAATATATAGCAAAACGTATGGCTTAGTATTTTAACCAGTCATGTTTTATTAAAGAGATTGAAAGTGTGCAATACTTATAGTGATGCAGGTTCCATTCACCTATTGCATGATTCTATCCACCGTATGTTTAGTTTTAATCATTATGGTTACATCCACCCTATTAACAACTCTGGGTTATATCCGCCTAAGAGAACCCAAATTCAGGGTTACATCCACCCAATGAGTTTGCATCCCCCCACAAAAGTTTTTGGAAATTGAAACTAACTCGACCAGGTTCCCATACCCGCCTTTGACCGTGAGCACAACTATTCGAATAGTTTATACTCTATAGAGATTGTACACTTTACCCACAAAAGATAATTAATTTACTATATTTCACATATTTTCTTAGACATAAGAATCAAGGAGATCATCACAAAGTCTTTACAATGCATCCCTCAATGTAAGATATACCTGCTAAGGTTTCATCTGAAGGTGATTACGTCACCACACCCAGACCCCTCAGTGTCACGACCTAGTGTAAGCTACATCCGTTAAAGCTTACAATGCATCCCTTAGTGTAAGCTACACCCACATCACGATGGCTTAAAACTAGCGTCATGCTCGTGGGTCACACCAATGGTGCAACTCGCCTAAAAGATACAAATTATTCAGTTAGGTCGACACCATTATAGACTTACAGATGTACTGTTTTACATTGAGAAATCATCACAGGATTAAATTCTTAAATTATTTGGGCGTCGCATGCCACAATCCACCATTTCTCGTGGTACACCCACGCCAGGCATCATAACATCCGCCCAAATATGGTAACAGCACATTTTAGGGTTTTGAGAAGTATAAACTAATTTATCCCAAAATACTAGCCATCTACATCCAATGACTTTCCTGAAATAAGTTTCATGTTTAAAAGATGGTGATTAGGGTAAAATAATGCCATGGTACTTCAAAAAAACAAGCATGGCACTTAAGTACAATTTATAGCTAGTAAAGTTACAACTTTAGTAATCTAGGGTGACAAGGATTATGTAATTCAAATGTCAATGATAGCATAACAATATTATCAAGTGGGCATGTAACTACCTTAAAGACTGACATACATTTGCATATTAAGGTAAGCATACAATTTCTTAATTTAATTGAACATAAATTTGCATAAAATGTAGAGTTAATGTAATCAAAATATTGACTCACCTGGGTCAAAGTCAGGTTGGTCTTGGTATTTCTATGTTGCGTCAACCTGGGGCTTGTCTGCGTCCTCGTACTCTACTCAGACGGTCGCATCGGAAAACGAACAAGCAAGCAAAATAATAAATAAAATAGTAAATTCAAATGAATACCAAATTAAGCAAAACTAGTACCATTAGATATATCTTGAATTTAGAAAAATTTAGAGACAAATTTCATTAAATTGGAGTTAAGACGAGCAAAAACAGGTTTTCCAAAGTTTAATTTCAGATTAAATCTAAAAATAAACAGAGGAGAGAGAAACTCTATCTCCGATAGGTGAGGCCCGCCTTTTTAAATTGATTTTCAAATTAATTTTATTTGGGAAAAAGCCACAGAGTCTAACAGCTAGGCCCCACTAGCTTTTAATTAAATTGTTATTTTCTTTTAACAAAGAAAAGGCCAATGGCTGACATGTGGGCCTTTTTACTGTGTAAACAGTATTTGGGGCCGCATGTCAGCGGCTCTAAATTTAATATCTGGTTTTAAAAGAAATTAAAAGGGGTTGGGGGCCTACTTGTCAGTCTATGTGGCCCGAATTAGAGGGGGTGGCTCACGGGGTCATACACTGATTAACCCAGCGATTGGCAAGATCATTAACATTAATTAATTATGGTGTGAACTTAATGATGGAGGAATAGTGCTTCTTCCTCGGCCGAGTAGGACAACAGCATTGCCACGTCTGTCCCCAGCGAGAGAGGCGTTGGGCTATGAGCAAGCCCAAAAATGGGACGCTGATGCCATCCGCACCTATACGCGAGGTCCCATGGCCCAATTCGGGCTCGGTGACGACCGGCGGCGAAAAAAGAGGCGGCGGTGGTCCGGCGCATGGCTCTGAGGCAAAAGACGGCAATGGGAAAGCAATTCCTCGCGGGGAGAGTGACTAAGGGCCATGAAGAACTCACCAGAAGGGAGAACGAGGCTTGGAGGCTACGTAGTTGGGACGGCGGCAAGGACCGTGTCAGTGGTAAGGTAGGCGGCATTGCGAGCTCGTTGGAGGAGATAGCAATGCTTGGCGGTGGTCAGAGCACACTCGGGGTCCTCAGGCAGAGCTTCAACTGCGAGCAATTAGGCAGTGAAGCGCCGAGACGGCGAGTCGATTGGGCGACGAAGACGAGGGAGAAAGGGGTCGCTAATGGCCTATGAGGGACGGGAGGTCGATTAGGCACGGCAAGAGGGGAAGTAGGGCGGGGCGAACTCGGGGGAGAGCTTAGGGAGGCCCAGAGCTCACCGAGGGGTGCTGGCGACGGTGACAACGGCGAGGAGCTCCGGCAGAGGTGGTGGCGATCTCAGGTAAGCAGGACGCTATAGAGGGGAAGAGGGGCCATGGTAAAGCGAGGTGGAGCTTAGGGAAGGCGGAAGGAACTTCTCTAGGGCGCTTCCCTATTTCTCTCCGTGGAGACTGGCTCGGATAGCTCACGCGTGACGCACTAATCTCCACGCGAGACCTCCCTCCCTCCTTTTTTCACAGAGCGAGCACAGCTCTTGCGGAGATTCGTCCCCGTGATGCCGATGAACCAGAGCACCGCGCCGTCGACGTCCCCCGCGCCGCATAAGGATTCCTCCCGCCTCTGCCGACACCTCTGTCGGTCACAAAGCTCGCAGATCGAGGGCTCCATCCGCCGGCCGCCGACCTCACCGTGGGAAAGCTCCTGCTTGTAGCTGAGTTCATTGAGACGCTTTTCGCCGAAGTCCACTGTCCCATCCCTAGACATGGTGAGGCAGAGGTTTCCTTGGCAACCCAAAATAAGTTCTTCATACAATTATTTTGAGCTTCCTTTCAATCTGTAAAAAAGTATGTATATCTATGTATCGTAGGGATGGCCCCCACCTAAACCCAGCAGGCCTGGTAGGAGATTATAAAGCCCAGAATAGGCCATGTGTAATGACATAACTGCCCCAGAGGGGATAACCAGACGTAAGGGTATATCTGTAAAAGCACTCCTCATGTGTATATATATATGAGTGAGCCATGGGGAGGACCCAGGCCATTACACTTATCTTCATCACTCCCCACTACCATCTCTCTCTCTGTTTGGTCCGTAGCCACAACAGTTGGCGCCGTCCGTGGGGAGGACGAAGACAAGCCTGAAGACCGAAGGAAAAAAGATGGCACCGAAGAGAGCTTCACCAGCGGCGGCGAAGGGAAAGAAGACGGATGGGTCGGAGCAGCGCGTGAGCACCAGGGCTTCGGCATCGGCCGCCGAAGGAGTTGGCGGCGGCGTACGCGCCGTGGTCGCGGGCGTCGACGCCCGCGCGGCAACAACCGACCCCGCCAGCACCGCTACGACGACACCTAACCCCGTCGCTGGCACTGCAACGACAGCCCCCGCCACCCTTGCCGGTAGCGCAGATCCGACGGCCGGGGGTAGCCGCAACGAACCATCCGGCGGATCTGGAGATCGTGAGGCGATGGTCCCTGCACCAGCCCGTCCACCGGGCGTTTCGGCGGCCCCAACGACACCTGCGGTGGAAAGCGCCCTACTAGTAGCCCTCAACGCGTTCCAGCGGGAACTCGGGGACCTTCGCGGGGCCGTCCGAGATATACAAGAGGCTCGGAGCCAGTAGGTCGCGCCGGTAGTCGCGCCCGAGCCCACGCCAGAGAAGGTGGACAGCCGCGAAGCCCCCACGTCTAGCCGTGTCCCGCTGAGACGCGTAGATCTGGAATCTCCGCTTTCGGCGGGGCTGCAGCAGGCGGCGTGGCCCGAAGACTTCAAGTTCCCTCGCATCACCGACCCGTACAAAGGCGGCACGGATCCTCGCGAGTTCGTGCGCGTGTACGAAACCGCGATCGAGGCCGCGGGCGGAGACGACACCGCGAAGGCGAAGGGACTCCCCCTCGCACTGCACGGAGTGGCGCTCTCTTGGTTTTTTACCATAGAGCCGGGCTCCATCTACGCGTGGGAGCAGCTTCGCGACCGGCTTCGTAGCAACTTTCAAGGACATTATGTCGAGCGGATCAATGCGGACCAGCTCTTCGCTGTGAAGCAAGGACCCTCGGAGACGCTCCGGGGCTACTTCAAGCGCTTCGACAAGATTCGAGGCCAGGTAAACGATGTTAATGAAACCACAGTCGTTAATGCAGCCATACAGGGCCTTCGCCCGGTCCCGATGGCCGAATACAACGCGCGGAGGCCAATCACGACAGTTGCCAAGCTCTTCGACAAAATGGACGAGTATGCGCGGGCGGAGGAGGATGCGCGAAGACGCAGCATCACCGCCCCCGGCCTCGCCCGTGAGGAGCACCCCCCCGCGCGAGGTCAGGGTGGGTGGTCCCTCCTCGAACCTGGGCCGTAGCCGAAAGCCCCGAGGAGGCCCTCCCCGAGGCAGGGAGGCCGAAGTACAGGAAGGCTCCTCACGGTGCAGGCCTAAACCTCGGCGCCGCCAGCGCCGGTCGCAGGCGGCCCACCATGTCCTTGCCACCGAGAGCGCCCGCACCACAAGGGCAAAGGGTTTTTGTGGTGAAAATTTTCATCACAAAAGCTTATTTTTTTCGCCACAAATCAACCTTTGTGGCGAGTTTTTAAATCGCCACTAGTCGCCACAAATACTAGCCTCACAAATACTCTAGTGATGATTTTTTGTTCCCCACAGATTGCCATACTCATTAGTGACGAATTGTGGTGCCACTAGTAAAGTGGACATTTGTGGCCCCATGCGTTGTCACAAAAACATATGTATTAGTGGCAAAAAAAGATGCCACTTATAATGTTTTTCGTGGCAAGAATAATCGACACGACTATAGAGTATTTATGGCAATTTTGTCATCACAGTTACCATTGTAAAAGTGACGAATTATATGGTCACTAAAGACTATATATTAGTGACCAATGTTTCGCCATTATAGAAGTTTACTATGTCGATATTTGTTCTCACTATTTTAGTTACAATTGTGACTAGTTGATCGCCACAGTTTATATGGGAAAATGTGGCGCCTTATCAACACAAATACATTTTATTTGTGACATAACTCATCCTCACATATATATTACAGAGGCAAAACTTTTCCTCACAATATGATTTTTTTGTGAGAATTGATAAGACATGTTGTGTCGATAATTTCATCTCCAAAAAACATATCATTTGTGTGAAAATATTAGTTATGACAAGTTTTGTCACAAGATAAAGTCTCAATTGTGTGGAACAATAGATGTTGTGGCAAACGATTTATCATCATCACCCATGTTGTATTGACAAAAATGGCTCGACAAATATACATTGTAGCAATACAATTCTCACAACTATAGACCAATAACATTTATTTCAATAATTCTTTATCCATGATAATGTTGCAATCAAGCAATACACAAAAATTAATAACACTTGGAACTCTCAAAATAACGCACACACTACTTTCAAATCTCAAATAATTTATTCAACTATAGGTATTAAACTCTAAGATGGAGGCGGCGAAGCACCAGAATGAATGCGCGCAAAGAAATCAGCCATTTGTTGATCAAGTTGCTCTCTCACTAGACGTGCAACTTCTCCACTCTGTGTTCGACGCAAGGAACTAAGCTCATCACGTTGGGACTGCTGCTCTTCTTGTAACTGTGCATTTGTTTCGACCACAATCGAGACCTGGCCTTCCAAAGCTTGTGCTCGTTGCTCAGCAGCCTCAGCACGTTGCTCTGCAGCTTCTGCACGTGCTCGAGCTGCAGCTTCACGCTGTTCAGAAGCCTCGATTTGTGCCTGCAATCTGATCCTTTCCTCGGCCACTCGGTTTACAGCACGAATGCCAACACCGCGTGAATGGTTTGGCTTTCGACCAAGAACTAGTGCGAAGTGCTCCACTATTGGCACGGGCGCAGAAGAAATTTTTTCTTGATGTGTCCCAGCAACTTCATGTAGTTTGGTCTGCAAAGCATGTAACAACAAATTAATTAAGAACTTATATACTACACAGTGTGGAGCATAAACTGATAAACATATCAAGTGAGATTATGTGTTTAATTTATCTGTATCCTGTTAAAAAGACGATGTGTTCTACACTCAGTTGCTAGTAGCTGAAATGTTGAATCACTTCCCCATTGCTATGTAAATCCAGTACGAGCATGTAATCTATGTGTTATTAGTAGATGGATTCCCTGCCTTCTCAGTTTGACACTGATAAATCAGTAAGATTATAGTACTATGATATGTTCTCAATTAGTGGTTGGATCCCCTGCAGTGCTTTTTTTCAGTCAGTAACCACGTAGATTCAGTTCAGTAGGATCACATGATATACACAATATCAGCAGCCGCAGTTTGCTGTTAGGCTGCACGAATAAATCTTTTTTTCAGAGCAAACTGTTTATGAACCTTTGCAATATAGAAGAATCTACAAATCTGTTCATGCAAATCCCACACAACGTTTACTACTTGAAAACAAATCAAAGTTGAGGGAACAGAGGAACCAGCCATACTGGAACTAATCCACCCATGGATTAGACACCCGGGACAATACAACAACTGGAGCACCTAGTGATCATTACAAGAACTAGGAAAAAAAACCTAGGTCTCGCACTTGCAAACGCTGCACCATGCAGAGACCCCTCATGAGGAAGGACACGCTTCCGATGCTTTCAGAAAAGCTCGGACCACGGATCATAACCATGATAACCATGAAGTTGTAGAGATAATAACCATGAAGTTGTGATACAGAATTTTACTACCATATTTTTTCATACAAAAACACACCACTTCCACCTAATCCTAGTTCAAAAGGTAGGATACAAATTGACATAAATGTGAAACCCAAAGCTGCCATCAGAAAGGGAAGTAACATGTTCATACCATTATTTCTTCACCCGTTGGAATAGACCATGTCCCATCAGCCTTTTGATATGTAGCCCTCCAAACTTGCATAGCAGTAGGCCATTCACCAGTTTCTGGGTCTCGCTACATTGGAATAAAAAAGCATATATTCACTAATTCAGAACAATGTGTAGCAGATACAAAATTCTGCCTGGTATTTTTTTTACTCACCAGATCATAAGCAATTTGAGCAATTGATCTAGTTCCTACTTTGGACCCCATCTCTTGCTTTCCTCTGTTGATAGAGTTTTGGTTGCTCCTTTTCTGGTTTACAAATTGCATGAGTGTTTCATTAACAATTATGTAGCACCATAATTTAGGATGAGTTGTATGTACCTGAAAATCATCATCCGTCCACAAATTCCTTATCAACCATTGCCAACCTTCTGGTGAGACATGTTGTGGCCTTGGCTTGTTGTTTCGGTAAGCTTGAAGCAGACGGTAACGCCGATTATTATATTGACTCTCTACTTGTCTCATGGCACAGTCTTTATCTCTTCTGAAAGCTCAAGAAACTTTTGCTGTACAGCAAACATATGACGTAATAAGCAACCACTGAATGCAATGATAACCTATGCATGCCAAATATATTTATTTCATATGAAAAGTAGGTCACTTTTAGTTTTCTCCAAACAGCTGCAGTAGTACCAGCATGAAACTTATCCATGTCCCTCCACTTCTTCACTTGGAGTGGTATAGTTCTTACAATAGCTGCAGTAGGAAGCGCCCTAATGGCTCCGGCGTGCTGGCACACAGCCTAAAGAAAGAAACTGAAAAACAAAGATGGGCACCCTAATGACTATCAATCCGTAGACTAGATCGCTACCTATGTTTCTAATAAGTGTAATGCATAAAAAACATTATTATCAAACAAGTTATACATCTTACCTTAAAAATTTCTTGTAACATTTAAATCCCAAATCTAAAGAATAAATATTGGGGACAAAAGCAAACTAAATATTGATTAAACATATATACTTGACATACCGCATACACAAACCTCCGTACGTACCGACGAGTGCACGCGACGCACGGGCGCACCGCGCACAGCCGATCGGCGATGGCAGCACGACGGTCAATGGATGGAGATTTAACAAAAGGGACAGAGACGCTCTATTTCAAGCACAAAACAGTGGAGTATTTGTCAAGGGCGATGAAGGAACTGGTAACAAAGATTACTTTGGTGTCTTGACAGATATTGTGGAGCTTTTATATGGGACTCATAAAGTTGTTCTTTTTAAATGTGAATGGTGGGATGTACATACAACAAGGGGAGTTAAAGAAGATAAGTATGGGTTCATAATGATAAATACTACTCGCAGGCTGTCAACAGATGAGCCATATGTTTTGGCTTCGCAAGCAGAGCAAGTATATTATGTGAATGATACTCAAGATCCAAAATGGTATGTCGTGGTAAAGACTAAACCTCGTTACTATTTTGACACTCCTCCCAGTGATGAAGAAGATGCCACTACTAAATCAAGTAAATTCAATCCTGAAGCTTGCCAAGAAAATGAAGTAATAACTGTGCCGAATCCAAATACAATAGAAGATGATGACACAAGTATATTGGACACACCTCAAGTTGAAGCGGAAGCTGAAGGTATGGTTGTGGTTGTGGAAGGTAATCCGATACTCCATTATGAGGGTGACGTTGAAGATGAAGAGCAAGAATCTGAAACTGATGACAGCGAAGGTGGTGAGTACATGGATTCAGGTGACGAAGGCACTGAAGCGGAAGAAGATATAGATGACGACTAGCAAATAACTGATAATCAAGCTGAAATTTCTATAGGGAATATATATATGAGATGCAGCTTCATCTCCTTGGTCACTTGCTTTACAAACACTACACAGTAGTGTCAAACAAATAAGCATTTAGGATATCATAGTCACTCTGGCATTTTCAGCTATGTTTTATTTCCTAATACTTATCAGTTTTGCATGCCCTGGTAATATGATATATATTCATTATAAACAAGCTATTCATCCACAAATTGTCAATTCACGTATTACTATAGACATACGGATTTGCGCTTGCTTTTGTTCGTTCTCACTAATTTTACTTCTGTTCTGGATCCCTACAAGACAAACTTGTGTTTTTTTGTTCCCACAACCAAATTAACTGGTACATACACTCAAAGTCACCAAAACCTAAGATAATAGAGGTCTAATTTGTACTTCAATTACAGAATTACACCATAATATACTAGTATTATGTAACTAAAGATAGAGATAGGGGGTCCATCTGTCCCGTATGCAATGACCAAGGTTCAAGTGCCCAATCAATGCCACTGAATCATCACTAAGGCATTTGGCGATTGAGCTTCTAGCCTACATTCAAACTCCAGAGCATCGAATAGACAAATACGGTGAATTGATCAAATAATCTAAACTAGAGAGCATCGGTGCTTACTATCCAATCCTATGGCCTCAGATGAGCCGCCGTGTTAGGCCCCTGGACGCACGGGCCGCTAGCTGCACAGGCGGCCGTGAAGCTCCACCGCGGACATGCCCGAGCTACGACCGCCCGCCACACGCCTGAGCGGCTGCCCGCACGCCTGCCGGTGTTGACGCCCGCAAGATGACCGTACCAGGCTCGCAGTACGGCGCGAGACCGCGGCTCGGCGTCTCATCCTCGCGCGCAGACGACCGCGGCCAGGGGCGCAGCGAATTCGACCGCGGGCGAGCTCGTCGAGATTGGCGGCGGCGACCGTGGGCGAGCTCGTCGAGTGCTGCACGGGGCAAGATTCGGTGGAGCCGGGTGGGAGCGGGGATGGCCAGAGACCATGAGTTCGTCGGCGCGGAGCAGAAGCAGCGAGCTGGGGGCGGCCGCCGGCCGGAGACACTCGTCGAGACAGGCGGCTGCGGCCGTGGGCGAGCTCGCTGAGCGCTGCACGTGCGAACTTCGGCGAATCCACCGTGGGTGCTTGTAGGTGCTCGAGCACCCCCTCCTCCCACCGTGGTTGAAGAAGACCCGGCCGGCCCGGAGGTTGAAGCACCGGCCAGCGGAGGTCGGACTGTCGGAGGATGAAGAAGAACCGGAGTGAGTTGGAGCTGAAGATTGAAGAAAACCGAGGCCGAGCCGCCGAGACGCCGGGTCAGAGAGAGACTCACCGTCACGAGTCACGGAGTCAGCACGGCGGAGGGGGAGGGCCGAGAGGTGGTCGGCGACTCGGCGCGGAGGGGGAGGCGGGAGGCCGGAGGCGGTCGGCGCCTCGGCGGCCTGGCACGGAGGGCAGCTTGACGCGGAGCGGAGGCCGGAGGCGGAGGCGGTCGGCCACTCGGTGGCGGCCAAGCGCGGGTGCGGCCGCGCTGGCGAGGCCGAGCCGCCACGCGGCGGAGCGGGGCTAGGCAGCTAGCGCCTGGCGGGCGGCGCGCGGCGACATCGGCGCATCGCCACATCGGACTTTTGAGGCATCGGAGAGGACGAGGCGACGAGCGATTGAGCTATTCCCCGTTCGATTCGCCAGTCGCCACTGCCGGTATTCTATTCCCCATGAGGCGATGACCCCATTCGTTCCCCATTTCCCCAACGAGGCAGAGCGTGACTCCGTGAGGCGTGAGGGTACTAACGAGTTATTGATTTGCGCAATGACTCAGTGAGGCAGTGAGCTGCCTACCAGTGCCAGCTGCGTCCTGCGTGAGGGCACGACCGCATGACCGCACGAGGTGAATGCCATTTTAAATGATTATTGTTCTTATGATGTAAATTATTGTTTAATCTATACTAGTAGTGTGCCCGTACTAACGCTACGGTAAAATACAAAACAACGACAGGCCATTCATTTGTATGAAGTTGAATTACTTTGGTACACAAATCTGGGTGGACTTAGATTAAGCATGACTGTGGGAGTGATTGAGGGGGGTGGATCAATAGTAGCTATTAAGCATTAACTGATTAGCCAATTTATTTAATCAGTTGTTGACTAGTTATTATTTAATTTTTCTTAGAGTTACAAAAATGAAGAAACGAACTTTGACTGGTTATTTATTTGCTCACAATTAACTTGGTAACTAGTGACAAAAGAGTATTTTGCCACAAAATTTTCTCACTAATCGTGTACCATGTGGCGATGCAAAATTTTGTCACTGATAAATGTACTAGTAGTGGGGGAAATTGTTTAGTCACAATTAATATGGTAAACAATAGCAAAATATAATTTCGCCACAACATTTTCTCACTAACCTTGAACCATGTGGTGATATAATATTTTGTCACTGATAAATGGCATAACTGTGAGGAAAAAATATTTAGTCACAATTAACCTATTTATTAGTGGCAAATTAATGTTTCTCCACTAAATTCGCCACTGAAGGTGCATCCTGTGGCGATATAGCAGTTTGCCACTAATAATCGACGCAATAGTGATGAAAATTAGTTTGGTCACTAATAACATGGGAATCAGTGGCAAAACAAAATTTCGCCACCACATTTTATCACTAATGCTCGGTCTTCCTGTAGTGCCGCCAAGGACCCGACCCCGCCTCACGGAGGGGAGACCGGGGATCGGAGGGCGGATTTGACTACGGCAGCATGGCAATCCCCCGAAGCCGGCTAGAGCAGCCAGGAGCTCCACTTCAAGGCTTCGGGGGTCAACCCCTGCAGGTCCTGGGGCACGTGTCCCTTCCTATCACTTTCCGTCAGGAGGGCAACAAAGGTAACATCCGGACCGAGCATGTCACCTTCGATGTCGTGGATATCCCGCACCCCTACAACGCCATACTGGGGCGACCCGCCATCAACTCTTTCGAGGCAATCCCGCACCACGCCTTTTTGTGTGTAAAGCTCCTGGGCCCAGAGGGTGTCATCACCATCTTCGGCGACCAGGACTTGGCCAGACGTGCCGAAGGCGGCAGCCGCGTCCCGCATCGCCCGGTGCATGCCCTCTCCGGCACGCCCGGTGATGGGCCCTCCGCTCCCAGGTGGACGCCCAAGCCTCGGCCCGAAGGCGGCGTCGAGAAGGTGCCGCTCCAGGCGGAGGGGCAGTTTGTGTCCATTGGCGAGGGGCTCCCGCCGGGGGTCGAACGGGAGCTGCTCCGAGTGCTTCAGAACAACGTTGACATCTTCGCATGGTCCCCGGAGGACATCAAGGGCGTAGACCGAGCAGTAATCGAGCATCGTTTGGCGGTCCGCCCCGACGCCAAGCCGGTCAAGCAAAGGCTCCGGCGTATGTCAATGGATCGGCAGCAAGCGGCCAAAGCAGAGGTGGCGAAGCTTCTTCGCGCCGGGGTCATCCGCGAGGTCCACCATCCAGAATGGCTCGCTAACCCGGTGCTAGTCAAAAAGGCCAGCGGGGCCTGGCGCATGTGCATCGACTTCACGGCACTCAACAAGGCGTGCCCGAAGGACAACTACCCCTTACCGCGCATCAATCAGCTGGTTGACGCCACTGCTGGGTGCGAACTCATGAGTTTCCTGGACGCCTATTCCGGCTACCACCAGGTATACATGGCCGAAGACGACGAGGAGAAGACCAGTTTCATCACACCACTTGGGACGTTCTGCTTCGTCAGAATGCCCTTTGGCTTGAAGAATGCAGGCGCTACCTTCACCCGACTCGTCGCCATTGCCCTGGCCGCCCAGCTTGGGAGGAACGTCGAAGCCTATGTCGATGACGTGGTGGTCAAAACTCGGCAACTTGCTCTACACGGCCGGGACCTCCAGGAGACCTTCGACAACCTCTGGAAGGCGGGCATCAAGCTCAACCCCGACAAGTGTGTCTTCGGGGTACAGGCGGGCAAACTCCTAGGTTTCCTCGTGTCCGGGCGGGGCATCCAGGCGAAGCCCGACAAAGTAGACGCCATCCTGCGTATGGAGCCGCCCAAGACAACGAGGGAGGTTCAGAGGCTCGCGGGCCGCATGGCAGCATTAAGCCGCTTCCTCTCCAGGGCGGCGGAGTGGGGCCTGCCGTTCTTCAAGACACTCCGCGGGTGTGATGGATTTCGTTGGGACGGAGACTGCGCGAAGGCCTTCGACGAGCTCAAGCAGCACCTGGCAAGCCTCCCCACTCTGGTCGCCCCAGCACCAGAGGCTCCCCTCCTGCTCTATCTGGCCGCGTCAGCCACCGCGGTCAGCGTCGTCCTCGTCTTAGAGGAGGGCGCCATTCAGCGGCCCGTCTACTTTGTCTCCGAAGCCCTTCAAGGCGCCAAGACAAGATACACGGAGCTTGAGAAGCTCGCCTACGCGCTGGTCATGGCCTCCAGGAAGCTTCGGCATTACTTTCTGGCTCACCCGATCACAGTGCCTTCCTCATTCCCCCTGCCAGAGATGCTACATAACAAGGAGTCCACAGGGCGTATCGGTAAATGGGCCGCCGAGCTCGCTCCCTTCTCCTTGACGTATGCTTCGCGGACGGCAATTAAATCCCAAGTCCTGGCGGATTTTCTCGCCGAATGGACCCCGCCGGCCCAACCCGGCCAGACGCACGATGATCCTGTCTGGACGCTTACAATCGACGGAGCTTACAGCGTCGCCGGCGCGGGCGTAGGGGCGGTGATCATCACGCCCGAGGGACAGCGTTTGCTGTACTCGGCGCGCCTTGCCTTCCCCGCCACCAACAAAACGGCTGAATACGAGGCACTGCTCTTTGGCCTGGCAAAGCTCAAGGCGGTCGGCGCGAGACGGGTGTTGGTCCGCACCGACTCGCGCTTGGTGGCCGGCCATGTGGACAAGTCATATCAAGCCAAGGACCCTGAGTTGGCCAAATACCTCGCGGCGGTGAGGGCGAGGGAAAGGCACTTTTTGGGTGTCACCATCAAGGCCATCCCCCAGGCGGAGAATGAGCAAGTTGACGCCCTCGCCAAGGCGGCCAGCCAGCAACTGCCCCCCCCCCCCCCGAGGGGGCATTCTACGAGGTGTTAGCAAAGGCGGCCATCGCGCAGGACAACCGGGACGCGGCACTTGTCCACCGCATTGATCGGCCAGGAGATTGGCGAGAGCCCATTTTCAATTTCTTACAAGGTCTCGCCGAGCCGGAGGACCCTGCCGAACTGCGACGCTTGCAGCACCGCGCACGGTCCTTCCAGGTGTTCGAAGGGACACTCTACAAGAAAGGGGTTTGCGCGCCGCTCCTGCGCTGCCTCTCGACTGCGGAGGGAAAGGAACTCTTGGCGGAAATCCACGCGGGCGTGTGCGGATCCCACCTGGCGCCGAGGTCATTAGTCGGCAAGGCGTTCAGACAAGGCTTCTACTGGCCGACTGCCATCACCGACGCCCAGGACCTCGTCCGTCGGTGCCAAGGGTGCCAGTGGATGGCGCGCATCATCCGCAGGCCCCCGACAAGCCTCAACCCAATTCCCCCGGTGTGGCCACTGGCGCGCTGGGGTCTCGATATAGTAGGACCACTCGCCCGAGCTCCAGGGGACCTCCGGTTCGTGGTAGTCGCGCTGGAGTATTTCTCCAGATGGCCGGAAGCGATCGCTCTGGCCAAAGTAACTTCTGCGGCCATACAGCGCTTCCTATGGCAAAACATCATATGTCGCTTCGGTGTGCCTCGGGAGCTCACGGTCGACAATGGCCTGCAGTTCGACGCCACCCTCTTCAAAGATTATTGTGCCAGCATGGGCATCACCCTCCGATTCGCCTCGGTGGGGCATCCCCAGTCCAACGGGGAGGTCGAACGGGCGAATGGCGCCATTTCCGCCGCCATCAAGAAGCACCTGGTTGGATTGCCGAAGGGCAAGTGGCCAAGCGAGCTTCACAGCGTTCTATGGTCGCTTCGCACAACGGTAACACGCCCGACGGGATTCACGCCGTTTAAACTCCTTTTCGGTGACGAAGCGGTGACGCCCGAGGAAATCAAGGTCGGCTCGCGAAGGGTCCTCGTCCAAGCACCCGAAGACGAGCGCCGTGTGTCCTTGGACCTCCTCGACGGGATACGGGCAGACGCAGCCCACAATGTCGAGAAGTACGCGCGGCAGACAATGCGTACTCGGGACCGCTCTATATGCCCGCGGGGGTTCAAGCCTGGGGATCTCGTCCTCAGAGTGGCGCTCCAGGCCGAAACCGTTGGCAAGCTGGAGTCCAAGTGGGAAGGCCCGTACATCGTAATGGAGGCATTGCCGAAGGGGGCGTACCGCCTCGCCACGCTCGAAGGACAAGCCTTCCGGCACACATGGAACGCGGACAGGTTGCGGCGGTACTACGCCTAGAAGCAGGACAGCAGGCGTAGAGCCACCAGCCCGTTGTTAGGCGATGCTCGCCCGCGCAAACGGGAGTTCAATAAAGGTTGCTGTTCCCAGAGCATCCCCTGTCCGCGCTGAGCAGAACAAAGTCCACGGACTTTAAATAAGACGTAGCGTCGAGCCTAGCTCCGCACGCGAGAGTCTGCGGACTATAAATAAGACGTAGCGTCGAGCCTAGCTCCGCACGCACCAGTCCACGGACTTTAAATAAGACGTAGCGTCGAGCCTAGCTCCGCACGCGAGAGTCTGCGGACTATAAATAAGACGTAGCGTCGAGCCTAGCTCCGCACGCACCAGTCCATGGACTTTAAATAAGACGTAGCGTCGAGCCTAGCTCCGCACGCGAGAGTCTGCGGACTATAAATAAGACGTAGCGTCGAGCCTAGCTCCGCACGCACCAGTCCACGGACTTTAAATAAGACGTAGCGTCGAGCCTAGCTCCGCACGCGAGAGTCTGCGGACTATAAATAAGACGTAGCGTCGAGCCTAGCTCCGCACGCACCAGTCCACGGACTTTAAATAAGACGTAGCGTCGAGCCTAGCTCCGCACGCACTCTACAGAGTATAAATAAGACGCAGCGGGGGGACACCTCCGCGCGCACTCTAAGGAGTATAAAGAAGACGTAGCGTCGAGCCTAGCTCCGCACGCACCAATCCACGGACTTTAAATAAGATGTAGCGTCGAGGTTCGCCTCCGCACGCGCGAGTCTCCGGACTATAAAGAAGACGTAGCGTCGAGCCTAGCTCCGCACGGACCAGTCCACGGACTTTAAATAAGACATAGCGTCGAGGTTCGCCTCCGCACGCGCGAGTCTCCAGACTATAAAGAAGACATAGCGTCGAGCCTAGCTCCGCACGCACCAGTCCACGGACTTTAAATAAGACGTAGCGTCGAGGTTCGCCTCCGCACGCGCGAGTCTCTGGACTATAAAGAAGACGTAGCGTCGAGCCTAGCTCCGCACGCAACAGTCCACGGACTTTAAATAAGACGTAGCGTCGACGTTCGCCTCCGCACGCGCGAGTCTTCAGACTATAAAGGAAGTCGTAGCGTCGAGGTTCGCCTCCGCACGCGCCACTCCACGGAGTATAAACGAGACGCGCAGACCTGCCCTCCGCGTTCGGCGGCAGGTAACACCAAGAATAAGGTACTATTTGGTTCCATTATAAACGCAAAGGGGTTACATGGTTACAAGCGTAGGACCCAGTGCGTCATCCCCCTGCCCTCCCGACCAACCGCTCAGCCTTGGCGCGGCGCGGACGAGCCCGCGCCGTCGTCATCACGGCGCTGAAGGACCCCTTCAAGCCACTGGAGGAGGTCCCCCTCCCCATGCAACGTCTGCTGCACGGCGACCCTCGCTACACCTTCCCCGAAGCGGCCCCAGATCCGTTGATGGAAGTTCTGCAGGCTAGGCCCGATGGAACGGATGGCGTCCGACATAACCTCTGGGCGGACGGGAGGATCCAGTTGAGGGTTCGCTAGCTCATAGGTATGCCTACACCCACGAGTGTGAAGCAGGGCGAGGGCGAAGCACGCACCAACATAGCTGCAGTGCTCGCCAAAGGTCCTGGCGCCACGAAGAGCAACGCCGGCCCCCTCCTCGATCAGCCCGAGCGATTCCGACAGGGCCTCCGGCCTGTGCGTAGTGTCTGGCACTCGGACGCACAGATCCCGGAGGGCCTGGTTCAGAGCCTCCATGGCCCGCCATGCCGATAGGGACGCATTTTCCAGGACACGGCGGTTCTCGGTAGCAGACTCCGCCAGCTAGGCCTTCTCCCCTTCTAGGACGGCGATCTGCTGCGCGAAGGCGGCGCGCTCCCCAGCCGTGGCGATCTGAGCTTCCGTGGCCTCGAGTTGTGCGGCCACCAGGGCGTCCCCCAGCGCGCGAAGTTCTTCATCCTTTGCGGCGAGAGCAGTGTTTGCTTCGCAGAGGCTGGCTTCCAGAGCCCTCCGCTCCCGGACGCGGGCCTCGTCAAAGGACCGGCCGAGGGCAAGCGTCTGGCAGAAACAACAAATCAGCAGGCGTCCAGAAATACCTTACAAACGAAAGCGCATGTATTTACCTTCATCTCGGAGGCCTGCAGCGCGAGCGCTAGGAGGTCCCCCGCGCATGACGACAGCGCCTCTCGGTTGAGGCCGTTATCGGCACGCTCTGCGGCTGTGGTGAGGTCGCAAAATACCTCCGGGCGAGGGAGGAAGTCCGAGCGAGCGAGCCCCGGCCCCAAAGCGCCCAGATTTATCGCGGCCACGGCCACGTCAGCAGCAGCGGACACCTGCGGGGCATCCTGCACAAGGCTCCCAACTTCGCGCATACCTCCGCTGCTCGATCCTTCGCTACGTACGGGAGACGTCGTCTCACCTGATGTCGGCAGAATGAGCGAGCAGATCGGAGAGAGTCTCGCGAAGTCAGGTGAAGAAAGGGACTCACACCTACCTCCTGCGCCCCTCGTCGCGGTCGGAGGTGGCGCCGGTTCGACCGCCCAGGGGGAGGCAGGCGCCTCGACGCTCGGGGAGAACGTCTTCTCGGCCGTGCCAGACGCCGTAATCCCGCAGCAAGGCCCCGCAACAGCATATCGACCCCTAGTTGGCGGCGGGGACTGCATCTGAGGGCGTTTCGCCTGCGGTGGCACAGGCGATTCTTCCACGGCAGGACCAGCTCCAGTCACTGTTACCCCCACGGCTTCCTCTGTAGGGGGCACGCCCTCGTCGGCCGCTGCGGTTGATAACGCACCTTCCACCGTGGTTGACTCACCAGGAACGGCGCCACCCCCCGGGTTGATGAGTTCCAACTCAACGACGGCCGCGAGCCCAAGCACGGGCTCGTGGGCGTCGGCAGAAGGTGCCGGGGGATCCGCGGCGGTGCGCCCCTCCGAAGCAGTATGGCCAGGCCCACCGCCGGTCGCACGCCTCGTCTCAGCTGGGCTAGCCGCCGGAGGGGCTGCAGGGTCGCGTATGGCGGCCGGGGAACGGGCCCGGCGTCGCGAAGATAGCACCCCCGAAAGGCTACCACCTCCCTGAGCGCCCGGAGTCCCGGCGGGAAGCTCTTCCGGCACCGCACGCTCGGGCACGGCAATGCCCACAGCCTCGCAGGTGCGGTTTACCCGCCCCTGCTTAGCCGCCTTGACTGCGGCCTCGCGAGCCCGGTGCTCCTTAAGCGTATACGGGCCGAGGAGCGCCGCAACCGCGCGCTCCGCATCTTCTAGCCGGGCCACTGCGCAGGAGATCGCGTCAGTCAGGCGGAAGCCAAACAGATACAATGGCGCGCGTAAAGCGTGCTGGGCGACTTACAAGGGGCGGACGGCGGCAGCAGGCGAGACACGGATGGGTCGAACCCGTCCTCGCGGGGGCCATTCTGTCCAACATACTTTCCCCGGGAGGAGAGTGGCGCCGCCCCATACATCGTGAACTCCTCGGCTAGGTCGCGCACGCTCATTCGACGGGCGACACCGACAAGGCTCTGTAGCTTTTGCGTGTCGTCGACCTCCGCCTTCAGACTCGGCGTGCTGTTAAACGAGATCGGCCCACCTCGGCAATGCATTCTGCTCTTGTCGGTCACGGTGTAATAGAACCACCACCGCGTCCAGCCGGCTGCCCATTGCCCTGACAAGGCTGGCACAGGGAACAACGTCGTGCATGACGCCCGGAGCACGAAGTCCACACCGCCGAAGTTGGACACCGCCCCGTCAACCTTTCTGGGTCGACAGTGTGCGTCGTGCAGGCTCGCGCTGGGACGCCACCCCTCTGTCCGCATCGCCCACGTGAAGACGGCTAGGCGGAGTATCGCGTGGGGCGTCAACTGGGCTAGCTCCAACTGGTAGGCCCGCAGGACTTCGCCCACGAACAGCGTGCAGGGCATTCGAAGGCCGGCATCAAAGAACGCCACGAAAACAATAGCCTCCATGGCCCCGGGCTTCGGCTCCATCTCGTCTCGACAGGGTAGGCGAGCCCCATTGCGATCCACGATCTTCCCCTCATCCACGAGTCGCTGCAGCGTCCCTTCAGTCATGCGGCTCTTCCCCAGCACACGGGAGCAGGAGCCTCCCGAGTGCTGCATGGCGTTCCACCACTTGTTGGCGCGCGAGCTCCCCTGCGGCACCAATTTGTACTCCTGAGAAGGATGGGTCGCCTAGCCCTGGCTAGGCAAGGAACCACTGCGGGGGTGGTAGGCGGCGTCGTCCTGGCTGGCCATCGCTCTTCGCGACAAGGGAGGAAGATGCAGGCAAAGGAGCAACTGGCGTGAAAATTAGCACGGGCGGAAGCGAAGCGGCAGATCAAAAAGCAAAGCAAGAAAGGGTGCCTCCACCCCAACACTAGCACCTTATAAAGGCCGCTCGCCTGCCTTGTGGCTCAGCGCACAGACGGATCAAATTCCCAGCGATTCGGCTATCCAAGATTTGGAACGAAGAACCGCCGGGACCTAGAGGGCCGTGCCAGGTAGGTGGCCAAGCAGCGCACAACGCCCCTACATCTTCAACATGCGTCCAACTTCTTGGGGGACGAGGCGAACGGCCGCGGTCACGCAACCGCTCACATCCCACGACGCACCAGTCGTGAGTCGCCACGTGCCCCACCTGCAGCAGGGCAGACTGCACGACGCGACAGCCTGACTTCTGCCAGGTCAGGCGTCGGCGTGATTCATGCCGCCATTAAAAGCGCACTACCAGACTGCAAGGTCACAACAGCCCCGGAGCGCGCGCGTCTACTTCGACTTGGGCGCCAGCTTCGCTGCACACCCGTTCGAAGGGAAGGGGACGGAGCGCGCGCGCCTACTTTGACTTAGGCGCCAGTTTCGTTGCCACCCGTTCGAAGGGTAGGGGACGGAGCGCGCGCGTCTACTTCGACTTGGGCGCCAGCTTCGCTGCCCACCCGTTCGAAGGGTAGGGGACGGAGCGCGCGCGGCTACTTCGACTTGGGCGCCAGCTTCGCTGCCCACTCGTTCGAAGGGTAGGGGACGGAGCGCGCGCGGCTACTTCTACTTGGGCGCCAGCTTCGCTGACCACCCGTTCGAAGGGTAGGGGACGGAGCGCGCGCATCTACTTCGACTTGGGCGCCAGCTTCGCTACCCACCCGTTCGAAGGGTAGAGGACGGAGCGCGCGCGTCTACTTAGACTTGGGCGACAGCTTCGTTGCCACCCGTTCGAAGGGTAGGGGACGGAGCGCGCGCGTCTACTTCGACTTGGGCGCCAGCTTCGCTGACCACCCGTTCGAAGGGTAGGGGACGGAGCGCGCGCATCTACTTCGACTTGGGCGCCAGCTTCGCTACCCACCCGTTCGAAGGGTAGAGGACGGAGCGCGCGCGTCTACTTCGACTTGGGCGCCAGCTTCGCTGCCCACCCGTTCGAAGGGTAGGGGACGGAGCGCGCGCGCCTACTTCGACTTAGGCGCCAGCTTCGCTGCCCACCCGTTCGAAGGGTAGGGGACGGAGCGTGCGCGCCTACTTCGACTTAGGCGACAGCTTCGTTGCCACCCGTTCGAAGGGTAGGGGACGGAGCGCGCGCGTTTACTTCGACTTGGGCGCCAGCTTCGCTACCCACCCGTTCGAAGGGTAGAGGACGGAGCGCGCGCGTCTACTTCGACTTGGGCGCCAGCTTCGCTGCCACCCATTCGAAGAGTAGGGGACGGAGCGCGCGCGTCTACTTCGACTTGGGCGCCAGCTTCGCTGACCACCCGTTCGAAGGGTAGGGGACGGAGCGCGCGCGTCTACTTCGACTTGGGTGCCAGCTTCGCTGCCACCCGTTCGAAGGGTAGGGGACGGAGCGCGCGCGTCTACTTCGACTTGGGCGCCAGCTTCGCTGCCACCCGTTCGAAGGGCAGGGGACGGAGCGCGCGCGTCTACTTCGATTTAGGCGCCAGCTTCGCTGCCACCAGTTCGAAGGACAGGGGACGGAGCGCGCGCGCCCCTGCTTCGAATCAGGCGTCCGCCTCCGCTAACACCATCCCAGACTTCGGGCTCCCCAACCACAAGCTTGGAGGAATTCACAGGCCGCAGGGGACGGAGGGGGCCAAAGGACTCGGCGACATGGCTTCGGTCCTATGAAGCCCTTCACCATGAGAGGCTCCTGTCGTAGGGATGGCCCCCACCTAAGCCCAGCAGGCCTGGTAGGAGATTATAAGGCCCAGAATAGGCCATGTGTAATGACATAACTGCCCCCAGAGGGGATAACCAGACGTAAGGGTATATCTGTAAAAGCACTCCTCATGTGTATATATATATGAGTGAGCCATGGGGAGGACCCAGGCCATTACACTTATCTTCATCACTCCCCACTACCATCTCTCTCTCTGTTTGGTCAGTAGCCACAACACTATGTTTGCTCAAGTTTTTAGGAGTGTGTATATGTCTAAGAGAGTGCACTGGAGAAGGATGAGAAAGCCTGTAAATATTACGACTTCTCCTGTTATTCTTGTTTGGTTGGTTCTGAAGAATTTGTTTTTCTTCAGAAAAGAATTTTGCAGAGTTTGTTTCTCCATTTGTTTTCTCTATGATACACTTTGCTTATTCTTGTTTGCTTGCTTCCTACAGCGTCACAGGCCACTCTCAGGTTGACTAAAGGGATTCTATCATTCTTCAAGATGCCGCTCTTTGCTTCTAAGCTGTGCGATGTTTCAAATCTACCAAAATAGTGCATGCTAACAAGTAACAACAGGACATTTTGGTTTTGTTGTCATATACATATTCAAACAGGGTGGGACTGATGGCGCAAGGATTGTCGCTCATCTATTTCAGTCTGGTTGTCAGACAATAAATAGTACATTGGCAAGAAGCTGAGGCAAACAGAATCAGTTAGCCGAGGTAACCAAATTAGGTGGAAATACAAATCCTGATGGTTAAGATATGTACCAATTAACACGCTAACTAACGAGGAAAGTGAACCAAGAAATTACAACATCTGGAAGATTGCAATTGAACCGTGAGTAGCATCGGCAGGTAGACTGCGGAAGATCGGCAGGCTTCTGAATATTGCTGGGTGTGATCTCCAGCTTGCTATCAGGCTTGGTGGGGACAACTGGCCACCATCTCTGTCTCAGTTGTATAAATCAATAAAATATCTACTCTTATTCTCTCCTCAAAATTTAGCATCCAAAATAGCCCTATTTCAAAATGTCCCAAATAAGCTTTTGCAAGGTCCCAACACACTTGTAATGGACGAATTCTACTCAATTTGGAAAGCAAAAGGAGCAAGCTAGCGAACTGATTTCGTAAAGGACCAAGAACCTCATATTCCTGATGAGATGTTGACACGGCCGGCGAGGTCGACGGTGAGGGGAGCTTTCCCGCGGCGAGGTCGACGGTGGACAGATGGAGCCCCTCGTGGCGAGGACGGTGGCTGACAGAAGGAGCCCTCTGTAACATCCCAAATTTTTTGCTAAAATAAAAATGGAATAAAATAAATAATAAAAATGGAATAAAATAAATTTTAAATTAAAATAAGTTTTTTTGTGCCTTAGTTTAAATTTGGATTTGCCCTGAATTTCTGTTTTTGAAAAATCTAGATTTGAAAAGCATTTTCAGAAAAATCTAAAATTATTACTAAATAAAATGATATTTTGATTTTCTATAAAAATCTTATGTCAAAATAATTATTTGGAGTTATTTGGCTTTTACTTGGTTCCTGGATTTTCTGGAGTTTAAAATTGTATTTTTGAAATTAAAAAAATATTTTAAAATATGAAAATTAAATACCAACATTAGTTGAAAATATTTTTATTAAGTTCCAAATGTCTCCAGGAGGTCTAGAAATTTTTCTGGAATTTTTGGAGGTTATTTGGTATTTTTCTGAGGCTTAATGGAATTTCTGTGCTTTTCTGAAAAACCCAAAAATCAGAAAATAAAAATCAATTCCCTACCCTCTCCTTCGGCCGCCACATGGACGGTCGGATGGTGTCCACGTCGCCGCATCTCCGGCCGCCGCCCCATCCCGCCTAGCCCCTCCCGATGGCCGCCACGCCGCCCGCCCGGATCCGCCTCCCCCTCTTCCCGGGCTGCCACCTGGCCGGCCCAGATGGCCCGCCATCCGGCCATCCCACCGTCCGCTTGCCCTCCCCTTTTAGCCATCGGATCTTCATCCGCCCGCGCCCGAGCCGCTCCTCTCTCTCCTCCTCCTCGGCCCCATCCGTCAGCCCACGCCCCTCTCGCCTCCCTCTCTCTGCCACCGGGGCCCACCCGTCAGCCACCCCGCCTCCGTCTTCCCCACGCCGCCTTCGTCCTCCTCGCGCCCGCCCTCCCCGGCCGCAACTGCCGCCCGCCCTACCCGGCCACCACCCCGCTCCCCTCGGCCACGCCGCCCATCTTCGTGCGCCGCACGCACCCCGCACCCACCTCCCGCCTATCCCGCGTCAAACCGCCGCCCACTTCCCCCCGAATCGCCCTCAACCGCCGCGCCACTCCCTCCACGCCGGCGAGAAATTGGCGCCGCCCCGTTGCCCTCCGCTCCCTATAAAAGCCTCCCCCGGACTCCCCTCACTCCGCACCACCTTCCCCTCCACTCCCCTCTCTCTCCTGGCCACCCCACCGCCGTCGCGCCGTAGTCCCGAGCGCCGCCGCCGCCTTGCGCTCGCCGCCAGCCGTCTCCGCTCGCCGCCGGTAAGCCCGCGGCCACCGCCGTGCTCCCCCGCGCCTCCTCTACCTCCTGCGTCCCTCGCTGCCGGCCGCCGCCCGCCGGAGCGCCGGCGAGCACACCGTGCCCGTGCGCCACCCCGGCCACCCTGTCCACATCAGCCGCCCGCGTGGCAGTTGCGTGGCACGCCACGTCGGCGCCACGCCAGCCCGGCCCCTCCCCCGTGCCACCTCACCACCTTCCCGGGTCCGTGGACCCAGTCCATAGACCAAGGGCCCACATGTCAGCCCCTTCCCCTTCTTTTCCCGTTGAAAAACAATTCGTCCGAATATTAAATCCTGGCTGACGTCATATTTCTGATTTTCCTTTAGGAAAATAATTCCAGAAAATCTCTTTTTCCATTTTCTCTCTTCTCAAATTTCCCGGAGCCCGTTCTTCTTCGTCCTAGCTCCGATTTGGCCCATTCAAATTTCTAAATTCATCAAAAATTCTCCTCTATCCATTTCTAGCCTCAATTCAAATATTTTAAGTCAATTGGAATTTATTTTGAATTTATTTGAATTTAGTGGGTTATTTTCACGTGTAGACTTCAACGATTCGGGAGATTTCGACGACGAAGGTTCAAACCAATTTGAAGGGCAAGGCAAGTCACCCTCCTTGATCATGTTGATCCCAGTCTTCAAAATAAAATTATGTTGATTTAAATTATATTGCATGCATATTTTTATTCAGCGTATTTCAATTCAGTTTTAAATTTAGTTATTGCCTACTTGTTAAATTCCTCCATTGATATTGAATTCCTGACCTTGTCACCCTAGAGCAAACTCTAGTTAGTACATTAGTATTGGCTAGAGAATATTATATCAAATGCTTAGTCCTGCTTAGAAAATAATCTTGGTTTTGGGATATCTTTCACATAAAATGATGACCCTTTTTACATAAAATGATATGAACTCTTGACTTTGGTGAGTCAAGGAAGTATATGAAATATTTTGAAAACAAATATAAATCTGGTTTAGAATTGGGCATTTGGTTAGAGTGGTGGGTGCAGGCATGCCCTGTTGGTTGGAGCCGCAGTGGTTGATTGTCGTGCACAGGGGTATGTGGTTGGGCCTAAGTCAGATTAAGGACCGGTCTGTGAGCTACTGTTGCAAAGCCCTAATCGTACTACCACATGGCTGGTATGGGACAGCCCTGGCTGAATAATTTGTGAAGTCCCAATCTGAGTCAAGTTGTAGGTTGAAAGTGAGTGTGGTTGGTGCCATGTGAAGTCTCACTTGGGCGAGCGTGGTTAAGCCATGAGAAGTCTCGTCTAGGCTCAAAAGGGGGTCCCGGTCTGGTGGATTCCTTACTGGGGTGAAACCTTAGAGTTGGCTCGACCAGGTTGAAGGCTTTGCATTGTAAAGGCCTTGTCATGACTCCTTGCCGCACACCTAAGGAAGTGTGTAATCGCGTAGCACAAAAGGATGATCGTGTCTTGTGGGTAAAGCTGTACAACCTCTGCAGAGTGTATAATCTATCCTGGATAGCCGTGCCCACGGTCATGGGCATGCTAAGTAAAAGTTTTTCATGGATTAGACTTTGTTTTTCAAAATATTTTTGAAAACCTTGTGGATGGATGGAATCCACGAGAGATGAAAACCTTACGGATGGATGGAATTCGTGAGAGATTGAAATCTGGTGAATGGATGGAATTCATCAGAGTTGCGCAGTGAAAGCGTGTGGATGGATGGAATCCATACGTGATCTTTTGGAAAAGATGGTCCGGGTGGGATGCCCGTGGATAGGTTGGTGTTTGGTCGGAGCCTGCACTGACGGTAATATTTTCAATTACAATTACTGTTTTACTTACTGTATTAAATTCAGCAATTTCAATCTACTTATTGTATTTCTTAAATGCAGTTTTATGCAAACTAACCCTATAAGCCTTCCATTGAAGCCTTTATCATTATGTTGCATTTTCCCGGGTGACTTGCGGAGTACAAGTTTGTACTCACCTTGCTTTTTCCACACAGAGAAGAAAGATGTCAACTACGGTGAAGATCTGGACGAATAGGCCGCGTCTTACTGTCGTTTGCCTGTGGGCAGGCTTGGGCTTCGCTATTTATCATTTTGCTTCCGCAGTTATTTTCTTTATTTATCTTTGCCAATGGACGTTGATGTAAGACTTGGCCATAAGGCCGTACCCTTTATTTAATATATGAAGTCATTTGTGCTTGGTATATATCTTTGTTGTACTATGTGCACTAGCTGATCCTGGACTAGTGCGATTTACACAGAGGATCCAGGAGTCGTTACTCCGGGTTCCGACACCCTCCCGCGGCGAGGACAGTGGCCAGCGCATGGAGCCCTCGTGCTGCGAGCTCCGTGACCGGCGGCGGAGGCGGGAAGAATCCTTGTACGGCGTGGGGTACATTTACGGCGCAGTGATCTGGTTCATCGGCGGTTGAGCGGATGGAGCCCTCCTGCGGCGAGGTCGGCGGCCGGTGGATGGAGCCCTTGATCTGCAAGCTTCGTGACCGGCGGAGGCGGGAGGAATCCTTGTGCGGTGCAGGGGACGTCGACGGCGTGGTGCTCTGGTTCATCGGCATCACGGGGACGAATCTCCGCAAGAGTTGTGCTCGCTCTGTGAAAAAAGGAGGGAGGAAGGCCTCGCGTGGAGATTAGTGCGCCACACGTGAGCTATCCGAGCTAGTCCCCACGGAGAGAAATGGGGAAGCGCCCCAGAGAAGTTCCTTCCAGGGAGGGCACGGCCGGGGCTTAAATAGCCTCAGGGAGGTGCCTAGCCGTTGGAGCGGCATGGATGCCAGGCGAAGCTCAAGGGGGGCGCTGCTTGGCACACAATGTGGCGCAAGGTAAGAGGGAGCAAAGTCGACGCGCGGCGCGGAGCTGCGAAGCAAAGAATCAAAGATGATAGGGGAGGCAGGGACTTTGGGCGTGTGCGGCACGAGCTGACACGGACGCAACTAGAGCGGGTCGTCGTGGTGGCACGGGGAGGGGAGATCGAAGAGGTGGCAGGGTGGGTGTCCAAGCGCTAGCCAGGCCGAGTAGCTCAAGCGGGTTCGGACAGATATTGCTCATATCGTATCCTAACCCATATTTTTTTCAAGCGCTAGCCATACCACCATCACTTCAAGCCTTAAACTGTTAGACATAAGTACATAATAGTGATTATAATTCATCAGCCGAAGATGGTGTGGCGTTTCCCCAAAAATTGCCCATTGAGGTGATGAATCTTGATTTTTTACGGACAGCATTTTCTTTTTCTAGGCTAAAGAAATTTTACTAAATTAAAGTAGAGACAGTAGACAATTGGGGATAATAGACTTTTGACAAATTTACATGTTCATTTACTAAAGCATGCCAAAGTTCATCGTTTAATAATACTCTGATTACATGCTTTTCATTCTGTTACCTAGGAAGAGTGATCTTAATGAGCAAATTTAGGATTCCAATTGCACAAGCAGCAGAATTAGAAATAAAACACTATTTTAGTATTGTATATTTATACTTGCCACAACTGAATGCCATATTCCTTTTAAAGAACTTAAGCTTGCACGATCCAGGAAAACTTTCTATACACTACACACCTCAACCAACCAACATGACAAAAAAACAAATACTAGCAAAATAAAAGGTGAATTCTTAACTCTTACCAGATATCCGACCGAATATCCGACCGAATAATTATCCGGTATCCGAATACCGATACTATTCGGTCGGATAACAGCTCTCCAGAATCCGAATCCGACATAAATTATCCGAATCCGACCGGATACCAAATTCCCTTCCCAAATCCGGTACCGACCGAATTCGATACCGGATCGGTCAGGATTAACCTAACCCATTTGCACCCCTAGTACTGGAGCAGGGTAGCGAAGGAAGGACGCAGTTGCAGCAAAGCCATGCGCAACACACGCGACGCGCGCAGAGCGCAACCTAGACAGAGAAGAGAGGGGGAAGGCCGGCTGGGCCAAGGGAAGCACAGGTGGGACAAAGGGCCAGATTGGCCCAAGGGAAGGTCGGATATGGGCTGGACCGTCCCAACAAGTTTCCTCTCTAAAATGCTTTTGAAAATCAAGGGAATGTGAGAAGCACAACTCGAATTTAAATTAAAATTTTAAAATTTTGTGGCAAAATTTTATAAGCCCCAACATGGGATGTTACACAAATTCAGTATAACGGTATTTCGTACATCAACAACCATAACAAACACCTCTTTTCCTCCAATAAATCAATCACGAACTCCATTCGCCACCCAAAACTTCAAACACAATTGTACGCATCAGCATCAGACTGAAATTACAGAGGGATATGCTGCGACAAAAGTAGAAGACTATTATACACTAGTAGACCGTGACCCGGTCAGGCATGAGGTCCCTGTGGCAACTCAAAAACACCATGCAAAATCAGAACAACTCCTCTTAACCCCCAAAAAAGAAAGGGAAGAATACCTAGTACAATAACACTATTCCTTTTGCCATTCCAGTTGGATGCAAAAACACATACACCCGCCTCTCCACCGGCAGCTGAGTATATACAAGTGAAGCCTCCATGGATCTTCAATCTCTACGAGTCGACTTTGTTTTACTTATGTTCGGGGAAACAGAACGGTGAGCACTGTCCTGGATGAAGCTCCGTTCGCCATCTTTATAGTCCACTTCCACTTTGGTCAGTGTAGATAATTCTCTTTAGGCATGGCTGTGGGCTAGCCCCTTCTCTTTAACACGTCATTTTCTTGCGTGCGGACGAACTAAAAATAGGAAGATCCCACAGAGTGAGACTTCAGATGGATCATATCAACCAATGTCTGGCAAATCTATTATATCCAGGCAAGAGAGCCTCGATCGTTAGCTGCTACTTGGGGACGGCCCCTGGTTGGAGTTGGTGGTCTGTTCGCATTCAGCTCCTGAATTTCATTCACACGTCATAGTGTTAAGAGATGGACAGCAGCAGTAGCAGCTAGTTCAAACAAAGAAATATATTTGCAACGATATAGTGTTACCTGCATCCATGTGTCTTCAATGTGATGCTCTGGCGAGGTCTCAGGTGATGTGATTGCAGGGGGCAAAGGATGTATTAGTTTTGGAACGACCACAAGATCTCTACCCAAAACCAAGATTGCACCAGCATTATTTGCAGTACCTGTGTGCGTACCATGTCAAGCTATCATAGAATCAAGCCAAAAGGTTGACAAGTAGATCATGTTAAAACATATTCTCACCGCAATAATTTGTTGCAGAGAAAAGAGTGATCAGGTGACCTTGAGCAAAGCGCTCAAAGCCATCCATCACGCACTCGTGCGCTCGTACAATTAGTTGAAGGTCATTGTTGTTGCAAAACTCCATAACGCGATCAGGCTGTGCCAACAACACGTGTTAGCTTCAGAAAATCAAAGGGACCCCCCCCCCCAACCCCCACAAAAAAAAAGAAAGAAGAGCTCATCAACGAAGGGATTAGGGAGCACAAACCCCAAATGTAACAAGACCAGGGCCCCGAGCATTTGGCCTGAGTCCTTCAACACTGTCGTTCTCTGTTGGATCAGACCTGTAAGCATCATAACAAGATCATGACATCAACATAAATAAAAAGACATGTAAGGCTAAATATCAATGCGAGTTCTTGAAATGCTGACCATAGGAGATCCATGAGGACAACCGAGCCTGCTTCCATGGTAATTGGTCTTTGAAGATTCTCGATTTGCTCTACATGATTGATTGACCGACCAATGCCACCATGCATACAGATAATTTTCTTTTCTATGAGCGCAGCCAAAGGAAGCCAATTAAATAACCTATTCATACGGTGCCATGTCCAGATGCCATCTCTCTCACCCTATTTTTTGAGCAAAGAACATCCACATAAGCAAAGATGAAAGGTGGTCTTGTAATGAAATACAGTACACAAAAAATTAAGGAAAATATTAATTACCATTCGCTCTATACACTCTATTCGGAAGCCAAACAAAGCATTAATATCTGCAGCCTCATGATTTCCACGAATTAAATGTACATTTTGAGGATATTCAACCTGAAATGTATAATAGTTCAGATATTACAATTTAGATAATCAAAACAAGTCTACATGGCATGAAAGTAAGTTGACAGTTTAATACCTTCAACGCAAGAAGAAGAGCGATAGTTTCTAAACTATGCTGGCCACGATCCACATAATCACCCAAGAAGAGATAATCAATGTACCTGCAGGTTAAGACAATTATAGATGAGCCGAATACCAGAAAAGAGAAAACAGAAACTCACAAACAAAATAAAATGTATCTAGAGCTCAATACACTTAAGGGAACATATTTACAAGATAACTAGAGCATTCACAAGTTGATTTGGCATGATCACAACTGATCGTGCAGGCATATCAAAAACCGACCATAATTGTTACCACAAATTAAGGAATGTGTCACCATCGTTTTCTCAAAAGCAAGAACTTACGCAATGTCTCCTGCCGTTGAAGGAGCACCGTACTCATCAAACAATCGCATAAGATCACCAAATTGACCATGTAAATCACCAAATATCTTAACAGGAGCTTTAAGTTGCAGAACACTTGGTTCGCTTGAAAATATTCTCTCAGCACTGTCACACAGATCTGCAATCTCATTGCAGTCCAAGAAGAACTGCCTTCGCACAGGGGGCTTCCAACCACGAGGTTTCAACAGAGATGCAATGACCTGGATAAGTATTGCAGCAGACAGCACAAAGTGATTAAGTAGTTGAGAAGAAGCATAGTAGCTCTTATCTCGGTCAATGCCTATATCGTGCATTGAAACTTCTACATCACAAAGGCCCAGTACCAGAGCAGTTTGAGCCACTGGGTTTCTAATCTTTTATCATGTAGATACATGTCTTATTTTACATCAAAAAACATTTATAAATTTTGATTGCGACCATATTTTCCATGTGACAAAAGTACCTTTTTAGGAATACTATTAATGGACATCTGCCGGTCTAGTAACTTCCTTGCAGCAGTTGCATTCTCTGGAGTGCCATAGCTGACCCTTCTTCCTTCATTTTCAAACTGGTCAATTGAAAGCTGTCTGACCATACCACCTAACGCACCTCCAGTTTCTGCAGCCACCACAACCTGCAAGGCAAAAAAGAAAAATAAAGGATGACACCTAATGTAATGCAAAAATAGCTTTAGCTAGGCTGCTAAAAAGACAAGCATTTCGAGATATATTATAAGAGCAAGTGCATACACCTGCTGTAAAAGTAAACTGCCAAATGAAACAAAGGAATACGATAAATGTAACAAAATGCAGCATATGGTCTACTCACAGCTCTGTGGTGCAACCGAACCCCAGGTGGAGGTGTCATGTTGTTAGAAAGAGCAGCGTCTTGTTTGATGAGGCTTGAAAGTTTGCTGCTCGATGTGGAATCCGGAGACTGCTCCTTGTCAGGTAAAGGCTCCATCTCACCATTAACCTGCCTAGCCTTTACAGCAGCTAAAGTAGCATTAATTGCCTCCGCCTCTGCTGCTGATGCTTCAACTAAGTAATCGACGCCTTTGCTTAATCTCCTGTGAAAACATTAATTCCGAACACAAAAACACTGTAAAATATCAAGCATAAAACTAATATTAACTTGATAATGTAACGTCACCAGAAAACATTCATAAAAGAAATGAAGTGCACCTCTGTCCCTGCAGCACAGCATTCTCAGGGCTAATATCAGTATAGATGTCCCCATTAACAGGAGGGGCAACTGGAGTTCCAAGAACTACAGATCCATCTGGAGCTGATTCTGGAGCTATCTGCCTTGTTCGTTCATCATTATAGGCATACCTTCCAGGTGCTCTTCCAGCTTGTACATTAGTGCCTGCTGCACTTGCCGCCGCATGATTAGCAGCAGTTGTCGTTTCGGCAGCAGCAAGATCTTCAGCCACAAGAAGATCATCTAGCAGTACACCTATAATGGCAATCATACGATGTTAGCGTGAAACTGTATCCAATGTTCTAAAAATTGATAACCGGTACTCGACCGGTTACCTAACCTAGTAGTAATTACACAGCATAATCGGCCTATTATGTGGCATAACCATCCTGATAATGCAGATAACCAGCTAATAGATAGGGGCACCCGTTACCTATATATGACCAAGTATACGGCCTAGTAGACCCATTTTTACAACACTAATTGTATCATCATCCAATGCTGAAAACATAATTCTAAACATCATTTCTTCTCAACACATAAAACTAACTACATGTTTTTATCCAATTGAAAAGCATAGCAACTATGAATCTACGATAGAGAATTAGATATGTTCTTAAGTGCTTCTGACATAGGATATGACAATAGTACGATACTAACGTAAACTACAGTTTACAATAGAATCAACCTTGCACCATATGAAAATTCTGTGTACTGGTCAGAATTTAGTGGCCACACAATATCCCAATGTACTCTTAAAAGTCTCAACAAAGGAGTAGAGGACTAGTGTATATCTCGTTAGCAGTTTAGCACATCAGACAAAAATGCCACAGCAAGAGAACTCAAAATGAATGGTGATTTGTTTAGACATTACATCACAGGGTTGACCAGTCCAGAGCATCCATGAACCGTACAATGAATTTAATTCCTTGAAGGAACTAATACTAATCTCTTAAACATCATGCACACAGATCATAAGATCATACTGCATGTCTGCATGTACCAAATGACCAAGATGGTGTGAAGTACATCCATTTTTAAGTTCAGAGATTGTCCATAATGGAGTAGCATGTGATGGACATTTAGTCATTTCATGTGATATAAGGCATTTCATGGAAGAGAAAAAAAATAGAGTGAACAGTGGCATGTCCATCAAATCAAGAGATAAAACCACAAAAATCTAGACTCTGAATGTGTAAAACAATAACATGATAGCCCAGTAAAGTCAAAGTTCATCACACAGGCAAGGCACGAGATCTACACAGCTTAATGCTAAATGGACAGGTCTTTGTAAATTTGAAGCCATCTGATTTAATGAACTATTTGAGTGAAAAGACAGTAATAGTGGTCATCTAGCAAAAAAGTGGGGATATCAGATTCACAGAACAGTGTGAAACGAAATAAATATGTAACACTCATTCACTCAATGTCAACATCAAGCATGGGTGATTATTATCTTACCTCCCCGTAAACCTCCATAAATGAATATTAGATCACCAACAGCAGCAGCTGCATGCCTACACCGCCGTGTAAGTTCAACAGAAGCATCACCTCCTGCAGCATCCGCACTATATCTTCCTGTCCTGGGAGTTGTGACAACTGACTTTGTGTCACACCAAACTCCAGCAGCCGTGTCCAGCACTGAAACAGGTAGAATGGTGCAACTTATAAGAAAATCGTAGGAGTCCACATCGGAATTCTTGTCATTGGTAGATAGCCATAATAAGTAGTCAACAATGCCATAAGCCCCTAACTATGATGTTGATACAGATATGAACAACCAAAGATAATTTCAAAACTAGCAAAAGAGGAAGAAAAACTGGCAGGCATCAGCAGACAGTCATAAGTAACAACAGTAAACTACAGGAAATATTTTTTAGAACACTCATATAGAGATTGACATCATTACCAAGTTATGACTAACAATGTTGACAGTAATTAAAGTATTCAAGTGCTTTGTACAATTAAGATCTTTTGAGAAAAATGTATATTAGAAATACACCAACAGTACCGAACTTCACCAACAGTACCGAACTTCTTACATGTTGATCTTCAGAAAGACTCAAAGAGACAGTTTTCTTCTGAAAGGCATTTCTTCCGATCAAAAACAGAAACTATGAGCTCGGAATGCATCATTTCATCCCAAGGTCGTTTCTTTGAATTAACGGCAGTGCAAGATATTTTTCTAAAGATATTTCCCCAAAAAGGCAAAAAATAAGTCAATTAATTCAAGGTCTTAAAAACAGAACCTGCAACACTCGAGGAGTCCTCTACCATTCGACCACCTCCAAGAGCACCTCCTGACACATGAAGACGTGCATTCACAAATACCTAACCAACAGAGGAGACAAGCATTACACAAACACCAAACTGGGGACAGCGTTTTTAGAAGAAAAAAAGGAGATTGAATGACAGCTTACAGCTGCGTGTTGGTATCTGGGTGATGGAGACACACCAGGGGCAATTGCCCACTCCCAGCGCCCATCTCTATGTTTTGCGAGACCATATGCACTTGATAAGGGCTGATGGTTTTACAAAAATACATATATAAGAACAGAGGGTAAATATTAGATCTGAAATCGATGATTACTCCTATTATTGATATTAAACACCTAGACATAATGCAACAAAAATTTGTACTATTTTATTAATTCAACGACAACTAGACATCTGAAATGAAATTAGGCCATGTACTTCATGATGATTGTATCATTAGCATGAATTTGAGCAATAAAATCTCTCCTTTTCCTCACAAAAATAGGACAACTAGACATCTCCGTAACAGAAAACAATGCTCCAATGACTCAATAGCTGCTACTTGGCAAATAGATGTATAATGTATGTGTGAACTACGTGCCATGCATTATTAATTCTCATTTTTCCACATCATGGAGCGATACCAGCTGTCCCCTCATCAATTAGTTCCTACTTTGAGATATTATAGATACATTGCATCTGAAGATAAAGAGAATCGATCCATTCCTCACATAACAGACTATAAGGAACCTTGTTAAAATAGTTTCATATCTAATCACTAAAAGATAGCTTGGCATCTAATAACTAAGACAATAAAAATCAACAACCTATTATTAGAATTTAGAAGCTCTCAAATGTTGCATAGCACTTGTTTAACTCCATTTAGTTTAGTTGTTTATAAATGTTGCTCCAGCAAAAGGTTCACTAAATACTATTTAAGTCTGTCGATACTATTTCACTTACCACACTGTTAGCATCCCTCCCACCACAAAGTAAAAGAAGACCATCAGAGCGTGCACTCGCAGTGGCATACCTGAACAAAAATACCAAAAGTACACTTAGTTAAAGGATATCAAAACTAACTCTACTTCCAGTAAAATAATAAAAGAATATGACCTAGATGCAGAAGTCAGATCACAACAAACAAATGACTGGGTAATATGGTGGGTTACTGTGCCACATCATGCTACTCTGTACCAGACAAAACAAATAACAGATCGAATTGTAGATAGTTTAATATTAAATTAATGAAGTAAACATGCACCAGATGATGGTTTAGTAATATAAATAACGGGATATCTTGTCAGGAAAATATTATAAAAATTTCAAGTCACTGCCACCAATGTAATAGCTCATTAATTTAATGTATTTTACAACATGAAATATTTGTTGTTTCTATTAGCATACTTACATGCATGGCGGGGGTCCTTCACCTTCTGGTTCAAGTTTTCTCCATTCATATGGCTTAGCTGCAGTATCAAGAGCCCATACATCCGCCAGAGGCCGCTTCCCTAAACAAATGAAAATCATCCCAGCACCGACACCATTCAGGGTGGATCCAAGTGCAAGGTATTATTATTTAAAACTTGACAAATGTTTAAGGAAGCAATCGCCTACCATCATTTCCACCGATTGTCAACAAAAACCTCTGTCCAACCAAGGCCATCACATGCCCATATCGTGGACCTGGACCAGGTCCTTGAACCACCACTCTACATAGAATGCGTAGCACCCTCAGAAGAGATACTTAAGAAATTCAATTCTAAACTCAAGTCAGTGCAGAATAATAATCACCTGTGCCATCGCGGTCGCTGTTGTGTAAGGTCTAGAACATGAAGATCCTCTGCAGATAAACCAGCAGGGCCAATTCCACCCTGGATTGCAAGAAATGATGAAACAAAGATGACACATTTAGTATTTACCTCCCTAAAACTTAGGTAAACAAATAAATAAAATTCCTAAAAATGTAGTACCTGGTCTTTAACAAGGTATGTTATACTAGTTACCTTCTTTAGATTAGCTTGGGAATAAGGAAGGTGCAGTAATAAGGTGCGGATGATTTAAAGAGAGAGAGAGAGATGTTTAGTTCAAAAACAGGTAGAAGACTAGTTGTCCCCAACAATAATAAGGCACTAGCCTGATCACTAAGTTGGTGCAACCACTGGTAAAAAAATACCTGAATGACAACCATGGTTCCAACCGCAGTTGCTACATGTGCAGCTCTTGGTGAAGGAGGCTCGCCAAGTGGAGTAAGCCTGACAAAGTAGTTTTGTAGTTAAATAGGTTTGCTTATTTGCTTTGTACTAAGTACTAACAATACAATTATCATGCTACCCTAAAAGACACAAGTTGGTAAATGTAGCTGAAGTAGCAGCCCGAGTATTAAATGCTGAAAAAGAACGTTGGAAACCATTTACATTTATGGAATACCCTACCTGCTCCACTTATTTGATAACACATCATAACAGTGGACATCTGCTGTCGCCCCAGCAAGACCTGCAGCCAAGGAGATCAGTGAGAATACACCTTTGTATTTGACTGAGAAATAAAATCCGCGTTCCACACCAGATAAGATCATCTAGTTTTTCATTTCCATGTATGATTTGGATATTGATGCAACTAAACTTGTCTTGTATGTTGCAAAAGGTTTCTATCCATTAAAAAAATGGCACCCCGAAGAAGAAAGCCTCTAATTTCATGTCAATATCAAGTCTTGAAGAAGTTCCATTCACCTCCTAACTTGCCCCCCCCCCCCCCCCCCCCAAAAAAAAGAAAGAAAATGGTTCCTCCTCCTCTAGTAATAGAATAGGCATAAAATGGTAACTTAAAATCCAGGCTCACCCTCAATTCAAGACAGTAAAACGTTCCTTCCAACCAACCAATCATAATCTTATAAATATATGGCAACTGCAGATGGCAGTATTGAAAGCAAAGTTGTCCAGGGAATAGGGGATTCGTTCAAAGACTAGAATATAGCACTACTCAAGGTAACTGCTACCTGAAACAACATTGAGCATTCCAGCTCATGGACTAATTTGGCATTAGGAACCAGCCAAAGCATTTATATTCACCGTTTCGGCCAACGAAATTCAATTCCCCAAATGGCTCAAATTTAATACCTAAGTATAATTGGTGTCTGAAATTCGCCAGCTTTCAGCTTCCTAGTACCACTCAAAATTAGCTTTCAGACCGACTTTACCCACAAAATAGCATGAATTCACAGCAAACCACCTGGAGCCCAGAAATTCATTTCAAAAATGAAATTTCAAACTATGTAAACCAAAAATTGCTCAATGTTGCCATCGTATCCAAACATCACCCCAGAGCATCCCCTAATAGACTGGTCCAGAACAACCCTAGCCACGAGACAACACCAATCGACGCTCGAGACCATCAGAATTACAAGACATGAGATAAAAGGCATACGGATCCCAGCGCTGCCGGCCGAAGAGGGCGGCGTGGCAGAGTTGCCCTCGAGCGCGGTGGCACCGCCGAACAGGATCAGCCGCGGCCCGATGTAGCCCAGCGAGCCCTCCTCCCCGACCGCCGGCACCGCCGTGAGCGTGTGGCCGCACCGGCACCCGGGCCCATCCTCCTTCTTCTCCATCAACGCGTTCACCACGGTGTACCCCGGCGCCGGCCTCGGCCCCGTCGTCGCCACGGCCGCCGGAGCCGTCGTGGGCGTCCCCGGCGTCGACGGCGCCGACGACGAGGTCTCGCTCGTCGAGCCCCCGAGGCTCCCTCCGTGCGCGGCCGCGGCCGCGGCGTCGGAGTCGGAGTCCGACTCCGTCGTCACGCGCGAGTCCACGTCCATGGCCACCTAGCCCCCTCCTCCTCCGTCCCCACCCCCTAGGGTTCGGAGGCCTCGAGATCTCCACACGCGCCGGCGCCGCCCTAGGCGCAAGGCATCGCCGGAGCTGTAAATTCGCCGCCGGAACCCTAGATTGCCCGCCGCCGCTCGGCGAGATTCGGGGCCGCCGCGGCACCGCGCGATTTGTCGCGTTCCGCTTCTTCGCCGCGATGCGATCGCGAGCAGGGGCGTGAGAGAGAGCGTGAGGCGCCCAAGGCAGCCCCGGGAGATTTGGGAATTCGGGAGGCCGGCCGGGTGGGTGGTGCGCGCGGCGCGGGGGGAGAATTCCGGGGATCCCTGGGGGGCGACGTACAAATCTGGGGACGGTTTCGTTTGGAAGTCGATGGAGGGCAAGGTGGAGGAGAGAGGGGAGTTTACTAAATTTTTTGGTTTTTTATTTGTTCGGAGGAATAATTAAGAATTTGCCATGGTAAAGACATAGGCTCATGTGCTAGTGAGGCATCGAGTGGCAAATTATCAAATACTATTTTTACTGTAGCAAATCCTCAAATCCCTTTGTTCAGAGCGGTTTTCCCGTTTGATAGGCTTATGGAAGGAGACTTGTGTGCCACGTTAAGTGCGTAAACAATTACTTCAACCTTTTAACTAGTTTATGTTTAACAGTCAATAGTTATAATGGAACTAGAGCTAAAGTAGAATAATTAGGTAACTACGAAATTGGAATTCAAACACTGTGCATGATGTAAATAGGTATACATGAGTTATGTGCGTCCATCTTGTACCCAAAAAAATTGCCCCTAAGCTGTCTTCCTCCTCTCAAACCTATATGCCTAGGCAGCTCACCTGCTAGATTCGTATATCTATCTCCTAACATTTTGCTAGTAAGTATGTGGTTAAAGGTGGCTGTTGTGGCTACAAGCCAAACAGAGAGAGAGGGGACTAGTAGAAGAAGAGGAGGAGAGCTAGAGCTGTGGGAGTGTTGGTGAGAATGAGATGATCCCCCCCTTTGCCCCTTCTGGGGGCTTATATATATGTGAGTGAGGTAGAATGGGAAATCCCCATTATACCCCTTAGTATTTACAAAGGATGGGGGTACACTGGTATATTTACACTGTTATATTTGGGCCTATTACATGTTGGACTAGTTGCACGGCCCAGTCACGGTGGGTTGGGCCACCCCTACAACAGTGGCTGTTGTGACTACTGACGAAACAATAAAGTAAGAGAGTAGTAGAGTGGTTGTGATACATGAACAATGCTTGCCCTTTTTCCATATTCAAAGTGTGTATATATTTCTCCATAAAGCACAATTACAATCTTGCCTTTACAGTTATACGTCTCCTATAAGGGCATACAAGTCATTACATATATCATATTGAGTCTTACAATTCCCTAACAGGTCGGATGGATTTAGATGAGAGCCACCGCTTACTACAGTGGCCAATGGGTCGGGCCTTAGCGTGCCGGCCCGTGACCCTCTACTGTTGGCCTGGTCTAAGCACAGCACAACCCGTTTAGCACGTGGGCCGTGCTGGCATGGCCCAGTGGACCGTATCGTGCCAGGGCCAAGAGGGCAGCACGTTGAGCTGACACGGCATAGATCGATAACGGTCGTGGACCGTGCCAGCACAGCTGGCAATGGGCGTAAATAGGTCATGCTGACATGCCACAACTTGGCCTAGCCCGTCTAAAATAGCCTTTTTGACTATTGGGGCGTACAAAAATTCTAAAAATAGCAAAAAAAAATTCAAAAAAATAGAACTTTTTCTATAAATAGGGGCATCCAGCCTCTATTCTCCACATCTCAAACCTGACTCTAATATCTCTGTTTAGCTATGAAAAATCTGGTAGTAGTTTTGCAAATTTGGCAAAATTAGTGAGAAATTCATGTGAAATACAGAAAATTCAAAAAACTTCAAAGAATTTTCTAAGAACTGCAGAAGAGGTAATAATGTTATCTTATTTTAATTTTTTTACTATTATTTGTTGATTCAATAGTAAGTTAATTATACTTTACTATTTTAATTTACAGTTGATTCAATGGAGAACTACAATTTTCAACTCTCCAAATTTGGCCCTACGGCGGATGATATACAATCTTTTTAAAAAGGATATCCATCCACGAAAGCTACACACCCACAAAAAACTGGAAAGGCAAAAGAAGCGACGACCCAGCGGCACAGGGTCTAATCAATCCATCTTCTACTGGCTCAACGAGTGCATCCACAACCCATAGCACGGGTGCAAAAAACAAGAGCTACTATATCAGGAGTCTAAAACGATTTCGACAAGAAGTTCAAGACCGACGATGATGGGAATTTGGTGAGGTATGATGTTTATAAAATTTATGGTAATGAATTATCTACAAAATCTTCAGGTGGGACGGGTCATCTGCAACGGCATACTGCAAGCTAAAAAAGAAGGCAAGGAATACAAATGTGCCAAACACAGCTGCATTATAACCCCAACGGCTCGGTATGTACTTGGGAGTAGAACTCAGATGTAGCTTGGGAATCCCTTTGTAGATTAATCACTTCTCAAGGTTTACCTTTAATTTTTAGTGAGTTTGATGCTTTTTAAAAATATATTAGGACTACTCATAACCCTCGATTTAGTATTGTATCTAAGCAAACCACAACTAGAGAGTTAATTAAACATTATAACAACTGTCGTGAAAAATTGAAAGAAATGTTTAATACATGTATATTCTCTATTGATTTGACATCAAACATATAGAGTGGTAGGGCTAGGGAGGATTATATTAATGTTGTTGCTCATTATGTTAATGATCACTGGGTATTGAAAAAAAAGAATTATAGAATTTAAATTATTTAATGTTTCTCATACTGCTGAAAATATTGCAGAATGTATTATTAAAGTTGTAGAAGATTTTTTTCTCACGGATAAGATTTTTTCTATAACTTTAGATAATGCAGCTACAAACACTAAGGCTATGAAAATTCTTACTCATTTGTTTAATACTTATGCACAATCTTTCTTACTACATCAATGTTGTGTTTTTTCTTATTGTTAAATCTAGTTTAAAAAGATTAAATGCTTGTATTGATTATTTTAGTGATTTAATTTCATATATTAATTGTTCTAACCAACGAATAGCCACATCTCGTGCGTTTGGAAAACCCCCTAGTAGCCCCTATCACCTCTATGGGGACTATGCAATGGGGTAAGATTTTTTGTTCTTCCTTTAGATATTCTCATGCAGGTACACATCGGTTAGGAGGAGGAAGGCGGCAAAGCACTGAAGACCTATCAAGCTATCTCAACAGTGATAGCATCAGCTTCAAGCAATAGTTGAACATTCTCTCGTGGTGGCAAACCCAAAAAGTAACATATCCAGTGTTATACATATTAGCACGGGATGTGTTGGCTGTTCCTGTCTCTACGGTCTTCTCGGAGTCAACCTTCAGTCTATCTGGAAGAATAATCGAGACCGACGAGCAAGTCTTTCAAACAAGATGGTCGAAATTCTTCTAACCGTCAAAGACTGGGAACAAGTTGAATCAAGACTTCAACATACTGCAGAGAATAGAGACTTAGAAGAATCTTTTAAGAATTTGTATCTAAATAGTAATGAATAGGATTTTCAATATTTTTCTTCAGATGTAGTCACTAGTGAGCTTTATAGGTTGTACTCCTTTTTCTTAAACAAGATTTTCTCAAATTGAGTTTTTACTTGGTAAGTTTTTAATGAGACAGTCATCCCATGTAATTTAATAGTGTGTTTGGTTCAGAGTCATGGTGGGACGGGACGGATCCAACCCATTTTTTAGGGATAGAACCGACCCTGTTTCGTGTTTGGTTGCAAGGGATAGGACGGTCCATGTTTTCTATTTGGTTTAAGGACAAAAGGTTTGGGATGACAAATCTGACATGCGGGGCCTACCTGTCAGCCTCTTTTCTGGGATTGCAACAGCTCGTGGGGCCACTCGTCCCACCTCATCCCTCACCATCCCCTCATTTCTGGGGGACAGGAGCATCCCCAATTTGAGAGTATATTCGCAGAATATTCCCTAGAGGGATATCCCCCATCCCACTCGACTCTGAACCAAACAGCTCTGGAACGAGGACCGCCTCATCCCATTCCCCATAGTCCCATGAACCAAACACGTGCTAACAAGTTAATAAAACTCATTATATCATTGAAAATAATTATCTTGATGATTAACAATGTCTATAATTTTTGTAATTTCCTATAATTTTATGATTTTTTTCTCTTTTTCTTGGCTTAACGAACCAACCATGCCGGCACGGCCCGTTAAGCCCTAATCGTGCTCGTGCCAGAACGGCACGGTCGTGGACCGTGCCTAGGCTCACACCACGGTCCATGGATCGTACCTAAACGGGGCCGTGCCTGAATCGGGCCCATACTGTACCAACCCGGCATGGCCTAAATGTGGAATCTTGAAGAGGGCTTTTCTCTTGAAGCGGTGGGTTCAAATAGATTTTTTTATACAGGATATATCCCCGTTTTCCATTGGCAAACGGAAATAATGTTCTTACCGCATGATAAGAGACAGAGAAACTAAGAAACGATACTAGACCTCATAGGACCTGCCTAACCAGAGGTAGCACGCAAGCTACCAAGTTAAGAAAATATGCGACTACCCAATGCTAACGGTTCGCTTTTGGCTAAAATTATACTGTACCGGTTACGGCTTTCGATTGTTGGCTTTTAACTAAAATTACACTGTAACGATTATTATATTTTTTCTAAGTCATTCAATTAAAATAAATAAAGAAAAATAAAGGGGGAAATAAAAAAACACCATTATGTCTTAACAGACAAAACAAATAAATAAGAGAAAAAAATAAAAAACAAAAAGCTAACAAAGCTAAAATTAAGAAGCTGTCATGCTTATTTTAGCTTTGGACGTCTGAAAATAAAATATCAGAGCAACTCCAAGAGAAGAGCTAAATCATTTTCTAAAGGTAAATTTGGCTATTATTGGAGAAAAAACGTCTCCAATAGACTCTGTAAATGACTCTCCAAATTTAGTAGCTCTCCATCCCTCCTCCTTCGCTCTCTATTTTCGGATAGCCTACCTCGCTCACCATCCAGCCTCTTGGTGCGGTCGGCGTTTCCTTCCCGCACGCTGCGCCCCATTCCTGCGCGTACGCGACCCACCGCGCGCCCTCTAGTTTAGATAGCCTGTTGGAGTAGTCTTGTTTTTTTGAGTGAGATTCATTTTAGAGAATAGATAAATCACTAAATTTGGATACTTCTTTTGGCTAATCTCTTGGAGTTGCTCTCAGAAGCCGAACCACTTAGAGCGGGCCTAATTCAAGCAAAAAAAAAAACTTACGGCGAACCTCATTATCCAATGCTTCACCTGTATTGGTGGTCTCACGTGCTTTTTATCCTGAGGGAACAAACTTTTTTTTCTTCCAAAGGACTAGAAGAAACTTATTCGTGTTGAGAAACCGTCGCTGGCGACCAGTCCGAACGATTTCTCTGCTTAGAACAAGAACGAATCAATCACAGAATCACAGAGAGAATAGATTGAACACACAGAGAGGTAGAGAGAACTCCCGGTCTTTCTTTATTGCTTTTCTTTCATGCGTACATAATGAGGGGGGTATGACTCTCTATTTATAGTCTACGGTGGGGTGCCCAATTAGATCAGGACTCTTGGATAGAGTCCAAGTTTCCTAACACTCCCCCTTGGGCACTCACCCAACATGCTCATGCCTCGTCAAAACTCCATAAAAACCCAGTGGGAAAAATTTGGAGAAAGAGTACATGATACATGTGATGCTGCGATGCACGAATTGCCTCATTAAAAACCTTGGTCGAGAAACTTCATGGAAAACTCGTCAAGGGAAAAAGAGTACAATTCACCCAAATTCATTTGGTCAGCAAGACTTTATTTTTGGGTACTTAATCTTCATGATCAAGATTTAATAACGGGCTTGAGAGAATTCTCCCCCTGAATTCTGCACTTTTCTAAGTCTCATTATTTCAATCCCTCACACGCACCTTTCAAAGCTAGATGCGAGGAGTGACTTAGTGAACAAGTCTTAGTGTGCAGTACTCTAATCTTGTCCATCTTTGCAATTCATGAGCATAGATAAACTTGGGGTTGAAATGCTTACATAACCCGTCTGCACTTGTGCAACGCAAGCTGCATTATCTTCATGGATAATTGTGGGGGTTTGCACAATGTTCATCCCACATGACTGCTGGATATGGTGAACCATTCGGCGGAGCCAAGCGCACTCTCGTGCGGCTTCATACAGTGCTATAATTTCTGAGTGGTTTGTCGAAGTAGCTACCAGGCTTTGCTTAGACGATTTCCATGAAATTGCAGTTCCACCACACAGGAATATATAGCCTGTTTGTGACTTAGCGGTATGCGGGTCTGACAGATACCCAGCATCTGCATAGCCAATCAAGTTCAGATCTTGATTCTTTCTGTAAAACAATCCGAGGTCCTTGCTACCTTGGAGGTATCGGAAAATGTCCTTTATGCCCTGCCAATGCCTTTTGGTGGGCTCTGCACTGTACCTTGCTAAGAGGTTCACGGCAAATGCAATGTCCGGTCTAGTGCAGTTTGCTAAGTACATGAGTGCTCCCACTGCACTCAAGTATGGGAATTCCGGTCCCAGGACTTCCTCCCCCTCTTCCCTAGGTCGGAAAGGATCTTTTTCTTGCTGTAAAGATCTCCCGATCATCGGTACTTTCGATTGGTATGCCTTCTCGAAGTCAAGCCTTTCTAGCACCTTCTGGGTGTAGGCCGACTGATGTACCAAGACTCCTTCAGGGATATGCTCAAGCTGCAGGCCTAAGCAAAACTTGGTCTTACCCAAAACTTTCATTTCAAATTCTGACTCCAAGTAGGAGCTTACTTCTTTTATGTCTTCGGCTGTCCCGATGATATTCAGATCATCTACATACACAGAGATTATACAGAATCCATTCTGGGATCGCCGTATAAATACACAAGGACAGTCTTCATTGTTCGTGTAGCCTTTCTTGCAGAGAAAGTCGCATAAGCGATTATACCACATTCTTCCAGATTGTTTCAGTCCATACAGTGACTTTCTGAGTTTCACACTATACAGATTTCTATTTGCTCTGTCTTGGTTCGGGAGAGATATTCCTTCAGGGAGTTTCATATAAATCTCCGAATCCAAGTTACCGTAAAAGTATGCAGTCACAACATCCATCAGTTTCATTTCTAAGTTCAAATCCACTGCCATTGAGATCAAGTATCTAAAGGTAATTCCACTCATGACTGGGGAGTAGGTTTCTTCATAATCAACTCCAGGACGTTGAGAGAAACCTTGGGCTACCAGCCTTGCTTTATATCTCACTACTTCATTTCTTTCATTTCTCTTTCGAACAAATACCCACTTGTGCCCAACGGGGTGAATGTGGGGGAGGTGTGCGGCATACGGGCCCAAACACCTCTCTTTTATTCAGAGATAGCAATTCAGTTGCTATTGCCTTCTTCCACTCTTCCCAATCTGATCTTTTCTTACATTCAGCGAGCGATGCAGGCTCGGGATCAAGATCGATGATGGTGGCAATTTTCTTTGCGAAGTAGATATCGATATTAGCTGTTGTCCTATTCAGGGACTCTCCCATGTGCACATAATTTATAGCTATTTCTTCATGAGTTGCTTCTTCTGGAGCGATTGCTTCTGCTGGAGCTTTACCTTGCGCATCGCTTCTTTCAATTGCGGTGGCAAGTCCCTTTAGTTTTTTTTTTCGGCTCCAATGTGTGCGCACACATCCATGCCGATGGGGATATTCAGATCCGGTATGCCTTTTTCTGAAGGTGTCATACTTTTGCCAGGTCTCAACTGACTCCCCTTCTCATTCTGGGGGACTTCAATGATCGGCTGTGATAAATCCCGCTTATCCTTTTTCGCCAGGCGTCCCCGGTTACTAAGGATTCGAGGAACCGGAGTTCTCGTCCTTTATTATTTTTCTGAGGCCTCTGGACGAGATTAGGGATACCTTCTGTTTCTGTGGTATTTCAACCCTCTCCGGTGCAGTGCGTGCAGGCACATGCGACTTAGTCACGCTCTTCAAATCACTAAAGTGATCAGGCAGCTGATTTGCCAATGCTCGCAAATCAATTGTCTTCTGGACTTCTCTTGTCTTCTGGACTTCTATTGTGCGCGGGTCATCCGCATAGATTCCCCAGGCTTACCACGTAATTTCCCGACATTCTTCATCAAGGGGTTGATTTCCTCCCCCTAATGTTGGGAAAGTTTCGGTGGTGGCCCTTGCGCTAGTTGCAGAGGTGAATGGATGTTTTAGGCCGAAGGTCTAAGATTGATGAGATTTGCTGCATGTAGGACTGCGGGTCCCCAACATGTAGCTAGCAAATTACAATTATGCAAGAGGGGTTGGGTAATAAATTTAATTCTTTTAATTAAAAACCTCTGCCAAACCATTCTGGGTATGGACATGCGGTACCGAGTGCTCAACTGCAATTTCCATCGCCATGCAATAATCATCAAATGCCTTTGAAGTAAATTCGCCAGCGTTGTCCATTCTGATGGACTTGATGTGATGATCAGGAAACACATTTCTGATGCGAATGATCTGCGAGATCAATTTTGCAAAGGCGTGGTTTTTCGTGGACAACAAAACCCACATATGACCACTTCGAAGAAGCGTCAATGAGCACCATGAAATACTTGAATGACCCTGAGATGGGCTGAATGGGACCGCAAATGTCTCCCTGGATGCGTTCCAGGAATGCAGGGACTTCGTCCTTCACTTTCATAGTGGAGGGACTAGTTATTATTTTCCCGGTGCACATGCAGGGCACACAAAATCTTCATGATTGGGAAATTCTTCATTAATATTATGCCCATGCGAGTTATTTATTATGTTTCTCATCATCCTAAGACCTAGGTGGCCTAATCTGTCATGCCAGAGACAGAAGAGTTCAGAGCTTCTAAATACCGTCTTCAGGACAGTGTACGCTGCAGGCGCCTTAATGTTGGTATAATATAGCCCAGTTTCAAGTGAAGGAAGTTTTCTAATATTCTTTTGCCATTCTCTTCGCGCTTCGTAATGAGTAGGTGTTCCTCACCGTACTCTACTTTAGTCTCAACGTGGAAACCGTTGGCGCAAATATTCTTAAAACTTAGGAGAGTTCTAGCCGATTCTGGGTACAATAAGTCTTCTTCAATGACTAAAGTTGTGCCCATTGTGGCTCTTCCTGAACCAATTATACATGCATCGCTTCTGGCGATTGTCGTAAGGCTGCTAGTGCTCTTACGAATCGACTAAAAATACTCAATCTCTCTTAAGATGATATGCGTTGTGCCGCTGCTAGCTAAGCACACTTCCTTCATAGGGCGCTACACGTGTTCTAATATAGGGTATTTATTAACATGTATGAGAAGACAATCAACACATAAATAAAATACTCCAATATCAGAACATATCATGCCATCATAAACTGAATAAATGAATGAATTCTTCAAATATCATCCAACCATCACGAGAAAATAACAATTCTTAAGTACTATCCATGCAAATTCTAACATATTCTTCCACACAAAATAAATGACAATTAAAGTCGAAATGCATTCAGTGCACTAGACTTCATCTGCTATATTTTTTTTTCGGGTTTACATTCTCTTCAAGAGAAATTATGGCATTGGCTGCTTCTAGGTCGAGAGGGGGTGCTGCTGCCTGGATGGTCTAAACCTCCATTAACGCGGGCAGCTGCTCGGAACTCTCCCCCTCAACCGATGTAAAGTGGGCTTCATGCTGCCCTTTTCCATCCCGTTTTGGCTTGCTAGCCTTATTCTCATGTGGAGCGTCTGATTTGCCTTTCTGGGCTGCGGTCTTACCCTTCCTTCCCCTTTTCTCTATCAAGGGCTTTCGCACCTTGTTGCTTCCAGCGTTGGCTTCACGGCCAGTGGAGCTCTCAGATGGCTGAGTGACTTAGTTCTTGCGGAGAACTTCGTCCTGAGCTTCCGCAACTTGCATCATATCAATCAATTCGGCATATTCCTCATAGCCGTCTTGACGATAATTGCGTGCGGATTATACTGCATTGGGGTGGAAGGATTTTCTCAATTTTCTGTATTGGGGTACAAATCCTGTGCAAGGCAGAATTGTTTTCCCTGACCGTCTTAACATCGACAAACCTCAGTCTGATCCACTCTCACTCTGCTTGAGAAAGAATGGTGTACTTTAGCCTCTTAAACCAGCTTCTTTAGTGCGGTCCAGAGTGCTAACACGCTCTTCTCCGCCATGTACTCATTCTGGAGAGTGAGGCAGAGTTGGTGCCTGAGAAAATGAAGTGCCTGATTATTCTCTTTAGGCATGGGTTGGGCGTCATTCAGTCCGCCAATCCCAATAGTCACGCGGAGCTTCTTGGCTCTAAGTACAATCTCGACATCGGATGCCTATGTCAGATAGTTTTGGCCATGCGGGGCCAGCTCCTCGAACTTCCAGTTCGTGATGCTAGTCATCTAAATGTGTATAAGTCTACTGCTGGTAGACATGCATGGAATAATTCACTGCGAGTGAATAAATGGTACAAAAGTTTCTCGTAATGTTCCAGAAATTTCTATGCATTTTCTATAATTTTACTGCAATTTTCAGTGATTAAGAGCAATTTTCAGTAATTACAATTAACCAAAACAGTAAATAAATACAGAAAATACATAAAACAATAATGGCATAAATAAATAAGCTTCAAATGCTAAAATTGATGCAAAATTCGGATTCCCGAGGCCCTTTTATGCTAAAATATGAAATTTCAGCAAAATCTGCAATTCCAGTGGGTTTTTACGCAAAATTTCAGTTCAGAGAAAAATTCGCTCAATTTTCTGATTTACTGAGGGGTTTTCTGCAAAATTCTGGACCCGCTCGTAAATTTGAGGGCTTATTCATAATTTTTGAAACTATGATGCCTTTTTTGCAAATTTTAGGATTCAAATGAGATATTTACGGGTCTATCGGTGATTCACTGAAAATATGAGTACTTCTTTGCAATTTTTTTTCTCTCTCTCCCCCCGGGCGGGCCAGATTCCGGCCCATTATTCTGGCCCACGAGCGGCCCACTCTATCCGGTTCAAGGAGAGGCAGGGGTAGGGTTTCCCCTACCCCTGTTCACATGGGTGACGGCGCGCAAGGGGGAACCGGCTTCGGGCGGTGGCGCGGGAGCGGCGGCTCGAGCGCGGCGGCGAGGGCGCAAAGCGGCCGGCTGCAGGCCGGTGCGGGAGGAGCCAGGCGACGCGCACGGACCGAAGCGGCGGCCGGCGCCCGTGCGGGTGCGGGAGCCGAGGCGGCGGGTCCAGCGGCTTCAAGGCGCGGATGCGGGCGCCAAGTGCCGTGCGGCGGCGTGCAGCCAGCGGTGAGGCGGCGCCATGCAGGGCGGTCGGTGTGCGGCCGGCGGCGAGGCGGCGCGAGGTGGCTGGCCGGGCGCATACGGGCGCGGGGCAAGTGCTGGCGCGAGGGGAGGCGAGGGTATTGCCATCCCTAGCCGGTACGGCTTCAGGCCGGTGGCGCTCATGGGGCCAAGGCGGGCGACCTCGGGCAAGGCCGGCACGGCGTGGGTGGGGAGAGGCCGAACGGCACGGCTACGGGCCGGCGGGGCTTGCGCACGCGGGGAGTCGGAGCATCGGCCGGCTAGCGTGGCGAGCGCGCGTACGGGCGCGGCATCCACAGGAGCGGCCACGGCGACGCCATGCGGGCCGTCGGCCGGAGCCTAGGGCGGCGGGGCTGGCGCAAGGTAGCGGCGGCGATCCCGGTGGCCGGTGGCGCTGCTACGGGCGCGCACGGGAGGAGGCGGTGGAGGCGACCCAGCCGGCGGAGGCAGGAGGATTCCGGGCGGCGGCCGGCGCTCGTGCGTGCAGGTGGGCCCATGCGGAGGCGCGCGAGGACCGAGGTGGCCGGAGGCATCGCCAGCGCATGCAGGCGCGGCGGTGGGGAGGCCGGCGGCCATGCGTGGCCGTGAGCCAAATCCCCCCTCCCTCCTTTTTTTTTCAGATCTACAGTGTTGTGCATGAACTAAACAGGAAACTCATGCATATATATTGTTATGCTTATGATCATGCAGGATCAAACAACACTATGCAAAATTTCTAATCTACGATGCAATCAACATCTACCCCGTTTTCGCAATCTACCGATCGACATTGTGCCGGCGACTTCAAGTCTGCTCGCGGTAGATTAGGGCGGATTTGCATCGTTCTACAGCGCAATCAACATCTACCCCGTTTCACAATCTACCGATCGGCATTGTGCCGGCGACTTCAAGTCTGCTCGCGGTAGATTAGGGCGGATTTGCATCGTTCTACAGCGCAATCAACATCTACCCCGTTTCACAATCTACCGATCGGCATTGTGCCGGCGACTTCAAGTCTGCTCGCGGTAGATTAGGGCGGATTTGCACCGTAGAATTTCAATCTAGAACGCAAAAAGAAAATACAGATTCAAAAGCGATCTAGAAAATTCAATCTGTGCTTCGATGATTACCTCGTTCACCGGAGCGAAGTCGTGCTGATAACGTGTTGAGAAACCGTCGCTGGCGACCAGTCCGAACGATTTCTCTGCTTAGAACAAGAACGAATCAATCACAGAATCACAGAGAGAATAGATTGAACACACAGAGAGGTAGAGAGAACTCCCGGTCTTTCTTTATTGCTTTTCTTTCATGCGTACATAATGAGGGGGGTATGACTCTCTATTTATAGTCTACGGTGGGGTGCCCAATTAGATCAGGACTCTTGGATAGAGTCCAAGTTTCCTAACAATTCGTAGCCTAACGAATTGAAGCCCAAGCACGATACGAGGATGAAGGAAAAAGACAAGACGAAGGAAAAAGACAAGGAACAGACTAGTGCAGAAGTGCTTTTTTCCCTATTCATCTGATAATTATCCCTTTCTCTCTCCTTTTGTATCGAGCTTGAGTTTGACATGCATTTTGCTAGGTTTATGGATGTAAACCTCTGAACCTCACCTCCAATATCGACCCCTTTTTAAGGTGTGATGATTTATCTCAAATTTGGAAGAAAAAAAGGTTGTACAATTGAAAGATCCGTGCAATAAGTGTTACATCACCATTCTTGCCAATAGAGGTTAGTCCCATTCGAAGTACTTACATTGACAAACATTAGTGTTTTGCAAATTATTTTTTTCTAATCATTCTTCTTCCAATTTGCCCTCCCCCTCAGTATCTACTACATTGACAAACATTAGTGTTCTGTGAAGTCTATGATCCCATTTAAAAGTGTTATGACTTTTAGCTGAGATGACACGGTAGCGGTTATTAGCTTTTTCTAGGATATTCAATTAAATAAAAGTGAGTAAAGAATAGAAAAATAAAAACACAGTTATATCTCCATTAATAATGCAAAAAAGGGAGAAAGCTACATTAAAGAACACGTTTCAAACGGCTATGGCTTCTAAAGCTAGAAGGTGTTTGTAATGGGGCCTAGTAACCTAGGCTTTCGTGAACTTTTGAACTGTTTGGACAATCAAGCATCTCTTGCTCAATTCTTTTCAGCTTATAGCTTATTAAGGTGTTCATATTGGTTTTTACTGATATTTTTTGCTGTGGCTTATGATTGAAAATGAATAATAATAGTTGAAAGAAGTGGCTTGTAGAAGGAAAGATGTGCGGTGAAAAAAGTGAGAGAGATGCGTGCACGTGACGAGAGCAAAAGGAGTGGAGTGCGTGGATGCACTCGTGACCCTCCGCCTTATCCCGAGAGTAAGAAGAGTGGAGAAGCCGTTTTGAAAAGTCAGGTGTTCTTATTGTCTTTTAGCTTTTCTAAGCAAAAGATAATACGAACTAGACCTATAACTTATGGCTTTTGCTAAACAAATAAACGGGATAACCTTTTTTAAACGATTTATTAACTTATTAGCATTCTATTCGTTCGCACAAGTTATCGCACTAGGATTAGAATCTATCAATTATTGCCATAAATAATCAGTTGTTGCTGAAAAGAACTGGACCTCGAGCTCAAAAAATCAGGAAGGAAAAAACGCCAAAAAAAGGAAAAAGGAAAGAAGCCGTCAACTTTATCATGTCGATGTCCCGGCACGAAGACAGCTGGGGCGGCATGAACATTCGCACTTGGATCCTCAAAAGCTTGGGAAGTTTACGCCGCCCCGGCGCGGACCACCCGAAATCTGGGCCAGCGAAACGTGGAAACGTTGCATACTTGCATTGCACCGCGGCCGCACACGATGACCCGTGTTAGGGCATCTGTAGTGTATATAACTCAAAGAGTCTTAAGGTAGGTCCCATCTAAATCTTAAGGCTGACTCCATAATGTATATAATCCAAGGGGCCTTAAGACGGTCCCACTTGGCAGATAAAGAAAAATTATATTTTAATGCTTGTGGTCAGGTTTTTAGCTTGAGGACCAGCCCTAAGCTTTTTTTGCTTACAGCCTGCTTAAGGTCACCCCTGTAATGTATAAGGTTGATCTTAAGGTGGCTTAAGACTCTCTATTTTCATACACTACAGATGCCCTTAATACCGAAAGGGAAAAAAACCTTCTCCAATCGACGCGGGCTACAATTTTTTCTCTTAAAATCTGCGCCAGTTCGATCTTGAGCTGCGACTATCTTGACTCTGGTAGCATATCATACAAAAGTTTAATTTGACGGAGAAAACAGTAGCCGTACGCATAGTATCGTTACGGATGTAGCGCTAAAAGATTAGTTTGACGAATGTTCTAAGTGCATGCAGCGTGCAATTAATCTGCCGGGCGAGTACGAGAGAACCTCTTCGCTTAGCCGTCGTCAGATCAAACTCTTTAGTTGACGAATACTACGTTGTTGACTTTTTTTGCTTGAGCAGTAGTACAAATAATTAATTGTTGATTTAATTATTGTCCTGGTGTAGTCCCTATTGTACCATGTCATATGTCAACAGGTATATCCCTTTGGCTGGAACAACTGCCAAGCTAGCTAGTACACCATTCTGGATGAAGTGTAAAGGAGTACACGCTAGGCCCGGGTTTATAGAATTTGAGAGAGTTGTAACGGTAGGGACGCAGTATTTAAGGAGTAAGCAAATAGAATCAATCCTTAAATGTACATCAAAATTAGTGTAATTTACTATACACTTGGTGCATTGAAGTATCTGCCATTTGTAATACCTAAACGTTGCTAGATAAAGTCAAGTGCATATATTTTTCCCATTTGTACGCATGCTGAAAATGAGAAGTAAAAATGGGGCATATCGAGCATGCATGATGCCACGCATTTATCCTAACTAATCACCGTGGCCCAATCATCGGCTGGGAAGATAGTGCACACTTCTGCCACGTGCCCATATATAGACATGCATGCTTGGAGTGCTAGCTAGAGTTCTTTATATGCCTTCATCATAGCGATCGTTCGCATTTTTAGAGGGATTCTTCTTTTTTTTGTTCCTAAAAACTATTTTTAATTTTTTATAGTAACTAATTGTTAAATAAAATATCTTTATAAAATAAGATCTACAAGTTAATTGTAATACACACTATAGCAACTTTATTTATACCAGCTAAAATTGTAAGTGAATTTCTGTTACTCTATACTCTTTTATAAACAATCTAAAAACTATAAGCTGCAATTATAAGTTATAAGTTGACTCGAAGATAATGATCCAATTGAATTAACCTGTCCTCATCTGCTCGACCAGCGTGCGCGCATGATCAGCCCTACGTACCTGCAACACACGGTGAAATTAACTTTGGGGAATATTAGAACGAGATCGATCGAGCTAGTTAAGGTAGGCGTACTTGTGGCAATTGGCAATTAACCTCAGCTTCATGGTCGCATGGATGATCCATGCATGTGCTGATGTGCAGTTTAATTACACTTTCCAGCGATCATCTGCTGCAACACAAGGGCCAAAAGTCCTAATTAGGATTAGTATTTCACTCAGCAGTCAGCAATACAGCGCTGGCCCCACATGGTGGGACCTTCTCTTAAGCCTTAAAGCATCGTTGGTCTTATTCATGTTGGCTTTTAACTTTTAGTTTCTCTTAGTAATCACTATTTATTAGACCATTACAACTCTCTTCCTAGATGGCTAGATCAGTAGGATCTTGATTAGTCGGTTGATCATCTAGTGGCCCTCGATATGCGGAAAACTAAACTAACAAACCTGCTGATTCTGAATTTCACCGTACAACTTACTTAAGAACACATCCTAGACTATTACTTAGGAACGTAAGCCCACGGCCGGGCGCCGTGCCAGCGTGGAGGGTTGCGTGGCATTTATCACGTCGTAACTTTTGGCGTGGCTTTTGTCACACCTTGAGACTTGGCGTGACAGGGGGAGATTGTCACGCCACGAGACTTAGGATGACAGGGGGTAACTTAAGTGCGGCGACCGCTCTAGTTTCCATTTTCCCCATGTCGTCTTCCCCGACATGTTCTTAGTCCTTCCGTCATGAATATTTATCGGAACATGAAAAACCTCTTAAACTATACATCCAAAATCAATGAAAACACATAAATAGTTTATCTTATCAAAATATTCATGAAATCTAAACAAGCATAACTATTTTTATCCACAATAGTCATACCGTTGTACAGATTTTAAATCTTCAAGTGGCAGTTAATTTTTTCTAAAGTCCTAAATAATTCTTAATGGATTTCTACCATTTACATGTGACTAATAAATTAATTAAGTATTTAAATTTGTATCAAAATGATTTAAATGGAAGTACATCAATTTAATCGGTACAAATTTTAATCCATCGACAATATTAAATTTATTTTTAATAAACATAAATATTTGCTAGTGGTGTTTGTAATTTAATATGACTAAGGAACCTAATGCCTAATGGTAATGGAGGCTTATGGCTTGGTTGGGCTAGTGGCAGGGCTGGGCAATATTGGGCTGAAATCCCGGATATCCGTTTCGTATTATCCGGATAATCCGTATTCGACGGATATCAGGCTCACTGTATTCGTATCCGTATCCGACAAAAAAAATCCGTATTCGTATCCGATCCGAGAATTATCCGAAGAAAATCTGATCCGACATAATCCGTATCCGTTTTCATCCGGATCGGTCGGAAACTATCCGATCCGTTTTCACCCCTACCTCCAGCCCCACCGCCTACCGCCCCCCGGCCCCCTCCAGCCCGTCGTCAGCTGCATCCTGCCACCCCTATCCAACCCTAGCCCCTCCAGCTGATTATAGTAAACACTGTACCGATTTTAAATATATCGATTAAAATCACACACGATCATCTCTCTCCGAAAACAATGCACACGCGATCTCCATTTCGCTTTCATCTACATATAGTAATGCCTAATGCCTGGTACGGTTCACCTCATTTCTTAGCGTTTGACAGAATAGCATGATGCAGGTTTCGTGATGTAGCTGTCCACACGGAAGCCTGGCCTACGGAAAGCTTCTCTAAGCAACTTTAATACAAACGCACCAGTACTAGCTTTGCCGGGTCTTGCTTGGTATCTTGTGTTCCCGGAATAAAAACTAACAGCTAGGGCTTAACTTTTCGAGGGCATGCATATATATTAACGCTGACAGCATATATAGAGCCGCTGCTGATGAACAAGCTAAGTACTAAAGCAGGTCCATCCAAACAGGCAGATCAATGCTGCTTTTTTCCTGCAGACTGATGGAAAGCACCCCGGCCGTGTGACCTACCACCCAGCTGCGCTGTCATGTTGCGTTCTAGCTACCCCATCTACACAGCCGACTTATCAGAGTGAGTAATCATGAGGCCCTTAACTGATTCGCCATCAGGCTACCTCGACGGTCGTGATTATCTTTGGCGTGCGGCCCCACGCACGTACGCTGTCATCTTGTGTACATTTTTCCAGTCGTTGAGCACTCATGTCTTGCATGTGGCTCGATCGATCGTTTCAGCTAGCAACCCACCTCGACCGGATCACTTGGAACGTAATTATATTAATTATTACGGTGTTTGGTAGTAAAGTACTCGCACGCATCGATTATGCTCTCGATGATCTTTTAGGCTGAAGATTATAAGTAAATTTTTTAGGCTGAACTTTATAGTTTATGATTATGATTTTTTAAGTTTTGATCTGTTTGTAAGAGACAGTACGTAGAGAAAATAGTCGCATGTGATTTTGGCCAGTACAGCCGAACTCGGTACAGTTTGTACTAAAATTTACCTATAGACTCCGTCTTGAAAAAATGCACCGTTTAACGATGTGTTATTGTTCGTCCGTACATACGCCGTAAGCCATAAGCACTAATGAACCCAGCCTATGTATGGGAATTGATATTATGTACGGAGGCAAGATTTTTATCGGACGGCACACCCCGACTCATTCTCTCCTCATTTGCTCCATTTGCTCACTCTCTTCATTCCTCTGTTCATTCACTCTCTTCCTCTCTCTATGCGACGCCCAACTCCATGCGAGCCACAGCCACCCTGTCCATGGCATTGGTGCCGCTGGATCGGGCTGCCGCCACAATCGACTTCTTCTTCGACCATCCTTAGGTATGGCTCCGCCAGATTCAGTCGCTGCCATTGACTTCCTCTCCGGGTGCAGCGTCGCTAAATCCGACTGTCCTTGAGCACGACGCCGTTAGATCCGGCCGCTGCCACTGTCGTCGACTTCCTCTCCAGGCGTAGCGCCGCCAAATCCGGCCATCCTCGAGCAGGCACCACCAGATCCGGCCGCTGCCATTGATTTCCTCTTCGAGCGCGGTGCCGCTAGATCCGGAGCGACGGTGGCCGGATCTCCACGTCTGAGCTAGCCGTGGTTTCCACGCCGCCTGTCACCACCGCCTGCATGGGAGGTAGGTGTTGCTTTTTGTTGCAATATTTTTATTTCTTGAATGCAACATCTTGATTTTATTTGTGTAACATTTTTGATTTCATACATGCAATATTGATATTTTTATCAATTTTTTGTTACATATATTGCAGAGCAATGTTGCATAAATGAACAAAAAAATGTTGCGGCTGACCGTACGGCGCTAGCGTCTGGATCGAACGTGTGGACGTTAGCAACTCCCCTCTTACATATTTTAGCTATGATTTTATTAGTCTTATAGATAATAATTGTGGAAAGAAGTCGAAATTAAAAATTGATTGAAAATCCAAAAATAACATGCCGATACTACTAAAGATAGTTTGACGATTGTTCAATGTGCAGCAATTAATTGGCTGCTGGCCTGCTGGCGATTACGAGATAATTTCTTTCCCGCCTAGTTGTCAATTTCATGATGTAACAACAACTCTTGACTTTTTTTTTACCTTGAGCAGTAGTACAATGATTTATATTGACCTTATTGTCCTAGTGTAGCCTCTGTTGTGGCACGAAGTAAGAACTAGTGATTGATCAAGATTGACAACGTACTTAGGAGAAAGAAAATACAAGGTAGGTAAGGAAGTGATCAGGTAGGCGTATATCTGCATACGTGGCAGACTCGGGCATGGCTGGTGCCCAGTTCTCGAGCGCACGTGGTAACCCCAGCCTTGCCGAGGTCAATCATCGCAGCAGCACTTCCGTAGTACACGGTAAGAAAAGATTCAGGGTGGCTTTGGTTGAGCTTTTGGAAGCTACTTTTACTTCTAAAAAGCCAAAAGCTAACCAAAGGAGTGGAAATCAGAAGCTGCTTTTTCAGAAGCAGCTACTTTTGAGTAGTACAGTTTTGAAAGCATCTTGGACCCTGCTTTTGGCTTTCTGCTTTTTGAAATGGTGAAAATAGAGAGCTGTTTCACAGTTGTTTCAAAGAAAATAGAGATAGGTGGTAAGTTTTATACTTGTTTGAACCAAACAGCTTACAGCTTTTCCACAGCCCATAACCTACAGCAGCTTTTCCATAGCCCACAGCTCACAACAGTATTTTCAGAAGCCACAGCTCAACCAAACACACCCTCAGTTCCTCTGGTAGAACTGAAATCAGGCCAAGCACATGATTGAAATATCAAAATGAGGGCTTCCGGGAAAAGACACGTTGGGACAAAATCTGCTTGGCATACAATGTTATGTCACCAGTTCTATCAGGTAAAATCATCAGGAATTTGTGCACTAACTTCTACAAGGTCTCTTGTGGTGAGGTCACTGAAGAGAAGCTAAAGACAAATCCTAGGAAGAAAAAAAAATCATATGATGATAAGAACACTAAAGACACGAAGACCACTTAGAGCTAATCTTTTAGCCTTTTGCTACTGCAGAAGCTACAAACACATTCTCTGTAGTTTTATTTTAGTGTTCCCTTTAAGTTTAAAGACATTTATATGTTTGTTTGCTTTTGTTTGCGTGAACCTCTCTTGCTACTGTAACAAAGATAACATTTGTCACCAAATATGAATTGGTGTTATGAGGTTATCCCCAATGAATGTTTCACGGTTCGCCTGATCCATCTCAAACAGATTGCTGAACGAGGCCTGGTTCTTCTCAGGCACAGCAAATGGAGAATTTTTAGTTTTACTTGCCATTTTCTCATTAGGCATATGAATAGTTCTTGGAAGCCTATAATTTGGTGCAACACACTCAGCTATCTTTAGAAAGTGATGTTTGGTCTTACATTCGGAATGATGGAAGGTATTCCTATGTAAAGTACTATAAGCTCCTCATGGGACACATGCAACTACCACAGTACTACGGATGGCTTTAGAAAAGCACTTATCAACTTAGGCATAAGATTTTTTTCTAGTTGCTAAAGACAGACTCAGCACAAGAAGTTTATTGCATAGGAAAAAAATTCAGTCTAGATGATTATACTTGTGTTTTATGTGATGGGAAGAATGAGGAGACTCTTTACCTCATCTTTTGGAGCTATCCTCTGAATTTTTTGTACGGATAATCCATTTTTTATTCGAAATTACATAAATATACCCGCGGGAAATTTTTTTACAAAAATAGGCTCCAGTCGCCTAATGGTTGGGCGACTGGAGCCTTTCGCCCAACCACACGGCGACACAATATATCTCGCTGCACAGTAGAGCGACTGCATTAAATCGCTCTTCCGTATGGCGACTGGCATGCAGTCGCCATACCGTTAGGCGACTGGCATGCAGTCGCCATCCCGTTAGGCGACTGCAGGTAGCCCCCGTGATTGTTTTAGAATTTATGAATTTTGTAACGTTGAACCGGTAAAAAATACGGTGAAATTGTAATAAAAGTTTATGTTCATTGTATATTGTAGGTGTGTAAAAAGTTTTTTAAATTTTTTTTTGAAAGATTGAGTAGAGAACGATCGATACATACACTGTTAAGTGAGATAGTTTATATGCGGAAAGAGATGATAGACTTATGTAAATATAAATAAACTTCATAATATAACTGTGAGTAACATGGCGCATGTATTTTCATTACATGCATAACATATATAGCATCTGCAGCACGCCTCACTGATCACCCTGCTGTGCCCCGTCACCGCGCCCGCGTCCTCCCATACGGCCTCGCTTGGCCCTCCTCCGATGCAACGGATTAGGACGATCCGAAAAGGTAAAACGAGGAGGAGGGTGTCTATCCCGCCCCTGCGCTCGTGGAGTCAGCTGCACCTCTGGCTGTGTAATCTCCGGTGCACCGGGGAGGGCACTGGCAGAAAGAACCTGCGGTGCGACGTCGGGCGACGGCGCGAAAAACTGGTCCACATCCTCCTGGCCTGGGGAGACGCCGTGCTGGTAAGTACCTGCAATATTAATATCGTTAGTGCGTTGCATGTCGTCTTCGGATAAACACGGTATAAGACTCTATGCGTACCCGTAGCTGGCGCCATGGAGGAGGCGTACACCCCCTGCGTGGGGAAGACAGGGGTCTGCGTAGGAGGCGTGAAGTGAACCGGTGTAGGAGGCCCTGCCCAGGCTGAACCCCCTGGCTGCTCTGGGTGAGGTGGTGGAGGACGTGTCCACGTAGGTGCACCATAGTAGTGCCACGCTGGTGGAGGTGGCACTGGTGGACGAGCAGTCGTAGCGGGGGGCGTGGAGACCGCCGGTAGCCTCGTGCAGGACAGTAGGCTAACGATACGTCTACACCCCTCGTGCACCCGACGCGCAAAGCTGAGGCCCTCCTCATGGGTCAGCTGCGCACCACTGGCGAGCCTCTCCAGTACTGTGCCGGACTCGGCGTATAGGTCAGAACCGACGTCAGCCTGGACACAAAGACATAAAATGGTCGATTATGGAAACGACATTATCATTTGGGAATCTTTGAAATGACATCTAACGTACCGCGAGGTGAGCGTCGTGCGCGAAGTGCGCGGGGTACGTGTCCGTCGGAGCGGCGACGTGTGTGGCAGGCGGGTCTACCACATATACGAGCCTGATACGGGTCTGCGGCTGGTACCAGCGCAGGTACTCCGCGTACTCCCTGCTGTCGTACGGTCGGTCCTCGTCCACGCGGTCGTCGAGCGCATCCTGCCACTGCTCGACTCAGGGCTGCATTCTCACCGACCAGTCCGTGCCTCTTTTCACTCCCTTCCCGCTGTGCCTGCGTATAAAACCATTACGTAATGTGAGATACTTGCGAACGCAGTAGTAAGTATGTACATATTTAGCAGAAACGTACACTCACCCGTGCACGTGCGGCGGAAGCGATGATCCGACTGGTACAGGAACCGGCTGCCATAGCCCGAACTGCCGCATCACCCGCTGGGGTGCGTAGTCCTCCACGTAGATGAGGTACACGAGCTTCCGGCGGGTGAGCCAGAAAGCCCGGTCACGCCAGCAAAGTGAAGACAGACCGCCAGGAGCACGGGCCTGCACTGCCGTATCAGCGTACGGCTCCCAGCGCACGTCGTCGGCTGTGATGCGGTCGAGCTGCTCCACAAAGACCCGGTACGCCCGCGTGACCTGCACGTGCGCGAACTGTACCTGCAAGAAAGACAAGTTGTTTACAATGACGATCGTCAATAAGAAAGAAATAGTTAACTGTGATAAAACTTACTCGGCGACGGCACCACATAGAACCCATCGTCGGCCGGTCGACTTCTCCCCCCGGATACATCTCGGGCCCGTACGGACCCACGTCGTCTAGCACAGGTCGTCCGACGCTTAAGCGCTCGAACGACCACAACTGTAGTAGCAGGGGACAACCCGTGAGGATCGAGTTCGGCTTGACCCTCGTGCACGCATCGCACAGCGCGCGGTACGTCGCGGCAAGTACGGCCGATCCCCAGCTGACCTGGTGGGGCTCGCCGTCAGCGATCGTCCTCGCATAAGCGATAAGGCGCGCATCCACCGAGTTGCCGTGGCTGGTGGTGAAAAGCACCCAACCAAACAGCCACAGCACGTACGCCTCCAGGTGCCGCGAGACCTGCTGATCGTCTGCCTGCGGAACCATGAGCTCCACCTGAATGCAAAAAAGTTGTTATTAGTACGTAATACCACAAATAAGAGCTTCGAAGATACGATCGATTTTATATACCACGTACCCGGTACTGTCTGAGCCACCTCAGTGTCGGCCCATGGGTCTGCGCCTCACCGAACACGTGGTGGTCAGCGGCCAGTGGAACGACACCCTCGAATCTGCCGAGCAGGTCAGCGCGCCAGTCGGCCGGGGCCTCCGGTAGGAAGGCAGCGTCTCCCGCGATCGGAAGCCCAAGAAGCAGGGACACATCCTGCAAGGTCGGCGTCATCTCCCCGAATGGGAGGTGGAAAGTGTGCGTCTCGGGCCGCCAACGGTCCACCAAAGCCGTCAGCAGGGAACGGTCGAACGGAAATCGTCGTGATCGATCCCCGCCCGCCTCGTCCCCGCCAGCGGCTCCATCCTCCTCTGTGGCCTGCACCATCCGGGCAAGAGGGAGTAGCCCGGCATCCCGCAGCCTGCAAACAAAGTGAAGGTCAGCACGGAACGAACTAACGGTCGCACTAAACGCTGGAATAGTGCTCACCTGGCAGTCCAACGAGGGTCGAGTCCCCAGGCCACGCGAGGTGTCCGTGTCCGGACCACTCCCAGCTGAGGCGGCTCGTCCGTGCTCCCCGGTGGCGGCACTAGATGGGAAGCGCGATGAGAGCGGTCCACGTGCTCGTCCAACAGCGCGAACCGCCACTCCGAGTCACGTCCAGCACGAGTCATACCTGCAAAATTTGTACAATACTTTCAACATTAAATTTTCTGCATCTAAATTTGTACAATAATTTCAACACTAAATTTTATACATCTAAGACTGTACATTAAACTTGGTACATCTAAATTTCTACATCTAAACTTGTACATTATACTTTCTACATCTAAATTTGTACAATAAATGGTACACAAAATTTATAAACTAAATTTTCTAAACTTTATTTCTAAACTACATTTAGTACACAAAATTTGAAAATTAAATGTCTAAATTATATTTCTATATTTAATTTCTAAACTAAATTTTGAAACTACATTTTCTAAACTAAATTTGTAAACTAATTTTCTACACTACATTTTCTAAACTAATTTTCTAAACTAAATTTGTAAACTAATTTTCTACACTACATTTTCTAAACTAATTTTCTAAACTATATTTCTAAACTAATTTTCTACACTACATTTTCTAAACTAATTTTCTAAACTATATTTCTAAACTAATTTTCTACACTACATTTTCTAAACTAATTTTCTAAACTAAATTTCTAAACTAATTTTCTACACTACATTTTCTAAACTAATTTTCTAAACTAATTTTCTAAACTAATTTTCTGCACTACATTTTCTAAACTAATTTTCTACACTAACAAAAAATATAACACGAAAAATTACCTGAAAATCGCGCACTCCCCCTCCTCTTCTCCTCCTCCCCTTCTCCTCCTCTCCCTCTCCTTCTCTTCCCCTCCTCCCCTTCTCCTCCTCTCCCTCTCCTTCTCTTCCCCTCCTCTTCCCCTCCTCTCCCTCTCTTCTCTGCGACGGCGGCCGAACGACACAGTGACCGCTTGGCCGAGCGCGGTATATATCTCACTAGAAGTCGCCGAACCGTTGAGCGACTGAAATGCAGTCGCCTAACGGTTGGGCGACTGGATGGAAGTCGCCCAACCGTGGGGCGACTGCAATTAATCGCCCAACGGTTGGTAGATTCATTAAATGTCGCCGTGTGGTTGGGCGAACGGCTCCAGTCGCCCAACCATTAGGCGACTGGAGCCTATTTTTGTAAAAAATTTTCCCGCGGGTATATTTATGTAATTTCGAATAAAAAATGGATTATCCGTACAAAAAATTCGCTATCCTCTTGTACAATCTTGTTGGGATTATATATGCCCTTCGAGAACCCAGGGTCTCTCAGTTCATGAGTCCATCCTTGAGTTCAAGCAAACTATTGCCCAACCTTTTTATATGGAGATTATAGTTCTGTTTGCTTGGGCAATTTGAAAAACAAGAAACAACAAGATTTTTCAACAAATTAACTCAAATTTCTCAGGTTGGAGAAACATTTTCAAGTATGAATTTGCCATAGTTATAGCAAGGAAAACCTATCAACCATTCATTGAGAATTGGTTCAATAGTCTTTTTTATTTTTCTTTTCTCTTTTGTAAATGTCTTCTGTATCTCCCTTTCTAAATTTTTAAATATATATTTACAGTAGATCCTCTTCTACTGTTTCAATTCAAAAATCATTGCAGTAGCAAGAATCAAAGCTCAGAGCATTACTCAACAATACGTTAACCCCACTTGATGGGGCCCATCTTAAGACATCATTAATTACCATATTGGACTGCTCACTCTCCAGATGCTCGCTCGCTAAACCCACATGGTGGGGCTCATTAATTAACATATACTCTCCATATGGGTTGGCAGGTAGTACCGACCACGTATCCGTACTACGAAAACTAAGAGTGCATCCTTTTAAGCTAAAGATTTATGGCTTAGATATTTAAATTTTAACTACTTGTGAGAGAGTACATAGAGCGAAATAGTCACATGTAATTTTAGTAGGTACAGCTGAACTCAGTATATTTTTTACTATAATTTTTCTATTAACTATATCTTAGAAATATACTGTTTTAAAATTAATTATTGTAGATAATATAAATATAAGCTAATTTTAAATTTAAAAGAACCCGGCCTAAACCTAGGACTGAAGCAAAATCAGCTTCCGATCGAACCGTACTTAGGGCCTGTTTGGTTCATGACCAGAAGTTGCCTAGCCACAAGTTAGGCGTGCCACAGTTTTTAGGTAGCTGTTTGGTTCACTGACGCAACTGTGGCATGCCACACTTTCTTAGCACCCGGCCCCACACGTCATAGACTCAGTTTCTTGCCAAACTTTGCCACAAGTGTGGCTTCGATTTTGTTAGCCACACTTTCTGTGGCAGCCACACATTGCCTAAGTTTAGGCATGGCAAACTTAGACACCAACCAAACAGGCCCTTAGCAACAGCCTGGATCGCTGAGGTTTTAGAATCATATAATAATCGGATCGAAAGCCTAAGGGGCGCTGACTGCTGGGCCCCACACGGTGGAATAGGGCCTGGCCCCACCTCGCTATATTTGATTCGGCCGAAAGTTTGGAATAAAGTTCCCGTTAAAATGTTTGTTGATTAAAAAAATGTTGATTAGAGTAGAATACTGGGTGCTAGAGCTGGTACTAATAAGGTATGTTTATATTGGGTGCATAGCTTCTGGTTGAAAATAAATAGAAGTGGTTTTTAGAAAGAGATGGTGAGCAATGGGAAACGCGATGGAGAGATACGTGCACGAGACAAGGACGATAGAAATAGGGTACGTGATGCGTTATGAACTCTTACTTTATTCTCAGAGCGAGAGAAGTAGAGAAGTCGTTTTGAGAAGCCAAATATTTATATTGTCTTTTGATATCTAAGCAGAAGCAATACAAATCTTGCTTTTAATTAGCTGACAAAGGAGAGCTCCGACATGAGACTGATGTTCAGCGCTCCACGCACTACCATGCGCTTATGGCTCATGTCTTTGAAGGGAAAAAAACCCCAGCAATCTTACACCGATCGTTACACACTTTAGACTTCACTATGAAACTACGGAAGCTGCAGCATGTATGAGCCGATTTTTGACAAAAACATGACACAAGTTACTTGGGCTATTACATTTCTCTTTCATTATTCCCATGTCACATTCATGTTTCCTCGCGTGCCGAAACTAGCCTAGGATTGTAGCACACTGCTGGGACAGCCTGATACACTCGATAGCAACACAAGCACCACTAAGGTTTACGCCTCACTCATTTTGGTTTGAGTTTCTGGCTTCTAGATTGTTTTTTATTATTCATAAATTTTGTCTTTTTTAAACTTTTGCTTTTTTGAGCTTTTTCGCTAGTTCTTTTTTCCCGTATTCGTTTACGTTGTCCGTGATGAGCTAACATATTTTTTTTCTATTTTTATTTTTTTAAATTTAATTACGCCAAATAAGTCATCTTCAGTTACAGTGTAATTTCAATCATAAACTATTGTTTTTCAGCCCAACCGAGCAGGATATTAGTATAGCCACTCCAAAACCGCAAAGCGAGGGAAAGAAAGGCTTGGAATTTCAACCACACGAGATCCCCCTGCAGAATACCGCGCGCAGAACATCTTGGAAACGGAAAGTAAAACAGGAATGTTCTGAGACCGACGTGCTTGAGCGCGCCGTCCACCCTGCAGAGCACGCCGCACGCCGGTAAACCATTGCAGGTTGAATTTTGTTTGACGGGTTGTGGATTTGGAAAAGTCATTTAAGATTTTTATCTTAAAAATTATTTTATTTATTTTGATTTTTAGAGGGGACAAAAATCTAAAGCCAAAAATCTAAAAAAAAAACACAGTCCAGGATTTTGCTATCGGTTACTTCGCTGTCGGGATTCGACATCCAGCAAAGCTGAGGACGAAGGAGCGGAGGTAGCCGACCAGGAACTCGTCAGCGTGGGCCGATCACAATCAGCCGCCGGCTCAGAAGCGACATGCGTGAAAATTTCCAAAATATGGGTTGACCAATTCTCTACACCCTTCCTTTTTCTAATGTTCTTGGATTCCCCCATGGGAGCCTAGAAAAAACGATAAATATCTGTGTGGTACAGTTTATGGTGGTGATCAGTGTGGTTTAACTTGCGGTTATCGCAGCATCGCGTCAACACGGGCAAAAGAGCTGTCACGGATAGCGGTCACGTATAAAATACTGTTTCTATAATTTTTTGTATTGTGTGAAGTATCACAAAAGCTGTAAGAAACATCTCTACCACTTAAGAGCAGTCCATATGTGCCCAAAGACTAGGGGTGGAAAAAAAGCTCGTTAGTGGGGCTCGTTGGCTCGGTTCAAAATTACTTCAATTATACTTGTTAATTGGTTAAACATTAAAATGAGTTGATTTCAAATGAATTTGAATTTTGCTCAAGCTCGGCTCGGCTCGTTAGCTCGTTTCTAAAAATACTTTTAAATTATATGTAAAATGATATTAAATCATACTATGTCATTTTTAGGAAAAGCTCGATAAGACGAGGAGTTGGCTCGATATCCACCCCTACCAAAGACCAGACAGTAGCAGTGCTATATACACAAACTTTTGCGTACTACGTGTCTACTAAACTATGGTCTCACTCCAATTGATTTTCAGATTAAGTTTTTAATTTATAATTGAAATTGCATTGTAGTAGTTGTTAGTTTTTTATTTAAATAAATTGAAATCCAAAAAGATTAGAAGCCAAAATCATTTAGGACAGCACCAAAAGGAGTTGGTGTCGACGTGGATCGAACAAAGTATGACCAAATTAGCAAAAGCTGTTAACATGGATACTCCCGATGTCCCAAAATATAAGTACGTTTTGACTTTCTACGGTATTTAATGTAGCACTTTTGACACTGATTTTGTATCATGATATACTAATACAAAATAATAAAAACAATACATTATAAAGTATTTTGCAAGATAAATTAAATAATATTATTTTTATGTAGTCAATTTATATACTTAATATATATTAATGGCCAATGTTTTACAACTTTGACCATACGGATTCTAGATAGAATACGGCTTTGGAAAAAAAAATGCAAAATCACATGTGCATATGGGTACATGTACTGTCTTAAAGCGCTCCAAGATTGGTCTAAAAAAATGTTCCGGGATTTATGCAAGAACATTATAATGATTAGAAAATAAGACAATGGTTTGAATTTTAGAAGTTTGCATCAATCTCAAGGCACATTTAGCGAGGAAGGTAATTCGTGTACCTATAATATGTACAAGAAAAAAAACCAACATTCAAAAATTCAAACGGATTATTTTCTCAAGACGGGGTCTCCAAGTTAAACGATTTACACGTTAAAAGCCTAACATCTATACCAGCCAAAATCGCAAGTGAGTATCTATCTCTCTGTAATCTGTACCGTAAACAGCCAAAATTCAAAAATTTCAGCCAAAAGCTATAAGCCGCAGCCGAAAAGAATAAGCCCTAAGATCTTGGAAAAAGAAGCATTTTCGGTTTTTTTTTCACGTTCACGGGCCGGCCTACAGCTTGGAGTCGGGCAATCCAGCCATGGAACCACCCAAACCTTGCGACCACGGCAAAGTATTACCAGTCCAGACTCGCCGGGCTGGGCTCTTTCTACCCATGCTTAGGCCCAATCGTAATAATAATTAGTACAGGGTTTAAGCTTCGCCTCGGCACGGCTCTGATCCGAGCCCCCAAAACCCTAACGCCATGGGACTCGCCGCCGCCGCCTCAGCTCCTCCGCCCGCGGAGACCGCCGCCCCCGCCCATCCGCCAGCCAAAGAAGAGACCCAACGCGCCGCCGCGGCTGAAACCGTGCACGGCGGCGATGCGGATGAGGCCTCGGCGGACTCCGGCGGCGGCGCTGGCGAGGAGGGCGAGACGGTGGTCGTGGATGCCGCCAAGGAAGCCAGCGACGGGGAGGGGGAGGAGGAGGAGGAAGGGGAGTGCGGGTTCTGTCTGTTCATGAAGGGCGGCGGGTGCAAGGAGGAGTTCGTGGGGTGGGAGAAGTGCGTGGAGGAGGCGGAGGCGGCGGGCGGCGACGTCGTCGAGCGCTGCTACGAGGCCACCGCCGCGCTGCGCAGGTGCATGGACGCGCACGCCGACTACTACGAGCCCATCCTCCGCGCCGAGCGCGCCATGGCCGAGGACCTCGAGGCCGCCAAGGCCCGCGAAGCCTCCGAGCCCTCCCTCACCCCGTCCTCGCCGCCGCCGCCGGCGGAGGAAGAAGGCGACAAGAAGCAGCAGGCGGAAGTTGTGGTCTCGGAAAAGGAAGATCCTGCGGCCTAATTGGGCGAGAAAGGTGGGATCTTGCGATGATTTTTGGCGTTTCAGAAGTGAATTCGTTTCTTTTTCGATGATTAGTTACTTAACCGTGATCTGCAAGATGGGAGGGAGAGATTGATCTCTGGTCTCTCCAAGAAAATGCCATTCTTTGGGTGGAAATTATACGCGCGTCCTGAGTTCTAACTCTCATGAATTATATGGGGATCTCATGCTTTAATAATCTCATGTTTCGATGACAATTGGCTTCGTTTCTTCTTGCATTAGTCCGTTATATAAATGATTTGCCCCGTGCGCTGGCTCTTGTGCTGATTTGAATGCAGATTGTGTTTAGCATACGATTGGCAAGAGCATGGGCAGTCTGTGTCCAGGAACGAGTATTATTTGCAGTTGCTCGATCTGATTGTTGTATGCTGATCTGATCCTGTGCATTATGCATGCTAATACTAATTTAAGTCTAAACATGAACAATAGGCTTAACCCTAGGCTCAAACATGAACACCTAGCTAGATACTTAGAACGGAAGCGTCAACATACCCGAACTAGGAGATGTCATGGGGGTGATCGGTGATGCCGAGGTTGCCGACGGTGTAGCCGATGTCGTGGATGTGGACGAAGGAGGCCTGGTCTTCGTCCACCTTAGCGCGCGTTAGTAGATCGGGTCTGTGCGGGATCTTCGAGGCTTGAACAACGTGTGTGTGTAAAACCCCTACCGAATCCTCTGTTTTGTATGGCGCTAGATGACCGGTACCGAAAGCAAATGAGAGTATGTTGCGCCTCCGATCAAGGCGCGAGTGGAGGCGTAGCCTCCCTAAAAACTCGGGAACGGTTAGCCGAGATCAACCCAACATTCTCCCCTTTGATCGTAAGGGTAACATCATAAGCACATTCTCAATGAAACAGCATACCAAGGCAATGTGTTGCACGGCTAATGAAGTGCTATACAATCCCAGTACCTATAGTGTACTATTCCACCTTGAAATGGATATTCATTATACTTAATGTGAGTTGGTTTGCTTTAAGATCCTTTTATCCAGAATCAGAGGCTTTCCAATAAACTCATGCCGGCAACATGATCACGAAAAATATTGGGTGGTAAGCCTTTAGTAAGCGGATCTGCAAGCATTAACTTAGTACTAATATACTTGATACTTATGGTTTGATCCTGTATTCTATCTTTCACAACATGATACTTAATGTCAATGTGTTTGGCAGCACCACTTGACTTGTTGTTATTTGCATAAAAGACCGTGGGTTCGTTATCGCAGTATAAGGTGAGTGGTTTAGAGATGCTGTCTACCACTCTAAGTCCCAGGATGAAGCTCTTAAGCCATACAGCCTGCCCGGTAGCCTCATAACATGCCACAAACTCAGCTTGCATCGTTGAAGATGTCGTAAGGGTTTGTTTGGAGCTTTTCCACGAGATAGCTCCTCCAGCGAGTGTGATGATATAACCTGACGTGTATTTCTTAGTATCAACACATCCCGCAAAATCTGAATCTGAATAACTAACAACTTCAAGACTATCAGAATTCTTATATGTGAGCATAAAATGCTTAGTAGTTTGCATATAACGCAAAGCTTTCTTAACGGCTTTCTAGTGGTCCGGTTCTGGATTTGACTGATATCTGCCAAACATCCCGGTTACAAAAGCTAAATCAGGGCGCGTGCATACTTGAGCATACATAATGCTTCCGACAGCTAAAGCATAAGGAACCGACTTCATCTGTTCAGTTTCATATTGGTTCCTTGGACATTGAAATGTTCCAAACTTATCACCATTAACAATAGGAGCAGGTAAGTCAGATCACTTATGTATATTGTATCTCTTCAATACTCTGTCAATGTATACCTTTTGAGATAAACTTAATATTCCTTTGGACCTATCTCGGTGAATCTCAATGCCAAGAACATAAGAGGCATCACCAAGATTCTTCATATCAAAATTAGATGAAAGAAGGAATAAGATCTCTTGGTCTTAAACAACATATCTTTATCACTGCTGGCCAATAAGATGTCATCCACATAAAGTACTAAGATGGTGAATTTACTCACCTTGAACTTAACATATATGCAGTTATCAACTTCATTTTCCTTCAAACCAAAACTCCTCATGATCTTATCGAATTTGATGTAACACTGCCTCGACGCTTGTTTTAAACCATAAATGGATTTCTTAAGCCGACATCCCATGTGCTCATTGCCTTCAACGACAAAACCTTCCAGTTGAGCCATGTAAACATTGTCTTGCAAGTCGCCATTAAGAAATGCCATCTTAACATCCATTTGATCAGCTCTAAATCATAATGAGCTATAAGTGCCATAACAATTCTGAATGAAGCCTTTTGCTACAAACCTTACTTTGAACCTTTCAATATTTCCCTTAGAGTTATGCTTGGTTTTGTAGACCCATTTATAGTCTATTGTTTTGACTCCGTCAGGAATTTCTACTAAGTCCCATACATCATTAGTGCCATAGACTTTAGTTCATCCTTCATGGTATCAAGCCATTTAGAAGAATGTTCGCTCACCATGGCCTCCTTATAAGAAGTGGGATCATCTACCTTCTCTATATCATTAATATTCTCATTCATATAAACAACATAATCATTTTGGATGACAGATCTTCTCTCCCGCTGTTATCTTCTAATAGGTTCATCAGTTATTATAGGAGACTGCTGAGGCTCATCATTAGGTGTAACATTAGGAATTTCAGAGACCTCAACAGTGGGTGCAACAACAGTATTCTCTACTGAAGGTGCAATTACCTGAGGCACAGGAATAAATGTCTCTGGGATGAGCGGTGAAGGAACATAAACCCGCTTCTCCTCAAGATCTATTTTTCTGGGCTCCAGATCCTTGTTATTTTCTAAGAACACAGCATGCCTTCTTTCTACAAACTTAGTTATCCTATCAGGACAATAAAGACGACACCCTTTGGATCTCTCAGGGTACCCAATAAAATGGCAACTTACTGTCTTAGGGTCTAATTTTCCAATATGTGGATTAAATATCTTAGCTTCAGCACGACAACCCCATACTCGTAAATATTTCATACTCGGTTTCCTTCCAGTCCATAATTCATAAGGTATTTTAGGTACTGATTTACTGGGAACCGGATTAAGAATATGTGCAGTTGTCTTTAGTGCTTCCATCCACAAGCCAATTGGTAAACTAGAATGACTAAGCATGCTCCGTACCATATCCATAAGTGTACGGTTGCGTCTCTCAACTACCCCATTCTGCTGAGGTTCACCCGGCATAGAATATTGGGCAATGATGCCATTTTCCTGAAGGATCTTAGCGAAATGGCCAGGAATTCGCCCATAAGAGGCATGTCTTCCATAATATTTCCCCCCACGATCCGATCTTACCACTTTAATTCTTAGGTTGTGCTGATTTTCAACTTCAGCCTTGAATATCTTAAATTTGTCAAGTGACTCAGATCAGTCTTTAACGGGAAAAATATAACCATAATGAGAGAAATCATCGGTGAATGTGATGAATGAATCAAAATCATCCACTGATGTCTTAGGAAAAGGACCACAAATATCAGTATGAATTAATTCTAAGAATCCTGTGCTGCGAGTAGCTCCCTTCTTTATTTGTTCTACATATTTTCCTTTAATGCAATCAATGCAGTGGTCTGAGTCAGAGAAATCTAATGGGTGGAGAATTTCTTCTTTAATGAGACGCTCCATTCTCCTCCTCGAAATGTGGCCTAAACGACAGTGCCACAATTTCGAAGAAGTCTCGTCATTTTTTTACGCTTAGCATCACACACATTCAAAGATACATGAGATTCATTAAGGGAAAACATATAGAGCTTGTCTTGTCTAAAGGCAAGACCAACATCATTTGAATTAAACGTAATAATGCATTCATTGTCACCAAAAATACATTTGAAACCATCATCGTCCAATAAAGAAACCGAAATCAAATTCCTTCTGATGGAAGGAACATAGACTACATTATTAAGATGAAGCATGAAGCCGCTATCTAAGACTAATGAAATAGATCCAACTGATTTTACTTTGGATTTATTTCCATCCGCGACTCTAAGACTTCGCCCCCCTTTCTTAGTGTTTTTGCGGCAAAGAATCCCTGTAAAGAGTTGGTAACATGCACAGTTGCACCTGAGTCAATCCACCAAGAATTAAGAAAGAAATCAGCATAAAGAGTTTCATCAATGAACGTTATTGTATCATTACCTTTTTTTGCGAGCCACTTTAGAAAACCAACACAATCCTTCTGGAAATGCTCTGGCTGCTTGCAGAAGTGACACTCCCCCCTTTAGGTGCTCCAACGGGAGCAACATGGGGCTTTGGCGCATTGTGCACTTTAGGCCCCGACTTATCTGAATTAGGGGAGAACTGCAGCTTTTTCTTAGATTTGAAGTCCCCTTGGAACTTTGTTTTGTTAGAGCCACCAACATGAAGCGCAAAATCCCTCTTTTCTGTCCTTATTCTTTCTTCCTCCTGGACACACATGGCGATTAAATCGCTCATGCTTCATTTTTTCTGAGTATTGTAATTAATCTTAAATACCGTGTACTCAGAAGAAAGAGAAGTCATGATAAAATGGACTAGGAAACCATCAGATATCTCCATGTCCATGCCCTTGAGCTTTTCTGCCATATCGGTCATCATCATAATATGTTCTCTTATGCTGCTGGACCCATCATACTTAGTGGTTAAGAGCCTCTGGATCAAAGTACTGGTATAAACTTTAGTGGGGCCTGTAAATTTCTCCTCTATTGAGGCCAAATACTCTTTAGCATTTTCGAAATCGGGGATTGCTCCCCTGATCCCAACTGAGATAGATGTTTTCATAATCATTATTGATAGACAGTTGGACCGTTCCCATTTCTCAGTATTAGTTTCATAAGTTTTCTTTTTTCTCATCATAATTTTCCACACCTTCGGTGGGGGGAACGTGAGCGGTTACCCTTAAAGCGTAATCAAGGTCCAAAACTCCAAGGACAACATGAATTCTTTCTTTCCATGTGAGAAAATTGCTCCCTGTGAGCTGCTCAATATTGTCAATTGTGGCGGCAACATTTGAAGCATTTATTGCTGAATATCAAAATACATGTCAAAAATTAGAAATAACATAAGAATATAAATTGCATGCAATTAACCCTACGTTGGTCTGATTAATAACATGCAAAAACTATAGTTCTAATTCATATCATCGTTGGGCAGAAAATAAAAAAAGAACTTAACAATTTATATGGCGACACATGATTACAATCAACGTTGGTCAGAATGTAGTTATATGCATACATAATGCTAAAATAAAACATAAAAATCTCTAATTAAAATATCTCGTTGGTTCAATTTTAATCAGAGATAAGACATAATAATATGGTAATGGTACATCGTAATTTGGGCAACTGAAAATAATTAAAATAGTGCACAAAAGGTAGACTTAAATAAAAGAAAATGCATTGGAAAAAATACTATTGTAGCCGGCCCCAAAGAAAGTCAGCCCAAAAACACGCTCACGGCCCACAAAAAAAGCGCTCGACCAAAAAACATGCGCGCCCGAAAATTTCGCGCACAACCCAAAAATCACGTTCGGCCGAAAAATCGCGCACGGTAGCCCAAAAAAAGGTGCACGCGCGTGCGGGCGGCCCAAAACTCACGCGCGCAGGCCGAATCTCACGCGCGCGGCCCAAATCAAAATGGAGCTTCACGCGCGCGCCGTCGGATCTCCATCGAACGGCCGAGTGCGCGCGCCATAACACCAAGGCTCAGGAGCTCCGTCGGATTTGATCGGACAGTCGGGCGCATGTGCCGCTGAGATAAAGGCCCCGAAAACCCTAACCCTAGCTCATTTGTGCCCGCCTCCTTGCGAAAAACACGGACGACAGCATTGCGTCGGCGGTGACGCTCGCGTGGAGCGGCAGCGCGGCGACGGTGGCGTGCTCGCGAAGAGCGACACGGCGGAAAGGAGAGTGCGGATGGGCGGGAGGCAGCATCGACGGCGGCGTGAGGCGGCGCCTCCGCAGCCCTCCTCGCTGGCGCGCGCGTGCGACCAAGGTTGCGCGCGGCCGTCGAGTGGAGCTACGGCAGCGCCCGTGACTGGAGGTAACCGGGATCCAAAAAACCGTAAGTTTTCCTCCACCGATCTAAAATTTCATTCGGGTTTGAGGGTTTGGGAGGTTGGATTTGGGGATTTTCATTCGGGTTTTGCAAAAGATTCTTAGATCCCCTCCTTCTAATTGCTAAACCGAGCCATTAAACCTTAGATCCGAGCCTCTAATCCTAGATCCGAGTTCGGTTGGGGCTTAATTAGTGTTCATGATGCTACTAGGGTGGCTCTGATACCAAATGCTAATACTAATCTAAGTCTAAACATGAACAATAAGCTTAACCCTAGGCTCAAACATGAACACCTAGCTAGATACTTAGAGCGGAAGTGTCAACATACCCGAACTAGGAGATACCATGGGGGGTGATCGGCGATGTCGGTGATGCTGAGGTTGCCGACGGTGTAGCCGATGCCGTGGACGGGGACGAAGGAGGCCCGGTCTTCGTCCACCTTAGCGCACGTTAGTAGATCGGGTCTGTGCAGGATCTTCGAGGCTTGAACAACGTGTGTGTAAAACCCCTGCCGAATCCCCTGTTTTATATGGCGCTATGTGACCGGGACCGAAACCAAATGAGGGTCGGTTGCGCCTCCGATCAGGGCGCGAGTGGAGGCGTAGCCTCCCTGAAATCTTGGGAATGGTTAGCCGAGATCAACCCAACATAATGATGATGGGACTTGCTGCTATTCTCAGTCAGGTTCTGCGTATTTGTCAGCAAATCTGAGGAGAATCTTGTTTGAATTAGCTGTAGATTGAAGCGTTTTGTGTTTAACATTCTTAGGGCTCTGTGTAAGCTTTGCCGTTGAGCTTTTAAGTGATCAAACCCATGGTGCTAAAGCTGTTCGGTTCTCTGCTTGGCAGAGAAGACATCAGCATTTTTTCTGAAAATAAAGTTCATGGAAATGGGAGAAAATTGCACGTTAACACCTCAATAACCATGGAACTATGTGCCTGATGGCACGTCAACACCTCAATAACACTATAAACTTATATGTCAGGAACTATACTTTTTTGCTTCACTTTGAAACAAAATCAGCAACACAGACTGAACACAATGATTTGCTGAGGGATAAAGGTACCGATCTTCCATATCTCAGGCAAACTGCTATGAAAACTAGCTTAGACAAAGAAACTCAGGGCGTAGTGTCGCCACACAGAGACCGTAGCAAACAAAAGTCAAACAAAATGGGAAATATTTTTGGGGTGATAAGTATGCAGTTAGGACCATTTTCCATCCACACGGATTGGGAAATACTTGTACAGCCGCCAGCAAAAATGAAGCACTAGCCTATAACGCTAGTGCTAATAGTAGCAAAATTAACAGCGGGTTTCTGAAACACCCTTACAACCGCCGTTCCATCAGCGCCATCGTTTCCAACCCTCCATGAGCGGTCCTTCTTCCTCTGGGGTTTCTTGTGGTGCTTGTAGGACGGCTCTTTCTTCTTTGTAGAATTCTTGGATACTTCGCCATGCAGGTCGAAAGATTCAAGGTCGCTTAGGACATGACTAATGTTTGGGTCAGCTCGATTGATTTCTTCATCCTGTTCATCAGAAGCACAGTGCTCTGATGAATCAGCTGCTACAGTGATTGAGCCTTCCAGGTCAGTGGTGTCCTCTGGGTCAGTAAGAGCATCTGTCTCGCCAGGAGGAAGCTCAAAGTGTGGGATTTTTCCATCGATGTAATCCTTCAGTATCTGTCGAGCAGCCCTGGTCTCATCAGGCAGCCCAGCATGGCTGACATGCCCTCGAGATGTACAGTACGCCCGCAACAGCTCAGCGGCAGTTGGTGGCTGAGAAGGCTGTTCATATGCCTTGGGCTTTGGCAGGGTGATTTTGTAAATCTGTTCTAGGACATCTCTGGGCACACGATTTGCCACCACCTGAATTGCTCCCCTGTGCTTTGTCATTCTATCAATCGGCAAGACACCACAGGCTACCATCTCATGCCTTGAGCTTGAAAAGGAAGGGAAGACCAGGCCAGGACAATCACAGAGCATGAGCTCTTCTGAGATTATCAGTGTCTGGAAATGCTTGGTCTTGCCAGGTGTAGAGGTTACACCGGTTCTCTTCTGACCTACCAAAGCATTGATAGTTGAACTCTTCCCAACATTTGGATAACCAACAAATCCGACAACCACATGTTTGGGTCGACCCAAGACAGAATCAGAAGAACTAGAATCATGATCCTCTACAGCAGTTGATGCTCCCTTTTGGCTCACAATATACTCCGCTTCACCCTGCAACCTCACCAGGAGTTCATCCCGGCCATATATCTTGGTGTCAAGATCTGGTGTATTTGAGTCTTCCATGGAGTAGCCGCTTATCTTTTTACCCTCTAAAGCAGCGGTAGCAGCTTTAGCAGACCAGAATAGATAGAGAATATCATGTTGCTTAAAGTATTCTGCCCATTTCTGCCTGCAGTTTTTTTTCAAGTTGAGAAAATATTTCATGGGTTACAACAGACAATAAAGGTACCTGGGAAATCAAAAGATGCACCTCAAGGAGCTACTAACCTGACATTCAGCGGTAAAAGATCAGCCTTGTTCACAAGGAGCAATGTTCTCTTGTGTTCATCGATTTCCTGTGCGTATACCTTAGAGCATAGGCAAAGACATGTCAGAAGACAACAGAGAACTGCAAAATTCCACAATACCATAAAACAAACACAACAGTTCTATACCAGCAGAGAAAATACCTCTTCTATGTTAGCTCACAGCTAGTCTCTCAAAAACCACAAATCATATTTACCACAATTCCCAATGAGGTAACATCACAAACTAACAATAATGTGGGTTTAAAGTGGTGCCATGTCACAAACCAGCAGGCACCTCCTCACATTGTCAGAGGAGATAGAACATCGCTCAAACACATGTTGGGATTAGTCAGCCCGTTTTGATAAAAAAAAATTAACTATCCACAAGAAACCGCAACACATCACCACGTGATACCAGCATTGAAACACACAAAAACAAGTATTTAAACCTTATGCCATTGGTACATAATAACACCAAAAATCATAAATCAGTACAGCATTTATAATACTGATACAAAGGCAATCTGACAAAAGAAACATATACAATTGCGTCACAAGTACATTTTTAAAAGATGCCATATCTTTATGCCTGTGGCTGAACAATCTAGAAAATAATGTGTCTGAGAATAAAGGCAACATCCACAACAAAGTATGAAACTACTGATCATGCTATGAATATAATATTGCAGTTTAAGTTTCGAGCGGCAATGAAATTTCATGACAAATTGGCTTCTAATGCTTTGAGATAACCACAAAGTAATCAGCAGTTGCGAAAAGTTGGCTACTCTAGTCACTGGTCATCTAGCCTCAATGGGAATTTATTGACTACCTATTCAAATGGACAACCATGTAAGTTAAACTCAAAAAGAGTTGAAATGTTTTTAGTACTGGATTCTTTTGAACTAAGTACCTCAAGATCAGGGCAATGGTAGAACAAGGGATCTCGAGCATCGACGACCATGACCAGCTTCAATAAAGGAGGAAAACAGTCAGTACTTTCACATTATTTCCTGAAATGTCAGTTACTCACTACTCATCTCATTCAAAGAAAAAGGAATAGAATTGGTCATTCACACAGAAGACTATACTACTAAAAAAATAAAGTATGATGATTTTAACTTAATAACAGATAAAAATCACATATCATATGTAACTCAGTAATTCAAATGGGGCCACATTAGGCACACGGTTTACAAAATAAATGTACAAGATGTTGCCAATGATGAGTGAGTGTGCACATGCATGTACTCATTCACTGAAAAACTGTGAGATGCTGAAAAAGATGGAGCATTGTCCTGGTGATGTGAAACTGGTTGAAAAGTGAGATAAATGAATAATGAGTCCACTCTAACGTACTAACCAAATTGTACAATAGATTTCTCAGATATACTAACCAAATCACTGCGTTCAAGTACTCTCCAGAGCTGTCTCCAGATATCAATGTTCTTCTCAAAAGGTGTAAGTACAAGTTCTTCATTCTCTTCCAATCTGCAGAACAAATTTCCTTTTAGAATCAGCTAACTTAAAGTTTGACTTAGATGTACATGCTAAAACATTCAAAAGACCTCAATTCTGTAGTTCACTCAAGCGAGCATGTACATTTTTTAGTTCCTTAACATAGGTTTTACTATTTTTTTAAGCCCAAGACACAAATTAAATGTACATATACGTTTCAATTAGATACTGTACAATACTTAATTAGCACTTCACTTGCTGCACTTTGCAATGCCCAAAAATCACGAACCAGGTTAGGTATTTCTCTCTCCAAACATTCACAACCAAGCATAAGTTGTTCTCCAACTATTTGACAACTTACTACCGTTTTATGGGAAGCATCAACATCTCTCCTAGACAAACATTCAATGTGCTTAGAAACAACGGAAACCAACTACACCAACCTCGCGAGGTTCCTCCGCCACTCCAGGAAGGCCCGCCTCTCGTTGGCATCGAGCTCCTCCACCGTCATCTGAGCAGTCCACGGCGGCCTGAAAAGATTCCAATCACCCATACATCACTCATCCCACTTCACAAGATCAAAAGAAAAGAAACGGTGCTGAGCACTCACCGGCGGGGCACCTTGAGGCTGCCCGCGTGCAGGGCCTCCTGCTCCTCCCGCAGCCGCCGCCTCTCCTCCTCCGTCTCCCCCGTCCCATCCCTGCAATGCAAATACCAGCTGCCTGAGAGGCAATTCGTCGAACATTTGGGAGGAAATAAAGATACCCTTTTTTTTTCTCCCGGGCGCTTACAGATCGATTAGGCCGGAACCGGTGGTCAGGGAAGCGTCGTGGGCATCGTCGCCGCCTAGTAAGATCTCCTTTTCGGCTGCTCGCTGGAGGACGGCGTCGATGTCGCTGACGTCGATGACGGACTCGAGCGGCGGCGGCTGCTGCGCGCGGCGGGAGAGGATGAGCGCCTGGCCCCTCTCCTTGGCGGCCGCGGCGGCCTTGTTGCGCTGTCGGACCAGCGCTCGGCCGAGGCCCCCGCCGCGATCCTTCCTCCCGCCGCCGCCTCCCATCTCCACCACCACGGCTAGTCAGGAGAGTTTGCGAGTTCGGCGGCGCCAGTGTGTACTGTGTGGAGTCGAGCCGAGCCCTGCCGTGCTGAGGTGGCGACTTTGGCGGGCCGAGTTGTTTAACGGCCCAATTCCACTGGGGCCTTTTTGGATGGCCAGTTTTGTACCCAAAACCGATATGGACACCTAAATTTTTCCGGTCTGAGCTGCAACAATTTGCGGATGGGCCGTTAACACAATAAAATACATCCGGATTAGGCCTTTACAGCCGGAAAATAAAAATCAGGTCAGAAGGCAGCATCGACGGCAAGCTCCCCTACGTCATCTCATCATCTGCCCCTCTAGTTGATCCGTACACCTGCAGCTGTCTCGCCTCACCTCTCTCCGGTCACTAGGTACATCTTGAAGCTTTTAGGTGCTGATCGGTTCGGCTGAAAAGCTCATGGCTGAAAATACTGTAGCTGGCTAAAAAAAAACACTGTAGTTGACAGAGGCTTATTTAGCATAATTAAATTTAAAAAATTTAAAAATATAAAAAAATATGTTAGCCCATTACGTATAATACAAACAAATACGGGGAAAAAAGAACCGGCAAAAAAGCTCAACAAAAAGTCAAAAGTTCAGAAAAAGACGAAACTTATAAATAGTGAAAAATAAGCCAGAAACCAGAAGCCGAAGCCGAGTTGATCAGGGCCTAAACTCCTGGAACTTGGATCCACAGTTATATGATGTCTTCATTTAGTGGGATGATATGTTAATTAGTTTGGTAAGAAATTTATCTCTGATCTGTATATGAGGTTTGAGATGTGAGCACGAACGTAGTATGCTCTAGTATGTTACATTCCATGGTATTGTTGATGGCTCACTAGAGAAGCAACAGGACACACGAATCACTAATTGGTATTAATGTGCTCCTTTGCCACTCGTTTGGTATCTTGTTCAATCTAAAAATGCTATTGAACAAATTAATTAGTCAAACAATCGTCACTTCTTCTAGGCATTTCCACAATAGAGATATTATCAGGTCTTAACGCCTTACCCACTTTCATCCTTTTTAAGGCCTAAGTTTGAAAAAAACGCACATCTCCAATAGATACTACAATCGACTAGTACACGCCGCCTTGAAAAAACGCACTACTTAAAAGCTAGTTACTGTAACAAAGAATAAAAGCCAAAAAGTATAAGCGGTGCCAAACAGCATAGTCGTACTGCCGTGGTCGTAAGCCAGACGTGGTTGAAAGCTGCTGTGGTCGTAAACCAGACATGATCGAAAACTATTGTGGTCGTAAGACAAACGTGGTTGAAAGCTGCCGTGGTCATAAGGTAGACGTGGTTGAAAACTGCTGTGGTCGTAAGGCAGACGTGGTCCAAAGCTGTCGTGGTCGTAAGCCAAACGTGGTCGACAGCTGCCGTGATTGAAACCAACCGTAGTCATAGTCGTGTTTATGCCATAGTCGAAGTCTGCCGTAATCGTAGTCGTGTTCATGTTGTGGTCAAAGTCTGCTGTAGTCGTAAGAGTGTTCGAAGTGCTGTGGCCGGAGCATATCGTGGTCGTAGTCTAAAGTTTGTGGTCTAAAATCACTTGTAACTGTGCAAAACCACTCAAGATAAAAGTCTTTCACTGCAAACAATCAAGTTTTTCACAAATACAAAATCCAAAGCAAACTAAATGTCAGTTATTCATTATCTCTTTATTTACCAAATGGTTTGTAAATTATTCATCATCTCTTAATTTACGACCATCCGCGTAGTCTAACAACATTTCCATACCTCAATATAGATATTATCAGGCTCCAACACTTTACCCACTTTCATTCTTTTTAAGGCCTAATGTTGAAAAAACGCACATCTCCAACAAATGCTACAATCGACTAGTCCACGCCGCCTTAAAAAAATACATCGCTTAAAAGTTAGTTAGTATAGCAAAGAACAAAAGCCAAAAAGCATAAGCGGTGCCGAACCCAACATTACAAACCAAACAAATTCCAACTTACTCCCGTACATGTCCAACAGATACAAAGTTTCATACTTGCAAGCTTCAAATAGACTCTAATACATCTCCAAGATCCATGGAGTTGGAGAATTTATTCCGACAGAGATCATCATCCTGGTATCAGACTTCATACTCATACACTCCTAGCAAGTGGTAGTTCTTTCGATACTATTTTACAGGCATATGGGGAGCTCCATCATCACAGGATCCCTGAAACCAGCACTAGAGTTTCAGGAACAGGTAGGTGATGTGGAAGGCACCGCTACGCATTAGAGCCAGCCAAGAATGATTTGCCTACAGACAACCAAACGACGGCAGGGGCAGTCCCTGAGCCAGAGCCCGGCCATGGCCAACGGACGACGCCCGGTCCTCCGTTTGGTCGTCTGGGTATCCCCCCGATTCACGCTTTGAGCAGCTCGCAGCAGCCATCGGCGGGCGTGGGCCACTTGAAGGGGGTGGCAGCCCCGTGCTCGCCGTCCATGATGATCGGAAGCGGGGTGAAGAAGGGTGTCCGGAGGTGTTCGATGCTGCTGTACTGGTCCGCGTCTTCGTGATCGTACATGCTTGACCCCTCCGAGCCGGAGAGGCTCGAAGCGCTGCTCCGGGAGTGTGGGTTGCCCAGCTCCGAACGCAGGAGGATCTCGGAGCCTGGAGATGCGGCCAGGCGAGCAGGTGGGGTGCAGTCTGTCTCCTTGCTGCCTCCGAAGGTGTCCTTCTTGTTGAGGAATCGCCCACCGGAGCCTCTTGCTCGGCGCATCGCGTGACGATGGCGCGACTCATGGAGATACGGCTGCATCACGAGAAGTAGCAATGAGAACGACGAGAGAAATGCTGCATGACAGGATGGAATGGCAATGGCGTGGGTGTAACGATAGTTAAGGACTCAGCTGGGAGAAGAAAGAGGCATGCACCTTTCTACCTTTCACCAGCTTGTTCTCCCTGTCCGCCTTGGCCCGAGCACGGCGGCGACGAAGGATACCTTCGTACTGCTTTGCATTCACATAAATTGGTGCATCAGCTGGCGTATTCAGTGGCAAGAGCATTCGCCCACCAGACTGCATTAGCCGGGAAAAACAAAATTGAAGGCCGTTAGAGAATCATATATCACAGAGAAAATTAACTAACATCCTTAATGAACTAATGATTCTATCTAAATGCCAGGAACGTAATTTTAATATGCTCCATTATTGGAAAAACCATGACCTATTTTCCAATAGCAATGTAAGACACAAAGGTTGACACATGAAATTGTCACGATGCGTTTGGTATCACACTTCACGATCACCACTTGCTCATTTTACTCATGAAGTTGTTTCTGTATCCACTATGTTTCATTGCAGATACTGTAAGATACCATTTTTTTTGGTGATGGACAGTACACTATAATGTAACAGCACGCAGTTCCCTTTTTGAGTTCCTTGAGTAAGCCAAACCTATTCCACGTGATATGATGATACCAGTTAAAGACAGGGACATAAAAGAAAATGACAATACCTAGGAGGAACTAGGTATTACATTAATTAAAAGAGAAAGCACCCAAATCTGAGCCAAGATGGCTCAAACCTTGGTGGCGGGGGTGTACGACAATACCTAGGAGGAACTAGGTATTATATCAATTAAAAGAAAAGGCACCCAAATTATTGGGGGAGGGTCACTTGTAAGTGGGGAGGAGGCCGTCATTTTTCTAGCCCTAGACACCCATATGCAACACACTTATTCATCCATTCGTGCATGATTCTCGTTGGGCCCCTTCATATCTTTGGCGGTCCTCCAATCCGACCAGAGGTGCTTACAAGTTTACTGTCCGATCTCGTATCGATGACACAAATCTGAGCCAAGAGGGCTCAAACCTTGGTGGCGGGGGTGTACACTCACACCTTCCACCACCTGAGCTAGGCTTCCCTAAAGATAGGGACATACAGGTGCAACTTTCAGCACAGGTTAACTTTTTTGACATGTTTAGGAAGCAGTTCACAACACATAAATTCAACAGTAGTACCACAACAGGTAAGATTTGCAGAATTTGACAAACTAAAATTTGCTAGGAGCTATCAATTCAAGTGAACAGCAACTATCTTAGTTTCTTGCTAGTTCTGCATACAATTAGGGATTCAATCGAATAGAAATTTTCACATGTTATTTATACAACTAATTAAAGCCTACCATTGATTTCATTGCGTAAGTGGTAAGTAGGCCATAGCACTGGTCAGCACAAGGATAATTGGAAGAGACCTGAAACACATGCAGTCATTTAGCAACTGAACTGAAGATACTCACAAAGGATAATTGGATAGTTTCCAACCGCATTGTGAACATAATAGAAGCTATCTTCTTTTCTATTCATAGACAAGGTGGAAAAGCTTACCATGGATTGACCAAGACCAAGCTCAAAACGACTATTGTATTCAGGGAACGGTAACTGCAGAGCAGCAGTGGCAGAGTGCTCTGAGTTCTTCTCTCCTTTACCTCCTGACTCTGCATTCATTGAACATTACAGTTTCTCAAAACCACAAGCACAGAAGTGTCATACGAATCCTTATATGTAGAATGAAACAGGTAGACATAGAAATCCATCGAATATTCAAGTTGCTAAACACTAAAACTTGTTCATGGATAATTAGAGATCCACGTAACTACAACAAAATGGAAATATTGGCCTATTTGGACGAGAAGGATTTGGTTGCGATATAGTTTAAATTTAAGCTAAATCCTAACCCAATCCCCTTGGCACGATTAGCTTTTTCAGTGCTTCAGGATTATTCCTTACAAGTTAGACAAATTTCATTTCATTTATTTTTATTTTCAAGTTCAATGCCCAATCACTCAGCCTTCAAAAAAGGGCAAGGCCACCGTATAAATTGAACAGTGGTATCAAAGTAAGGGGCCACCGTATTCAGAGAACACATCATGGCCCCAAAACATCTGACAATCCAACTAATTTCCCTCCTCCGACATGACAGGTAGCATATATAGCATTGTCATTCTTTACAAACATATGCAAATTCATTTAGTTCATGACAAATTATTGCAGCAAGCTCTTGATTTTGCAGATGAGGAGGAGAAGAGCCTAACCTTTCAGATATCACTTCATTCTAAAACTCATCTACATGACTGGCAATAGAGAAGTGATCACAACAAAGGTGACCCACCAAACTCGAGTGGTGCCTATGAAGTTAAAAAGGGCTACCAAGATTTAGATGATGGAAGCTTATTCTCCACGCGTAGTAGCATACTAGCATAGAAGCTTGTCTTCCATTTAGACAATATAGGATATATTCAACCTTGTGAGATTCCCTTCTCATATCTTAATGAAATGCGCGCAAGCCTTTCACTTCACTGGCATAGTAGCATGCACAGATCCAACTAGGCCATGCCAAATTCTTGCAATTAGCCCACAAACTTGCAAAGGGACAAGCAACACCTCACCTTGAAACAAGGAGAACTTGAGGACCTCAGGAGCCCCTCTCTTGGGCACCGGCTGCCCGGCCTTCACCGGCAGTACCGGATCCAGCACGCCCTGAGCTCTCGGCACAACATGGAACTGGCCGTCCCGGCGCGTCTCCTCCGGTGACAAGGCCGCCGGCTCCCCGTACAGCAGCTGGAACCCTGCCCAACATGGCGCTGGGGCTCCAGCTCCATTGGAGGCCTGGCTCACAACAGCAACCTGCCCAAAACCCTCAGGGCTCTTGAAGTTCATCATTGCTGCCTTGTCAAGGAAATCAAAGTCAGGGTTTTCTTTGGTCCAAGACAAAAGGCAGCAGCCCTACAATGCTTTCGTAGGATCGTCTTAGCTTAAAGAGATACTAAGCATCCAAAATAATTAAAAAAACAAATTAGAGAGAGTGATGTACAAATAGAGGTAAGAACAAACAGTCAACAAATGCAGGGAAAAAACAAAACCACCAGGGAAAATTCCCAAGAACCGAATCAAAAGGCACAAGGGAACAAGAACAACAGATGGAAGAATCAAGGGGCAGACACATAAGTGTATGAAGTATTGAAGTGTGTACTACTAGTGGATAGCCTACAGAAACATGCACCAAGAAACCAAGAGACTGGCTCAAACTACTAGAAGAAATTAATGCAAAAGTCCAAGAACAAATTCATTCCTTTAGGAAAGGAAATGCTTATATAGAAACTAAAAAAAAAGGCACCAAGATGGGGGGGGGGGGGGGGGGGCAATTTTGAGGACTGCCACCGAGAAGAAGCCCACATCAAAATCAGCGTGAAAAGAAGGGAGGGCAAGATCAGACCCCCAGATTTGTTCAGAAGGCCAAAGATTTCCAAGAAGAGCACAGAAGCCAAGAACTTCTTCAGCAACAAGGCTCATGTGCCATGTATGTACCAGAGTATATATGCAAAGGATCTTAGGACAAACCAAAGCAAGGGCAGGGCACAGCACAATTGAATGGATGCACAAAGAGGGGAAGCAAGCAAACCCCACTCACATTTCAGCAGTAGGTCTGGCGGGAGCTTATAACTTTTTTTCCTCTATTTATTAGACTAGTCTAATAAATAGTAATTTTTGAACGAAGCCAGAAATTAAAAGTTGCTGATTCGAAAAAAAGTCAGGCGAGAGACTAAAAAGTTGCTGAAAGGAAAAAAATCAGAACAATGGAATGGACACAGACACAACAGTAACAAACAACAGGAGGCAGGGGAAGGAGATATGTAGTATTGTACTATATATATATATATATATATATATATATATATATATATATATATATATATATATATATATATATATATATATAGGCAAATGGGCACAGAGCTGAAGCCAAGAAAGGTCTCCTGATCTTTCCCGTCCCCATTTGAGCCAAAAAGATTGCCACTAGCTCCTTCGGTGCAAAATACTTAGTCCTCTTATTTTAGTGGCAATGGCCTTCCTCTGCTGTTTTGTGCAGGTCGTACTACTACTTTTGATTCTTTGTAGTAGAAGTACCAGTACTATGTACTAACCTGGGTAAGATTCCCAGGAGATGGCTAGCCTTATAATTTACCAAATTGGTCATGCAGCTAGTAGCTAGCCGCCAACTGTTGGTTCTTCTCACCTCTCCCTCTCACAAAGGTAAGACTAGAGCTTGTTATTTTTGAGCTATTACTAGTGTTTTTTTTGGCTTAAGCTAATAAATAATAACAGCTGATAGAAAAACCGTAAGAGAAAGTACGGAGTAAGAAAAACTTCCATATACTTTTGGCCGATTAGATAAAGTTGCTACAATATTTGCTATTATCAACTTGTAAACCCCACCTTAAAAAGACAATCTGTTAGAAAGCTATTTACTATAGAAAAACACTTTACTAAGCTAGTTACTATAGAAAAACACTTTACTGTAAAAAAAGTCTCTCTCTTAAAAAAAGAAACATAAAATAGGTTATGTCCACCCATACCAATCACCTCGGGTCTACATTGCGATTAATGGCTTCCGACGGTTTGCTTGTATTGGTATGTAATTTTTGACTTTTCAGTTTATTTTTAATTTTAATTTTTATCGATTGGTACTATTTATTAGATCTATCAGTTGAATGGGGTTTCCCTGTCTCCCCCTCCCTATTCCTCAATCTAGACCACTCACTAATGATCCAATGGCTAGTTTTTTTTAATATTTTCACCATTTTCCCATCCATCATAAATAATAACAAAAATAAAATTTATTTTTTTTGTATTTTTTATTATAATTTTTGTACAGAAAAAAAATAAAATTATAATAAAAAATACAGAAAAAATAAATTTTATTTTTTTGTATTTTTGTTATTATTTAAAAGCTACCAGCTGCGGCACAGGAAAACATGCCCTATCATTGGTCATGCTGGTGAGAAGCTTAGGATATCTTCGCGAGGAATTTAGAGGGTCTCAATTTCTTTTTATTTTCTTAAAAACATTCTTCTGTTTTGCATCAGTCATTGGAGCCATTGGGTGCAACACCGCGCTCACTCTCTGGGCCAAGATGTTACCACCTCTGCATACTCATACCTTTTCATCAATACTAGAAGAATTTAAACCAACACTAGATTTATTTATATTGCTGCGTGCGGATACAATATAGCATTTCTGGTGATTACTCTAGCCTAACAAAGCTAAAGTACACTGACAAAAGTGGTACAAAAGTGCTGCTAGTTCGTGCCGTTATTTCATATGCTACTCCCGCCCGGGCTTGACCTCCTCAACGGTCACCTAAAAACAACAACGAAACAAGAGTGAGTCCACCGACTCAGCAAGTACAAAGCAAAATAGCAAATAATAGGTTCCTCCATTAGACCATGTTCAATCCAGTTTCATTAACCACTTCTCCATTTAACCACTTTACGTCCCGATGGACTACTCATCAAGCACATACACATTTCTCTTATCTCTTTAGGTTCTTATTAACCGATCGTTATGCACATGCTCATGCACTTCTTTCTCAACTCTTTAGCCTATACTACTTTACGGTTATCACTTCCCATCTCTGTGGACTGCACCTCACTATCTCTGTAACTATTCTACCGCCATCACTTCCCATTTCTGTGTGTTGCCCCTCACTATCTCTGTACTGTTCTACTATCATCACTCCCCATTTCTGTGAGCTATACATCACTATCTCTGCAATTATTTTACGGTTATCACCTCCCATCTCTGTGAACTATAAGTCACTATCTCTGTAACTATTTTACTGTTATCACCTCTCATCTCTGTGAACTATACGTCACTATCTCTGTAACTATTTTACTGTTATCACCTCTCATCTCTGTGAACTATACGTCACTATCTCTGTAACTATTTTACTGTTATCACCTCTCAACTCTGTGAACTGTACATCGCTATCTCTGTAACGGTTTCATTGTTAATTCTTGTATGCAATACAATGCATCTGTAGCTGTATCACTGTTCAGTTCTGTTTTCATGCAATGCACTGCAATGCATCTGTAATGCGTCTGTAACTGTAGCTTATACCGGTATAGCGAAGTGTTCACCCGTCGATGAACCACTCAATCCCTGTCCTCTTTCATACGGGGATCCAAGCTCCACTCCCGTGGAGTACCTACCAAGTAGGTCCTGTTGTCTGTGTATGAGTGCAATGCATAATGCAACATGCTGTCACTGTTGGCACTTAATCATAAGCAACACTCATCCAAGTACGATTAGCACGAAATCATAAGTACTGTAGAACATGGCACAAAAGACATGAAAAACCAATCATCCACCACCATCCACTGTTCTACCATGCACTTGCAAGTTCATTTATGCATATCAACTTGCCATGTCTTAACGTTCATCATTCATCTTTTCTTAATATGCACCTGGAAAAGGTAAACTTACCCTCAAATCATTCAATTTAACCGAAATCACTACCCGAATTCACCGCTTTACAATGCACTTGCCTGGTTAGCCTCGGGGATGACGCGTGGATGGCTCCGACCCGGGACCTCCACCTGCGCACAAACCAACCCGACTCAACGGCAAATAAAAGCCAGAGCTTAAACGGAGAACAATGTCCCTAAGCTCATATCCTGATCTCGGGCGTAATCGCACAGGTTTTGAGGGACCTGTCGCGCAGGTGCCGAACCCCCCTTTCTTTTTTCTTCTTCTCTCTCTTTCTTTTTCTCCTCTTTTCTTTTCTTCTTCTCTTTTCCTTCCTTTCTTTTCCTTTTCTTTTCTTTCCTTCTCTCTCTCCTCTTTACCCAGCTGGCCTCCCCTTTTTTTCTTTCTTGGCCGAATGGCCTCTCCCCTCCACCTACTTCCTCTCTATCCTCTCTCTCAAGCCGACTGGACCGGCCTCCCCACTTTTTTCCTCTCCTGGCTCCCCCCTCTCTCTCCCCTATCCTCACTTCTCTCTCCCTCCCCAAACTCCACTTGGCCGAACAGGCTTTGCCCGGGGGCGACGCGGCAGCGCGCATGGCCGGCCCGGCGTCGCCGGGCCCCTCACCGCCGGCTACCTCGTGCCCCCTCTTGCCCTCCTTCCCCCTCTCTCTTGCACGCGGGTGCGCCTGCAAGTGCACCCCCGGGCCTCACCTCCCCTCGCCGTCGACCGTCGGGACGCCGCCGGCTACTCTGCCTCCACGGCTCCCCCTTCCTCTCGCGCGCTCGGCCGAGCAACTGGCCCCTCCAGGCGGCGCACGGCACGCTGGCCCCTCCCTCTCTGCCGGCCACCGGGCCGCCGCTGGCTCTCTCTCTCTCTCCTCCATAGCCCCCACTCTCTCCCCTTCTCTCCCTTGCGCGCGCGTCCGCACCCGGCCCCTCTCCAAGCGGCGTGACGGCGCATGGCGGGCTCGAGCCAGAGCGGAGCGGCGCGGCGGCGCGCGGCCCCCTCCACTGGCTGCCCCCGGCCTACTACCCCTCTCCCCCTACAGCGTCGCCCTCGGTTCGGGCCTCCTTGGCTCACCGGCCCCGGCTTGTAGCTGGCCGGCGCCATGCCCTTCGGTGCGGCCCCCTCCCGGTCTCCACGGTTTGTGCCCCCTTTCCCCAAGTGGCTTCTTGCTTGTGTGGGGATGCGTGTGAGGTGTTCTTCTTATTGGGAGCTCACCTTGTGCTTACCTGGAGCTGGCCGAAATGGGGTGGTTGTGTGGAGTTGGTTCGGTGGAGAAGAAAAGATGAAGAGGAATGAGGTGAGAAAGTGTGGCTTGCTGGAATGTGATGGCCTTTTAAGAGCAGGGTTGGGCTGCCTTTGCATTTGTGAATTTACCGTAACGCCCTCGCTTAAAGCCCTTGCCCCTCTCACACATTTGGCTGCCCAAGGGCATTATGGTCCAAGGGATATGTTGGCGTTGGAGTTTCTACTGCAGCGATAAGCCGGTAAAAGGTAAGGTAGAATTTGTCGGGTGATGAATACCCACGTCGCGAGACGGTGCCGACTGTCTCTAGGCGGTCCGGGAATCTCTGAGAGCGCTAATTATACGGCTCTCTAGACGGTGCCGACCGTCCTGGGATGGTATGGTCTGGGAACCTCTGCGCGCGATACTAAATCGACGTTCTAAAAGTCGATGGGTCTGACGGTAAAATACGCTCTTTATCTCTAATGTTTCCATTTATGCAAATTTTGGGGTATTACATTGGGACGGTCCTCGAAGCTGTGCCATTTGTGGCGTGTCTTGCACATAACAAAGCAGTGGCATAGCCGTGAGTTTGTATGAGGTAAGGCATGTTTCCAACCTCTACGTACACAGACCTTCGAACGTGGCGGACCAATGGTGAGCAACTACACTGGCTCACACAAGCCTTTTTTTTTCTGGGTCATCGGCCCCTTTTTTTTCCTTGCTTTGTTTTCAGATTTTTTTAGTTTTTGATTTTTCTTAGCAATTTTTATTATTAGACTAACAAGTCGCAGTTAAAAATTATAAACCACAGCTCAAGAGCTGGCTCCGCCCTGTAACGCAGGATCGTCCCTTAATTGTTCAGATCATTTGAAGTTATTGTTAACATATGTATATGGATGGAGTTTTTTCCCCTACGTATAGAATCATCGACAACCCTTGATAACAATAGAAAGATGCGAGGTGGAACACTGGCATGGGTTTCTTGTAGGTTTCGAGGAATGCTTATTAAGTAAAACTCAGAACCAAGGTGTAACGAAAGGAATGTTTGCGTCTGCAACAACCCTGTAGTTAGAAAAATGGCATTCTGGAGTACAAGTTTGGCCATGTATATGTCATCAGAAAAAAGGTTGGTCTAAGCTAGGGGGAGAAGGCACTAATCGCTAGGGTTAGTCAATGGTTAGCTTACCACCTCTCCATCAATTTGCACTTTGGTTTTGGAGTGCACACATGCAAGGATACGAGATGAAGCACACACGTCGTCCATCGGCAAAATTAAGGGAACCAAATATCTACGCGATGACAATGTGGCAATATATAGAGGGCGGCAGCACGTAGCATAATTAAGGACCACTTATGGGGGTGATCGGTTCGGCTGAAAAGCTCGTGGCTTATGGCTGAAAATACTGTAGTTGGCTGAAAAAAGCACTGTAGCTGACAGAGGCTTATTTGGCATAATTAAATTTAAAAAATTTAAAAATATAAAAAATATGTTAGCCCATTACGTATAATACAAACACATACGGGAAAAAAGAACCGGCAAAAAAGCTCAACAAAAAGCCAAAATTTCAGAAAAAGACGAAACTTATAAATAGTGCCAAATAAGCCCGCAGCACTGTAGCGCAACCATGTTGATCGCGCCCATAATATATGCAATGGAAAATCGTCAAAGCTCCAGATCATTTTCAGTTCCATACAATCTCTCGTTTGTTGAAATATAAGTGAATTGCCCATCTTTCCTCATTAGCTTAAGTTTTTGGGTGAAATAGTTGGTGCATAAAACTCAATATGGTATCAGAGCCAAGAGATCCCGAGTTCAAGACCTGGCTGATGCAATTAAAAAAAATTAATTGTAGTCCACTTCTATTCCACGTATTAGGCCTAAGAGAGCCTACATGTGAGGGGGAGTGTTGAAATATAAGTGAATTGCCCATCTTTCCTCATTAGCTTAAGTTTTTAGGTGAACTAATTGGTGCATTAAACTCAATATCGTTATCTTATTATTGTTCGACGTGTATAAATAGAGATATATATATATATATCCTCCCCAACTAATTTGATGCTAAAGAGAACAATAGTTTCGTAGTCTAGGCACAGTAGCTTGAGGGCTGCCTCGAAGCCTATAATCCAGATTCCAGAGAGTGGTTACCATTTTTTTCATAATAAATACATTATATATCTTTCACATATAATGGCTGTATATATATAGCACCACACTCGCTCTTAAAAAGGATCGTGTGGAAAGCTGTGTGCACGGTAGGTATCAAAATCTCGAAACAATCATCCTACACTACAAAGATTTATGTTAATATGTCAAACATCATTTGCGTGCGTGGTTTTTATATCGGACCTGCACCTGACAGGGACATGGTGCAAAAATCACATACCTTCGTACCAACGAGAGAAAAGGGGCTGTAGGGGAAAAAAAAACAAAACAGTGCCATCATACATTTCTGTACGGAGACTTTATACTATCATTCTTTTCAACTTATGATTTATGATTTCTTTCAAACAAATAAATAAGCTGATTCTCCGCCGTTTTTCCGAAATGATTTATCAGAATAATTTTTTCGAAACGGTTTATCGGCAGTCGGTATATTTGCATAAACGCTTATGACAAAACTAAAATCTTTCAATCACAACTATAAGTCATTAGCTACATTTAAAAAGAACCAACTTTCGGCAGGGGAGACGGCAGGGAGATCAATTATTGGTCATGTGGGGAAGAGAGTATCTAGGCCATCCGATTCAGTGTCCACCACAAACAGGCTGCACCATATTGAGACTTTTCCACGGGCTGCTTGGTTGGTCCTAATAAAATTTGATTCCCACAGCTAAGCTTCTGGAAGATCTATACGTCCATCCATCTGTGTATTTGTCTGCTCTGCAAATTATTAGATTTGATTCTACCACTGTTTTGTGAAGTACGACGTAATGGGAACATCCATCCATCCCTGCGAATGTTTATCTGCCAATTTATCAACTTAGCGACATGGTTTTGACAAGATCACTGTTTAGGTTACGCTCGTTTCGGCTTCAGCTTCTAGCTTATTTTTTATTATTTATAAATTTCGTTTTTTCTGAACTTTTGACTTTTTTAAGCTTTTTTGCCGGTTCTTTTTTCCTGTATTTGTTTGTATTATACGTGATGGGCTAATATATTTTTTTTTCTATTTTTAAAATTTTTTAATTTAATTATGCTAAATAAGCCTCTGTCAGCTACAGTGCTTTTTCAGCCAACTACAGTGCTTTTCAACCATAAGCCACTCAAAAAAGCCATTTTGAGCACAGCTAATAGGATGTTTATTCGTCTGCAAATGTAGCAACAGTTATGGAGTAATGGGAACACTGTAGCTGAGATAGCTATAGTAATTACACGGACGGCTTAAATTATTGGTCATATATTCATATACTAGCTAGTTAGTTTTTGGCAATCCCTTGTATGCCTTTTCTTTTTGAAAATTGGTAGAAGCTCTGGCATTCTCGAAAAGAAGGAGATGTGCATCCAAACGGATCATAGGACTCAAATCCGTGTGGGCGGAGAGCTTAAACAAGCTGCTTACCTCCACGCCGTGGCCTGTTCCTTATATGTCACTAAATCATTTATGCAACCTTATATGACACCGAATACATTAGTCATATGTGGATTTGACCCTACCATGTCAAGCCTGAAAATGAGGCATCTCTCACTTCATAGGGGCACATGAGAAATTTTCTCAACATGTTTTTCTCACATTGATATGAGTTATGCACGGTTATAGGCGGTGGTAGTGCGGTAGGGCTCCCATAGGCAAAGTATCTTGAGAAGTGCTAAAGAGCATTTGAGTATTTATTTTAAGATTAGGAACACTAAGATTTTGAGGTGTTAGGTCTTCATCCAACGGATCCCTATACCCTCTCAAAAAAAAAATAATCTAGACCGTTGGATCTTCATCCAATAGATCTCTCCATACCACCCTCTTAAAAAAAATATTAGTGCTCTGAATCTTTCATCCAACGCCCAAAAAATTTGAATGCTCCTAATTCAAAAAAACACTCGAATGCTCTCTCTAAACACTACAAAATATCTTTTGATGTCTGTAGAGAACCTTAAAACTTCTTTATGACCACATTGCCAACTACAACCGATAAACTTCCGCTTTTGATGATAAACATTGCAAGACTCACTACTCTCAAAGTCATTAAGCAATCCCAAATCACCTTAAAAAACAAATCAACACCTTTCTCCCTTAACTACCTACCATAAGCCAATCAAATGATCCAACCAGCATGACCACCTATTTCGCATCATCTATCCTATTCATCTCAAACCTCTCACATATGCTCCCACCAATAAAAAAATAGATAAATCATATAAAGTGATATAAGTATATTTGTCTCAAAAATATACTTCCATATTATTATAATTTTATAAGTATATTACGAAGGAAACTATTGTCAAAATTATGGTTTGACAATTGTGTAAATGTAAAAAAATGTCGCTTACTTGTGACCGAAGGAAGTAGTTTTTGATGAATAAGTTGTGTGGTCAAGTGACTCACAACTTTTTTTTTTTGCAAAATGCCCTAAACGGCTTTGGTGGTGATCGGTTCGGCTGAAAAGCTCATGGCTGAAAACACTGTAGCTGGCTGAAAAAAGCACTGTAGCTGACAGATGCTTATTTAGCATAATTAAATTTAAAAATATAAAAAATATGTTAGCCCATTACGTATAATACAAACAAATACGGGGAAAAAAAGAACCGGCAAAAAAGCTCAACAAAAAGCCAAAAATTCAGAAAAAGACGAAACTTATGAATAGTGAAAAATAAGCCCGAAGCCAAAAGCCGAAGCCGAATTGATCAGGGCTTTTACCTCTTGAAAGTTAGATTATATACAAATCCGTGTAAATTTACATAAGTGCCCCCCAGAGCTGACACCCTGCCACTATCGTATCTGTCCCACCCAACAGTGCACCATGGCATGTAGATGTCCACTTACGATGCTTCCCGCCGGCAAATTAAACCAGCAATTCCTAGGAACTTCTAATATAATGTGGCCATCTATATAAGTATTTGTTAATGTTAACAGCCAGCTAAACTGCCAACTCTTATTAGGCAAACAAAATATACTAATAAAAGCGAACTTTATTTATTTAATAGTACATAGTGCTCAAGGAGTCGGATCACGCGTCAACTCAGTGCACAACGAGTAGATGGATGTGCACGAGTTTTTAATAATCCTCAAAATAATTTTGCTAGAACGTAAGTAATTTTTGGAGGAAATAAAGTAATGGATTAGCCAAATAAGTTGCATTCTTAATGTAATAGCCGGACTTGTTTCAAATAAACAATTAAACTTGTGATGAAGCACGGCATCTAATAAGTTCGATGAACAAATCTCTCTTTTTAGAACTGGATTTGACCAAACCTATTTTCCATTCTTACTAGCTACAAAATGCATAAAGCAGATAAATGTGAATTGAAGTATAAAAAGTACGCAGAATTTTTTGTTTAAAAAAAACTCAGCAAGGAGGGTTTAAAACCACCGAAGGAGCCCACACATTCTCCACATATACTCTCTCTCTTAGATTTGCATGATCATTGTGACAGAAAAGATCACTCTAAAATCATCCCTGACATCAAGTCGCACGATTTTGTGGATAAGAACACATTTAAATTCCATGAGATAGAACAAACCCCTACTGTTATCAAACCATTAGTAGCCATGAGTATTATAAATTTTGTGCAACTTTTTCTAAGTGAGGCTAGAAGCACTCCTCAAATAATACTAGTACACTGATCAGCTCTTGCCAGTGCAAAAAGATTAAAAAAGAAGAAGAAGCCATAAACATGCCTGTAAACATGGGGCCATCTTGCCAAGCCCTATCCACAAACTAAACTCCACATCATAAAGAACAGATCTGTGATCTAATCAGCAATTGCACTATATAGTGGAGAAGCAGCCATATCTTTATAACTGGAGAGATACAGTATCAGCAACCTTTGCAAAACAGAATCCTGTTCTTGATAGCTTTCTTGGGGAAGTACTGCATGACCAACATATTTGATGAACACCATTAGTGGTGGTGGTTTCACATAATGCAAGTTGCGTTATACCTTTTGGTTTCTATAAAACTCTTGGTAGGTAGTGGTAGGTTAAGATCTTATGAAGTGCTATCGTCATCGAAACCTATTATATATTTATCGAGCAAACGGTTGGGATGTACTTTTAGGACATCTATAAATAATACTAGTACACAACAGGGAGGCTCAAAATTTAACTGTAATGAGTACTTTGGCACTTTATTTTATTTTGTGTCTTCCTGTTATTCTGTATAAATATGATAGGATTTAGAATGATGCTTGGTTGTGACCTTTCCATATATATGGCATTATAGAGCAGTTGTTATGGCCATAAGAATTGCATTGGATGTATTCTACTTAATTGGCAACTTGGGCATTGTTAAAGTGGGACACTAACACTAGGAATCAGAGTCAACATCAAATATGTGCATTTTGTTGAACTCTAGCTTTTTTTGTTGGGAATACTTGTAGGTTCTGCACTTAGGGACTAGTACAAAATTATGAAAGCTAGGATATATTATTAACCCTGCTGTCAACTTAACACATGTTACCCACATATGTAAATGGGAGAAATATATATTTTCTGTAGTAAATGGAAGTGGGGGAAAATCTAGTGTGAAAGGAGATTTGAGCACTAAGGTGTGAGACAATCTTGGCGGTTGGATCTAGCACATACGGTCCGAATCGAGCTAGATAGGAGACCCAATCCATTTATGCAATACATTTTCAAGCTAGGGGGTTTTTTGCAAATTTTATAAGCGGATTGGGTCTACCTTCCACCTCGATCCGAACCGTAATGCTAGATCCAACCGATAAAATAGTCTTTTACACATTGTCGATGTGTTAATATCGATCTTATGTATGATTTGTTTGTATTCGGGAGAACTCTTAGAAGACTCAATGTATGTGGCTACGAAGTAGAGACGGGAAATTTTATCCTGATTCCGGTCTTCTCTTAACAGAATAACAATCCTACGTTCAGTATGATTGCAAATTGCTAGAAAGTATATTACAACAGAGAATACATGAATGGCTAGTGCTATCTTGCGTGAATGATTCATCGTATTCTCCCCCTCTCCCTTTGATGTTAACCTTTAAATAGCCGGTGAAATGACGACAGTTGTCCCACGCCAGAAAATGCCTAGATACTTCCAATGATAACCGCCTGACGGAGGTTGCTGTCAGAGAGACACAAGAGACCGTTCACTGTGTAGCGATTGTTGTCAAAGAGATCATATGCAATTAGTGGACTAATGCACGTTTTAGCCGCCTTGTCAGATGAACCGACAATGTAGTTCATTGTCGTAGATAAGACGGTTGGAGATAGACTTGTCATAGGAATTCCCATGAGCACAGAGTGGTTATAGTAAGACTTATGACTACGTAGTTGTAGAAATATTTACGACCATGGGATAGTCGCAATAAGATTTATAACTATGTGGTCTAGAAGGACTTACGACCATACGGGTAGTCACAGTAGGACTTATGATTATGTGATCGTAGAAGGTCTTATAATTATATGGTTGTAGAAGTGTTTACGACTATCCTACCATATTTATGTCTTATCGATAAGGGGTATATTCAAGGAATATAACGACGTAATAATTTGAGGATTATTCCATCCTTGTCACACATTAACACTTAAAAATCTCCTTTCACACTGATATGTTGCCATGGAAGTGTGCTGTGTGCAAATGTTCAGAAGAAACTTTGCATGCAAATATTCCCTAATAGAAGAGCTCTACATTTAAGAGGTGCATATGGACTTTGCTTGTTGCGAGCATTCACGAGATTTGTTTGAAAGAATATTACAATGCATTCTTCCATACACGAATTTTCTAAAAGAAATTTTAATGACCTAATTCATGAATCATCGTAGCTTGTTTAAGAATGTATATAAGTAACTGTGAACTATTTGAGTTTTTGGGGCAGCAGTTAATTCATACCATGTTAACACTTGTTGGATGTCTCACCACACTTTAATCCAAGTCTATGTTTTATTTCGTTCTAAAATCTGGCCGGGGTTCTCCCGCCGGCCTGGCTACCATGTTTTATTTCGTTCTTACCTTGGACTGGTGGTGCTAAATAAATTTTGAATTAGTTTTCTTCTTTTATCAAAATGAACTTCATTTTATGAAAATATTTATCAAGGTTTGGAGCGTGGCTCCTTTTTAATGTCAAATTATGGCTCCATGAAAGGGAATTGGTCAACCCTACCCCATGGCCCCTCCTTTTCTGATTAGTTACCCGCAAGTTTCAACGTAAATACTCCATGGATTTCGCAGTATGAAGACATTTTTCTCCGTTTAAAGTCACTTTCTAGTCAATTCACCTGAATAGGTCCCCTTGCAAAAACCAAAATGTTTGTTGTTCAGACACCCCTCAAAACAATTTACAAAGATCTCTTGTAAATGTTGGCTCATCTAATAAGCAATATTAGCCAGCGCCTTATAATTAAAAAAAGAATCAAATGAAGATACAAGAAATAAAGATGTACCATAGTGAAAATACAGATGTTGCACTGAAAATCTTGTTGGAACTCCAGCTCAGCTGTGGGCCTAATGTTGCACTGAAAAATCTTATTCCAATGTTGCCCTGAAAATCTTTTCACAGTGGTGCTGCCCTGATGAGTGGCCACCACTCTTTTCCCTCCTGCCACTTTTCCACCCTGAAATCATCATCTTATCCTCTCCCTATTGTTAACACCCTCGTGTTCTCCTCTGCAACTTCTTGCGTTGCTACTGAAATGCTGCCCCTCAGCTTTACAGTTTACTACTCCTACTTGTTTGCAGTACTGGTCAACTTCAGGTGCTCCCCTCCTGCAAAAGTTTCAGAGCCTTTCACAGTGCTGCTTCTGTTCCTTCACTCTGTCCTCTCATAGTGCAAATTTATGCATCTTTGCTTCTTTTTGATGACACAAAGTTCGATTCCCTTTAGCTTCAGCTTTGATGAGCTGTACAGATATCTTTTTCATGCAGTGTTTTGCAGATTATTTCTTTAGTATGATATGATGTACTGGACCATTACCAGCTGCCAAAAGAAGCCAAGAAACCGGGACGCGAATAAGATTCCTTCCAAGGTTTGGTGTATGCCAAGCCAAGAAACCTGACAAATCTGCGTTGCTTTGCAGCATTTTCTGTGGTAATTTCTGTGTGTTTCTCGTCATCTAGTGCACGCAAGCCGAAGCAGCAAAACAACTATTGTGAGGCGTAACCCCATTTCCTTAGCTTTGGAACATCTGAACAGCTCTAAAAAACATCCTGACAAATCTTTGTTCCAAGAAATAAATGGACGGACCTCCAGAAATCAGGACAGGAGGTTTTGGTCAGCCTGGAGAAAGCAACAACACACACTAGCAACCAAATGGCAACATTAGTTTTTTGGCTACTACTTACTATTACCCTGTGCCAAACGAACACAATGGAGAAGCCGTTCAGAACACGTTAGTTTTTCTCTTTTTCTTTGTATTATCCGTAGAAGTATAAATACTTCAGAAACATTATCATTTTTGTCGAAAGATAAAAGTTAAAAACAAAAGTAGCAGCACTTTAGAACATGACCTGCATTGATGTGTAACTAATAATCATGGAAATAGACAAAGCACGCATTCGATGTAATGTTCCGGTCTGCCGATAAGAATTTCTTTCGTCGTGCTCCAAAATTGTATATTTTCGCCCAGTCCATCTGTTGCCACAGGGGAGACAGCTCGCCTCTCTCTCTCTCTCTCTCTCTCTCTCTGGAATCTTTACCCGGCTCGTCTGTTGCCACGGTCCGTTTGGATAATAGAAATTCCACTTAAATTTTTCAGGGGACAATATGATCCGTAAAAAACCTTCCTTTCCCTAAGGACCCGAAGTCCTGAACTCGTGGTTAACCCGGACAGCTATTTGAGTGATACGTCTGAATCCATAAACAACCCAACAATGCCATTTTGTATCACGAATAGTCACAATAGGTTGCGAAAAGATACAAGTCACGAGGCAGAAACTCTTTTTTTTTTTGTCTGGAGGCAGGAGTCGGAAAGACGGAAACTAGATGTAACTGGACGAAGATTCAAGCGGTTGACATCATGATGCACTCAGCTAATTCTTTACAACTATGCAAGCTGGACAAGATGGACTTTTTCTTGGGTACACGACATCAATACATCATCGTTAACAGCAACTCATCACATAACGAAAGTTAAGTGCAAACAGCAATGGAAACATTACTCGTAGAAAATGACTCAACGGGCACATATTGTTGAGCTTTCCGCACAAGCAAAAATCAGTTTGGATACAAGCAACCTGACGGGCAAACCTAAAAAGCCATAAGCACAACATCAGGGAGTTCCAAAGTAGTGGCAGGAGAGAATGGACAACGGCTGCACCGAAAGCCTAGAAGAACTTGTTGAACTGGCCACTCAGGGTGTCCTTCAGGTTCGAGTACAGCCCGTAGAGGGAGTATTGTCGCAGGTTGGAAACCTCATACCATGAGTTCAGAACTGACTCATGCTTATCGGTGCCTGAGAAGGCCAGTTGGATGCCGATACTGCAGTCGACAGGCCCCTGGGTCTTGCAGCTTTGTGTTCTGATGGCACAGGTTTGCTTGCTGAGGCAGACGAAGTTTGACTTCCCTGAGCAAGCACCACAGCCGTCCTTCTTCCAGTGCAAGTTTTGAAGCCTTCCTTTATTGAACTCAAGAATCTAGCGAAGTATCATGACATTGCAGTAACATTCAGAACATTCCTTGGTTACAAGTTCATAGATGATGGACATAATGGTACATTTCTAGTTCCATACCAGGGTGAAGCTCGACACAGTAAATGAGGAATTGGAGACAAAGATTGGAGCAGATCTGGCTGCATACTTTCTACCAGCAAATGCTACCATGAAACCACCAGCTGAGGCCTAGAAAATAAGCACAGGAACTTTGATCATATACTGATGCCACCATTAGATGCATGATTTGACCATGAAGGACTGAGCACTAACCAGTGAGCCATGACATCATAAACTTGATGAGTGATTACACAATATAAATTCAGGTAAATAAAACAAATAAAGAAACTAGCATTTCTCATTGCTATACTGTGCTATTGAAAGTTGTAACAATTTGTAATGCAGAAGCATTTGCTGTTTTGATTTGAGCTTCTAAGCATACTAAAGCAATACCAAATCTAACAATAGGACTCAAAAAGAATGCTAAGTATATCACCAATAATATTACGAAGTAATGAAGATCAACAAAGTAATAAGCTCAAGGACTACCAGTAACATATTAAGTATATCAGTAGGGCATGTTATTAACAACCAGACAGATATAAAGTTCCCGCATTTTTTTAAATGAACAAAACAGACGCAGACAGACACATTTTCAGAGTGGCTAAGCAAACATTGAAATTGAGACAGAACAAAAACCCGATCCTGACAATTTATTGCTGGTCAGTCGGTTAGTGTCAAATATACTAGATAGTCTACATTAAGCAAAACATTGAAAATGAGACAGCAAAAAGCCAATCCTGAAAATCTATTGGTGGTTAGTCAGTTAGTGTCAAATACACTAGGTAGTCTACATTAGATCCTACTTTGACATTGTGGAGCCCAAGTCAGCAAAACAAATCCTTGCGATAAACACAAGATACAAACGCCCAGGAGCAACTAAGGTACCATGATGTTTAAATAATCTAGCTAATCCGTAACCTTTAACAATATACCTTAGTGGACCAACTTTTTCACAAAAGATTTAAGCTTATACAAAGGCACTTTTAAGCTTATCTGATCTCACAATTGCACAAGCCTTTATTTGAAATACAACTATGGACCCAGGTAGATCAGAAGCTTAAAGGTTGCGGTTTCTTAATGTGTACCATATTGGGATTGAATTCTCAAATCCCAAGCCTAGCCTCTTGCTTTGGCACAGCATGGTTCCAAAAAGTCTAAAAGGTGCAAACTATTTTCTAAAAGAGTATAGTGTGCCATAGGTCCTAAACTTGCACATGCATGCCACTTGGATCCCTAAACTTGATAAATGCATAGTTAAGTCCCTAAACTTAAGTGCGCAAATAGAGGCCCAAACCGCACTTAGGGCCTGTTTGGTTCATGACCAGAAGTTGCCTAGCCACAAATTAGGCGTGTCACAGTTTTTAGGTAGCTGTTTGGTTCACTGACGTAACTGTGGCATGCCACACTTTCTTAGCACCCGGCCCCACACGTCATAGACTCAATTTCTTGCCAAACTTTGCCACAAGTGTGGCTTCGATTTTGTTAGCCACACTTTCTGTGGCAGCCACATATCGCCTAAGTTTAGGCATGGCAAAGTTAGGCACCAACCAAACAGGCCCTTAATTAGCAACTAATGATTATGTGGCACTTTGGACATGTTTAGGCCAATGTTTGGCCATGCAATTGCTAACTAGGATCACTCAGAAACTTGTAAAAGTTGTCCAATGACACGCAAAGACTTCAAATCCAAATATACTAACTCTCCAATAATGTCAAATGGTGATATAGCAGTGATCACATGGTCAAATTGTGATCTAAATTGAGCTAAGATGTCATATCATCTTTAGTTACCAATAAAGTAGCATTTGGACCTTAATTGACACACTAACGTAAGTTTAGGGATCTTATATGTGCAAATATCAAGTTCAAGGATCCAAGTGACACACCCAAGTAAGTTCAGGGACCTACCACACACTTTACTCTTCTAAAAATACATGTAGTGCTTTAGCACCCTCAGATCCTGGGTTTACCCTTGGCAGATAATAGCATGCTAACCATAAAATTAAAACTACAAAAAGGTCAGTTCAAAATGAAATTTAATCTTTAACAACAAGGTTGTTTTTGTAGGATCATTTTTTCCAAAAAAAAAACATGTGAACATCATAGCTCAGAACAACAAAGTTTTCACATACATGATGCTACATCTCCTCACAACAAAGTTGATTAGGAAAAAGCAACAAGCTGTTCTCCTGTTCCTTGCCAAATCCAAAGTGACAGATGTCTGTTGTCAAATTGCACTCTGTAACTTCTAGCAGAAAACACTACTCTTGAAGCAAGCTATGCTCCTTTTTTTCCCCTCCAATTGGAAATAGTGAATTGAACATTACATTTACTTCTATATGAATTTTATTTTTTGAACAAGACTAATACACTGTAATAGTTAATTAATGTAGTATTTCCTCTAAGATTGTCTTTACCACAACACAGTGTGATACAATCACCAAGTTAAACCTATTCATATGTTGCATGAACTGTGGGCATAATTCAAGGTCCACCAATGAGAACAAATGTGCCCTGTAAAGATACTTCTCCCAAACTGTTAGACCATGTGGCTAGGTCTAGATTATTTTGGTGATGAATAATTGACAATGGTTAATTTATGATGATGAATATTTGATAATATTGCTTATCGATGTTATGCGAGAGGTGTGGCGTGTGTGTGGACCGATGTTGGTCAAGTTGGGATGAACTTATACCGAAAAAATGTTTTTTGGTCTTTGTATGTGCAGGTTGAGCATAGAGGCGATCATGATCAGTGATGAGGTGGACCGGGACTTGGATGGGGAGATCCGAGGTTCAGACGGTCAAGTAGGTCATGAGATGGTCGGGCTCATGCTTGGGGCGCATGAAGATCAGAGATGGATGATACGTGTTGGAGCTACAGAGGTGTGGTCCGGAGGCTACGACACGTGATGGATGATGCGTGGAGAAGCTACGGGAGGTGCGGTCCTGGAGGCTTCGACACATGACGTGTTAGAAAAGTTGGAATTTTGTAAAACCCGTGTTAGGAAGGGTTTCAGATCCCTTGAAAATTAGTGGGCAAAAATCCTAATTAAGGTAAAAAGGCCTAGACTCAGTTGGATGAGTTGTATTAGGGTTTTGAGTAGAGATTGGATAGAAGTCATAGGAGGCTGTATAAAAAGAAATATATGTGTGCGGCAGCCGACTTGCACGGGTGGAAAAAAAGACAGAGCGACGGCGCTGTGGTGAATGTAGCGAACAAAAAAAGGACGCAGGCATGGATGCGTCTGTGACACAAAGAAAAAAAGTGATAAACAGTTCCCGCGGTTTTTGAATAAAGTTTGTGAGTTTTTAAATTCGCATATATTATTTTTTTCCTGGTTTTTTTATCCCTAGGGATTCTCTATGCATTGATCTCTATTTATATATTTTCTTGCTTATATTTATGAATTAGTTTTAATTAAAAATTGATTGCTAAATTGAGTGAAAAACGGTGCTTCCGCCGATCAGTTATCGATCGGAATTTTTTTGTGCTATAGTAATCGCTACAGTACCCAAGAAAAAAATTATTTTCTTGCTGTTTCTTTTATGTGATTATGTGAAGAGGCTTCTGCTAGGCGTTGCAATCATTCACCCCCTTTCTGATTGCTATCGACGATTCTACACAAACCAAGATCATCTCTGATTAAACGTAATCAGAAGTCAAACAATACTGTTAATACATCTGATAATCAAGCTATATTGAGATGAAATTGATTTGGGAGAAGAAAACAACAACATCTAACGCATGTTGTTCTCACCATTTTAACCCAGCACATTCACTAACTCTCTGCATACAGAAACAGACCTAAAGTGTATCCACATCTATCGTGCCAAACATTCCTAGATAATGTTGGTGCATTTCCAACAACAAACTAACAACAAAACTATACTCTAGATATACATTGTATCAAAAGTACAGTAACAGTAGCACAAAAAAATGTACACAAAACACATGCCCCCAAAAAAACTACTTCAGACTTCCTCTTTGCTGTGCTTGAGTTTGTGAGACAATTGGATCCATACTGAGTGCTATCAGCAACATCAAGAGGGGCATTCAGGAGGTAGGAAGCTGCAGGGAGGATTCAAGAATATGGAAAAGGGGTTTTACATTTTAGGTGGAGGGCAGGTTGATGAATGCTCTTTATAAACTCCTGTAATGTTGGTACATTCCCAACAACAAACTAAAACTCATATTGTCTCTAAATCTAAATAACGCAATACATCCCAATGAAAGATTTACCAAGGAAGAGTGATATCATAGAGTCCAAAAGGGTGTATTCTAACAAATGCACAAGTACATGTATGCCCTTATGGTCAAGGTTATTAAGTCGTAAAGTCGAGTCGAGTTGCCATGCCACCGACTTGCCGACTAGTCGTGACTAGTCGCCAACTAGCATATTTGTTATTACTACATGCCGGCTACTTCTACTACTTGCTGCTTTCTACTGTTACTACTACTTGGTGTTGCTACTGCCACAAGAGCAAAACAGAGTTAAGGAAGGAGATCAGGGGAAAAAAGGATCTAAAGGGAGAGGGGGGAAAGAGGGGAGAGCCTAGGGGTGCAGGTGATTCTTGCCGATGGCGAGGAGCCAAGGACAAGGGGAGGAAGGAGAGAAGAGGGGGAAGGAGAGAAGAGGGAGGAAGGAGAGAAGAGGTGGTGTGGAGTAGAGCAGGGGAGGAAGGAGAGAGGAGGGGGGAGGCTGCACTGACCGGAGCAGAGCAGGTTCTCTGCAGAGGCGGCAACGGCCACTGGAGAAGGAGGCGGTGGCGGAGGCCACTGCAGGGCTGGAGGCGAAAGCGGCGGTCGAGGCCAGCTGCAATTGGAGGTGGAGGCGGAGGCCACTGGCGGCGGTCAGCTGCTGCTAGGGCTTCACTCATGGGTGGCGCCTCGCATGGGAGGAGAGGATGACTCGATCTAGGGTTAACACTCAAGTCTCCAAGGGTATATACATGTCTAACCCTCCCGGTCTCTCCAGCTGAAAGTGGGCCATCTAGTCGGGCGGCTAGACAGGCATGACTAGTCGCTGCTGGTCGCTGACTAGTCGTCTGGCCGCCCAATTAGTCGCTCCAGTCGAGTTGACATCCCTAGTTGTCCTCCGTGCGCCGACTCGATGACTAGTCATGGATTAGTCGCCAACTTAATAACATAATATGGTATCTATAATCACAATACTCCAGCAGAAAACAAAACAAGAAATAGTAGAATACTAGAAAATCATGGGGCTAATTCTGCTAATGCCCACAGAACAAACTTATGCGAACTACACTCACATGACAATGGACAACCCGGTCCCTAATTCTCCAACATATTGAGGTGGTCTGCTCCACTGGACAATTATAACACCAGGATCTCATGTGAGGATAGTCAGTTTACAAGTTGCAACGTTCCACCAATCCGTGCTAGTTCCAGCAACAACCAAATGAAGAAACACTAAGGTAACAGGGGCATCAATCCCCGCAAGTCTCCAGTTTATCCTACATTTTTCTTTTGGGATAGACTATTGCACAGGCAACTGAAATTTTTTTATCTTTCAGTCACCTAAAGTTGTACTTTGAATCACCTGAAGTTGCACATGTTTTTTTTTTGGAGGGGGCTGCAAGTTTAGTTGATTGAGAGTGCAATTTCAGGTCACCTGAAGTTGCACTCTGAATCACCTAAAGTTGCAGCTGTTTTTTTTAGGGGGGCTGTAATTTTAGTTCATTGAGAGTGCAATTTTAGGTGACTGAATCGCCTGTGCAATAGCAAAACTGTTTTCTTTTAGAACCAGAGCTTATCCTACATTTCCATAAACACTTATGGAGCAAGATCCTGCATACTAGAAGCATTTCAATCGAGCAGCTGACGTTACTCCAAGCTCCAACCGGATCAAAAGATGCTATCCCACCTGCCCATGCTACCTCCAATTCAGATCAAAGCAAGAACACACCAGCGGGACCAGCCTTAGTGATCTCCACCTACTGGCATATTTGCACAAGCACGTTCCTAGCAAGCTGCACCGGATCCACCTAACGTACTTACCCCGAGCAAATGGAGACGACCCGACCAAGAAGAGAAGGGGAGGGAGGGTGACGGGGGAGGAGATCGCTTACAGGGTTGAAGCCTGTGGTGGTGTTGATGGTGAGGAGGGAGATCTCGTCGACCTTGGGGCGGAAGACGGCGAGCTGGGCGGAGGAGGCGAGGTTGAGGCGGCGGTCGCAGGGGGAGAGCTGGGTGGCGCCGGAGAAGAAGGCGTTGAAGCCCGCGAAGGCGAGCCCGAAGGTGAATCCGTCCCCGCGCTGGATCCGCGCGTCGCTGCACGGCTCGTACACCCCGTTGGTGTCCCCCGCCGCCAGCGAGGCGAGGGCGGCGGCGAGCGCCAGGGCGAGCAGCATCCGCCGCGGCGGCGACAAGGCAGTGGCGGGGGCGGCCATGGCCGCGAGATTCGCGGGCTCTTGGTGGCGCTGAGTTGCTCTAAGAGGGAGGCGGTGAGTCGACGCGAGGCGGAGAGCTCGTCGATGACAGGTAGGGGTGTCTAAACATATTAGTACGAATCGAATAGCTCATAAAATAGATAATAAAAATATAATTAATATTTTTTAAGTTTTATTATATCGAATACTGATGGATGGTTCAAGTATAGATATTATATAAAACATATAATTCAAATCACGTCTAGTTAGAAAACAACCATAGTGGTGGGTGGGGAAGGTGGACATGGCGAGTGAGAAGAGTACCGTTTCTGTTGTGTAATAGGCTCATCATTTGTATGGACCCAATTTATAGAATAGTTGGATCGGATGCGGAAGGCAAGTAGGGCGGTCAACCAACATTCCTTCTTTTTTTTTTTTGCGTATGAGTCTATTTTAATTTTCTGTACTCTTACATTGGTCTAAATTTTAATCCTTAATCATAAAGTCGGATGTTTTGCCCATTTCAAATATTAATATCGTTTATTTTACCCTCTAAGACCGATTAAAAGCGATTTTGCTCTAAGTTGACATTGTCATAGTAGTGGCTTCCACCTGTCAGAGCCTCAAGTGGGTCAAGTGAGAGAGAAATATGAAAGATTGGCAGAGATGCGGAAGAGTTTGGGTGGAAACAACTCACCTTCTTCGTGAGCTGCCTGCGTGTTTATATATTGCGGCAAAATGCGCAGATAGAATACAATGCGGACTATCTTGTTTAAACCGGCCAGGAGACGCACAACGGATAAACTAACTACCGAGTGCATCTCCAGGCTGGTGAGAATCAAGATAGTTTCAGGATTACAAGATAGATTACATGATTATCTAACAAAATAGAGTGATAGACAGAGAGAAGCATCGGTGCACAGAGAAGCAAAATATGGGAGGCCAGCAGTGATATACAGGCTTTGTATCACGGGCTTCATCACCGATGGCAAGCGGCAACACAAAGACCACGACCAATTGCCAAAATAGGGTGTAGGGGCTATAGGATGGTAAAAGGAGGTGACATCACGAGTGGAGAAGCACTGTGGCAACTAGGCCATGGTGAGAGGTGGCGGTCGGTAGAGGAACACGATGGTGGCGGTGCTATAGGCATGCTATCCATGATTTAGTGTAAGCACGGGCTAGACGATGTCTAGGGAAACACTCCATTGCAAGAAATCGAACCAATACACATAAGGACAATGAATCACTGATAAGAATCGGTGCGGCTAGCCATGTAGAAGAACTTTAAATTCCGACAGATGACTACAAATTAATTTAAGAGAGATACTCAAGAGTATCGGGAATACAAGATGACGTGAGGCCGCAGTGGCAGTGCTGTGGCTGGTCTGCTGCACGGCGACGGGGAGCGAAGGATGCGGGAGGCAGTAACAGCCGCGCTGGAGATGCCAACAGCTTCGCAGATGGCCGGCGAGCTGCTGAGAGCGATGAGGCTGGAGTAGGAAAGTAAGGGCTTGGTCGCCGCCTACGATGGCCACACCATCTATGTCATGCCTTACTGAAGCTAGCGACAACCTCGCCTTGTATTTAGCATGTAATTTATTGAGTTAACCCCTTGTGATAATGGCCCAAAAACATCACGATTTTGGGGGTACTAAGCATAGTGCAATATAGGGGATCATTGATCTGCTTGCAAATATGCTTCTTCCATTGGAGATATCGATGTGGAAACTCAAGTAATAAGTAGAACTAGAAGTGGAAGCGAGGCATCACACCGTGCTAGTTACTACATGGACCAAAGAAAAAACGTACAATTCATAAGAGGGGTTTCAACAAAAATTAAAGTTTAATTACATAAAACGAGGTGTTTTACAAAAAGTGTGATTTTATCAAGTATGGTTTTTCTAAAAAATCATGGATCTAATGTAATTTGGAAGGGTTCGTATGCAATTTTGAAATATCGGAGGGTTCAGTCAAAATATCGTGATCAACATAACGTGGTCCGTGGTCGAAGTTGAGGCGTGGTCGAAGGGCGTCGTTGTCGAAGTCGCCGTCGTGGTCGAAATCAAAGCCGCGTTCGAGGTCAAGGCCGTGGTTGTGTTCGAAGGGCCGTTGTCCGTGGTCGAAATTGAGGTCGTGGTCGATGGGCGCTGTTGTGGTTACAGACCAAACAGAGAGAGAGAGTATGGTAGTGGAGAGTTAGGTGAGCAATGGCTTAGGGTTTCTCCCCATGGCCTGTGTTGTATATATATATCCATATGGGGAGTGCTTTTACAATTATACCCTTACATCTGAGTATTCCCCTCAGGGGCACTTATGTCATTACACATGCCCCGTTCTGGGCCTTACAATCCTCTAACAGGCCTGCTGGGCTTAGGTGGGGGCCACCCCTACAACAGGAGCTTCTCATGGTGAAGGACTTCACGGGCCGAAGCCATGTTGCCGAGCCCTTTGGCCCCCTCCGTCCCTGTGGCCTGTGAACTATTCCAACGTTCGGCGGAGCCTTATTGCCTGGTGTAGTGTTCGCCCCGCCGCGAAGATATGATGCAGGGCGGGTTGGCGAAGTAATGGGATCGGGCTTGAACCGGAGGTGTTGGCAGAGTCAGATGCGTCAGCAGGGGCAGGCGAAGCGGGCCCCTAAGTCGTCGCGTGGGCGCCAAGTGACAGCGGACTTCGACATCGAGCGCCCTTAATGATAAATGACGGTCGGTCTGCCTTGCGAGGCCCCGTGCTGCAACATTCCTTCTCGTGGCAATCCCAATGGCGAAATATGCTTGGCGCGGCACAGGGCTTGAAGCGTCGTGGCCATACGATGCTTGCGACGCTCCTCCGCCCGTTGAGCTTTCTTCTCGTCGTTTGGACTCCTGCAGGTTGGGCTCCTGCCTTCGCGTTCCCAAACTACGGGGAGCCCAAGCAGCTGGATCTCAGCCGACTTGGGCTGTGATGTTGTCGCGTGGACTCCGATTCGCTCGCCTACACCTCCTGCTGCGCCCGGGACGTCCTGCGGTGCCGAAGCGAGGTACTCCCCTGCGAAGGTGGGGCCGGGAGCGACGCCGGAGTCTTACTGACGGGGCCGGGACATGGGACCGAGCCGAGGTGGGTGTAACATCCTGATTTTCAGAGCCTTTTGAAGCTTTCGAAATAAAATTCACCATTTGAATTTTTCTGGAATTAATTAAAGCTTAAATGAAATTTTTATGAATTAAAAGGATTTAATATGATTAAGTTAAACATTAAAATGTGCCAAAAGTATTTTATTTGAGTTCCCTGAGCCTCAAGAGCTTTTCTGGCATTTTATGTGATTTTTCTGGATTTATTTGCTATTTTCTAGAGCTCAAAATGATTTGTTTGAATTTCTGGAAAAAGAAAAACCAGTCGGTCGAGCCGCAACCGCTTCCGCCCCCGCCGCGTGTCAGCCATCCAGAACCCCGCCCCGCATCGCAGCCACCCGCTGTTAGCAGTCGTACTCGTATACGAGTGGGACTCTCAGGTCGTATCCCACCCGGACTCGTACTCGTGGCCGACCAGGACACCTCTACGACCGGGTATAAAAGGGCCGAACCCCTGGTGTCTCCCTCGTCCCAAGTCAAGCCTCGCCTCCGAGTTGAGCCGCAAACCGAAGTCGTGCCGCCCGCCGCTGTGGTCGTGCGCCTCGCCAAAGCCGTGGTCGTGCGCCTCGCCGAAGCCGTGGTCGTGCGCCTCGCCGAAGCCGTGGTCGTGCCGGAGCCCGAGATCGTGTCGACCTCGCCGTCGTTCTGCCGTCGCCGGTGAGTCCCGCCGCCTTCCGTGTCGTAGATCCGTGGTCGTAGATCCGTGTGGTCGTAAGGTTCTACGACTACGTTGTAGAGCCTTAGTCGTAAGTCGTAAAGCCACCGGTAAGTCCGATCATGTGGTCGTAAGTCGGCCTGAGTAGTCGTAGCCGCTGTGCAGTCGTAGCCGCCCGTGTGGTCGTGGTCGTAAAGTTCTTCGTGGTCGTAAGGTTCTTCGTGGTCGTAAAGTTCTTCGTGGTCGTAAGGTTCTTCGTGGTCGTAATTTCTCTGCGTGGTCGTAGGGATCCTTTGTGGTCGTAACGACTACCCGTCTGTCTTTTTTTCTCTGAATTAAAACTTCCCAGAGCCGGTTCTCCCTCGTCCTAGCTCCGATTGACCCGATTCGTTTTCCTAAATTCATCTAAAATTGAGCTCTATCTTTTGGTTCAAGTTTGAGAATTTTTGGAGTTCATTTGAATTTTATTTGATTTTATTTTGTGTTTCGTTTTGCGTTCTCTCTCGTTAGATCACGCGTTCGAAGGAGCGGAAGTTGGATTTGGAGATCAAGAGCTGTCAACTGAGCAAGGCCAAGGCAAGTCGTGTCCTTTGATCATGTTGAACCCAGTTTGCAATCTATTATTTACTTATTTTGTTTTAAATTATCTTGCATCGCTATTTTTAGTCAAACCCTTGTATTGGTAGTTATCGTCCCAATTGGTTATTTCCCTCCTTGATATGTTGGAATACCTTGATGCCATTGTCAACTTAGGTCGGGAATTTAATTAGTGATGCTATGTTATTTGTCACATTGGGTTGGTACGATTAGAATGCTTAGCCTTGCTTATTTTGCGAAAGGGTTCATCATCACATGTGGTTAATTAATCTTGACTTAATGATATACTTGAATGTGGTGGTTAACCACGATTATAAAACTTGTTGCCATGGCATGGGTAGTGTCATTGGTGTTGGTTGTACAAAATTGGTTTTCACTTGGGCGATTGATCGTGCAGTAAAGGGGGTGCAAGTTGCACATTGGGATGTGGATGTTTCGCCTCGGTAATTCTTAAGGACTTAACTTTGTGCGCCATTGATCTGAGCTTAATCGTGCAAACCACATGTCTAGTATGGGATAGACCTGGCATAATAATTTGTGAAGTCTCCACTTTGGTTTTACTACCGATGTTGTTGTGGCGCAAGAGGGGCAATTATCGACTAGGGGGTTACCCTACTCGACGGCGAAACCTTAGCGAGTGGGATCAGGTGGAGATGGATCATTGTAAAGGCCTTGTTGTGATTTCCTTAGCGCGAGGCTAATCACATCGTGTGGGTACAGTTGTGCAACCTCTGCAGAGTGTAAAACTATTCGAATAGCCGTGTCCTCGGTCATGGACAATGCTCGGTGATTTCACACGAGGGGTAGAGTCTTTAAGAAATCTGGTTGGTTTGAGCTGGGAAGTGAATGGTTAGTTCACTTGTGGTTATATTCAATTCCTTTGATTATTTATTTAATGTCTTTTGTTAAAGTTGCTTTTCAATCTATTTATTGTATTTACTTTAAATCGTTGCTTTATGCAAAGTTAACCTTTCAGCTATCCATTGTTAAGCCCTGCACACTATATTGCATTCATTTGTTACAAACGACTTGCTGAGTACCAATGTACTCACGGCTTTATGCCCCTGTTGCTCAGTTGAGGAGGAGGAGTATCACCAGCATGAGGTTCCAGAAGGAGAGTACTTCGACGTCTTCGCGGATTAGGCTTCGTTCTCCACTCGATAGCCTGTGGGCATGTCGATTGGCTGCTGCGCTTATTTTTGGATTTCCGCTGCTAGTTTCTTCAAGCCCTTCGGGCTATTAATTGTAAGCTTGGCCATAAGGTCGTGCTCTGATAATTATCAATATAATTTGGATTTTTCCTTAAATATCGTGATGTGGTTGATATTTATCTTTGTTTATACTGTGTGCACTAGCGTGATCCTGGACTAGTGCAGAATACACAGGAGAGTCCGGATTTGTATATTCGGGTCTCTACAGTGGGGGCGGGGTTTCCCCGCTAAAATGGAGACTCGCCCGTCTTAGGCTGCCGAAGTCGGAGCGGCGTGGTTATGGCTCTGCGGTCCGGTAGTGCGCTTTAATGGCTCCTGGAATCGCGCCGACCCCTGGGATGGCAGAAGTAGGCTGCCGCAGCCGTACGTGCTTTTCCACTCGGGGTGTACACGTGGTGGGCCATGATTGGCGCGTCGTGGGCTGTCAGTGGTCGCACGACCGCGGCCGTTCGCCCCTTCCCTAGAAGAGCGGGATACGTGGCAGGGTGCCATGGGCGCGTCATGCGCCGTCTGCCCACCTACTAGCGCGCGCAGTTGCTAGCGGTTGCGCTTCCCGATCGTGGGCAGCCGAACCGCTGGGCTTCCACCGGTCGCGCTTCCGATGTACGGCCGCCAGTTGAGGTTCCCGCTGGCTCCGGGGCGCAGCGAGTATATATATATGCCGTCGCCATGCGCCACCCTTCATAGGGCCACGTCCGGGTACGTCTGGAATGATCTTGATCTCGAAAATAGGCTGCCTCTGTTCATCTACATTCTTTGAGGGGACTATTCTGCGGCGGGGTTAGCGCGGCTGGGCATTGTCATAGAATGTTGATGAACAGAAGGATGCCTATTTTCGAGTTTCAGAAAAAACTTGTCTTCGTCCTGGCGCCGGGCGCTGTGGTCCATCGGCCGCGCTGTGCTGCTAGGATGATCGTGCCCTCGTAGATAGGTCTTCCTCAGTCCATGCGCACTCTTTGATGTCAAAGGATGGCGACGAACTGATGGAGGCCTATTTATGAGAGTTCGATCAGAGCCTACTGACGGTTTCCGGTCTCGCTTCTCGAGTGAGTGTGCGGTTCATCTGGGCCTTCGGCTTCTGGGGGCTTAGTTTACTTGGCGGGGCCGCTAGTTGCCCTGACCACCCCCCACCGATCATGAGGGGGCGGGGGTCGGCCCTTTGCTGGCGGAGGCCGAAGGGTTGCGCGGACCTCGGAATCGCAGTGACTTCCGACTTCTTCGTGGCGTCCCAGTGAGATGTCCCTTCGCGGGGACGGAGCCGAAGTCGAAGTCAAGGCCTCGCTACTGGGACGAAGACATCGCCGAAGTTGTTGCGGTTGATTGGTCTCAAAAACGCGCCGACACGTGCCGAGGGCTGCGTTGCGTCGTACGACCTGCATTTACTCCCGGCGGGAACCGGCACGCGATGGGGCGCTGTTGGCGCGTCGTGCGCGGACAGATCGTTGTACGACCGCAGTTATGACCGACACGCGTGGGCAATCGTGACGCTTCGGCTTCGATCGCGACGGTTCGGCTTCTGTCGTGGGGAGGCGAGCGGTTCGTCGTCCGCTGGTTACGCTCACCCGCGGCACGGGAGACGAGGGGTCTTTAAATACCCCCGTGGCACTGCGTCTGCGCCTCCTCCACGCGCTTTCTGATCACCTGTCTCGTTTCCTACTTCTTTGGTTTCCTTGCCATCGCATGTCCTTTCCGTCATCGTCTAGCTCTCGGATAGCGATGGCGCCTGGCGGCGAGCATGCTCAAATGGTCGGGAAGTGCGCCATCCGCCGGCGGTCCTCGCCGCTTGAGGTGGAGTACGCGCTCGAGGGGCGCGACGCGGTGGTGGCAGACAAATGGTGGGTGGCAACGGAGAGGAAGGAGGGCCCTTACTCCAGCGCCTTGGGCCCGACGCTCGTAACAGAGGAGACAATCCGCACCCTGCTGCGTGAAGGGAAGCTATCGGGTCGCCAGGCGGTGCGGCTGCCCGCCGTGGACGAGGCGGAGCCGCATCAAGAGGAGTTGGAGGCGATTGTTTTCGTCGCCTATTACGAAGTTGGGCTTCGCATCCTGGTGGCGATGGTCGTTGGCGATGTGCTGCGAACCTTCAGGCTAGAGCTGACGCAACTGACCCCGAACGCGCTGGCTCGCCTTGCCGTGTACAACTGGGCCTTGCGCTCGGAGGAGTGCTGGCCCAGCGCCTTGATGTTCGCCTATCTGCACGATGCCCGGTGCCAACCGAAGGAGCGGAAGGACGGGACGGTGTCGAACTTTGGCAGCGTCAACTTCATACTGCGATCGTCGTGCGGGACGCTCTTCCCCGCGAACTCCACTCGAGCGAAGTGGGAGCCTAACTGGACAAGACGGTGGTTATACCACCGTGTGGAGAGCGGTAGCGGCCTCGAGTGTACGGGCCAGCCGATGGCGTTCAACACCACACCCAGTATAACGCTCAACCTCGAGGACAGGCGAAGGGCGCGAAGACTCGTGGGGGTCACCGCTCGCTTCAACATGCGCGACCTCGCCGAAGAGTACATCATGTATGGCGTGGCGCCGCTCGCTCATGAGTGGCGCCTCCCCGCCGGGAAACTCCGGGACGACAACATTCGCCCATCCGTTTGCTCGCTACCGGCGCCCCCCGAACTTCGTAAGCTTCGGCCATGTCCTCTTTTACACTCGTGCTCGCTGCATCGCGTTTGACCATGCTTGTCTCACCTAGGAATGCGCTTGGGAGACACGGAACACGCGGTGAACATGTTCCTCGGGCCGTATACAGCCAGGGAGCACGAGTAGCGCACGGCTGCGACCGTGGAGGCGGGGCTAGGGCGGATAAACCGCGTGTGCGAGGCCCTGGGCGTTCGCATGCCGGAGTGTGCCCCTCCAGCCCAAAGCCAGCCGCGACAGCCAGATGACGGCGCCCAAGGAAAGAAGGCACCGCCCCGCGGGAGGACTCGGGCTACCGCAGCCGCGCCCAACACGGCGGCCGCTGTTGCCCCCACCGCTGCAGCCAGCGCTGAGTCTGATTCGGTGAAGTACGCCGATTCAGACCTGGAGACGGGCGCAGATGACGGGGGCGAAAGGTCTCTGGGTGGTGGCGGGGGTCGAGGTTGCGCCATGGGCGTGCAGGAGAGGGAGGCCTCGTCGCGCGTGACAGCTGAGGTGGTGGGGCCCCCGTCTGCTGGCGGCGCCGGGGTGAAGTCACCGCCTGCGACGGCGACAGTGTCGGAGCTGCCCCTCACGGAGGCTGGTGGAGCGAGGTCTCCACCAACTGTGGCGGCTGAGACGGAGGTGCCTCCCGCGGAAGTTCTTAGGGTGGGCCCCCGCCTGCTGGCGGCGCCGGGGTAAAGTCGCCGCCTGCGACGGCGACAGTGTCGGAGCTGCTCCACACGGAGGCTGGTGGAGCGAGGTCTCCACCAACCGTGGCGGCTGAGACGGAGGTGCCTCCCGCGGAGGTTCTTAGGGTGGGGCCCCCGCCCGTGAGTGTTGCTACCGTAGAGCCTTCTGCGGCGGCTACCGAGGCGGGGCCCTTACCTTCTGTTCCCAGGGCGAAGCGGCCGCGCCTGCAGTCGCCCTCTTATCGGACTTCGAGAGGGTTTGCCGTGGCGAGCCGTCTTGGGAGCTTGTGGGATTCCGACTCCGACGCCGAAGCTCCCGCACGCGGCGTCCCTTCGGCCCCCTCGCAGGCCGCTGCAGCCAGGGGGCGGAGGTTGCCGGCTCTAGGCCCCGATATGGAGACTCCCCGGCCCCCAGGGCCAACTCTGCCTGTAGGGGCTGGCGCCCTTGTTAACCCACCCACGGCTGGGGGACGTCTCGGCGAAGTCCGCCGTCAGCCACCAAAGGTATGTTACCCTGCCGCACCTTGGTGTAGCTTTGCGGTGTCCTCATAGGACTGACTAGCATATCTTCGTGCAGCGGAGCTCATCCCTGAGGACGGGCGATCCCCAGGGCGCGGGGGCGTTCCTTTGAGAGGGGTATCCGGCGCACCCGATTTTGCCGACGTGAACTCCGCACCCCCGAGCCTAGCGGACTTCGTTCCTCCCCCGGAATCGTTGAGGGCGTGGCGCGGGATCGTAGACGACGCGGCCGCCTGCGTTGACCGGCAGGCGCTGTCAACCTGCGGGACGGGGCACCTTGGTGACGCGCTAGAGGTATCGGGAGTGCGAGTAAGTATATGATCTTGTGGCGATACACGGTTGTGTAGCAGCTCGCTGACTCCTTTGTCGCGCAGACCCAAGTCTTGGGCCAAGCGTTGCAAGCTACTCACGCCCGCGAGAAGGGGGCGCTGGAAGACCGATTGCGGGCCGCCGAAGAGGCCCTGCACATAGCCAGGGGGACGCACTCCGCCAAGGACGATCGCATCCGCGACTTGGAGGCAGAGTGCGCGAAGACGAAGTCGTACGCCGAGGCGCTCGTGGCGGCAGCGCGGTCATCAGCCACAGAGGCGGCGCGACGAGAGGTCACAGAGGAACGAGATGGGCTACTCCAGCAAATCTCTGCGCTAGAGAAGGAGAGGGGCGAGCTTGCGAAATCTCTAGCGGAGCGGGACCGGACCCTGGGCGATGCTTCGGTGGCTGCGTGGGATGCCATGCTGGCCCTGGAGGTTACCCTTGAAGGTCTCATCGCCGAGGTACCGCCCCGCTCCTTCGGGCCCGAGGATCTGTCGCGGACGCTTCGGTGGATCGGGGATGCGGCCAACATTGCTCGCAGCTCCGCGACGACCTTCGGTGACCACTGCTCCTACGTGACCTCATGCCTGGTATGCGCGCTCCTGCGACACCGGGGTTGCCAGCACATCAGCGAGCTGGCTGATCCTCGTTTGGAGTTGCCGACCGGGGCCGGGGTGATGTCCGATGCCGTGCACGCTGTTCGCCGCCCCGTGCGATTTTTCCATGAGAGGATCTGGGAGTACATCGAGGAGGCTGCGGTGAGGGTGGAGTTGCGGAATAGCCTGTACAACGAGGGGAACCTTGGCGTGTGGCTGGATGAAGTCCCACACCGCGACGAGGGCAGTCCCGCAAATTCGGGGGGCGACGCAAACCCTCAGGTGTGACGCCATGGTCTCCGCGCATTGGTGTGCGTTGTAAAACAAGCCCTTCGTCTTATGAATAAAATGCTAGTTGCCTCACCAGTGCTGACTTGTGTGCCTGCATGTCTCGAGCAGCTACCCGATCCGGGCCAGCTACTAGTTTCTGACCGTGTGATCCGATGACATCTTCGGCGATGGCAGAGGGCCGAGGAGTCGCTGGACTTCTGGGCAAGCCGAGCTTCTTCGTGTGAAGCTTTAACACGGTTGCACGTTAAGGAGGAGCCGACCAAGTAGCGAGTTCGAGCCCCCGAGGCCATTTGTACATTTGTATTGCCTGCCTTTGTAAACATCTTCCGATGAATGTAACAGGGGGGAAGGGGTTTAGCTGAAAAAATCTCGCCCGTCTCCATCCTTGTTTGCGACGTCGAGGTGTAGCCTCTGTTATGGCTTGTCGGTGCTCCGCATGATGCCCGCAGGTGCAAGCCGCTGCCACATCCCATGCCGACTCTACAGGGCGCGTGCGGAGGCGAGCCTTGACTGCCTTTTGCTCGATCGCTGCGAAGTGCCCGTGGAGGCCAGCCTCTAGTGCGTCTTATCAACTCATGGCGTAGGAATTGTAGACCGCACGCTGTTTATACTCCGGGGGGTACGCATAGAATATCTATGCGTGCGCGGGAGTATCCGCGTCTTGTTTATACTCCGTAGAGTGCGTGGGACAACCAACCACGCTTTGTTTATACTCCGAAGAGTACGCATAGGAATAATACCCAGGTGTGCGCGGGAGCCTCCGCGTCTTGTTTATACTCCGTAGAGTGCATGCGACAATCAACCACGCTTTGATTATACTCCGTAGAGTACGCATAGGGATAATACCCATGCGTGCGCGGGAGCATCCGCGTCTTGTTTATACTCAGTAGAGTGCGCAGGGACAACATTCGCGTCTTATTTTATACTCCGTAGAGTGCGTGCGGAGGTGGGCCTCGGCGCTACGTCTTCTTTAGAGTCCGTGGACTGCGCGTAGAGGCAAGCCTCCGCGCATTGCGGGCGGTGAAGGTGCGTGCGGAGGCGGACCCTAACGCTACGTCTTATTTATACTCCATGGAGTGCGCGCGCGAACGCGTGTTTTTGTTTATACTCATGCCCGTGTTTTTCACGAAGAGCGCGCGTGAACGTGTGTCTTTGTTTATACTCATGCCCATATCTTTGACAGAGAGTGCGTGCGCGAACGTGTGTCTTTGTTTATACTCATGCTCGTATCTTTGACAGAGAGTGCGCGCGCGAACGCGTGTCTTTGTTTATACTCATGCCCGTATCTTTGACAAAGAGTGCACGCACGAACGCGTGTCTTTGTTTACACTCATGCCCGTGTTTTTCACAGAGAGTGCGCGCGCGAACGCGTGTCTTTGTGCAGGGAACAAGGAAATTTGTGCAAACGGTGAACTTTATTAAATTCCCGTTTGCGCGGGTGAGCGATTACAAAAGGTGTGATATTAACCACTGACCGCTTTAGGGACGGGAACAGCCGCAACTGTCGTCGCTTGGTGATGAGGCGGGGCACGGTGTGAGCCTCTGCTGCTGGGGTAATCCGCGTGGGGGGGGGGCCGGCGGGGCGCTTTTTGGAGCCGCCAAGGATCTTCGTGCTTGCACACCCGGCCTAGGCGCTTCGTCAAGCCTCGTAATGCGATCCCCTGGTGCCGAGCTCTATACGCCGAGCCATATCCTGGTCGCCGTGGACGGTGATGATGGCCCGTGGTCCGGGGAGTTTCATACATAGGAAGCCGTGGTGCGGGACTGCCCCGAGAGAGTTTAAGGTTGGCCGCCCCAATATGGCGTTGTAGGGGTACAAGATGTCGACGACGTCGAAGGTGGCGTCCTCGCTCCTCACATTGTCGTCTCGGCCGAAAGAGACTTGGAGGCATATCTGACCCAATGCCCACAGGGGTTGCCCTCCGAAGCCCTACAATGGGATGCCCGAAGGGCCCAAACGACTTCGGGGGATCCCCATCTGGTCGAAAGCCGCTGCGAACAAGATGTTCGCGGAACTTCCTCCGTCGACCAGGACGCGCCTGACCTCACATCCTGCGATGAGGACCTGGACGACCAGGGGATCTTGGTGGGGGAACTCCACGCCTTTAGCGTCAGCGGGCGTGAAGGTGATCTCGTGCTGTGCCCACTCCAGCGGCGCCTGCGCTGGGTATGCCGCAACATGGTGCAGCCTCCTCGCGTAGACCTTCCGCTACCGCGTCGAGGCGAACCCCAACGAGGAGCCCCCGGAAATGACGTTTATAACCCTGCGCTGGGCTCCTTCCGGGGCTTGCAACTGCAGGAGGCCCTCATGAGGTTGCTGCACGTGGGCCTGAATCCGTAGGGGGGCCTTCCTGAGGTTGTATTCCTTGGTCCTGGGGGTGTTGGACGTGAGCAACGACAGGCGCGTGTGCCTCAGGGTTTTTGTCTCTGGCAACGCTCTACCGGAGCGCTGCGATAGTGGCGCACGCACGCGTGTCGTGGTTGCCCCGACCGTGGACTTTGCACCACAGCCCGTGGTGCTGGTCGTTGTACTCTTCGCGGGCTCTGTCGTCGCGACCCCGCCCGCGCCCCCGTCCCCGGCCGCGGCGCCCTCTGCTGCCACGACCAGCAGGGGTGTTATCTTCGGAGCCACCCTCGATGTCAAAGACGTAGCGAGGTTTCCGAGATTTGCGTTGGTCACGTTTGGGCCTGTCGGCTGACGAGTCCTTGTGCTGGGGATCCTTGCGCTCGGAGGCGTCCTTCGACTGTTCCTGCTTGCGCTTGCCTTTCGAGGAGCCCTCCTTCGGTGAGCCATCGTTTTTTGCCAACCCTTCCGCCTGATTGGTGTCGGAGTCGTCGCTGTGTCGCCGCCGCGCGTCCTCCTCCGCTCTGGCGTACTCTTCCATCTTGTCGAAGAGCTTCGCAACCGTCTTGATTGGTTTGCGCGCGTTGTATTCGGCTAGCGGTCTCGAGCGGAGGCCTTGTATCGCTGCGTTGATGATGGTTGTTTCATTGACGTCCTTGACCTGGCAGCATACCTTCGCGAAGCGCTTAAAGTAATCCCGGAGCCTCTCCGCAGGTTTTTGCTTGACTGCAAATAGCTGGTCCGCGTCGACGCGCTCGATGTAGTTTCCCTGGAAGTTGTTGTAGAGTCGGTCGCGGATCTGCTCCCACGCGTAGATGGAGTGCAGCTCGATGGTGAAGAACCAAGAGAGCGCCACCCCTTGCAATGCGAGAGGGAGTCCCTTTACCTTCGTGGTGTCGTCTCCGCCAGCGGCTTCGATGGCGGTCTCGTACACGCGCACGAACTCTCGCGGGTCCGTGTCACCTTTGTACGCCTCGATGACACTCGGGAACTTGAAGTCCTCAGGCCATGCCGCCTGCTGCAAGCCCGCTGAGAGCGGGGACTCCCAGTCCACGCGTCGCAGTGGGACGCGTCTGGACGTGAGGGCGTCGCGGCTATCCGCCCTCTCCGGAGTGGGCTCCGATGTGACCACCGGTGGGGCTTGTTGGCTCCGAGCCTCTTGTATGTCTCGCACAGCCCCGCGGAGATCCGTTAGCTCCCGCTGAAATGCGGTGAGGGCCGCCAGCAGGGCGTTCTCCACGGTGGACGTGGTTGGGGCCATCGGTGCGCCCGGCGGTGCGACCGAAGCAGCGGCGGCCACGGCCTGCGCTCCCGGGCTGCTCGCAGTGCTGTCGTGAAGGACCCTGGGGCCGGCGACGAAGCCCGCGTTGCCGCCGAAACCGCTCACCGTTCCTGCGCCAGGCGGGAGAGCAGACGCACCCGCGTTGCCACCTCCGACGACCCGGGCGGCGCTGCTGGCGATTGTCGCGGTACCTGTTGTGGGGTTACCTGCTACGCGTGGGGCGGTTTCGACTGCCGTAGCGACGGTGGCGGGATCGATCGTCGTGGTGGCGGTGGCGGGGTCGAGCGTCGTGGCGATGGTGGCGGGGTTGGTCGTCGCGGCGGTGGTGACAGGATCGGGCGTCGCGTCGTGAAAGTCGACGTTTACGGCCGTCACGCCCGCATCGCCACCTGCACCTGCAGCTGCCAACGCCGAAGCCATGGTGTTGACGCGAGATTCCGCCGCCCCCACCTTCTTCCTCGCCGCCGATGATGAAGCTTTCTTTAGTGCCATCCCCCTTCAAATCTGGAGGCTTGCTCTTGTCCTCCCCACGGACGGCGCCAACTGTTGTGGTTACAGACCAAACAGAGAGAGAGATAGTATGGTAGTGGAGAGTTAGGTGAGCAATGGCTTAGGGTTTCTCCCCATGGCCTGTGTTGTATATATATATCCATATGGGGAGTGTTTTTACAATTATACCCTTACATCTAAGTATTCCCCTCAGGGGCACTTATGCCATTACACATGTCCCATTCTGGGCCTTACAATCCTCTAACAGGCCTGCTGGGCTTAGGTGGGGGCCACCCCTACAACAGGCGCTATGGTTGAAGTCGACGTCGTGGTCAAGGTCGAGGCTGTGGTTGTGGTCGAAGGGCCGTGGTTGAAGAGTTGTGGTAAAAGTCGATGTCGTGTTCAACATCGATGTCGTAGTTGAAGGGCCATGATCGAAGGACCAGGTCGAAGTCAAACCCGTGGTCAAAGTGGAAATCCTGGTCGAAAGGGCCATAGTCGAGGGCGCGGTCGAAGGGGGCCGTGGTCGTAGTTGAGGTCATGGTTGAAGAAGTCGAGACCGTGGTTGATGGTCGATGCCGAGGTCGTGGACCGTGGTTGAAGGGCATTGTGGTTAAAGCCGACGCCGTGGTAGAAGTCGACGTGGGCAAGGTCGAAGCCATGGTCAAGGTTGAGGCCATGGTCGAGGTCGAAGGGCCGTGGTTGAAGGATCGCGGTCAACATCGATGCCATGGTCGAAATCAATTATGTTGTTGAAGGGTTGTGGTCGAAGGACTAGGTCGAAGTCGAAGCCATGGTCCAAGTGGAAGTCGTGGTCCAAAGAGCCATAGTCGAAGTGGAGGGCGTGGTCGAAGGGGGTCGTGGTGGAGGTCAAGGGCATGATCGAAGGGTGCCATGTTCGTAGTCAATGTCGTGGTCGAAGTCGCAGCCATGGTCGAAGTCGAGGCCGTGGCCGAAGGGCGCTGTGGTCAAAGTTGAGGCCTTGGTTGAAAGGGGCTATGGTCTATGGTCGAAGGCGAGGCCGTGGTTGACGTCGACAAAGTTGAAGCCATGGTCGAAATCGATGCCGTAGTCAAAGGGCCATGGTCGAAGCACCGGGTTGAAGTTGAAGCCGTGGTCCAAGTTGAGGGCACGGTCGAAGGGGGTAGCGGTCGAGGTTGAGGATGCGGTCAAAGGGGGCCGTGGTTATAGTCGAGGCCATGGTCGAGGTCAAGGCCTTGGTCAATGTCGAGACCGTGGTCGAGGTCGGCACCATGGTCGAGGTCGAGGCCATGGTCGATGGTCGACACTGAGGCCGTGGTCCATGGTTGAAGTGGACGTCATGGTCGAAGGGTGCTGTGGTCGAAGTCGGCGCTGTGGTCAACGTCGACGTGGGTGAGGTCGATGTTGTGGTCCAAGTAGAAGTCCTGGTCGAAAGGGTCGTGGTCAATGTCTATGCCGTGGTTGAAATTGAAGGGCGTGATCGAAGGACTAGTACAAAGACCACGACCAACTACTGATCATACAGTACTACTATGCCCAACATACGATAGTATCGATTTCTAGGGGAGGGAAAAGGTCCAAAAACACACATATCTAGAAATTAGCTACCACCATGTAGGTTTCAGTCCTACCATGGTGTGGTGCTACCACACCTTTCATGCAGTCTTATCGCATTGCGGTAGTACTGTCAATAAGACTGCGGTAATACTACTTTTTTAGGTTAAGCACAGAGAAGATACCAAATGTAGATTCAAATGCATGCCTGACCCTTAATTGATCAAAGTGGCACAAGATAAATCTTTAAGCAACTAGACATGATATCTCTTTATAGTACGACATCTAGCCTATAAATCCGATCATTCCACCAATCACCAAGACCGGTAAAAACTATAAAAAGGTCATTTGACTATATAATAACTTTGTCTTGAGCCATATCAATCCGTTATCATCTTTGCATGTCATTTCCATGTTATCATTCAAAATTCGAGACTAAACCTTTCAAACATGTTAACATACACGTTAGTCCCGTTGTTGTCATTAATTACCAAAATTATTTTTAGGACCCAGATGCTTTCAATCAACCCTTTTTTAGTAATTGATAACAACTTAAGTAATATGAATGAATTGAAAGATTTGAATATACACCGAGTTTGAAAACAAGTTGCATATTCTTATTTTAACTTTTGGTTTGCAAATAATTCTTAAGATAGGCTCAAAGGAGATAAAAAAAATTAGTTGCTTTCAAAAGTCAATCAACAAATAATCAAAATTCCCCCTAAACATGTGCATATGGGTTTATGAAGTGATTTCCATGCACATGTGTGGAATTTTAGAAAATTTTGGTAGAGTTTCCTTTATTTATTGAATTTGTGTAAGCATGTTAATGTGGCAATCATGGGATAAACTTGACACTTAACATAATCATGGCAAGGTTAACAATGTAGCATAACATAATAGCATTGAGTTTACAAGTTCAATAATTGTGATAACTTTAACTATTACATATTTATCATGATGCAAACAACCAAAAGATAAGTCCAAATAGGGCTAATAGTCATGATGCAAACAACCACAAGATAAGTCCAAATAGGGCTAATAGTAGACACATGACTTCATCCCATCTTGACTTTCTTCTTCTCCAATCTTCACTTCCTTCTTCTCCCCCCTTTGGCATCAAGTACCAAAATGGTTCACTCACATGGAGAAGGATCATGACGGTGGTGATGATAGTCGGGAGAAGATAGTGGTGCCACTGAAGAGGAGGGATGCTCAAGTGCACTCATGCACTGAGTCAAAGCCGCCAACTGATTGTTTATCTCAATTTGCACATCGTGAATTACCAAGACAGTTGAATAGATTTGAGACAAAGTAATAGGGTTGGAGGCTTGAGCTACTTGAGAAGGATGCTCGTGCTCCTGATCGTGCTCTTCTTTCACTTGAACACAAGGATGGGTTGCGATTGGCACTAGAGGCCCTTCTCTTGGTTTGTATGGCTTGTGAACTATCGGTCATGCCCCTCAAAAGTGCGTCTTCCTCATTATAAGAGCCATGATGTATGGAGCATAATAGATACGTTTGACTCTATCATTCTTAGAAGAGGCAATCTCCAAAATGTTCAAATATCCACAACATCAAATTTTCTCCCATCATGATACAATCTATTATGTTCCAAGCATGCCCTTAGATTGCATCAAAATTTTCACTCTTGGGATAGAAGGTATGGTTTATGATGCTGTTGATTATACTTGGCAAAGGGAGGAGTTCTGCCAGCTTCTCGGGTATGTATCTTACATTCTCATCATAGAACTCACACCATGTCATGGCTCTAAGTGCTGCTCGAGAGTAGATATTCTCATACTTTCTTGAGAAGGTTCTTAGACCTTGCTCAAATTCATATTGGAGGCTTCCACCCTCTCATTTCCCGTCATCCATATTAAGTGATAAAAGTTGGGAGAAACAAAGACAGCGGTATAAAACTGTCTGATCATATCATCTTGATAGTCACACCAAAAGGCCACAATGTCTTGCAATCCTGCTATGTAGAAGAGATGGTGTGCGCTAGCAAAACGATCAAGAGAATTGAGATGAGCCCAATCCACATATTTGTGGCCATTGAACTGTTTGTGATGATTATAGATTTGGGCGAAGACTTCTTGCTGGAATCTTGTGTGGAACCTTGGATCTGTAGAGCTTCTAGGTTTTGTAAATTGATTCGGGTGATGTACTATAGCATACTCATCACTCATGATTTGCAAGAGATTTATGCCCAGTTCCATGGCCTCAATCATTTCCTCCTCCTCATCATCTTGTTCCTCACTTTCTTCCTCCTCATCACTTGGCTCAGACTCTTTCTCTTCTTGTACTTGCCTGGAGGATTGACCCCTATCCCAAGCCCTCATGGTTTGCAAGAAGGAATTGGTTTTAGAGTCACTGTCCTCTCTTTGAGCTAGAGATGCCATTACTGATGCTGACTTCTGGGAGGCCGCTTTGCAGCGAGAGGACGAAGGTCCGGCATGAGTTGTGTAGTGATCAGCCAGTTTGCCTTCGGAAGAGGAATTTTTGGGGATGGAAGTCTTAGTCCTTGGCATTGTCACTATAGGAATGGAGAAGATGATTAGGATAGGAAGGAGTGGGGTTTGAGGATATTTGCATAAAAATTTTGAAAATCTTCTGCAAGTGCGGTAGTACCACAAGAACCCACCAGTACCGTTGGCCTGTGGTAGTACTGCATGGTGTCGGGCGGTAGTACCACACCCGCAATGAATCTTAGGGCATACATCAAATCTTCATCTTAACTAGTATTTGGCATGGATTAAACCATGAAATAGACATAAAAGGTCACCAAACATTGGTTTCTACCCATTTACCCAAAAGATTTCAATTTGTTTGTGCACATTATGTCCAAACCCTAGAAGATAATTTTGGAGTCAAAAATAGGGGAAGATAATTCCAATAGGGATTACCTTGTGGAATGGAGGAGAAATGATCTCAAGCAGCAACTTTTGACAAGAGATCTAGGAGCGCTTCACAATCTTTGAGGATTTGGAGAGGGGATTTGAGGAGAATGAGAGAGGAGAAAGAGAGGGAGGAGAGTTTGTGGCCAGTATTGAAAGATTGTGGTCCGTTGGTTTTGATAGGGACAGTGAATAGAAGATAAGAACTTGGCCATAATTGATTTTGGGACCATCGGTCAGGGGGCAGTAGTACTGCATTTAAGGGCCGGTAGTACCACTAGGAGGTAGTACCGCAGAGAGGTACAGTAGTACTGATTGTCTAAAGAAAATCTAGACTGAGATGAACATGCAGATAATCCTTAAATATAACAATCAAATAACCACTTTCAGGATATTATAAATCAATTCAATAATAAATTCCCAAATAACATAGTTTTTTCATCAAAATAGAGATATTAATAGTATAATTTCGAATTAAATTTTCTTAAGAACTCCAAATAAGAGCAAATGACATGATATATGATTTCAAGAAACATTAGAATAATATAAGACATTTAAATCATTCCTTAATTTGTAAAAGCGGCTTTCATCTAAAGGTTTGGTAAAGATATCGACTAATTGATCATTGGTCTGTGTGTGGCTAATAACAATATCTCCCTTGCTCACATGATCTCGCAAGAAATTATGGCGAATATCTATATATTTGGTTCTTGAGTGTTGGACCGGGTTATTAGCAATCTTTACGGTACTATCATTATTACATAAAAGAGACATGTTATCAAAATTAATCCCATAATCCATCATAGTTTGCTTCATCTATAGCAATTGTGCACAACAACTACCTGTGGGGATATATTCTGCTTCAACGGTGGATAAGGCTATGAAGTTTTACTTCTTAGATGACCATGAAACTAATGATTTTCCTAAGAGTTGACAACTACTCGAGGTACTTTTCTATCCACTTTTGCAACCCATATAATCAAAATCAGAATATCCAATTAAATTGAATTTTGCATATTTAGGATACCATAATCCAATGCTAAAGGAATACTTTGAATATCTAAGAATTCTCTTAACATGCATTAAATGGCACTCTTTAGGTGAAGCTTAAAATTGTGCACACATACAAACACTAAACATGATATTGGACCTACATGCGGTGAGATAAAATAAACTACCAATCATAGATCTATAAAACTTTAAATCAATACTTTAAATCAATCGATTTACCTCCCTTATTAAGGTCAAACTGACCGTTGGTAGCCATAGGAGTCTTGATGGGGTTTGTGTCCTCCATAGCAAACTTCTTGAGCAAATATTTCACGTGCTTGGTTTGTCTTATGAACGTCCCATTCTTAAGTTTCTTGATTTAGAGTTCAAGAGAATAACTTAGTTCTCTAATCATTGATATCTCGAATTTTCTAGACATCATCTCACTAGATTCTTTGAAAAACTTTGATTAGTGGACCCAAAAATGATATAATCAACATAAATTTGACAAACAAAGAATTCAACATTTATAACTTTATGAATAAGGTTGTGCCAACCTTCCCTATTTTGAATCCTTTAGAGAGTAGAAAATCTCTAAAATGCTCATACCATGCTCTAGGAGCTTGTTAAGACTGTAAAGCGCCTTAGAGAGTTTATATGCATGGTTGGATTATTAGAATCCTCAAAATTGGGTGGTTGTTCGACAAACATGAGTTCGATTATTCTATTATTTAGAAATACACTTTTAGCATTTATTTGAAATAATTTAATATCAAAACATGATGCAAAAGCAAGTAATATGTGAATGTGAATGGACTCAAGTCTAACTATAGAAGTGAAAGTTTCACCAAAATCCAAACTTTTGACTTGTGTGAAATCTTAAGCGACCAATCTTGCTTTGTTTCTTACCACCACTCCACTTTTGTCTTATTTATTCCTAAAGACCCATTTTGTACCGATGACATTATGTTCCTTGGGTATTTTCATCAATGTCTAAACATCATTTCAAGCGAAGTTATTTAGTTCTTCATGTATTTTTTTTCTCGAACACGCAGGAGAGCTGCGTATCATTATATTAGAAGAAAAAAGGGACAAGAACCCTTACAACGCACACCTGAAACACACTTGGATTGGAAAGGTTTGGAATGTTTTCTAAGCTAACATACGCGCCTATTCCAAACAACAAACACGACCTCGACCACAGCTAAAGAAAGTCAGACGATCTATTGGTTACCAGCTGGCTCTAGGGCAAGAAGGGAAGATAAGCCCCGAGCTCCCGCCAAACTCCAAAACCGCAATTCTTCATAGGCGAGCAACAAAGCTCCAGCTAGGTTTGGAGACAATCCATCGAACACGCACCGGTTGCGATGATTCCAAATCAACCAAGCTCCAAGGATTATTATTGAATTCAGCCCCTTCCTGTCCAAGCCAGCCACCCTCAACTCCACTCTAGCCCACCAGTCAACAAAAGAGGTTTCATCATTTTGAGGAGCCAGCACATGCAGTCCTACTTTGTGCAAAAGATGAAACCAGAATTGCCGAGCAAAGACGCAAGAGATGAGTAGATGATTAATTGTTTCCTCCTCTTGGTCACAAAGCAGACAAAGGTCAGGGTGCGGGAGATCTCGACGTGCTAACCGATCAGCAGTCCAACATCTATTATGAGCAACCAACCACATGAAGAAGCGACATTTCCCTGGTGCCCATGTTTTCCAAATCCGCTCCCATGGACTGAAATTGATAGAGCCAAGGAAGAAGCCCCTATAAGCTGATTTTGTTGAGTATTGACCAGAGGCTGAAAGGCGCCAGATATGGGAATCCTCCACCCCAGGCTGCAAGAAGACTTCCGCAATAATATCCCAAAGGTCCAAATACTCGGCAATAACCCCAGGCTCCCTGGATATCAGCAATCCAGCCATGATTAGTGAGGGCCTCCCTCACAGTCCTCTTATTTGCTCTTCTTCTACTCACAAGTGCAAAAACTTGCGGAGCAAGATCAGCGACTCGCTGCCCATGTATCCATCTGTCTGTCCAAAAAAGCGTAGTAGCACCATCTCCAACTTCTGAAAAAATAGCCATGGAAAAGAACGCTCTGACAGCGCTGTGAACTTGGTTAGAAAAAACTGCTGCCCATGGTCTATTAGGCTCAGATTTCTGTAACCACAACCATCTCATACGAAGTGCCCAACCAAGCGTTTGCAAGTGAGAGATACCGAGCCCACCATACTCCAGAGGACAGCAGACTTTTGTCCATCCACCAAGCAATGACCACTCTTTGCATCCTTACGCCCTTTCCAAAGAAAGCCTCTTCTAATCTTATCAATGGCCTTAATAGCCCAAGGTGGGAGGTCTAAAGCCATTGCAAGATAGATTAAAGAGGAGGTGAGCACAAACTGAACCAAAATACGTCTTCCAGCCCTTGTCAATAAATTTGCCTTCCAACTCGGAAGAAGGACATCAATCCTATCAATTAAGGGTTGTAACTGTGCTCTCGTTAACTTCCTCAAAGATAAGGGAATACCAAGGTACTTACAAGGGAAATTGAGCACCTCACAAGGCAGCTTTTCTTGCACGACCATAATATCTGAATCTGAACACTGGATGGGAAACACATTGCTTTTCTGCACATTGGTCTTGAGGCCCGATGCTTCACCAAATAAATGAAGAATGTCCAATGTTATCTCAATATCACTGGCCGTGGGCCGGAGGAAAAGGACAACATCATCCGCATAAATAGAAATCCTATGAGGCAAGGCCCGTGGAGCAAGGGGCTGCAACAGCCCCTCAATGGAAGCCAGATTCACCATATGGCCAAGGACATCCATCACAAGAATAAATAGCATAGGCGACAATGGGTCACCTTGCCGCAGCCCTCGCCGGTGTAAGATAACCTCACCGGGGATCCCATTTAGAATCACCTGTGTAGAAGATGAAGCCAAAAGCCCACTAATAATATCACACCAAATAACTCCAAATCCGAATTTTCTCAAAACTTCCAGGAGGAAGGGCCACGAAACTGAATCGAACGCCTTCGTGATGTCCAACTTGAGGAGAATGCGGGACTGTTTTTGTTGATGAAGAAACTTTGCCATTTGTTGGACAAGCATGAAGTTGTCCTGAATGAAGCGCTTCTTAATGAAGGCACTTTGATTCTTAGACACCATGAGGTCAAGCCGAATTGCCAACCGGTTAGCAAGGATTTTAGTGACCAATTTAGCAAAGCTGTGAACAAGACTTATGGGCCTAAAGTCCTTGACGAGATCAGCCCCACTCTTCTTAGGCAGCAAAGTGATATAAGCTGTGTTAATAGCTTCCAAGTTCCTGAATTTCCTGCTCCAAATTGCAGATAGCGCAGCCATAATATCCTGCTTTATGATAGCCCAGCAAGCTTGAAAGAACCGACCTGTGAACCCATCCGGGCCCGGTGCTTTATCGCTGGGTAATTGACTGATGGTCCTCCACACTTCATCTTCAGAAAAGGGGGCATCTAAATCTCCGAGATCATGAGAAACAATGTTTAATTCATCAAGATTAATTGTTTGCTCTCTGTCCACAGGTGATCCGATCAGCTCGCTGTAAAACTGGTGAACCAATGCTGCCTTGTCATCATGGTCAGTGAGGACCTGGTCACCGGAGATTAAGCGAGCAATAAAGTTCTTACGTTTACGGTGGCGAGCATGGAGGTGGAACATGGAGGTATTGGCATCACCCTCCCCAAGCCAACTGATACGGGAACGGCTTCTCGCAATTGTCCTTTGAAGGGAGGACAATGCCAAAGAGTGTAATTTAAGTTGGCTGAGCAGCCATCTCTCGCTAGGAGATAGGACACGGCTGCCTCGCGCAATTTCCAGGTTGTGGAGAATTTCTCTCGCCATCCCCAACTGACTGCTAACATGTCCAAATTTCTTTTGGCTCCAACTTTGTAACTCTCTTGCTGTGGCTTTCAATTTTCTTGACAGGGTGTCAAAAGGACAGGGAGTAGCAGTGACAGAATTCCATGCTACCTCAACCACACCCTGGAAGTCTTCTTGCATAGACCAAAAAGGTTCAAAATGGAATCTCGGCTTCCCAGGTTTGATTTCTTGTAGTCCCAAAATCAGAGGGCAATGATCCGAATCATCTGAAGCTGCACTTTGCAAGAGGCAAGACGGGAAGAGCAATTCCCAGTCCACTGAGCACAAACCCCTGTCCAACTTAACCAGAGTCGGCGAATCTTGCAAGTTAGACCAAGTGAACTTACGACCATGTAGAGGTAACTCCTTCAGTGATAAATCATAGATCAATCTTCTGAACCTGCCCATCATAGCACGGTTTAAGTTCCCATTATTCTTGTCAACATCTTTGAAAATGAGATTAAAATCTCCTAAAATCATCCATGGGCCTTGACAAGATGCCTTGATATCTCTCAATTCCTGCAGGAAGAGGATCTTGTTGTCATCACCTTGAGGGCCATAAACACATGTCAACCACCATAATTGACCATTGCTGTGGCAAAACTGGACAGAAACACAATGGGAATCAATTCTGGTTGCAATGGCAGGACCGAAACAGTGACGCCAAGCAACAAGAATTCCCCCACTCGCACCGGCAGAGGGAAGCTCCACATAATTGTCAAAGTCAGATCCCAGCGTGGAGAGCAAAGCTCTCTGAGAGACTGCAGTCATCTTTGTTTCTTGAATGCAAACAATGTCCGCCCGGCAAGCATCCACCAAAGTGCGAACTGAATTCTGGCGACCCGAGGAATTTAGGCCACGTACGTTCCAAGAGATTATTTTGGAAGGATTCATTTGGAAACCAAGAAGAGCGACCAACAAGGACAGCTCAAACCGCCAAAGCCTCCACATCCGGGGGCGCCCAACCAAAAAGCGCCGCCAAGGCATGGATATGGGAAGCGGAGAGAGGCTGTGCAAAAACCCTAGCATACTCCTCCAATGCTTGGTCATCAATACCCTCTCGATCCCCAATTAAGTTAAGGGATCTCATTACACGCTTCTTAAGTCGTGATGGGGGGAGCAGTTGGAGACTCGACTCCAACGCCCGCAATGCGCTGGCTGCGACGCGGAGGAGCATCAGGAGGAGGAGCTCGCCGCCTTCTAATGGTAGGCTGAGGAGTTGGGAGAATTTTAAAAGTTTTTCTTGACAGGCGCTGGATGAAGTCTTTGCCTGCCTGCCTCGAAGTAGATGAATCAGCAGGTGTTCGAGCCGCAGTCGGTGTGGCCTTGGTGTAATTGTTGCTTCGTCCTTTCCTGCGACGTCGAACGTAAACCTTGGCGAACGTTCTAGGTGATCCCTGCCCGGGAGTCTGCATCACCCGCTGCAGCCCTTCAGGAGCCGAAGAACAAGTTGGTGCAGGAACATTGGAGGTCTGGGCTTTCCGACGTGGAGAGCCCAAGGGTGCCCGTGCTGCCGTGCACTGCGAGGGGCGATCATCAGCGGGCGCCGCTGGCACGTCTAGGTGCATCATAACGTTCCTCGCCACGGAGTCAGCCTCGGGAGACGGAGTCGAGGGAACAGCAGGATCCGCTTCGAGCACAGGGACTGACCAAAGGCCCGAAACGTCGCCCACGCATGGCTCATTGGAAAGTGGAGACGGAGGAGGCGAGACGTTGGCCTCACTAGAAGCCGCCACCTGGCGTGCACCTGGCCCGGTAGTCCCCAGGCGGTCCTTCACGGGGATGCGGGTCCGCTGCCCACCGCTAGAACTCGCATGCCCCGGCAAACTGCCACTGGAACGCGATGGAGATGAAGTTCGCTGGCGGCGGCGCCTAGTCCCAGGGTCGTCACCATCATCATCCGAAGAGAACGGCGCACTGGGGGTAACCTCGCCCGGACGAAACACGACCGTGGCCGCGATCTTGATGCTGTAGATGAGGCTTCTCTTCACGGGAGGGCTTTCGTCGACGGCGATCAGCGGTTCAATAATCTCGAGCAACTTAGACGACGGTATGGCCTGCGGGCGAGAGCACCAGGCAGTCAGCCGAAAAACCTCCATGCTAGAACGATTCGCCGTGTCGGGGTGAAGGCGGAGCACCCAACAATATGGGTTGAGGATTTGTTCAGCAGTGTTCAAAGACCAGGCGTGCTCTGGGATACCAGAGAGTTCAACCTCAACCACCACCGGGAGGGAGCCGGCAATCGAGCCAACTTGACGTGTCCAACGCCTAAGATGAAGACGAAAGGAAGGAGCATGGATCGCCCGTCCATCCCCATAGACCAAGCTCGCTGTTTGATCATCTGGGAGAATTAGCAGGTAATCCGCCGGCGACGATGAAGGTGATAGCAAGAACGAGTTAACGTCGATGTTGAACCGATGCGATAGCTCAGCCATGACCTCCTCTTTGGGTATCGCTGGTCTGTTTCCGATGACTGTGATGAAGAAAGCATGCTGCAAACTATCCTCAGCCCGAGAAAGATCACTGGACCAGTCCAAGATGCATCGCTCCACGTCCTGGCCCTCAGTGCTAGCAGGGAAGACAACACCAGCCACCGAGGGTGCAGGGGAAGGCAAGCGCGCACCATCGCTGGTCTCTTGACGAGGAAACTGATTTCTCCTTCCGGAGGAAGGCCGATGCCGAGGGCGCCATCTTGAACGCCCACCGTCATGGCGTTGCGACTCTCCAGTGGCCGGAACCACTCCCACTGCCTCAGCAGCGGGAGGCAACGACGAGCAGCTCCCAGCCAGAACACGATCCCGCGGCTGCTCAACGGAAGCAATAACAGGCGCGCGTGAGAGACGGCGCCAGACCGGAACGCAACCTTGTGAAGAAGCTGTGCGAGCCCCGAACCGATCCGGACAAGCATGGGAGCGATGACCAAGTCGCCGACAACGAAAGCAACAGGTGCTACGACGGCAATCAGACGCCCGGTGAGCCATCGAGAGACAATTGAAACATTTGCCACGGAGGTCGGCCGGCACCGGACGACGGCCACCGCGACGAGGACGAGTCTTAGTCCATCGCTGGCGGCGGCTGATAACCTTCTGCCAGCCATCCGCATCCGGACCACAAGCCAGCAGACGGCCGTAGTGTACCTCGAAGCGGTTGCCGTGGACGATGATTGATTGGAGACGCCGTCGTGGGTGCACCACCGCCGCAGCCTGAGGTCGACAGGGTGGTTGTGCCGCTGCAGGAGGCAAGGCCACTTCCATGGGACCGGTTGCCGGGGAAGCGGACGAGACGACCATGTCGCGGTAGGAAGGCCTCCCCAGTCCAGCGGAGGCTGGGCTGACCTCACTCCAGCGCTCCAACTTCGAACGCCCGGACGGCTGGAACTCGCGAGCAAACGGGGAGAGAGGGGTAGGAGAAGGCGGCGCCTTAAGACTGGGAGGGGAGGGCGGCCTAGAGGTGGCCGCCGGCTCCGGGGTGGAAGCCGGCGTGAGGCTGTGGTCTCTCCCTCTCTCTCTCTCTCTCACCTGCATGCTTCTCAGACGCAAGGCGTGCAGCTTCTTCATGTATTGCATTCACCCAATCTGAATCATTGAGCACTTCGTATACGTGTTTTGGCTGAATGAAAGAGACAAACGAGTAACGCTCACAATGAGAAGTGACACGAGATCAAGGTTGGACACCTTTACTAACATCACCTAATATTTAGTCTATTGGACGATCTTTTGCAATTGCGTTATGATCTTTGTGGGTAGGTTTGATGGTTATCCTTCTTCATTTTTTTCTACTTCATCAATTTGAATTTGGTTCATTGTAAAAGAGGTAGAGGGTTCGACTTGGGTGGAGGATGGTTAGTTATTCCAATCTTCCTTTAGCTTGGTGTCATTAATTTGCATGTTCTTCATTGCTTGTCTCAAACCTTCATCATCTACATCATTCAAATTTTTTGCTCTTCTTGAGAGCCGTAAGTTTTATCAAAGTGTACATCACACATCTCCTCAACTAGACCAGAGTTTTAAAAAAATTATTTTAAAAAACTATTTTGAAACAGTTTTGGAAAAAAATATTTTAATAAACTATTTTGAAACAGTGACAAAAAACCATACTATTTATTTATTTAACATACCGATTTATGGGAAGGATGGCCTCCTCCGTGGTCTGCAGGAGGTAATTATGTGGCAAGCAAAAGTAACGCAAGTGTCAAAGATCAAACAAAAAAAGGTTCGTAGAACAAGATAGTATTACCCGTAAATTTAAAGTTGGGGAACTCTGGCTAGCCGCCCATGACGCGTGGACTTTGTGCGCTCTAGTGCTGACGCGTATACGCACACCATCCGTAAATGAAAGAATAGTATGTGTTACAATAGTTGAGACAAGAGGATGAAAAGCAAAAGTTCCTTTATTCTGAATCTTTACAGTGTTTTATAGATGATGAGAGGGTGGGAGAAAAGGTGCCTTTATCAAAAGGCATCTGTACATTTGTAACTGTACATTGGGCAGTTTCTGTAACTGGTGTTTAACACTCCCCCTTGACCAATGTATCTTCACATGATCACCTTGATTCATCATCTTGAAATAAACTCCTCCAAAACCCTGTAGGAAAAATATGAGGAGAACCGGTAGAGTAGATATGCCATGAAAAACTCCTTTAAAACCCAAATGGGAAAATTTTAAGGAGAAAATGATATGGCATATATTTGATTATATCTCTTTAAAAACCTTTGTGGGAAAATGGAGATATATTTATGTTTACGTTGTTATATTGCCTCATTAAAAACCTTGATGAGAAACCTTAGAGGGAAAACTCATAAAGGGAAAAAGAGTACAATATTTGTATTGAACGGGTTAAGTCTTAGGAGATTTCTCCCCCTAACATCTGCAAATCACGTAGTCTTCGCAAACCAATACCATGAACACATTTTTGAAATGTGGAGGTTGGTAATGACTTGGTGAATAAGTCTGCGAGATTATCACAAGACTTAGTTTGCAGAATATTTATTTCCCCACTCTCTTGTAATTCATGTGGGTAAAATAATTTAGGTGCAATATGTTTTGTGATATTGCTCTTTATGTAACCCGGTTGCATTTGAACAACGCAAGCAGCATTATCTTCGTAGATAATGGTAGGTGATGCGATAGCACCTATACCACATGATTGTTGTATGCAGTTAATCATTCTACGAAGCCATGCACATTCACGTGATGCTTCATATAATGCAATTATTTCAGAATGATTAGTGGATGTAGCCACTAGAGTCTGTTTCGAAGACTTCCAAGAGATGGCTGTTCCACCATGTAAAAATACAAAGCCTGTTTGAGATCTGGCATTATGGGGATCTGATAAATAGCCAGCATCTGTATATCCTATTAAATCCACATTGTTATTCTTCTGAAAGAATAGACCAAGATCTTTAGTGCCTTGAAGATATCTAAGGATATTCTTCACTCCTACCCAATGTCTTTTGGTTAGAGCAGCGCTATATCTAGCAAGTAGATTTACCGCAAATGCAATATCTGGCCGGATGCAATTTGCAAGGTACATAAGCGCTCCGATGGCACTGAGATATGGAACCTCGGATCCCAATAGCTCTTCATTGTCATCTCGGGGTCTAAATGGATCTTTATCCCTGTCTAGAGATCGAACAACCATGGGGGTTTTCGATGGATATGCTTTGTCCATATTGAATTTCTCCAATATTTTCTGGACATAGGCTGATTGATGCACTAAAATGCCTGAATGAAGGTGCTCAAGTTGTATTCCTAAGCAAAATTTGGTTTTACCCAAATCCTTCATTTCAAATTCCGTCTTTAGATGATTGCATGCCTCATCAATATCTTGTGGGTTGCCGATGATATTTAAATCATCGACATACACTGATATGATGCAAAATCCTGTTTGGGACTTTTTGATGAAAACACATGGACAATCATCATTGTTAGTGTATCCCTTCTGCAAAAGTAACTCACTAAGTCGGTTATACCACATTCTTCCCGACTGCTTTAAGCCATAGAGTGACTTTTGAAGCTTTACACAATACATGTTGCGATTTGCGTTTGGATCCAGTATAGAGATTCCATCAGGGACCTTCATATATATGTCCGAATCAAGTGACCCATATAGATATGCAGTCACTACGTCCATCAACTGCATAGATAGACGATTTTGAACAGCCAGAGATATAAGATATCGGAATGTTATTCCACTCATAACTGGAGAATATGTTTCATTGAAATCAATGCCGGGTCTCTGCGTGAACCCTTGTGCTACAAGCCTCGCTTTATGTCTCACCACCTCATTGTTCTCATTCCGTTTCCGGACGAAAACCCATTTGAATCCCACAGGAAAGATTCCTCGAGGTGTAGGTATTGCATGAGTGAATACCTCTCTTTTAGTGAGCGAGGTTATCTCTGCTTGAATTGCATCTTTCCATTGATTCCAGTCCGAGCGCTTTCTGCACTCTGCCATGGTCTTAGGATCTGGATCATTTTGGATGATTTCTGCAATTGCTTCAGAGAAATAGATGTCGACAATTGTAGACTTTCTGTCATATGATTCTCCAGATTCAATATAGTTGATGGAAATTTCAAGCACCCCTTGTGATGTATCATTATTTCCCAAAATGATTGCATCAGGGCGTTCCGATGTCCCAACATCAGTAATTGAGTGCACTGTTGATGTGGGATGTGAAGGTTGAACCTCCACAGGGTGTTTCTCAACGTGAGGTTAAGTTGCATTTACTGGGTTAGAAGAATTGTTCTTCCTTTTCCTTTGCTTGCTAGAAGCTGCATCTGTGGAAATAGCCGTACTTCTCCCCCTCTTACTTTGGAGTTGAGTAGTTTTATTTGGTACCTCTACTCTTTCCGGCACATTTCTCGCAGGATTATAGGATTTTGTAACACCCTTATAATCAGTAAATGCATCTGGCATGTTATTTGCAATGTGTTGCAAATTAATGATCTTCTGAACTTGGAGTTCAGTTTCAGAAGTACGTGGATCAGAGTTGGAGATGTCTATGGCATCCCAATTTATTTCCTGGCATTTTTTTGGTTTTCAATTCCTCCCCCTAATGCCGGGAAATGATCTTCATTGAAGATACAATCAGCGTACCGGGCAGTGAATAGATCCCCTGTAAGGGGTTCCAAGTATTTAATGATCGACGAAGATTGATATCCCACGTAGATCCCCAATTTCCTGTGTGGGCCCATAGATGTACGCTGCGGTGGGGAGATCGGTACGTATGTAGCGCAACCGAACTTCCGCAGATGGGAAATATTTGGTGTATTTCCACGTACTAGTTGTAACGGGGAGGTTGCATGGTATGCAGTTGGACGCAATTGAATCAAGTCAGCAGCGTGTAAGACTACGTGACACCAAAATGATGTTGGTAGATTGCAATTCTGTAGTAAAGGTCTTACAATAAGTTTCACTCTCTTGATGAGAGATTCTGCCAACCCATTTTGAGTATGAACATATAGGACCGAATGCTGAACTTGAATTCCTAAAGCCATGCAATAATCAGTGAAGGCACGTGAGGAAAATTCAGCAGCATTATCCATTCGGATTGATCGGATTTGATGTTCAGGATATTGTGCTTTAAGTTTGATAACTTGTGCAACAATTTTAGCAAATGCATGGTTCCGTGTGGAAAGAAGGCACCCATGAGACCATCGTGTAGATGCGTCTATTAGAACCATGAAATACCTGAACGGGCCAGATAATGGTTGAATGGGACCACATATGTCACCTTGAATGCGTTCAAGGAACTTTAGAGGTTCGGCATGAATTTTGAGATAAGAGGGCCTCAAAATTAATTTCCCAGTGGCACATGCGCTGCACATAAAATCTGAGGATTGGAGAAATTTTGCATCACTTAAAGTGTGACCAACAGAATTGCTTATAATTTTCCTCATCATCCCTATTCCAGGATGGCCAAGACGATCATGCCAAGTTTGGAATGCATTAACATTCTGGAAAATTACTTTGCAAGCAACATGTGGTACGGGGTTGATGTATGTGTAGTACAATCCAGACGGGAGTGAGGGAAACTTTTCAAGTGTCTCTTTGCCATATCCGTGATCTTTTGTTATGAGAAGAAACTCCTCATTGTTGTCCTCATGAGTTTCAACATGAAACCCATTCTTACGGATATCTCTATAACTCAATAGGGTACGAGTTGAATCGGGATACAAGAGTGCATCCTCAATTGTTATCGATGTACCCATAGGGAGCATAATAGTGGCCCGACCGGTGCCAACTATTACAGCATCGCGTCCAGCGATTGTTAAAACATTTCCTTTGTTCTTTGTGAGAGTTTGGAAATATTTTATCTCCCTGAGTATAGAGTTAGTAGTACCGCTATCCACTAGGCACATTTCCTCATCCATCAGATCGACTCCCGTACAATCTATACAAAATGGAGAATTTGAATATGTAATTCTCAACAAATATATATAGAATACATACAATATATATATAGGTATCAATTGTGCTTAATACAAATTACAATACCCATTGTGCTTAAATGAAGTACGGACAACAACTAGCTTATAACAACATTCACAATTAAACGATATCCACATTTAAGGAGGCATAATTAAATAAGGTATCTCAAAGTGTAGGAGCCTAGTTAAAGTCTCCAAACGGATCGTTAGAAGTGAACTCCACGATCATGTTCTCCGTATCGTCAACGTTCCCATCAAGTGGAGGTAGTGCCTTGGTGTTGCTTGGTCCCGCAGCTGTAGGAGCAGAGTAGGAGCACCCAAGGGCATCTTTCTTAGTAATGTCAGGTTGGAGGAATTCTTCCATGTTGACATCAGGTTGGGAGTTGAAGTGTGCTTCAAATTGTCCACCTTGATTGGAACGTCCTTGATTGGAGCGTGCTCGTCCCACGGAATTCAAGTACAAAGCCACCAAGTGCTTGGGAGTACAACATTTCTCAGTCGGATGGTTGTAACAGCCACACTTGTTACAAGTGTTAGACTTGTTCTTTTTTGACTTAGAAACATCCTTTCCCTTGTTAGCACCACGAGACTTCCGTTGTCTCTTGAGCTTGTTCTTCCCTTTAAAGTTTCCAGGATTGCTAGAGTTAGTAGCATTCCCTTGAGGTTTGTTCTGAGTGTTAGCATGTACTTCTGGCAAAGGCTTAGTGCCCAAAGGGCGCAAATTAGAGTTCCAAAGTAGGAGCTCACTATGCCTTTCTGCCTGAAGTAATGTTTTAATCAACTCAGAATAAACGGTGAAACCTCTTTCACGGTATTGTTGCTGAAGGATCATTTGTGCGGGGAGCATGGTAGACAATGTCTTCTCAATTTTCTCCGCATCAGATGGTTCTTTCTCGCAAAACTGCAGTTTAGAACTGATTTTACGAATAGCATGGTTGAACTCTCCCACAGATTTAAAATCTTGTATGCGGAGGTGGTTCCACTCATTGACAGCCTCCGGTAGGATGACTGCTTTCTGCTGTTCATACCGTGTTTGAAGAGCAAGCCACAGAGCGCATGGGTCTTCTTCCATCAGATACTCAGCCTTGAGATCAGGATGGATGTGGTTCCTTATAATAAATAAGGTATTGTACTTGAGAGTCTCAGCCAAAGGAGCTACACCCTCTTGGGGAGCTGCAATTGCCTGGTACATTCCGCGCAACGATAGACTCACTTTGAGATCCATCGCCCATGTGGGGAAGTTGTGGCCGTCAAGAGCGAGGGCCTCAAACTCTTTAGTAGCCATTGTGCCTACATATGTAGGGCCACAGATTTGTTAAAATCTTTGGTAATGTTAAATAAGCAATGTGAAATGCAAGTAATCAAGGTAAACTTGAAATACATAAAGGGACATTCTCCTATTGTGGAACAACATAGTTAATCACCAATGGTATTAACATTATTTAATTCATTTTTCAACATTGAGTGCGCACTTGGAGGATGATAATCCCACAGTAGTACTTTGATACTACCGTGTGTATGGCCAATGTGAAAAAGAACCATGGTAATCACTTAGGTGTAGACCTTGTATAATTTATAATTAAATTGGGTACGCACGTTGAGGATGAAATCCCACAGTAGTACCATGGTACTACCTTGTGTATGGCCAATTTGAAAATAAATAAAGGTAGTCACCCAAAAGTGTAGACCAAAATGTTTCAAAACTTGATATTGGGTACGCACGTTGAGGAATAAATCTCGCAGTAGTACTATGGTACTACCTAGTGTATGGCCAATATCAAATTTAAGAAACTTTGTGTTATTCCAAAATGAGAGAAAATCAACCTAAAGCATTTGCATAAAAAATATTAAGTGCTTGTATGGTAAGCTAGTAAACGTAATATTTAAATTGCATAAGATAGAATGCAATAATTGATGTATAAAACATTGCATGGAAACACATATGTACACTACAAGGTTACATCAGGGGTCTATATTGCAAATTTTTTACAATAGAAATTTATTTAAACATAAAATTCTGCATTTGCCATAAAAAGAGAGGGGGATTTTTGCAATCTTTCGGCAACCTGGGCTGCAGCCCGATTGGCCTTTTGGCCCATGAGGGAGGTGGGGGTTAATGGGCTAAAAACCCATATGGGGGCAGCATATAAAAACAAGGAGGTGGGGTGGTTAGGGTTTCTAACCCTAACCCCATAGCCAGCCGCCGCATGGGGAGCCGCCGCCCCTGGCCTAGGCGCCACCGCCGCCGGCGTCGCCGGCCGCCGCTGCCGCCTCAGGCCGCATCCTCTTCGCCGCCACCTCCCGCGCCGGATCTAGCGCCGCTGGGCGCAAGGCGCCGCCACCGCCGTCGGCCGCCGCCGGGCTCGCCGGCCTTGCCGACCGCGCCTTCCTGCGCCGGCCTCCACGCCGTCGGCCGCGCCGAGCGTCGTCCGCTGCGCGCCTCGGGAGCCGCCTCGCCGTGAGCACCGCGCCTCCACGCCGGCCTCGGGCCGCGTCGCCTCGGGCGCCGTCGTCGCGAGCGTGGGCGCCGCCGCCGGCCGCCGCTTCGGGCGTCGCCTTCGCCGGCCGGGTCTGGTCGCGCCGCCGCGGGCACTGCCGCGTCGGGCGCCACCGCTCTGTCGGCTCCTCGCGCCGGGCTGCGGCTCGTCGGCAACGGGCTCAGGGCTGCGCCGCCGCCTGACGCTTCGGTCTCGGGCGCCGCCGCGCCTCGCCACGGACGCCGTCGCCGGCCATGAGGGCCGCGCCATACGCCGGGCTGTGTGCCGCGAGCCGCACGTAGGGCCGCCGCGCCGCGCCGGCCACTGCCTGGGGCGCCGCGCCCCTCCCCCCTCTTCTTCTCTGTTTACGTTGAGGAGAAGGCGTCCTCTGCGGAGGAGGCCGGTGGAGGGGTGCGGATCTGGAGGCCGGGACGACGGTTTGCCGCCGCGGAGGCGTGCGCCGGTCGCCGGAGCGGTCCATAGCGTGGAGCCTTTGCCGGAGGTAAGACGCCGTGTGCCTCCCATGGACGACGACGACGCGGCACAGAACCATGGTCGGTGGCGATGACAGTGGTGGTTGCCGGGCGTGGTGGTGGAGACTCCGCTTTGAGAGGAGCAAGAAGAGCGTGCAGAGTTGTGTGCAGAGTATCCACTAATTCCAGAACTTCCAGTAATGCTTGTCTGTGATTTGCACATAGGGCCAGCGCCATTACCTTTGTCCTGTTATCTCTGTTGTCTTTTTCTTTGTGTGGATGGATTGAGCGTGTGTTGATAACGTGTTACAATAGTTGAGACAAGAGGATGAAAAGCAAAAGTTCCTTTATTCTGAATCTTTACAGTGTTTTATAGATGATGAGAGGGTGGGAGAAAAGGTGCCTTTATCAAAAGGCATCTGTACATTTGTAATTGTACATTGGGCAGTTTCTGTAACTGGTGTTTAACAGTATGCACACGTCTATCGGTTGTCGCTCACAACGCAGGCAGCCGCTAATGGTTCACACTGTGCATGGAGCGAAGGAGGCGTCGGTGTGGCGAGCAGGAATACGAGGACAACATACGAAATGCCCATGATGATGATGATGATGGGGTGGGAATCGACGATGCGCTCTCGAGAAGCTACAGTGATGAACAACTTATATTGATTGTTTCGACTCAAAGGTAAAATAACTGTGACAGCTCAAAAGGTTTTAAAAAAGCATGAAATTTTTTTGTAAAATCTCTCAAATTTTGTTGTATTTTTTTTAGTCTCATTTGTTTTTCGTCCATCAGAAATCATCTCTTTTCCCTAAAATTATTGGAAAATCATCTAAATTCCTCAAAACCCATAAATTCCTCAAAATATTTCCTCTCTTGGACCATTTCTAGCCCAACCCACGGGCATCTTTCTCTTCTTTCTTTCTTCCTTCCTCCTTTCTTTCTTTTTCTAGGTTGTAGCTCATCTTCTTTTTCTTCTTTTCTTTTTCCCTTCCTTTCGGCCAGCCAACCAGCCTCTTGACCCCTCTCCTCCCCTAGCCCAACTCCTTGTCGCCCCACTACCTCCTCTCACCGCTCAAGCTACCCGCGTTGTCGCCTTGCATGGTCATCACGTCGCCCAAAGCATATTCCCTTCACCAGCTCATACCTATGCGTGTCGTGTGGAGGAGAAGACCAAGGACCACATTGTCGGACCACATTGCCGCTCGCCTCCTCCCTCGCCGCCCACAGATATAAAGTCACAACAACATTGCCCAGCCCTCCTTCTCCCTCTTCCTTCCACCCCAAGACCACTCGTGCCACCGCAGAGCTACAATGTCGTTCCCAAGCCCGACGGACCACCATCGTCACCTGCGACCACCTTGGTAATATGCCCAAATCCGTGCACGTCCTTATCTTTCTCATCAAATTGTTTGTGCCATCTTGTTGTTGATTTCCCTGTGATTCTATCTGTGTACTTGTTGCGCCAGGAAATCATCATCATCATTCGTCGCGCTTCTGGTCTCGTCACTGCCGCTAGGGAACCGCCGCCTCCACTGTCTTCTCGACAATCCGCCACATCACGAGGTGTGCATCATCACACCAATGCTCTCCCCTACCTCCTCCGACCATCCCCTTCACCGGCAACTGCTACCATCGAACGTTGCCTCCCTACCATGGTCGTCACCAATGCCGACCTCCTCAGTGCATCCCTAGGCACCACCACCCACGAAAATAGAACCCCCAATATCCAGGAACATGCCATGAGTGTGTGATTTCCATCGATTGCCACCCAAAACCACGCCTCCATGCCCTACCACCGTTGTTTCATGTTTCAGTCATCTTCGTCCATCCCAGTGAGAACCGTCGCCTCCCTTGAAGGCATAGGCCTCAGAAACATGTCAAACGCTAACTGTCGTCGATGATTTCTTGTTGCAACGTCGGCACCCTCCCTTTCTCTTTCTCTCTTTTCTCGCTCTCTATGTTTGTTTGTTAGGGAAGAAGCACGGTACCGAGCCGGTACTATGCACTTGTGGTCCAGCCGAACTTGTTACGCGCACTAGACTTGAACCAAACCGAGCCGAACCGAGTAAGACCTAGACCGTAGCCGGTTTATTCCGGTTCAATGCTATTCTAAGTGATATTAACCCAGTTCAATAGATTTTAGCCTGGTTCTTTAGGTTTTTCCTCCGGTTCTTTACAGTAGACTAACTCTAGACCCTAGTACACCCTTCAACTGCCACTGTTCATCCTCCATGACCAATCCTAAGTATCCGAGTGTTTTGACTCCGTTTTCTTCCCTTCTTTTGCAGTGTTTTTAATTGCAAGAGTTGTAGTTGTGCTAATAGGCTTTTTTTTTGCTTTGTTCATGTGTATGTACACTAGATTATGGAGGAGCCATTGGGATAAATGGAACTAGAAGTGACAACTCTAAAGCCTACAAAAGAGTAAGCGCTCATTACGAGTCGCAAGGCAAGCCACGATCCTTAATCATATCGAATTTCTATTTGTTGGGTTATATTACGTATGGGTCAATTTCTGAATTATTTATTTGTCAATGCTAATTGTTATTGGATAATTTTGAATGGTCTGCTTAAGTAGTTAATACTTTTAATTATGTTGCCTATATGCCATCCTTGATAATAGTTTGATATGGTTTTCCTTGATAAATTTATAGCTAATGTATCATACTTTAGATTAGCATAGTAGCGGATGAGTAAGAACTGCAATCACTTATCACTTGTCATTTGCCATCACAAATTGATGTGTCGGGAGTTATATTTGAAATGAATCATGATGTTTATGTTGGATCATTTGCCGAGAGTGATAATTTGAAAATGTTAGCCAAGAGTGTGGTATGGTTTATCAAGCTAATCATAAATTTGTGGTGATTCACGTTGTGACTGTCAATGATTGCCACCCTGCTCAATGATGTATAAGGAATTAACTTGTGCCATGAAGATAAACATCGGGTATGTTTTTTTTTTGGCTGAGACTTATAGCTTTTGGCTGTAGCTTGTGGCTTTTGAACTATTCGTGCAAGAGATTACAGAGTAACAGAAACTCGCGTGCGGTTTTTGTCGATATAAATGAAGTCACTACAGTATGTACTACAATTAACTAGTAGACCCCATCTTGAAAAGACACTACGTTTAGAAGCTAGTTACTGTAAAAAAGCCAAAAGCTAAAAAAGAACAGGACCAATATTACTACCCATCCATATGATTGATTACTCGAACTTGATTCAGCTAATGTATTAGTTTTATTGGTATTACCATGAGTAGGTTTGGTGTTAGTGTGGATGACAGACTGGCCTATGCCACAGTATGACCCTTGAGAGCAGCGGAACGATTACCCGTACCTAGACCTAGTAAAGGACCTACTGCTGAGATGGGTATGCTCTATACTGGGTAGCACTAATATTGTGAATCAGTGGTTAATTCTGTTATCTTGATTTTTATGAAGTCGTGGGTATCGTGTGGGTAAAACTAGGCTCTACAAAGATTAAATCAAATCATTCAAATATATTGTGCTCTGGTAAAGGGAGTCATGTCGAAAGGGGTGATTCCCAAATCAAAGCATAAGAAACGTTGCTGGTTGAAATGGTGGTAACTTGAAAATCAGATAACTCGTTAATATACAACCCCTTAAGGAAACCTTATTTATGAGCTTGTTTTGATTTAAGTCAAATGTTTACAAATAAAGTTACATGGTACTAATGATGATAGGTCCAAGATAACCCCCCTTGAAATCCTTGGCTGAATTATAAAACTTTACCATCATGGCTTGTTAAGTACAAACGTACTTATTCTTGCATATTTTAGTTCAAACAATGAACAATATAAATAGGACGTACAATCAAATAACTAGTACGATGGTAAAGATCACATGTTCTAAATCAAGCCTACACTCAAGTGTGGCATGTGGTGTGATCATCTTATGTTTGTAATATAAGTAAGTATGGCTTAAAAGCCTTAAAACTCTTTAATCGACAGCTATTTTATATTTTTATGTAAGACTTCTATTATGCTATTGTAATCATAAGCAAACTATTTATCAATCTACGCGCAACTGAAATCCTAAACAGTTACGTAAATACAGATATTCCTGATAAATCCGGGTGTCCCCGCAACAATGAACCACCAGCTGATAATAACAATGTAAGTCTCTCCCTGGATTAGCAGAGCAGGTCAACAGCTGGGCTATAGATTGAATTTAGTTGGAATTTAACTGCTCCTTTTGTAGGTTCTAGAGTAAAGGTATTTTAAAGGAAAGCATGGCTCCTAAAATACCCCCACATAAAATTAGGGGATTTTTACAATACCTTCTACTGGTAATAAGAAGATAGTCGTAGTAGAAATTAAATCTGGCCATTAATTTGTTGAGGGTATAATTAACTTTTCTCTGTAATTTTTTGTAAGGGTATTATGGACTTTTCACTGAACCTATTACTAGTCTGCCCATGCGTGTTCATTTTAAACTTAGTTGAGCAATTACAACTTTACCCCTCGCGAGATTTGTACTGGTAGTATATCAGATAAAGTATAACTTAATCTTAACTAATCTGATTAGATAAAAAAATATTGGACAGCTCAGGTACCGTAAAAAGAGCACTGAAAGTAATACCAAATCACATTCAGAAAGTACGGCTCCTAAAAATACACTGATTTTAGGCCCCGATCGGTTGGGCTTAAGCTTCTGGCTTCCAGCTTATTTTTCACTATTCATAAATTTCGTCTTTTTCTGAACTTTTGGCTTTTTGTTGAGCTTTTTTGCCGGTTCTTTTTTTCCCGTACTTGTTTGTATTATACGTAATGGGCTAACATATTTTTGATATTTTTAAATTTTTTTAAATTTAATTATGCTAAATAAGCCTCTGTCAGCTACAGTACTTTTTTCAGCCAGGTACAGTGTTTTCAGCCATAAGCCATGAGCTTTTCAGCCCAACCGATCACCACCTTAAAATATGTGGGCGTGCATCTGCTGATGTATTTATCAATGGCCCATTGATCAAACCAATGCAGATAAGGCCTAAGGTTAAATAAAAAGGGAGTGCACATGTTTGCCATCATAAAGAAAAGAATGGTGCACAGTAGCACAGGATAATAGTTTTCAGATACAACACAGTTTCTTCTTTCAGCAGTTAGAGCAACATACAGGAGGGCAAAATGTAAGGAAAATAAGGAAGGGTAAATGGTAATACAAAAGAAAAGATGGCACAACGACACCCACAACCTCGCACAACAGGAATATGAAACACAACAGCAATCTAGATGACGGATTATGCAGGAAAATTTATATACACAGGTGTAAGAACGGCTTACCCAAGTCAGATTGGAACAGGAATGTGTTCTCAGGTCTGTAGCTCAACTTGCTTCCCGGCTTGGTTAGGAACGCTTGCCCGGGGTGTCGGATCAGAACTAGCACTGGCGGATCGGTTTATCAAATTTCTGTTGGTTGGCCCCTTTCCTGCTCCCGCACCAACTGTTAAGGCACACACAACAAACAGCAATACTTGCCGAATTATGGATTGTTGATTTCATGGAAATTTCATGACAGCAAAAGGAGAGATGCAATAACCAGTTTCTAGACTGATGTATAGCTAGCATGAAAGATATACAACAATCAGGGTGAGAGAGGAGAGAAGGCAAAGCTCAGCTAGCTACTTAGAGCATCTCCAGCAAGAGCCCTCAAATCAGGGCCCCTACTTTTGATTTGAGGGCTCCCCCTATTTTTGAGGGCTCAAATTTTTTACATCCACTCCAACAGCAGCCCTCAAATCAGGGCTCTCAAATCTATCCCAACAGACAATGACACATAGGACCCACCCGTCATCCCCTCCTCGCGGGGACAAGAAGAGTCGTGTCAGGCGGGGGAACATCGGCGAGCGGAGAGGAGCCGCCAGGACGTCGCCGGAGGGGAGGAGCTGCGCCGGATCTAACCGGAGGGGGGAGCCGCGCCAGATCTCCCCGCGAGGAGAGGAAGCGTCAGGCCAGGATCTCACGCAGGGAGGGGTCGGCCACGCCGGGAGCCGGGGAGGAGCCGCGCCGGGACGTCCCCGCGAGGAGCGCGTCGGAGTGGAGTGGACCAATCTCGAAACACCACGGATCAGCGCGAGTGGAGTGGAGCGGATTGGATTGGGCTCCCGTACCAGGGGTTCGGAGGAGAGGGAGCAGTCCTTGGGGTCGAAGCCGAGGACCTCGACGGCGGGCTGGGACGAGGCCCGTCCGTACGCCGCAAGGACGCGGGTGGCCTTCTCCTCTCGGCGCCGGATCCACGCCGCGCACGCCACCTCCCCGCCGCCCGCCGCCTCGTCGCGCGCGGGGGAGAGAAAGAAGTCGCGCGCGGGGCAGAGAAGGAAGTCGCGCGCGGGAGGCGCTTGCGGGCGGGCTGCGGGCGTCGCTTGCGGGCGGGGTGCGGACGGGCTGCGGGCTTCGCGCGCGGGGAGGGGAACTGGTGGCGCGCACGGGCGGGGAGGGAGGCGGGCGGGGAGGGGAACGGGCGGCGCGCACGGGCAGGGAAAGACGCGGGCGGGGAAAGAGGCGCGTGAGGAGGGGAACAGGCGGCTCGCGAGGGAGGGGAAAGACGCGGGCGGGGAAAGATGCGCGCGAGGAGGGAACAAGCAGTGCGCGAGGGAGGGGAAAGAGGCAGCGGCGCGTAGAAAACTGCTCCAACTGTGATTTGGGGGCTTGGCCTAGAGCCCCAGGAATGAGGGTTGAGGGGGGATTTAAGGGGCCCCTCAAATTTGAGGGCTCTAGTAGGGGCCCTGCTGGAGCTCTATTTTTGTCTCAAGCCCCTAAATTTGGTTTTGGGGGCTCAAGTAGGGGCCCTGCTGAAGATGCTCTTATGTCAAAGAGCTTTACAGAATTCTTGCAGAAAAAAGTTTTGGTAAGCAAATCACTAAGGCTTGCCAAGGGAATATGGCAAAAAAATGCATTTCAACCCCTAATTTAGCGGTACAAAAAACAAAGAAAAAAAGTCTTGCAGGATGCACCACTTGGTATTCTGTACTACATGGTTCAAATTGTTTCTTTTGGAAAAAAAAAAAGGCTCCAAATAGTGTCCAACAGTTTTCTGAATGACTGCCAATAACAAGACGAGAAACCATTCTAGGAGGCAAGCATGTATACTACAAAAAATGACAGAAAGGCTGGAAGAGTTGTGAGTATTGTGTGTTTACCGTTATTTGGCAGGGATAGCCCCTTCTTCGCTGATGTATTCACCTGCGCTGGCCTTTCTTTTCGATTGCGCACAGATAGAGAAGCTAGATCTGTTGGCTGGGAGCTGACTTCATCAAAAACTTCATCTGACAGCTTCGACTTTTGTTTGGATGACCCCAAAGAAGTGGAAGGTAGTATACTCGCCGATCTCCTAAATAAAGTACAACTCACATCAGAATATGACTTTTTGTGGTTTACACCTTTCTTCTTGTCCGGACCATTAGGAGTACTTAAAATTGGCACTTTGGTCTTTGGTGTGATCTGAAACTTTGTTTCCTCATCCTGCTTGTCATCACATATTGGCATACTCTCTTTGGCATTATTGTCAAGTAACCTGTTCTCCCATGGACGTACAGCCATCCACCTCTCTAACCAGCTTGATCCCCAGTGGTTGTCATCAAGTTCGAGTCCTTGCAGACTTGTAGGTTTCTGCTGCCTGGAACCAGCTTGCCGCTGACCAAGAGAAAAACACAAGTTTATGATTTCAGAGTTTTAACAAATATCGAAAAAGAGTACAGAATTGTTGGGATGTGCATTAATTGTCGTTTATAATTTAAAATCATTTCAAATGCTATCAATAGTTTGCTATGGGCATCAGTTCAAATTAAAAACTCTAGTACACTAATAAAATTTTGGCCGTTGACCCGCGGTTCAAGTACATTCATTGACTATAATAAAGTGCAAACCCCTCGGTGCTAGATCATCAAGTCAACCTCACTTGATAAGTTTCAATCAGTTCACGAATTTCAGTATAGTAGATGTACCCTTCAAACTTACCTGATGAGTCAAAGCATACGCCATTGCTCTCTCGCGCTTGGCAGCAGCTTCCTGCCTTTTCAATACTTTAGCATGCATTTCTTCCACGGAACCAATACTGCCACACCAGCCTTCCTGCATTTGTTGTTGCAGACGTGAACAATGTTAACCCATAAATAGTGTTTAGCCGAGAAACAAATTTATTCCACTCATTTATGACTTGCTCTATTTTTCCACGCTTGAAAAAACAACTGATGACCAAGAACAACAGTTAATGATCTCCAGGTCCAATGGGCAATATTTTATCCCTGAAGTGGCTTATTTCAATACTCAGCAGAATTTCAAAGGCTTGAAGAAAACCCATTGTTAACTCAGAGCATTCAGCTGGGATAAACACACAAAAACTGAATATTACATCGGTGGTGACTAAAAGCAAGTCAACCGTTAAGAAAATATTTTTCCTAACCCCAGGTACAATTTGTTAAGGATAGAATAGGAAAGAGATTAGGACTGTTATTTGTTTCCTAATATGCCTTGTATTCCTTCTGTATATCCCCTTGTATCTCTATATATATTGCCCTTTGGGCCTCATGAATAGATGCACATTATTCATAACATGGTATCAGAGCAAAGGTTAGGGTTAGGGCTCAGACCTAATTTTTCTTCCGCTGCCTCTGTGCCGCCGCTACCGTTGGGCCATCTCCGTACGGGTCTCGCTGCCGCCGCCGCCGCCCAGGCCCCTCTGCTCGAGCCGCCGCCGCCGCCTGGACCGTCGGGTCGCCCACTCCTCTGGCCAGATTGGTTCTCCGCCGCCGCCGCCCGGGCCCCTCTGCTCGAGCCGCCGCCGCCGCCGTCTGGACCGTTGGGTCGCCCGCTCCTCTGGCCAGATCGGATCTACCGTCGGACCGCCGCCGTCGTCTGCTTCTCCTGCCGCGCCGGGCCGCCAACGACGTCGCCCGCCCTGCCGGCCCCGCCGTTTCGCCGCCGCGCCATCGCTGGGAAGGAACCGCCGTCGCCTTGCCTCGCAGGCCCCGCCGGTTCGCCACCGCTGACGCCTGTGATGAATAAGTCCCTGTACTGTGGTCTTTGTGGGGCTGTGGTAGTTTTTGTTTTTTGACTGCTTTAGGACAGCATTTGCTTTTGCTTTAGGACAGCATCTGCTTTTAGGACAGCATCTGCTTTTAGGACAGCATCTACTTTAGGACAGCATATTGACCGCTTTAGGACAGCATCTAGGATAGCATCTTAGCATATGCTTGGCTGGTTCTCAGCCTATAAATTTGTATCCCCAACCCCTCAGGTTGGCATGGCATTGTGTGAGAAATAAACAAGAAAATTGCCTCATCCCCAAGTGTCATCCTCTCGATGAGAGTAAGGATCTTGCTATCACCAACAGCAAGACTCCAGCGAGTAACAAGTGGTATCAGAGCCTTAGTATCCTGTAGCCTGAGCATCTCCTGCTCATCTCCTTCTCCGGCCTCGCAGCAGCCCTAGCCAGTAGCAGCAGCAGCTCCGGCTGTCCCCGCTCACTCCTCTCCGGAGACGGGCAGCAGCTCGTCAGAAGCAGCCCTCTCTCCACGCAACAGCCCCCCAGTAGCGCGCCATGTCCGCAGGGCAGTCTCAGCGCTCGGTCGCCTCGAGCATGCGGCGTCAGCAGACGGCCGAGCTCGTTGCGGCAGAGCAGCGCGAGCGAGCGGCGGCGGAAAGGGCGTCAAGGCTGGCAGCGGCGGAGCTGGCAGCAGCCAGGGCGGAGGTGGAAGCAGCGGCGGCGGCAGATGCAGCGCGTGCGGCAGCAGCAGAGGTCAAGGCTCTGCGCGGCAGCAACAGCAGCTCCGGCTCTGTTGATGACAGCGCCGACGCGGACCCTCAGCTGCTGGAGAGGGAGGCAGCACAAGGGCGAACGGCGCAATGGGCAGCCGCGCACGCCCACGAGCGCGGCGGCAGCCCAGACAGGCGCGGACGCGCCGACGGCGCTCCTGAAGGAGGCGCACACGGCGGTGGCGCTCCTGGAGGAGGCACGCACGGCGGCGGCGTACGGGTCGACGGAGAGCGCGGCCCTCACAGGCAACGCGGCTCTCTCTCCCCGGTTCGGTACCGTGGTCACCACGAGTACCAGGCTGTCGTCAGGGACGTCGACCCCGGCGGCGGGTGGCCTACCCTCACCAAGACCAACTACGTCGAGTGGGCTGCGGTGATGAGGGTGAAGCTCCAGGTGCGGCATATGTGGGATGCAGTCCGGTACGGCGACGTCGACTACGACCAGGATCGACGGGCGCTGGATGCTCTCATCGCCGCAGTCCCGCCCGAGATGCAGTTCTCGCTTACCAACAAGCGGACTGCCAAAGAGGCTTGGGACGCCATCGCTGCAGCACGCATCGGCAGCGACCGCGCCCGCAAGTCTACACTGCAGGCACTACGCACGGAGTGGGAGCACCTGGCCTTCAAGCCAGGTGAGGACGTTGATGACTTTGCTCTCCGTCTCAACACTGTTGCACAAGTTGGTGCAGTTCGGCGACGACACCTACGGCGAAGAGAGAGCTGTGGAGAAGCTCTTCCGCTGCGTCCCCGAGAAGTACAAGCAGATGGCTCGCTCGATCAGGTCTCTGCTGGACCTCTCCACGATGACCATCGAGGAGGCGTTGGGTCGCCTCAAGGTCGTCGACATCGATGAGCCACAGCGCCCCTTGGGACCCGTCACCATTGGCGGGAAGCTCCTCACTCGGGAGCAGTGGGATGCCGGCCAAGGTGACAAGAAGAAGGGGGAGCCTTCTTCCACGACAGGCGGCCGCAAGAGTGGCAAGCGCGGCAAGCCGCGCAAAGGCGCCCAGGGCGGCGATGCTGGCAAGCAAAAGCCGGCACGAGACGACTCTTGCCACAACTGCGGCAAGCTTGGTCATTGGGCCAAGGAGTGTCGACAGCCACGACGCGGCCAGGCCCACGTCGCGCAAGCGGAGGAGGAGGAGCAGCCAGTCCTGTTCATTGCTCATGCGAGCATCGAACTACCTCCAGCGGCACCGGCCGCAGTGGCTCTCCTCCACCTTGACGAGCCAAAAGCACACGCCCTCCTCGGCGACAGTTCCGGCAATGACAAGACCGACGGGTGGTGCCTCGACACCGGCGCCACCCACCACATGACCGGGCGGCGGGAGTTCTTCTCCGAGCTCGACTCAGGCGTTCGAGGCACCGTCAAGTTCGGCGACGCCTCCACCGTGGAGATCAAGGGCGTCGGCTCTGTCGTCTTCGTCGCCAAGACTGGCGAGCACCGGCTGCTCACCGGCGTCTACTACATCCCCGATCTGCGGAACTCCATCATCAGCTTGGGACAGCTGGATGAGAACGGCTCGCGTGTCGAGATCGAGCACAGGGTGCTGCGGATTTGGGATCTTCGACGCCGCCTCCTTGCCAAGGTAACCAGAGGCGCAAATCGACTCTACACTCTTCACGTGCAGGTGGCACAACCCCTCTGTCTCGCAGCTCGTCGGGACGACGAGGCGTGGCAGTGGCACGAGCGCTTTGGGCACCTTCACTTCGAGGCCCTGAAGCGGCTCAGTGCCACGGAAATGGTGCGAGGCCTGCCGTGCCTTGACCATGTGGAGCAGCTCTGCGACGTCTGCGTGTTGACGAAGCAGAGGCGACTCCCCTTTCCCCAGCAGGCGAGTTTCCGAGCCAAGGAGAGGCTCGAGCTCGTGCACGGGGACTTGTGTGGCCCGGTGACACCGGCCACACCGGGAGGACGACGCTACTTCCTGCTGCTCGTCGACGACCTCTCCCGCTACATGTGGGTGATGGTCCTCGGCAGCAAGGGAGAGGCTGCGGACGCCATCAGGCGCACGCAGGCTGCTGCGGAGGCGGAGTGCGGCCGCAAGCTGCTACGCGCACAGACAACGGCGGCGAATTCACGGCGGCTGAATTCGCGTCGTACTGCGCTGATGAGGGCATTCAACGCCACTACTCCGCGCCGTACAGCCCGCAGCAGAACGGCGTCGTCGAGCGGCGCAACCAGACGGTTGTGGGGATGGCTCGGGCCCTCCTCAAGCAGAGGGGGATGCCGGCTGTCTTCTGGGGAGAGGCGGTGGTGACGGCCGTCTACATCCTCAACCGCTCGACGGCAGGACGCCGTACGAGGCTTGGCATGGGCGCAAGCCGGCGGTCTCCCACTTGCGGGTCTTCGGCTCCCTCGCGTTCGCCAAGGAGCTTGGCCACATCGGTAAACTCGACGACAGGAGCACTCCGGGAGTGTTCATCGGCTACGCGGAGGGCTCGAAGGCCTACCGCATCCTCGACCCTGACACACAGCGAGTCCGCATCTCGCGTGACGTTGTGTTCGACGAAGGGCGAGGCTGGACGTGGGACAAGGCGGTGGACGACGGTTCGACTTCGACTCTCAGGGACTTTGTTGTCGACTACGTCCACTTCGAGAGAGCCGGGGGAGCTAGCAGCTCGTCTTCACCGAGCTCGTCCACCTCGACACCTTGCTCGCCACCAGCTCCGGCGAGTGCTCCACCACCTTCGGCACCGGCTACGCCCCACTCTTCCGCACCGGCTCACCACTCTCCTGCACCGGCGGCCACACCACCGGAATCGGCCCCAACAGCTTCGGTCCACGACGAGCAGCGCACGGTGGAGTTCGCTACTCCGCTGTCTCACGACGAGGATCGCGTCGACGCCTACCACGACGACGAGCCTCTGCGCTATCGTACCATGGACAACATCCTCGGCGAGCTGCCCGTCCCTGGACTGGCGCAGCACGACTTCGAGGCGGAGCTGCACTTGGCGTGCGACGACGGCGAGCCCCGCTCCTTCGCTGAGGCGGAGGGAGACGCGGCGTGGCGTGTCGCGATGAAGCAGGAGATGGACGCTGTCGAGCAGAACCAGACGTGGGAGCTGGCGGATCTTCCTGCCGGTCACCGCGCGATCACCCTTAAGTGGGTGTTCAAGCTGAAGCGGGATGAAGCCGACGCCATCGTCAAGCACAAGGCTCGCTTGGTGGCACGAGGCTTCGTGCAGCAGGAGGGGGTCGACTTCGATGACGCTTCGCACCCGTCGCGCGCATGGAGTCCGTTCGTCTTCTCCTCGCACTTGCAGCCCAGGAGGATTTGCGCGTCCATCACATGGACGTCAAGTCCGCCTTCCTCAACGGCGACTTGAAGGAGGAGGTCTACGTCCGTCAGCCGCCGGGATTCGTCATCCCCGGCAAAGGGCAAGGTTCTCCGCCTGCGCAAGGCCCTCTACGGCTTGCGGCAGGCACCACGAGCCTGGAACGCTAAGCTGGACTCCACCCTCAAGCAAATGGGGTTCCAGCAGAGCGCACACGAGGCTGCAGTCTACCAGCGGGGCAAAGGCGGCAACGCCCTGCTGGTGGGCGTCTACGTCGACGACTTGGTGATCACTGGCATCAAGGATGCGGAGGTTGCGGCATTCAAGGAAGAGATGAAGGACACCTTCCAAATGAGTGACCTGGGGCCTCTCTCCTTCTACTTAGGGATCGAGGTGCACCAGGATGATTCCGGGATCACGCTTCGACAGACCGCCTACGCCAAGCGCGTCGTTGAGCTAGCTGGGCTCACCGACTGCAACCCAGCTCTCACTCCAATGGAGGAGAGGCTGAAGCTGAGCCGCGACAGCACGACGGAGGAGGTGGACGCTACGCAGTACCGGCGTCTTGTGGGGAGCCTTCGCTACCTCGCCCACACACGACCGGACTTGGCATTCTCCGTCGGCTACGTTAGTCGGTTCATGCAACGACCGACGACGGAGCATCAGCAGGCTGTGAAGAGGATCATCCGCTACGTTGCGGGGACTCTTGACCACGGCCTCCATTACCCGAGGTGTCCCGGCGCGGCACACTTCGTCGGGTACAGCGACAGCGACCACGCGGGCGACATCGACACCAGCAAGAGCACAAGCGGGATTCTCTTCTTCCTCGGCAAGTGTCTCGTTCACTGGCAGTCAGTCAAGCAGCAGGTGGTGGCCCTGTCCAGCTGTGAGGCCGAGTACATAGCGGCTTCCACCGCTTTGACTCAGGCACTCTGGCTCGCTCGACTGCTTGGTGATCTCCTCGGCAGGGACACTGAAGCAGTGGAGCTCAGGGTGGACAACAAGTCCGCTCTAGCCCTGGCAAAGAACCCCGTTTTTCATGAACGGAGCAAGCACATCCGGGTGAAGTACCATTTCATCCGAGGCTGCTTGGATGAAGGAAGCATCAAGGCAAGCTACATCAACACCACGGATCAGCTTGCGGATCTGCTCACCAAGCCTCTTGGAAGGATCAAGTTCCTTGAGCTTTGCTCCAAGATCAGGATGGTTCAACCCTCCCACAAGACGACGCACAAGACTTAGGGGGAGAATGATGAATAAGTCCCTGTACTGTGGTCTTTGTGGGGCTGTGGTAGTTTTTGTTTTTTGACTGCTTTAGGACAGCATCTGCTTTTGCTTTAGGACAGCATCTGCTTTTAGGACAGCATCTGCTTTAGGACAGCATATTGACCGCTTTAGGACAGCATCTAGGATAGCATCTTAGCATATGCTTGGCTGGTTCTCAGCCTATAAATTTGTATCCCCAACCCCTCAGGTTGGCATGGCATTGTGTGAGAAATAAACAAGAAAATTGCCTCATCCCCAAGCGTCATCCTCTCGATGAGAGTAAGGATCTTGCTATCACCAACAGCAAGACTCCAGTGAGTAACAGCCTGCCCCGCCGGCCCCGCCGGCGCTTCGCCACTACCGTCGCCTGCCCTGCAGGGCGCCGACGCCTGCCCCGCAGGCCCCGCTGGTTCGCTGCCGCCGACGCCGGCCCCGCCGTCCCCGCCGGTTCGCCGCCGCCAACGCCCGCCCCGCCGGCCCCGCCGTTTTCGCCGCCGCGGTCGCCTGCTCCGCCAGGTCGTCCACCCCGCCGGGTCGGTGTGTTGGCTCTCCTGGCTATTAAGAGCCAGTGAGAGTATAGCCACGTACAAAAAAAACCAAAAAAACGTTGTTCTAACCGCCGCGCCGTTCAGCGCCGCCTGTTAGACTTCGTTGCCTTGGTCGCCGCGCCGTCCAGCGCCGCCTACCGATGGCTTCTGTTCCATCTGCTGCGATCCCATTCTCGGGAACAAAACTCCATGGCACCAACTACAGGCTATGGTCTTCCCTCATGGAGATTACGCTTGATGGTCTCCGTCTTTGGGGACATGTTACTGGTGCTCGTCCTTCTCCGCCACCGCCGGTTCAGCCTCCTCCTAGACAGTCTATCTCTGCACCTCCTGAAGCAGATGAGGCTGCTAAGAAGAAGGCAGAGGCTGACACTGCTGCTGCTGACCCTGCTGATGAGGCTTTTCAGTATGCCCTTGACGCTTTCGAGCGCTGGTGTGCTGATGAGGCTCGTGTTCGTGCCATCCTTGTGGTCAGCGTCGACGACTCCATTCAGCCAGATATTGTTGGTCTGCGGTCTACTCGACAGATCTGGGAGTACTTGCGTGAGCGATACCAGCAGAGCAGTGATGCTCAGTTCTTTTCGCTTCAGCGTGAGTTGGAGATGCTTCACCAGGGAGATTCTTCCGTCGACGACTTCTTCCGAGATCTGGCTAGTCTCTGGCGCCAGATAGATGAGCTGGCTTCTCCACTGTGCCAGGAGTGCCACCGAGTTCAGAAGGCGGATCATGATCGCCTTCGTCTTTATGATTTCGTCTGCCGTCTTCGCCCAGAGTTTGAGCCTGTCAGAGCTCAGCTGCTGAGCCGCTCGCCACGACCGACTGTCACTGAGGCTCTTTTGACACTTCGGGCTGAGGAGCTTCGTCTCGGGCTAGCAGCACAGTCCGTTCCGACTGTGCTTGTTGCTCCTTCTTCGACTACATCGACGGTTCCTGCTACGACTACGGTTCCTTCCCAGGTGCCTGTTGCCGCTCCTGCCTTTACACCAACTGGAGTTCAAGGCAACTACTGCAAGAACTTCGGGCATGACTACCAATGTTGTGCGGTGCGAAAAAAATGGAATAAGGCACGTGGGGATGGACGATCCAAGGGGGGGCAGGGAGGCCCTTCCTTCACAGGAGGACAGACCAGCTCATCAGGATCTCAGCGAGGTGACTCTGTTCAGCAGCTTTGCCAGGCTCTTCTTCAGCAGCTCTCTCACAGCTCAGCGGGTTCTGCTAGTCTAGCTCAGACATCTACCCCAGGTACTTCTTGGGTTCTAGATTCTGGTGCCTCTTTCCACATGACACCGGATTCCACATCTCTCATTTCAGTGGGACCTCCTGCCCTTCCTATCTCTGTACAGACCGCGGATGGTACTTCATTGTCTATTAGCTGTCAGGGCACTCTTTTGACCACTGATTTTTCTGTTCCATCTGTTTCTCATGTTCCTCAACTCACCATGCAGCTTCTTTCAGTGGGACAGCTCACTGACCTTGGTTGTAGGGTTGGTTTTGACTCTCACACCTGTTTTGTTCAGGATCGACAGACAGGGACGATACTTAGGACTGGCCGGCGCCGTAGGGATCGTCAGGGTCTCTACATTCTCGACCGTCTTCATCTTCCGTCCACTTCAGTTGCTCCTACCACGACTCCCACCACGTCTACCTCCACTGCCACTGCTGCCACCACCCCTGGAGTTTTTGCGCAATGGCATCACCGTTTAGGTCACCTGTGTGGGTCTCGTCTTTCGTCGTTAGTTCGTCAGGGTGTCCTTGGACGTGTTACTGTTGACACGTCCATGTTTTGTCGAGGTTGTAAGCTGGGAAAGCAGCTACGATTGCCTTATCATTCTAGTGAGTCATTGTCTTCTCGTCCTTTTGATTTAGTTCATTCAGATGTATGGGGACCTGTGCCTATTATCTCCAAAGGCGGGCATAAATTTTATGTTATTTTCATTGATGACTATTCCCGTTTTACTTGGCTTTTCCCTATGTCTAATCGTGGTCAGTTTCTTGCGATCTATCGTAGCTTTGCCATGATGGTTCGTACTCAGTTTGAATCCTCTATTCGTACTTTCCGCTGTGATTCTGCTGGCGAGTATTGTTCTAGTGCGTTCAGACAATTTCTTTCTGAGCAGGGCACTCTTTATCAGTCTTCTTGTCCTGGTGCTCATGCTCAGAATGGGGTTGCTGAACGCAAACATCATCATCTGATTGAGACTGCTCGCACCCTTCTTCTTGCTTCTCACGTTCCCCCACAGTTCTGGGCTGAGGCTGTTTCTACTGCTGCATATCTCATTAATATGCAGCCTTCCACTGCTCTTAAGGATGTTAGTCCTATAGAGCGTCTCTACTCTAGAGCCCCCCAGTACAATCACCTTCGTGTTTTTGGCTGCACTTGTTTTGTCCTGCTGCCGCCTCGTGAGCGCACTAAACTGACAGCCCAGTCAGTCGAGTGTGTGTTTCTTGGGTACAGTTCTGAGCATAAGGGTTATCGTTGCTATGATCCTTCTACTCGACGGATTAGGATCTCACGAGATGTTGTCTTTGACGAATCTCGACCTTTCTTCTATCGAGATTCGACTCCTCACACTGCTTCCACCATCGAGACGATCTCCTGGTTGTCTCTCCCTGACTCCTCACCCATTTCCCCGCTTTCCCCGCCTTCGGTATCTTCACCTCCTGTGTTGCCTCCTGCAGCACCGCCTCCTGCTCCTATAGCACCACCGTCTCGTTTCTCTGGGGTGCACTACTCCAGACGTTCTCGTTCTTCACCAGATCCCTCTCCTGGTCTCTTGCCGACACCGACGTCTGATTCATCTGATGATGCTCCTCGTTACGCCCTTCGTGACCGGGCAACCATTCGGCCTCCTGCTCGTCTTGGTTTTGCTTCACCAGCTCAGGCCCTCACTGTCACTGAGCCTAGTTCTTATCGTGAGGCTGCTTCTCATTCTGAGTGGCAGCTCGCTATGGCAGAGGAGCTCGATGCGCTTCGCCGTACGGAGACTTGGGAGATTGTCCCGACACCTGTGCACGCTCGTCCTATCACGTGCAAGTGGGTGTACAAGATTAAGACCAGATCTGATGGTACCATTGAGCGCTACAAGGCTCGTCTTGTGGCTCATGGTTTTCAGCAGGAGTATGGTCGAGATTATGATGAGACATTTGCTCCTGTTGCTCATATGACCACTGTTCGCACTCTTGTTGCGGTTGTTTCTGTTCGCCGGTGGTCTATCTCTCAGCTGGATGTTAAGAATGCCTTTCTTAATGGCGTCTTGCATGAGGAGGTTTACATGCAGCCACCACCTGGGTATTCTGTTCCAGCTGGTCATGTCTGTCGTCTTCGTCGTGCTCTTTATGGTCTCAAACAGGCCCCTCGTGCCTGGTTTGCGCGTTTTACCTCAGTGATCACCGTTGTTGGTTTCACTGTCAGTGCCCATGATCCTGCTCTATTTATCCATGTCTCACCTCGAGGTAGGACACTGCTTCTTCTATATGTGGATGATATGCTCATTACTGGTAACGATCCCTCGTTCGTTGCATATGTGAAGAAGCATCTCAGTGAGCAGTTTCTGATGACTGATCTTGGCATGCTTACATACTTCCTTGGGATTGAGGTTTCTTTTACGCCTGAGGGTTACTACCTCTCCCAGCAGAAGTATGTCCAGGATCTTCTTGATCGGTCTGGTCTGACTGATACTCGTACTGCTGAGACTCCTATGGAGCTATCTCTTCAGCTTCGTGCTACTGATGGTGATCTTCTTGAGGATCCTACTCGGTATCGCCATCTTGTTGGGAGTTTGGTCTATCTTGTGAGCACTCGTCCTGATATTGCTCATGCTGTTCATATCTTGAGTCAATTCATGGCCTGTCCTACTCATATTCACTACAGTCATCTTCTTCGTGTTCTTCGCTACTTGCGTGGGACCATCTCTCGTTGCTTGTTTTTCCCTAGCTCTACCTCACTCCAGCTTCAGGCGTACTCTGATGCGACCTGGGCTATTGATCCTTCTGATCGTCGTTCTCTTTCTGCTTACTGTGTTTTTCTTGGCTCCTCCCTGATTGCCTGGAAGACAAAGAAGCAGACTGCAGTTTCCCGTTCGAGTGCAGAGGCTGAGTTGAGAGCTATGGCGGCTGTGACAGCAGAGATTACTTGGTTGAGATGGCTACTTGCAGATTTTGGTGTACCTATGAGGGGACCTACAACTCTTATGACTGACAGTACAGGAGCTATCAGTATTGCCCGTGATCCAGTGAAGCATGAGCTCACCAAGCACGTTGGTGTGGATGCTTCATACACTCGCTCTCAGGTGCAGGAGGGTGTTCTTGCTCTTCAGTTTGTGTCCTCAGAGTTACAGATTGCTGATTTCTTCACGAAGCCACAGACTAGGGCACAACATTTGTATTTTCTCTCCAAACTCAGTGTGTGTGATCCACCATGAGTTTGAGGGGGGTGTTAAGGATAGAATAGGAAAGAGATTAGGACTGTTATTTGTTTCCTAATATGCCTTGTATTCCTTCTGTATATCCCCCTTGTATCTCTATATATATTGCCCTTTGGGCCTCATGAATAGATGCACATTATTCATAACACAATTCAAGTCAGCGGATGCACTGTCTTCAGTTTGATGGCATGTGTAGTTTTATTCTCATCTCCACCCTTTAACAGAACACTTACTGTTAGAGCCCAGACTCCGGAGCTGGTAGTTGTGGCCAACCGGGAGGTTTGGCTGGCAATTCCGATCTCCAGGCGCCGTGATGGCTACCCTGGCGCTCGGCAGGGAAAGTATGGGGGGAGAGTAGAGAACAGGGGAGCAGTTTAGAGGTAAATCTTGACTTATCTTTATTCATCTCAAGGACGGCTCATATAAAAAGCTTCATCCTTCCAAACCGAATACAGATTGAAATAGGAAACTCACCTCTAATTGGAACTCTTTCCTAATCTCTTATCTATAGCTATATTTAACCAATGGGCCATATATATAGGAGAGTACAAGAGATATAAGGAAACAAATAAGAGTCATATTCTATCTCTAATACCTTATCTCTAATATCCTTAACAATATTAACCGACTTGGAAAGAAAGAAAAGCAGTACCAGCCCTATGGTGCGGTCGAATCCGGAGCTGCTGCTGGCTGCCTGATCCTGCTTTGATACTTAATGCCCCACATAACAGCTTACGACTAAATTTAATACACCAAAAGGATCCAAGTTTCCAAAAAAAACTTATAGGATACTTTATAATTTTCAGTGTGTTTTCCTGCATCCTTTTTTTTAAAACAATATGGTTGACTTGCTCTTGTTACCTGTAATTTATGTAACTGAATGATACATAGGGTAGCATATTCACTTCTAAAGGATTCAGTGGCCTACCTCAATTTCTCGAATATGATTCTCATGATCATCTTGTTTAGGAACCTTTTTCCATGCCACTTGGTTTTCTAAAGCAACGCGAACTTGTCTTGCTCTTACACGAGCTTGGGCTCTTACCAGCACTTGTATGCACTTAAGTGTTTCTGCTGTCTGCTTTCTTACAGTGTGACCCCTAACAAGGGCCTGCAGTATAACTATTCCTTTCAATGCTCGTAAAGCCCGCCTGGCCTGGTAAGTATGAATGCAACACGAAAGATCAAATGTCAGAACCAGAGAAATATGATGGATGCCTGAAAATAATGAGCTAAAATATTTATTAAAGCTATGGCTTCCTTAACCCATGCTTTGTTATACACAAACAATTTCATATCTGGATAATTTATTAAATTTAATTCAGGACAAGAAGATTCAGTTTCACGTGGTTTTTTTCCTGACTATCAAATAGTTAAGTAGGACCTCATAGTACTAAAGTTCTCTTTTCTTGGCTATCTAATTGCAGATAGCATCGCTTGCCCTTATCGTATTTTCTGACAATTTCAAGTTGTTTAGTTCGATAAATCATTGTAACATGAATACAAACGCATTGATTATTTGGTAACATTTTATTCTCTAAATGGCAGAGCGAATAAATGATGCTATCAGTTATCTATCAGATAGCATACCAAGAATGCCCGAAACTCGGACTGAATAACTATTGCAGCCAAATCCTCTTTTCTAGTGTGTTCTTCAGTCTGAGAAACGTGTACTTCAAGTAATGTACTCTCTGAAGAAATGGAATTTGAAATCGTCTTTGTATTGGTGTCATCAGTCGATGGTTCACTTTGTACTGCAAGTTCTTCTACTGCTAGTGCACTTTCAGGATCCAGAGAATGCTTCCGTTTGTGTAGCAATTGAGTAGCAGATCTCCTCTACAATATTTATGATACATTGTCATGATGGCAAGACAAACCAATAAAAAGCAGCAGTTAATACTTAATATGGGGAAGTACAGCAGTGACAACTAATAAGTCAAGTAGGAAGATGTTCTAACAAATTAAAACATGGTAATGTACTCTGCTAGTTAGGAATTCATGCTTACAAAGCAACACCATTGCACAAGGCACATGGCAGACTAGAATACATATCATATTCATACCTTAAGGTTCCAATGTATGATCTTTTTTATAGTATTGTTCAATTGGATGGAGGTAAACAAAATGAATTCAAGTTGTCATATCAAAATGAAGAGGAGCATCAAAACTCTTACACAGCTATATGTAAATGAAATAGCTAACCACTTCAGTGGCTGCAATTTTGGTTTAGGCACATTCACATAATAACACGTTGAGAAGTAAAATAAATAAGGCATTTGAAAAAAGGAAGACAAATACCCTAAAGGAATAAAGGACAATGCAATCATCTAGTGTTGCACAAATCAATCATCTATCCATAATTGACAGACAAGTTTCAGTTATTAAAAACTAAAGCATGCCATCAAGTGCTCAACAACTTTAGTCCAATATGCTTTTGTTTTTTTCTTTTCTCTCGTAGGTGAGGGATAGAAGCACTGAAATTCTGGCCGTAACGGCATATTATGAGCAACCCAAAACATTTGCTACATAATGCCAATAATGTTTTTCCTTGTGTTCCATATTATTCTGTATTGTTAATCCAAATTGGAATACACACAATATCTCTATTTGGCACTGCTGACAATGAAGCAGAGTTGTTGAGCAACAAGCCTGTGACAAAGACATGTCAACAACAGGTCAACAGTACTTTTGTGGCATCCGATGAACCAGCTTTGGTAAACCATCTACTCCTTTGCAGTTTTGCTCATCTTTCAGATTTGCCATGTTCCCACAGAGAGACAAAAACCAGAAGCATATGCACGTATCAAGTTGTGCTCATAAAAGAAGAAAAAGAAAAGACAAAAAAACCATTGCTTCAGACTTCAGAGTATAGTTAAGTCGACCAAAATATTATCATAAGCCATTCAATGTAATTACACGATACAAAACCTAGGTGACTATCATGACTTACAGTTTCACTGCTCTCAGCATGTTGTGCCTTTTCTTGCTTTTCTGAATTTTGCCCCTTTCCTTGCTTTGTTATGCCAACCAGTAGTTTAATCCACTTGGGTGAAATACCCATGATTACCCAACCTTTCCTTCCTTCTGGTTCAATGACCTAAGACCTGCATTCAGAATAATGCAACGTTTACTGTACTGATAAAGAAAATATGCCTTCTGCTTAAAACTTAAGTAAAAGAATAAAGAGGATGTATAGGTTAGAACCAAGAAACTCAGCATCACAATTGCCAGAATTTCAAGCAACACATAGAAGTGCTGGTGTAAGAGCTAAACTCAACATCACAATTGCCAGAATTTCAAGCAACATATAGAAGTGCTAGTGTCAGAGCTAGCACAGACAACTTTCTGAAACAAGAATCAAAACATTCAGGTCTTCACATGAACCATGATCCATGAAAATAAACATAACTAGCACAAATTATCAAATCCAATGATTAGTGGCAATGTAATAAAGAACCTAACAAATATGACAAGATCAGTTGGAAGCAACCAAAATATTCTGTCATTCCTTCATCTGGTGGCTGCCATACTCACTGAGAACTGAAAGTATGCAATACCAGTGAAGCAACCAAAATGCTGACAGCTAATGCTACACGGTAACCTAATTGAAAGTCAATGCATAAATTACTTTGCACATCAGGTTGAAATTGAAGAACTCTCCATCAGATCACTTGAAAACGTGCACCATATGGACTAGTATCAAAGTACGCAACAGACGCACTGACGCACATGTAATCCAGCAAAATAAGAGAAATGCACTTCCACAAACGTTGGCAGAGTTTTGCCAAATGTAGGCTGCATACGTATTCCTTGAGTGCAGTCATCAATGGATTCAAAATCAGAAACAAGTCCAAAATGAGATGCAGTTCAAATTGAAATTTCCAAAGTTGTAGGAGAGACAAAATGCAAGATATGCTGATTGCTCCAACAACAGAGCACCACACATTAGACCCAGGAAGCAAGTAGCTAGAAGATTCACTCAACAGTTTTAACACAAACAGAAACCAAATGGAGGCATGGCTAACAAACACAAACCAAACGGAGGCGTGGATAACTCCCAAAAGAAACCAGCTTTGAGCACTCAAATATCCAGTGCTGCAAAAGGAAACCAAAAACATTGGATGCTGACACCATTTCCTCCAAAATCGAACAACTTTTGTCTGAACAGAACCAAAAAGGGGCAAAGATTGCTAGAAATGGAACCTTTTTATAACACTCCATCAAATTTCTTGCAAAATGCAAGCAGTCCTGATCAGCACACACACGGATTGGCCCAAAACTCCACGATTTTATTTAACAAAAAGTACACCATGTAGGCAATCCAATTCCAAGCCATCAAACGCACGCACCAATCGGAACCGGAGACTAGTTAACTTCTTTATCCCAAGGCAGGCACAACGCAATCGAACCAAGAGAGCGAGCACAGCTCGGACCGTAAAAATCCCAAAATCTAGCGAGAATGCGAACAACAACATGCCCATCAATCATTCAATCGGGTCCCAGAATTGGACGAACTTCGCACCCAAAAAGACCGAAACGAAGAGCAGAGCCGCTCATCAGGATGCCCCGAGATTGCGCAATTCTTGGCATCGGATGGGGTTGGGGCTCACCTGAGCAGCGAAGAGCAGAGCCTGGGACGGGAGGTGGGTCGAGACCATTCCCTCCTCTCGCTCTCCTCTCGCTCTCCCTGTCTTTCTGCGTCTGGGTTTCGATTTTTTCTCTCTCGCTCTCTTTTTTCCCCTTCGTTTCTTTGGAGGAAAATTTTTGAGGGGAGAGGAAAAATAATAAAAGTGGTCGCAAATCGAGGAGATAACAGTTGCGCCCAAGCCCTTTTTGAAAATGTTTTTGGTTTTAGCTTGAGTGGATAAATGAAGTCGTGGCACGGTGGCAGTAGCCGTTAGGGATTGCATGATGTTTCCAAAATCCGAAAAAAAACAAGAATGAGAAATTTTTAAAAATAAAAAATCCACCTATATTCCTACAAAATCAATTCCCTCCTACTAGTACAGGGGTGATTTTATGCTTTTCTTAATAGTAATTTTTATACTTTTTAAAGTATGATAAATAGTAAATAGATGTTACTTGTCTTTTTATACTCTTGTTAGAGATAAAAGTATAGAAACATTGCTCTAGAAATAAACATATTTTTGATCAGGTCAAGCCCCAAGATTTAAACTGTAGTCATTACCTAGCTATAAATCCCTCGTGTTTGTATGGCTGGATGCTTCTACAACATATGTGTTGCAAAATACTCTTTTTTGAGTTTTCATAGTTTTTAACATATGACTTTGATAGCTAATTTTTATATCTTTACATTAAGATATGCCAATAAAATTATAATATTATAAAAATATCTTTAACAATAAATCTAATGATATAATTTTTATATAGCTAATCTAAATAGTTTTAAATTTATTAATAATTAAATTTTAGAAAGTTTGACTGCATGAATTATAAAAAGTAAGTAAGATGGAGTACAGTTATTTTTATGATACAGCCACGATGCATTAATTTGAGAACGTCGTATTTTATTATCAAATCTTATAGCACTCTCTCTTCCATGATGACGCCACGTCATCTCAAATTCTCACGGATGTTGGATCAAACATTAGCGGCAGAGATCTGCCTCAAATCAGCACAGATCATTTGCCTCCTTCCTTGGCCATTGAATGGAACCTAGGCTTCCCGATTCATTCCTCACAAAAATAATTTGTGTTAATTAGCATCTTGATGTCTTTGAGTTAGTGTATGACCTTTGTCATTACACAACTAATCATCATGATTTCTCCTCCACTGTTAGAATTTAGAAGAGGCTTACACACAAAAGAGAGGTGATGCGCGTGCATGAATCACCAACTAAACTCCAAATACGAGAGCAGTGGCATGCATGACTATATTGTTGTGAAGCTTGAAGCTCCATTAGAATCTTTTAGCACTTAGTGCTTTTAATCCACAGCATTTGTTCATTTACCTCTTTTGGTATTTTGCTACTCTGTGCACAGACCAGTTTGTTTGCACTTTTGTCCTGTCTTGAACTCTTAGGTTCAAATTTTAATACAATTTCACATAGAAGTAAAAAAAAGAAAGGTACACAGCAACTTATATATGTTTGTGTTACCAAATTGTTTCTTAAACATTGCTAATGAGCATATGGTGTTCTCCACTTGACCCGCAGCAACGTACGGGATAACCAAGTAGTATAATTAATATGCAGTGTTCTGATTTGCACTCTCCAAATAAGCGATGTAGAATTTTTATATTTACTCTTATTAATATGGAATTTCCGAGGCTCTAATACAAAATATGGTGGAATCTGTTAACATCGCTTTTTAATAATAATAACTAGCCGACTTGTCCGCACAATTGTATAATAGGATACTAACAATGTTCTAAAAAGCGGTAAGAGGTCATCTATTCATATCTAGTAGAAAATATACTCTGTGTAGTTTCGAATTTTAGATTCATTCTGTGGATTTTATATTTAATATAAATAGAGGTCATCGCAAATACTGCAGGACAACCTATAGATTTTGAAGTTGTTTAATATAGCAAGACAAGAAAAGATATAAAAAAATATTTTGGAAGTGAATATATAACTTGACATGATTATGTGAATGCTTAATCACTTAAACAGGTGCTTAATCAAGGCTGCCAGGACCACGATCGATCCTAGGCATGATCTTTTTGTTTGGATAGGTTGATCATAGAATCAGGTAGGATCATAGGACGTGATTCTATCAGATTTTTAAAAGTATATATATTTTATATATAATTGAATTATGTTTTCAAATATGCAAGCCTATAATAGAATTTTAATTTTGTAAATATGGGTACACTTATTCAGGTTATAGTCGATCAACCTTGTTTTTAAAACTTATTTAATTATTTTTTAACAAACTAATTATGTAAAAGTCTAATATGTTAATGATAGTATTTTTTACCTTCGAACAACACGTAAACAATAAAAACAACATAAATTAAACTAGTACAACTTAAATTAGCAATATATAATATTTAATTTGTTGTTAGGATCAAGGTCCTACCTAATCCTAAGCATGATCCTAAAGATTCTACCTTGTTCTATGAGAGAATAATGATTATACGAAATTCCGATGCATATACCGATCAATGTCCAACTCCTCTATGGAGTAGCTCATAAACTAAAGCTGGAGCGTGAAAACTAAGCTCACAAAGTGTTTTGATGACTTGTTGTAACTCATAACGCACACTCAGGGAATTAGGACTCATTTGGAAAGCAGGTCATTTTTTGATTCTTGCTAGAGTTGAACTGTTTTATGTTAAATTCATACATTCCAAATGAGGTTTTTATCCTGTGAGACTGAATGTGATCTCTCTTGTTAAAATTCTCATTTTTCAAAGAAAAATATATCAGGTAAAATTGTTTTAATCAATTAAGAATTGTCGGTAAAGGGTCCACGAAACTGTTGGCGGTTGCTGCCTGTAGCAAGGACACCGAAGCACGTGCCTATAAAAAGAAAGCGCTCCCCTTTTCCCAGAGTCCTGCGCCGGTTTCTTCGCTTTTCCCGGACCGCTCCTGGCACTTGGAACTGTTGAATGGACCATGGAGCAGGATCCGCTGCTTACGTGGCGGGATCCCGGCGGATGTCCGCGCGGGGCCCATGTCCCTGTTACAATCAAAAGCAAGGGATGCCCAATGTACAGATGTCTTCCCAAACAGACACCTTCCCATGCCAACTTCTCATCATCTATATATTACAATGTACAGAGTCTGAATTGATCTGACTAATGAATGAATCAACTGTTCACTATGTTCACTTGTCTCAATCTTTCACAACACGTTATCAGCACCTTTCTCTCCAAATCGAGCGAAAAAAAACCGTCGGCCGATTGCCTTCCCCCCGCAGGGGGCACTGCTGTCGTCGGGGCTGCCCGCATGAGCCGCGTTCCCCGACGGCTGGCGACGACGCGCTGCCGGCGCGGCGGCGTGGCGAACCGGCAAAGGCGGCGGCACCCGCGGCGCTGTAGAGGCCCGCGGCAGGCCGGCGCGGTGGCGCCCGAGCCGAAGTGGCCCGCGGAAGGCCGGTGGCGGCGGCTCCCGCAGGAGGCGGCGCCCAAGGCCGGGGCCGGCGTACCGCGCGGCACGCGGTCCAGTGCGGCCGGCGCGCTACTTGGCCGGAGGCGACGGCGTGGCGGTGCCCGCGGTGACCGACGCGGTGGCGCGGCCCGCTCGGCCGGAGGCGACGCACGCGGCTGGCGACCCCCGCGGCCGGCGTCCCCCGCGGCCGGCGTCCCCCGCGGCCGGCGTCCCCCGCGGCCGGCGTCCCCGTGGCCGGCGACGCCCATGCCGTGGCGACGCCCGAAGCGGCCGGCAGCGGCGACGCCCGAGCCCGAAGCGGCCGGCGGTGGCGCAGCCCGAGCCCGTGGCGACGCTCACGGCCGGCGACACGGCGCGGCTCCCGCGGCCGGTGGCGCCCGAGGAGCCGACGCAAGGCAGCGGCGCCCTAGGCCGGCGAGGCGAAGCCGGTGAGGCCGGCGCTCGACGAGGCTGGCCCTTGGCGCGGCCGGCGAAGCCCGGACCTCGGCCGGCGCAGCCCAAGGCAGTGGAGCCCGAGCGCGAGGCCGGTGTGGCGACGGCCGGAGGCGGCCCGGCTGGCGGCAGCGGCGGAGGCGCCCACGGCGCGGTGCGGCCAGACGCACAGCGAGGCACCGCAGCCCGACGCGGACGAGCGGCGTGGAGGCCGGCGCGGGCAGGCGCAGTGAGGCGGCGGCGGCGCCCGGCCGACCGGCCTGCGGCGGCGGCGGGGCCCGGCCTGGCCGGCGTGGAGGCTAGTGGCGGCTGGTGGCTTTAGGGTAAACCCTAACCACCACACCTCCCTCCATTTTAAATGGCTGCCCAAAAAAATGGGCTTTTTTGGCCCAAAATTCCCCACCTCCCACATGGGCCACAAGGCCGAATAGGCTTCAGCCCAAGTTTTCGGAATTTTGCACAATCCCCCCTATAGTTCGTGGAAAATGCAGAATTTTATGTTTCAATAAATTCCTATTGTAAATAAATGCAGTATAGTCCTTATGCTTATTTATAATTGTACTTGTCAGTTTATACATTTATAAATTAGCATTTCAGTCCCTACAGGATCTGAAAATATGTACTTGTTCAAATAAATGTACATGCACATTTCTATAACTTTTACATATTTAGGATTATTTTATTGCAATTTATTTACAATATGAATTACGACCATATTTAAATTTGCTATCGCTAGCAAATTTAAACTTAAAAATTCCCATTTAGTGAGTATCATTGTACTTAATAATTTGGAATTTTTATTGCAAAATATTACACCTACCATAAATATCATAATCACAATTTATGGCACTTTGCTACATTTATTTGTACGCTATGTCATACACTAAATTGGTGTTCACCACCAATATTGTGATTAACGGTATTATAAATATAACCACATGTTATATTTAATGTGGATATATATTCATTTGAATTACAATACTCATATTGTTTTCCACATATTTTGCATTCTATTACAACATTAACATACACATTAATTTACCTCATGTAAATTAATCATATACGGTGTACTTTTCATGTAGGTTTTAAATGGCTACCAAAGATTTTGAGCCCCTCGCTCTCGATGGTTCCAATTACCCTACATGGGCTATGGACTTAAAAACCAACCTCACTACACGTGGGTTGCAAAGGGTGATATTTGATCCTCCAAATGATCAAATTCCGCCGGAGATTGTGACATATTCCGTTTTAAGCATAATACGGAATCACATACATCCAGATTTAAAGGCGGAATATTTGTATAAGGAGAATCCACTCACATTATGGTTAGTCCTCAAAAATAGATATGAACAGCAAAGAGCTGTCATCTTACCTGAGGCTAATCATGAATGGGCACATCTTAGACTCCAAGATTTCAAATCTGTTGGAGACTATAACCATGCCCTTCATACAATTTGCTCCAAATTGCGTTTTTGTGAAAAGGAACCAACAGATGCGGACAAAATAGAGAAGACTCTCTCTACTATGCTCACATCTGACAGGGTCCTACAGCAGCAATGGCGTGCTGCAAATTACCAAACTTATTTTGATCTTATGCATATTATGCTTCAGGCAGAAAAGCATGCTGAACTTCTTTTAAAGAACAATCAGCAACGTCCCATTGGGGCTGCTCCACTTCCTGAAGTACATGCTAATCAAAATAACAACAAGTTCAGTGGTTCACACAATCACTCAAAGAACTTTACAGGTAAAAACAAACGCAATAAGAAGCAAAAACCAAGTGGATTCAAGAAAGGTAAAGGCAATTCTGGTAAGAGAATTGACAAAACTGAAATTTGTCAAAAATGTGGTTGCTACAACCATCCTACCAAGAAATGCCGCACCCCGAAGCACCTTGTGAACCTCTACATCCAGTCTTTGGCTCAAGGCAAGAATGCTCAAGAGAAGAGATTTGAAGCACACTTCAATCTCACATCCAACAATGATGCAGCCGGATGTTCTCCAAAGTTCCTTCAAGAACTCAAAGACACATGTGCTTCTCCCAAGAAGGATGATTTCATGTGCACCGAGGACACACTTGAAGAATTTCATTCTCAAGACATGTTTGGAGATCTCAATTAGACTCTCGTTCCATAGCTAATAAGTACTATAGTGTTGTAATATAAATAATGTTGTCATTTATATTGTAAGCTTGTATGCTACAATTATATATCGAACACATTCGATATTGTCAATAACGTTTGTATGTATTCTATATATACTCCTACAAGAATTTCATTAAATTCTTCTTTTGTGTATATAGATTTTGGAGTCAATCCAATTGAGGAGGAATTTTGCCTTGTGGATAGTGGTACCACAAACTCTATACTTAGGGACACAAAATATTTCCTAACTCTTACTAGGAGAAAAGGAAATGTTTTAACCATCGCTGGGCGCGATGCAACAATAGTAGGCTCTGGTCGCGCCTCTATTACTCTCCCTATGGGTACACAATTGGAAATTGAGGATGCACTCTTGTATCCCGATTCAACACGTACCCTACTTAGTTATAGAGATATCCGTCCGAATGGTTTCCATGTAGAAACCCGAAATGACAACAAAGAGAAATATCTCCTCTTAACCAAACACAACGGATATGGCAAACAAGTATTAGAAAAAATTCCATCTTTAAACTCCGGATTGTACTATACATACATCAAACCCGTTAAACATATTGCGTATAAAGTAATTTTCCAAAACACTACCACATTCCAAACATGGCATGATCGCCTTGGCCACCCAGGCATTGGAATGATGAGGAAAATTATTAGCAATTCAATTGGTCATACATATCTCAAGACAAAAATTTCCGGAATCCTCAGATTTTGTGTGCACTTCCTGTGCCACCGGAAAATTGATTTTAAGACCCTCTTATCTTAAAATCAGAGCTGAACCACTTAAATTCCTTGAACGCATTCAAGGAGATATATGTGGTCCTATACAACCATTGTGTGGACCGTTCAGGTACTTCATGGTTCTAATTGACGCATCTACTAGATGGTCACACGCGTGTCTTTTATCCACACGAAACCATGCATTTGCTAAGTTAATTGGTCAAATTATCCAATTACGAGCACATTACCCTGAATATCGAATTCAATCAATTTGAATGGATATTGTTGCTGAATTTTTATACCATGCCTTCAATGACGATTGTATGGCTCTTGGGATACAAGTTCAACACTCTGTTACATATGTCCATACACAAAATGGTTTAGCAGAATCTCTTATCAAGAGGATCAAGCTCATTGCAAGACCATTACTATAGAATTGCAACTTACCAACATCATGTTGGGGTCATGCAGTTTTACACGCTGCTGACTTAATCCAATTGCGGTCCAACTGCATATCATAGCACTTCCCCGCTACAATTACTACGTGGAAATCCATCAGATATTTCCATCTGCGAAAGTTCGGTTGCGCTACATACGTACCGTTCTCACCACCGCAGCGTACCTCAATGGGACCTCACAGGAAACTTGGGATCTATGTTGGGTATAAATCTCCGTCAATCATAAAATACCTCGAGCCCCTAATAGGGGACCTGTTTACGGCCCGGTACGCTGATTGCATGTTCAATGAGGAACATTTCCCGGCATTAGGGGAGACAATAAGTACCAAACTGAATGCCAGGAAATTAATTGGAATGTACAATGCATTCCTACCTCAGACCCACGTACCAGAGAGACTGAACTTCAAGTTCAGAAACTCATTCATTTGCAAAACATTGCAAATAACCTGCCAGATGCATTTACTGATTATAAGGGTGTCACAAAATCCTATAATCCTGCCAGAAATGTACCTGAAAGAGTGGAGGTACCGCAAAATACCACTCAACTCCCAGTTCAAAATAAGAGGGGGAGAAGTACGGTACAAATGGCGGATACAGCTTCTAACAAGCGACAAAGGAAACAATAGAATGTAAATGCAGATCAACCTCAAGTTGATAGACACCAAAGATCCTTAAACCCAGATCAACAGTGCACTCAATTACTGATACTGGGACATCGGAATACCCCGACTCAAATGTTTTGGGAAATACCATTGAGTCATCAGGGGGTCCAAGAAATTTCCACAAACTATACTGATTCTGGAGAATCATACGATCGTAAGACTACAATTGTCGACATTTATTTCTCCACAACAATTGCAAACAACCTTCAAAATGATCCAGATCCCAAGACCATGGCAGAGTGCAAACAGCGCTCGGACTGGAATCAATGGAAGATGCAATTCAAGAGGAGTTAGCCTCGCTCAAGAAAAGAGATGTATTCACCAATGTGATACATACACCTCCCAAAGTATTCCCTGTCGGTTTCAAATGGGTTTTCGTCCGCAAACGGAATGAAAACAATGAGGTGGTGAGATAAAAAGCAAGGCTTGTAGCACAAGGGTTCACGCAGAGACCCGACATTGATTTCAATGAAACTTATTCTCTAGTAATGAGTGGAATAACATTCCGATACTTAATATCATTGGCAGTACAAAATCATCTATCTTTTCAGTTGATGGATATAGTGACCGCATATCTTTATGGGTCACTTGATTCGGACATATACATGAAAGTTCCCGATGGAATTTCAATTCCGAATCCAAACGCAAATCGCAATATGTATTGTGTAAAATTAAACAAGTCTTTATACGGCTTGAAACAGTCGGGAAGAATTTGGTACAACCGACTAAGTGAGTTCCTAACCAAAAAGGGATACTCCAACAATGATGATTGCCCATGCGTGTTCATCAAAAGATCCTCAACAGGATTTTGCATTATATCTGTGTATGTTGATGATCTTAATATCATTGGTAACACACGATATAGATGAAGCACGTAATCATCTTATGACGGAATTTGAAATGAAGGATTTGGGTAAAACCAAATTTTGCTTAGGTATACAACTTGAGCACCTTCATACAGGCATCCTAGTGCATCAATCAGCCTATGTCCAGAAAATATTGGAGAAATTCAATATGGACAAAGCATATCCATCGAAAACCCCCATGGTTGTTCGATCTCTAGACAGGGACAAAGATCCATTTAGACCCCGAGATGACAATGAAGAGCTATTGGGACCCGAGGTTCCATATCTCAGTGCCATCGGAGCGCTAATGTACCTTGCAAATTGCACCCGGCCGGATATCGCA